>OU461582.1:19701438-20901438 GCA_911812115.1 Pristionchus exspectatus
GAGGGAATGGAAAAGAGAATGATCACTACTGAATCTGCAGAGTAAAGTAGCGACTTTGTGTTTCATGCAGCACCCAATAGGCGAAGAAGTGAGGGTGATAGAAGCTCTCGATAGGAAATGGAAGTGAAAGAGGGAATGGAAAAGAGAATGATCACTACTGTATCTGCAGAGTAAAGTAGCGACTTTGTGTTTCATGCAGCACCCAATAGACGAAGAAGTGAGGGTGATCGCATCTCTGGATAGGAAATAGGAGTGACCGAGGGAATGGAAAAGAGAATGATCACTACTGAATCTGCAGAGTAAAGTAGCGACTTTGTGTTTCATGCAGCACCCAATAGACGAAGAAGTGAGGGTGATCGCATCTCTGGATAGGAAATAGGAGTGACCGAGGGAATGGAAAAGAGAATGATCACTACTGAATCTGCAGAGTAAAGTAGCGACTTTGTTTCATGCAGCACCCAATAGGCGAAGAAGTGAGGGTGATCGCATCTCTGGATAGGAAATAGGAGTGACCGAGGGAATGGAAAAGAGAATGATCACTACTGAATCTGCAGAGTAAAGTAGCGACTTTGTGTTTCATGCAGCACCCAATAGGCGAAGAAGTGAGGGTGATAGAAGCTCTCGATAGGAAATGGAAGTGAAGAGGGAATGGAAAAGAGAATGATCACTACTGAATCTGCAGAGTAAAGTAGCGACTTGTGTTTCATGCAGCACCCAATAGGCGAAGAAGTGAGGGTGATAGAAGCTCTCGATAGGAAATGGAAGTGAAAGAGGGAATGGAAAAGAGAATGATCACTACTGAATCTGCAGAGTAAAGTAGCGACTTTGTGTTTCATGCAGCACCCAATAGGCGAAGAAGTGAGGGTGATAGAAGCTCTCGATAGGAAATGGAAGTGAAAGAGGGAATGGAAAAGAGAATGATCACTACTGATCTGCAGAGTAAAGTAGCGACTTTGTGTTTCATGCAGCACCCAATAGGCGAAGAAGTGAGGGTGATCGCATCTCTGGATAGGAAATAGGAGTGACCGAGGGAATGGAAAAGAGAATGATCACTACTGAATCTGCAGAGTAAAGTAGCGACTTTGTGTTTCATGCAGCACCCAATAGGCGAAGAAGTGAGGGATCGCATCTCTGGATAGGAAATAGGAGCGACCGAGGGAATGGAAAAGAGAATGATCACTACTGAATCTGCAGAGTAAAGTAGCGACTTTTGTTTCATGCAGCACCCAATAGACGAAGAAGTGAGGGTATCGCATCTCTGGATAGGAAATAGGAGCGACCGAGGGAATGGAAAAGAGAATGATCACTACTGAATCTGTAGAGTAAAGTAGCGACTTTATGTTTCATGCAGCACCCAATAGGCGAAGAAGTGAGGGTGATAGAAGCTCTGATAGGAAATGGAGTGAAAGAGGGAATGGAAAAGAGAATGATCACTACTGAATCTGCAGAGTAAAGTAGCGACTTTGTGTTTCATGCAGCACCCAATAGGCGAAGAAGTGAGGGTGATCGATCTCTGGATAGGAAATAGGAGTGACCGAGGGAATGGAAAAGAGAATGATCACTACTGAATCTGCAGAGTAAAGTAGCGACTTTGTGTTTCATGCAGCACCCAATAGACGAAGAAGTGAGGGTGATCGCATCTCTGGATAGGAAATAGGAGCGACCGAGGGAATGGAAAAGAGAATGATCACTACTGAATCTGCGAGTAAAGTAGCGACTTTATGTTTCATGCAGCACCCAATAGACGAAGAAGTGAGGGTGATCGCATCTCTGGATAGGAAATGGAGTGAAAGAGGGAATGGAAAAGAGAATGATCACTACTGAATCTGCAGAGTAAAGTAGCGACTTTATGTTTCATGCAGCACCCAATAGGCGAAGAAGTGAGGGTGATCGCACTCTGATAGGAAATAGGAGTGACCGAGGGAATGGAAAAGAGAATGATCACTACTGAATCTGCAGAGTAAAGTAGCGACTTTGTGTTCATGCAGCACCCAATAGGAAGAAGTGAGGGTGATCGCATCTCTGGATAGGAAATAGGAGTGACCGAGGGAATGGAAAAGAGAATGATCACTACTGAATCTGCAGAGTAAAGTAGCGACTTTGTGTTTCATGCAGCACCCAATAGGCGAAGAAGTGAGGGTGATCGCATCTCTGGATAGGAAATGGAGTGACCGAGGGAATGGAAAAGAGAATGATCACTACTGAATCTGCAGAGTAAAGTAGCGACTTTATGTTTCATGCAGCACCCAATAGGCGAAGAAGTGAGGGTGATCGATCTCTGATAGGAAATGGAGTGAAAGAGGGAATGGAAAAGAGAATGATCACTACTGAATCTGCAGAGTAAAGTAGCGACTTTGTGTTTCATGCAGCACCCAATAGGCGAAGAAGTGAGGGTGATCGCATCTCTGGATAGGAAATAGGAGTGACCGAGGGAATGGAAAAGAGAATGATCACTACTGAATCTGCAGAGTAAAGTAGCGACTTTGTGTTTCATGCAGCACCCAATAGGCGAAGAAGTGAGGGTGATAGAAGCTCTCGATAGGAAATGGAAGTGAAAGAGGGAATGGAAAGAGAATGATCACTACTGAATCTGCAGAGTAAAGTAGCGACTTTGTGTTTCATGCAGCACCCAATAGGCGAAGAAGTGAGGGTGATAGAAGCTCTCGATAGGAAATGGAAGTGAAAGAGGGAATGGAAAAGAGAATGATCACTACTGAATCTGCAGAGTAAAGTAGCGACTTTGTGTTTCATGCAGCACCCAATAGGCGAAGAAGTGAGGGTGATAGCTCTCGATAGGAAATGGAAGTGAAGAATGGAAAAGAGAATGATCACTACTGAATCTGCAGAGTAAAGTAGCGACTTTGTGTTTCATGCAGCACCCAATAGGCGAAGAAGTGAGGGTGATAGCATCTCTGATAGGAAATGGAGTGACCGAGGGAATGGAAAAGAGAATGATCACTAGATCTGCAGAGAGTAAAGTAGCGACTTTGTGTTTCATGCAGCACCCAATAGCGAAGAAGTGAGGGTGATAGAAGCTCTGGATAGGAAATGGAGTGAGAGGGAATGGAAAAGAGAATGATCACTACTGAATCTGCAGAGTAAAGTAGCGACTTTGTGTTTCATGCAGCACCCAATAGGCGAAGAAGTGAGGGTGATCGCATCTCTGGATAGGAAATAGGAGTGACCGAGGGAATGGAAAGAGAATGATCACTACTGAATCTGCAGAGTAAAGTAGCGACTTTGTTTTCATGCAGCACCCAATAGGCGAAGAAGTGAGGGTGATCGCATCTCTGGATAGGAAATAGGAGTGACCGAGGGAATGGAAAAGAGAATGATCACTACTGAATCTGCAGAGTAAAGTAGCGACTTTATGTTTCATGCAGCACCCAATAGGCGAAGAAGTGAGGGTGATAGAAGCTCTCGATAGGAAATGGAGTGAAGAGGGAATGGAAAAGAGAATGATCACTACTGAATCTGCAGAGTAAAGTAGCGACTTTGTGTTTCATGCAGCACCCAATAGACGAAGAAGTGAGGGTGATCGCATCTCTGATAGGAAATGGAAGTGACCGAGGGAATGGAAAAGAGAATGATCACTACTGAATCTGCAGAGTAAAGTAGCGACTTTATGTTTCATGCAGCACCCAATAGGCGAAGAAGTGAGGGTGATAGAAGCTCTCGATAGGAAATGGAAGTGAAAGGGGAATGGAAAAGAGAATGATCACTACTGTATCTGCAGAGTAAAGTAGCGACTTTGTGTTTCATGCAGCACCCAATAGGCGAAGAAGTGAGGTGATCATCTCGATAGGAAATAGGAGTGAAGGGGAATGGAAAAGAGAATGATCACTACTGAATCTGCAGAGTAAAGTAGCGACTTTGTGTTTCATGCAGCACCCAATAGGCGAAGAAGTGAGGGTGATAGAAGCTCTCGATAGGAAATGGAAGTGAAAGAGGGAATGGAAAAGAGATGATCACTACTGTATCTGCAGAGTAAAGTAGCGACTTTGTGTTTCATGCAGCACCCAATAGACGAAGAAGTGAGGGTGATCGCATCTCTGGATAGGAAATAGGAGTGACCGAGGGAATGGAAAAGAGAATGATCACTACTGAATCTGCAGAGTAAAGTAGCGACTTTGTGTTTCATGCAGCACCCAATAGACGAAGAAGTGAGGGTGATCGCATCTCTGGATAGGAAATAGGAGTGACCGAGGGAATGGAAAAGAGAATGATCACTACTGAATCTGCAGAGTAAAGTAGCGACTTTGTGTTTCATGCAGCACCCAATAGGCGAAGAAGTAGGGTGATCGAAGCTCTCGATAGGAAATGGAAGTGAAGAGGGAATGGAAAAGAGAATGATCACTACTGTATCTGCAGAGTAAAGTAGCGACTTTATGTTTCATGCAGCACCCAATAGGCGAAGAAGTGAGGGTGATAGAAGCTCTCGATAGGAAATGGAAGTGAAAGAGGGAATGGAAAAGAGAATGATCACTACTGTATCTGCAGAGTAAAGTAGCGACTTTGTGTTTCATGCAGCACCCAATAGGCGAAGAAGTGAGGGTGATAGAAGCTCTCGATAGGAAATGGAAGTGAAAGAGGGAATGGAAAAGAGAATGATCACTACTGTATCTGCAGAGTAAAGTAGCGACTTGTGTTTCATGCAGCACCCAATAGACGAAGAAGTGAGGGTGATCGCATCTCTGGATAGGAAATAGGAGTGACCGAGGGAATGGAAAAGAGAATGATCACTACTGAATCTGCAGAGTAAAGTAGCGACTTTGTTTCATGCAGCACCCAATAGACGAAGAAGTGAGGGTGATCGCTCTCGGATAGGAAATAGGAGCGACCGAGGGAATGGAAAAGAGAATGATCACTACTGAATCTGCAGAGTAAAGTAGCGACTTTTGTTTCATGCAGCACCCAATAGGCGAAGAAGTGAGGGTGATAGAAGCTCTCGATAGGAAATGGAAGTGAAAGAGGGAATGGAAAAGAGAATGATCACTACTGAATCTGCAGAGTAAAGTAGCGACTTTGTGTTTCATGCAGCACCCAATAGGCGAAGAAGTGAGGGTGATCGCATCTCTGGATAGGAAATAGGAGTGACCGAGGGAATGGAAAAGAGAATGATCACTACTGAATCTGCAGAGTAAAGTAGCGACTTTGTTTCATGCAGCACCCAATAGGCGAAGAAGTGAGGGTGATCGCATCTCTGGATAGGAAATAGGAGTGACCGAGGGAATGGAAAAGAAATGATCACTACTGAATCTGCAGAGTAAAGTAGCGACTTTATGTTTCATGCAGCACCCAATAGGCGAAGAAGTGAGGGTGATCGCATCTCTGGATAGGAAATAGGAGTGACCGAGGGAATGGAAAAGAGAATGAGCACTACTGAATCTGTAGAGTAAAGTAGCGACTTTGTGTTTCATGCAGCACCCAATAGGCGAAGAAGTGAGGGTGATCGCATCTCGATAGGAAATGGAAGTGAAAGAGGGAATGGAAAAGAGAATGATCACTACTGAATCTGCAGAGTAAAGTAGCGACTTTGTGTTTCATGCAGCACCCAATAGGCGAAGAAGTAGGGTGATAGAAGCTCTCGATAGGAAATGGAAGTGAAAGAGGGAATGGAAAAGAGAATGATCACTACTGAATCTGCAGAGTAAAGTAGCGACTTTGTGTTTCATGCAGCACCCAATAGGCGAAGAAGTAGGGTGATAGAAGCTCTCGATAGGAAATGGAAGTGAAAGAGGGAATGGAAAAGAGAATGATCACTACTGTATCTGCAGAGTAAAGTAGCGACTTTGTGTTTCATGCAGCACCCAATAGGCGAAGAAGTGAGGGTGATCGAAGCTCTCGATAGGAAATGGAAGTGAAAGAGGGAATGGAAAAGAGAATGATCACTACTGATCTGCAGAGTAAAGTAGCGACTTTGTGTTTCATGCAGCACCCAATAGGCGAAGAAGTGAGGGTGATAGAAGCTCTCGATAGGAAATGGAAGTGAAAGAGGGAATGGAAAAGAGAATGATCACTACTGAATCTGCAGAGTAAAGTAGCGACTTTGTGTTTCATGCAGCACCCAATAGGCGAAGAAGTGAGGGTGATAGCTCTCGATAGGAAATGGAGTGAAAGAGGAATGGAAAAGAGAATGATCACTACTGAATCTGCAGAGTAAAGTAGCGACTTTGTGTTTCATGCAGCACCCAATAGGCGAAGAAGTGAGGGTGATAGAAGCTCTCGATAGGAAATGGAGTGAAAGAGGGAATGGAAAAGAGAATGATCACTACTGAATCTGCAGAGTAAAGTAGCGACTTTGTGTTTCATGCAGCACCCAATAGGCGAAGAAGTAGGGTGATCGCATCTCTGGATAGGAAATAGGAGTGACCGAGGGAATGGAAAAGAGAATGATCACTACTGAATCTGCAGAGTAAAGTAGCGACTTTGTGTTTCATGCAGCACCCAATAGGCGAAGAAGTGAGGGTGATCGCATCTCTGGATAGGAAATAATAAGTGACCGAGGGAATGGAAAAGAGAATGATCACTACTGAATCAGAGTAAAGTAGCGACTTTATGTTTCATGCAGCACCCAATAGGCGAAGAAGTGAGGGTGATCGCATCTCTGGATAGGAAATAGGAGTGACCGAGGGAATGGAAAAGAGAATGATCACTACTGAATCTGTAGAGTAAAGTAGCGACTTTGTGTTTCATGCAGCACCCAATAGGCGAAGAAGTGAGGGTGATAGAAGCTCTCGATAGGAAATGGAAGTGAAAGAGGGAATGGAAAAGAGAATGATCACTACTGTATCTGCAGAGTAAAGTAGCGACTTTGTGTTTCATGCAGCACCCAATAGGCGAAGAAGTGAGGGTGATCGCATCTCTGGATAGGAAATAGAGTGACCGAGGGAATGGAAAAGAGAATGATCACTACTGAATCTGCAGAGTAAAGTAGCGACTTTGTGTTTCATGCAGCACCCAATAGGCGAAGAAGTGAGGGTGATCGAAGCTCTCGATAGGAAATGGAGTGACCGAGGGAATGGAAAAGAGAATGATCACTACTGAATCTGCAGAGTAAAGTAGCGACTTTGTGTTTCATGCAGCACCCAATAGGCGAAGAAGTGAGGGTGATCGCATCTCTGATAGGAAATAGGAGTGACCGAGGGAATGGAAAAGAGAATGATCACTACTGAATCTGCAGAGTAAAGTAGCGACTTTGTGTTTCATGCAGCACCCAATAGGCGAAGAAGTGAGGGTGATCGCATCTCTGGATAGGAAATAGGAGTGACCGAGGGAATGGAAAAGAGAATGATCACTACTGAATCTGCAGAGTAAAGTAGCGACTTTGTGTTTCATGCAGCACCCAATAGGCGAAGAAGTGAGGGTGATCGCATCTCTGGATAGGAAATAGGAGTGACCGAGGGAATGGAAAAGAGAATGATCACTACTGAATCTGCAGAGTAAAGTAGCGACTTTGTGTTTCATGCAGCACCCAATAGGCGAAGAAGTGAGGGTGATCGCATCTCTGGATAGGAAATAGGAGTGACCGAGGGAATGGAAAAGAGAATGATCACTACTGTATCTGCAGAGTAAAGTAGCGACTTTGTGTTTCATGCAGCACCCAATAGGCGAAGAAGTGAGGGTGATAGAAGCTCTCTGATAGGAAATGGAGTGAAAGAGGGAATGGAAAAGAGAATGATCACTACTGTATCTGCAGAGTAAAGTAGCGACTTTGTGTTTCATGCAGCACCCAATAGGCGAAGAAGTAGGGTGATAGAAGCTCTCGATAGGAAATGGAAGTGAAAGAGGGAATGGAAAAGAGAATGATCACTACTGTATCTGCAGAGTAAAGTAGCGACTTTGTGTTTCATGCAGCACCCAATAGGCGAAGAAGTAGGGTGATAGAAGCTCTCGATAGGAAATGGAAGTGAAAGAGGGAATGGAAAAGAGAATGATCACTACTGAATCTGCAGAGTAAAGTAGCGACTTTGTGTTTCATGCAGCACCCAATAGGCGAAGAAGTGAGGGTGATCGCATCTCTGATAGGAAATAGGAGTGACCGAGGGAATGGAAAAGAGAATGATCACTACTGAATCTGCAGAGTAAAGTAGCGACTTTGTGTTTCATGCAGCACCCAATAGGCGAAGAAGTGAGGGTGATCGCATCTCTGGATAGGAAATAGGAGTGACCGAGGGAATGGAAAAGAGAATGATCACTACTGAATCTGCAGAGTAAAGTAGCGACTTTGTGTTTCATGCAGCACCCAATAGGCGAAGAAGTGAGGGTGATAGAAGCTCTCGATAGGAAATGGAAGTGAAAGAGGGAATGGAAAAGAGAATGATCACTACTGAATCTGCAGAGTAAAGTAGCGACTTTGTGTTTCATGCAGCACCCAATAGGCGAAGAAGTGAGGGTGATAGAAGCTCTCGATAGGAAATGGAAGTGAAAGAGGGAATGGAAAAGAGAATGATCACTACTGAATCTGCAGAGTAAAGTAGCGACTTTGTGTTTCATGCAGCACCCAATAGGCGAAGAAGTGAGGGTGATCGCATCTCTGGATAGGAAATAGGAGTGAAAGAGGGAATGGAAAAGAGAATGATCACTACTGAATCTGCAGAGTAAAGTAGCGACTTTGTGTTTCATGCAGCACCCAATAGGCGAAGAAGTGAGGGTGATCGCATCTCTGGATAGGAAATGGAAGTGAAAGAGGGAATGGAAAAGAGAATGATCACTACTGAATCTGCAGAGTAAAGTAGCGACTTTGTGTTTCATGCAGCACCCAATAGGCGAAGAAGTGAGGGTGATCGCATCTCTGGATAGGAAATAAGTGACCGAGGGAATGGAAAAGAGAATGATCACTACTGAATCTGCAGAGTAAAGTAGCGACTTTGTGTTTCATGCAGCACCCAATAGGCGAAGAAGTGAGGGTGATCGCATCTCTGGATAGGAAATGGAAGTGACCGAGGGAATGGAAAAGAGAATGATCACTACTGAATCTGCAGAGTAAAGTAGCGACTTTGTGTTTCATGCAGCACCCAATAGGCGAAGAAGTGAGGGTGATCGCATCTCTGGATAGGAAATAGGAGTGACCGAGGGAATGGAAAAGAGAATGATCACTACTGAATCTGCAGAGTAAAGTAGCGACTTTGTGTTTCATGCAGCACCCAATAGGCGAAGAAGTGAGGGTGATCGCATCTCTGGATAGGAAATAGGAGTGACCGAGGGAATGGAAAAGAGAATGATCACTACTGAATCTGCAGAGTAAAGTAGCGACTTTATGTTTCATGCAGCACCCAATAGGCGAAGAAGTGAGGGTGATAGAAGCTCTCGATAGGAAATGGAAGTGAAAGAGGGAATGGAAAAGAGAATGATCACTACTGAATCTGCAGAGTAAAGTAGCGACTTTGTGTTTCATGCAGCACCCAATAGGCGAAGAAGTGAGGGTGATAGAAGCTCTCGATAGGAAATGGAAGTGAAAGAGGGAATGGAAAAGAGAATGATCACTACTGAATCTGCAGAGTAAAGTAGCGACTTTGTGTTTCATGCAGCACCCAATAGACGAAGAAGTGAGGGTGATCGCATCTCTGGATAGGAAATAGGAGTGAGAGGGAATGGAAAAGAGAATGATCACTACTGATCTGCAGAGTAAAGTAGCGACTTTGTTTTCATGCAGCACCCAATAGCGAAGAAGTGAGGGTGATAGAAGCTCTCGATAGGAAATGGAAGTGAAAGAGGGAATGGAAAAGAGAATGATCACTACTGAATCTGCAGAGTAAAGTAGCGACTTTGTGTTTCATGCAGCACCCAATAGGCGAAGAAGTAGGGTGATAGAAGCTCTCGATAGGAAATGGAAGTGAAAGAGGGAATGGAAAAGAGAATGATCACTACTGTATCTGCAGAGTAAAGTAGCGACTTTGTGTTTCATGCAGCACCCAATAGGCGAAGAAGTGAGGGTGATAGAAGCTCTCGATAGGAAATGGAAGTGAAAGAGGGAATGGAAAAGAGAATGATCACTACTGTATCTGCAGAGTAAAGTAGCGACTTTGTGTTTCATGCAGCACCCAATAGGCGAAGAAGTAGGGTGATAGAAGCTCTCGATAGGAAATGGAAGTGAAAGAGGGAATGGAAAAGAGAATGATCACTACTGAATCTGCAGAGTAAAGTAGCGACTTTGTGTTTCATGCAGCACCCAATAGGCGAAGAAGTGAGGGTGATCGCATCTCTGGATAGGAAATAGGAGTGACCGAGGGAATGGAAAAGAGAATGATCACTACTGAATCTGCAGAGTAAAGTAGCGACTTTGTGTTTCATGCAGCACCCAATAGGCGAAGAAGTGAGGGTGATCGCATCTCTGGATAGGAAATAGGAGTGACCGAGGGAATGGAAAAGAGAATGATCACTACTGAATCTGCAGAGTAAAGTAGCGACTTTGTTTCATGCAGCACCCAATAGGCGAAGAAGTGAGGGTGATCGCATCTCTGGATAGGAAATAGGAGTGACCGAGGGAATGGAAAAGAGAATGATCACTACTGAATCTGCAGAGTAAAGTAGCGACTTTGTGTTTCATGCAGCACCCAATAGGCGAAGAAGTGAGGGTGATCGCATCTCTGGATAGGAAATAGGAGTGACCGAGGGAATGGAAAAGAGAATGATCACTACTGAATCTGCAGAGTAAAGTAGCGACTTTGTGTTTCATGCAGCACCCAATAGGCGAAGAAGTGAGGGTGATCGCATCTCTGGATAGGAAATAGGAGTGACCGAGGGAATGGAAAAGAGAATGATCACTACTGTATCTGCAGAGTAAAGTAGCGACTTTGTGTTTCATGCAGCACCCAATAGGCGAAGAAGTGAGGGTGATAGAAGCTCTCGATAGGAAATGGAAGTGAAAGAGGGAATGGAAAAGAGAATGATCACTACTGTATCTGCAGAGTAAAGTAGCGACTTTGTGTTTCATGCAGCACCCAATAGGCGAAGAAGTAGGGTGATAGAAGCTCTCGATAGGAAATGGAAGTGAAAGAGGGAATGGAAAAGAGAATGATCACTACTGTAATCTGCAGAGTAAAGTAGCGACTTTGTGTTTCATGCAGCACCCAATAGGCGAAGAAGTGAGGGTGATAGAAGCTCTCGATAGGAAATGGAAGTGAAAGAGGGAATGGAAAAGAGAATGATCACTACTGAATCTGCAGAGTAAAGTAGCGACTTTGTGTTTCATGCAGCACCCAATAGGCGAAGAAGTGAGGGTGATCGCATCTCTGGATAGGAAATAGGAGTGACCGAGGGAATGGAAAAGAGAATGATCACTACTGAATCTGCAGAGTAAAGTAGCGACTTTGTGTTTCATGCAGCACCCAATAGGCGAAGAAGTGAGGGTGATCGCATCTCTGGATAGGAAATAGGAGTGACCGAGGGAATGGAAAAGAGAATGATCACTACTGAATCTGCAGAGTAAAGTAGCGACTTTGTTTCATGCAGCACCCAATAGGCGAAGAAGTGAGGGTGATAGAAGCTCTCGATAGGAAATGGAAGTGAAAGAGGGAATGGAAAAGAGAATGATCACTACTGAATCTGCAGAGTAAAGTAGCGACTTTGTGTTTCATGCAGCACCCAATAGGCGAAGAAGTGAGGGTGATAGAAGCTCTCGATAGGAAATGGAAGTGAAAGAGGGAATGGAAAAGAGAATGATCACTACTGAATCTGCAGAGTAAAGTAGCGACTTTGTGTTTCATGCAGCACCCAATAGGCGAAGAAGTGAGGGTGATCGCATCTCTGGATAGGAAATGGAGTGACCGAGGGAATGGAAAAGAGAATGATCACTACTGAATCTGCAGAGTAAAGTAGCGACTTTGTGTTTCATGCAGCACCCAATAGGCGAAGAAGTGAGGGTGATCGCATCTCTGGATAGGAAATGGAAGTGAAAGAGGGAATGGAAAAGAGAATGATCACTACTGAATCTGCAGAGTAAAGTAGCGACTTTGTGTTTCATGCAGCACCCAATAGGCGAAGAAGTGAGGGTGATCGCATCTCTGGATAGGAAATGGAGTGACCGAGGGAATGGAAAAGAGAATGATCACTACTGAATCTGCAGAGTAAAGTAGCGACTTTGTGTTTCATGCAGCACCCAATAGGCGAAGAAGTGAGGGTGATCGCATCTCTGGATAGGAAATAGGAGTGAAAGAGGGAATGGAAAAGAGAATGATCACTACTGAATCTGCAGAGTAAAGTAGCGACTTTGTGTTTCATGCAGCACCCAATAGGCGAAGAAGTGAGGGTGATCGCATCTCTGGATAGGAAATAGGAGTGACCGAGGGAATGGAAAAGAGAATGATCACTACTGAATCTGCAGAGTAAAGTAGCGACTTTGTGTTTCATGCAGCACCCAATAGGCGAAGAAGTGAGGGTGATCGCATCTCTGGATAGGAAATAGGAGTGACCGAGGGAATGGAAAAGAGAATGATCACTACTGAATCTGCAGAGTAAAGTAGCGACTTTGTGTTTCATGCAGCACCCAATAGGCGAAGAAGTGAGGGTGATAGAAGCTCTCGATAGGAAATGGAAGTGAAAGAGGGAATGGAAAAGAGAATGATCACTACTGAATCTGCAGAGTAAAGTAGCGACTTTGTGTTTCATGCAGCACCCAATAGGCGAAGAAGTGAGGGTGATAGAAGCTCTCGATAGGAAATGGAAGTGAAAGAGGGAATGGAAAAGAGAATGATCACTACTGAATCTGCAGAGTAAAGTAGCGACTTTGTGTTTCATGCAGCACCCAATAGGCGAAGAAGTGAGGGTGATAGATCTCGATAGGAAATGGAGTGAAAGAGGGAATGGAAAAGAGAATGATCACTACTGAATCTGCAGAGTAAAGTAGCGACTTTGTGTTTCATGCAGCACCCAATAGCGAAGAAGTAGGGTGATAGAAGCTCTCGATAGGAAATGGAAGTGAAAGAGGGAATGGAAAAGAGAATGATCACTACTGAATCTGCAGAGTAAAGTAGCGACTTTGTGTTTCATGCAGCACCCAATAGGCGAAGAAGTGAGGGTGATAGAAGCTCTCGATAGGAAATGGAAGTGAAAGAGGGAATGGAAAAGAGAATGATCACTACTGTATCTGCAGAGTAAAGTAGCGACTTTGTGTTTCATGCAGCACCCAATAGGCGAAGAAGTGAGGGTGATAGAAGCTCTCGATAGGAAATGGAAGTGAAAGAGGGAATGGAAAAGAGAATGATCACTACTGTATCTGCAGAGTAAAGTAGCGACTTTGTGTTTCATGCAGCACCCAATAGGCGAAGAAGTGAGGGTGATAGAAGCTCTCGATAGGAAATGGAGTGAAAGGGAATGGAAAAGAGAATGATCACTACTGAATCTGCAGAGTAAAGTAGCGACTTTGTGTTTCATGCAGCACCCAATAGGCGAAGAAGTGAGGGTGATCGCATCTCTGGATAGGAAATAGGAGTGACCGAGGGAATGGAAAAGAGAATGATCACTACTGAATCTGCAGAGTAAAGTAGCGACTTTGTGTTTCATGCAGCACCCAATAGGCGAAGAAGTGAGGGTGATCGCATCTCTGGATAGGAAATAGGAGTGACCGAGGGAATGGAAAAGAGAATGATCACTACTGAATCTGCAGAGTAAAGTAGCGACTTTGTGTTTCATGCAGCACCCAATAGGCGAAGAAGTGAGGGTGATCTCTCGATAGGAAATGGAGTGACCGAGGGAATGGAAAAGAGAATGATCACTACTGAATCTGCAGAGTAAAGTAGCGACTTTGTGTTTCATGCAGCACCCAATAGGCGAAGAAGTGAGGGTGATAGAAGCTCTCGATAGGAAATGGAAGTGAAAGAGGGAATGGAAAAGAGAATGATCACTACTGATCTGCAGAGTAAAGTAGCGACTTTGTGTTTCATGCAGCACCCAATAGGCGAAGAAGTGAGGGTGATCGCATCTCTGATAGGAAATAGGAGTGACCGAGGGAATGGAAAAGAGAATGATCACTACTGAATCTGCAGAGTAAAGTAGCGACTTTGTGTTTCATGCAGCACCCAATAGGCGAAGAAGTGAGGGTGATAGAAGCTCTCGATAGGAAATGGAAGTGAAAGAGGGAATGGAAAAGAGAATGATCACTACTGATCTGCAGAGTAAAGTAGCGACTTTGTGTTTCATGCAGCACCCAATAGGCGAAGAAGTGAGGGTGATCGCATCTCTGGATAGGAAATAGGAGTGACCGAGGGAATGGAAAAGAGAATGATCACTACTGAATCTGCAGAGTAAAGTAGCGACTTTGTGTTTCATGCAGCACCCAATAGGCGAAGAAGTGAGGGTGATCGCATCTCTGGATAGGAAATAGGAGTGACCGAGGGAATGGAAAAGAGAATGATCACTACTGAATCTGCAGAGTAAAGTAGCGACTTTGTGTTTCATGCAGCACCCAATAGGCGAAGAAGTGAGGGTGATCGCATCTCTGGATAGGAAATAGGAGTGACCGAGGGAATGGAAAAGAGAATGATCACTACTGAATCTGCAGAGTAAAGTAGCGACTTTGTGTTTCATGCAGCACCCAATAGGCGAAGAAGTGAGGGTGATCGCATCTCTGATAGGAAATAGGAGTGACCGAGGGAATGGAAAAGAGAATGATCACTACTGTATCTGCAGAGTAAAGTAGCGACTTTGTGTTTCATGCAGCACCCAATAGGCGAAGAAGTGAGGGTGATAGAAGCTCTCGATAGGAAATGGAAGTGAAAGAGGGAATGGAAAAGAGAATGATCACTACTGTATCTGCAGAGTAAAGTAGCGACTTTGTGTTTCATGCAGCACCCAATAGGCGAAGAAGTGAGGGTGATAGAAGCTCTCGATAGGAAATGGAAGTGAAAGAGGGAATGGAAAAGAGAATGATCACTACTGTATCTGCAGAGTAAAGTAGCGACTTTGTGTTTCATGCAGCACCCAATAGGCGAAGAAGTGAGGGTGATAGAAGCTCTCGATAGGAAATGGAAGTGAAAGAGGGAATGGAAAAGAGAATGATCACTACTGAATCTGCAGAGTAAAGTAGCGACTTTGTGTTTCATGCAGCACCCAATAGGCGAAGAAGTGAGGGTGATCGCATCTCTGGATAGGAAATAGGAGTGACCGAGGGAATGGAAAAGAGAATGATCACTACTGAATCTGCAGAGTAAAGTAGCGACTTTGTGTTTCATGCAGCACCCAATAGGCGAAGAAGTGAGGGTGATCGCATCTCTGGATAGGAAATAGGAGTGACCGAGGGAATGGAAAAGAGAATGATCACTACTGAATCTGCAGAGTAAAGTAGCGACTTTATGTTTCATGCAGCACCCAATAGGCGAAGAAGTGAGGGTGATCGCATCTCTGGATAGGAAATAGGAGTGACCGAGGGAATGGAAAAGAGAATGATCACTACTGAATCTGCAGAGTAAAGTAGCGACTTTGTGTTTCATGCAGCACCCAATAGGCGAAGAAGTGAGGGTGATCGCATCTCTGGATAGGAAATAGGAGTGACCGAGGGAATGGAAAAGAGAATGATCACTACTGAATCTGCAGAGTAAAGTAGCGACTTTGTGTTTCATGCAGCACCCAATAGGCGAAGAAGTGAGGGTGATCGCATCTCTGGATAGGAAATAGGAGTGACCGAGGGAATGGAAAAGAGAATGATCACTACTGAATCTGCAGAGTAAAGTAGCGACTTTGTGTTTCATGCAGCACCCAATAGGCGAAGAAGTGAGGGTGATCGCATCTCTGATAGGAAATGGAGTGAAAGAGGGAATGGAAAAGAGAATGATCACTACTGTATCTGCAGAGTAAAGTAGCGACTTTGTGTTTCATGCAGCACCCAATAGGCGAAGAAGTGAGGGTGATAGAAGCTCTCGATAGGAAATGGAAGTGAAAGAGGGAATGGAAAAGAGAATGATCACTACTGTATCTGCAGAGTAAAGTAGCGACTTTGTGTTTCATGCAGCACCCAATAGGCGAAGAAGTAGGGTGATAGAAGCTCTCGATAGGAAATGGAAGTGAAAGAGGGAATGGAAAAGAGAATGATCACTACTGATCTGCAGAGTAAAGTAGCGACTTTGTGTTTCATGCAGCACCCAATAGGCGAAGAAGTGAGGGTGATCGCATCTCGATAGGAAATAGGAGTGACCGAGGGAATGGAAAAGAGAATGATCACTACTGAATCTGCAGAGTAAAGTAGCGACTTTGTGTTTCATGCAGCACCCAATAGGCGAAGAAGTGAGGGTGATAGAAGCTCTCGATAGGAAATGGAAGTGAAAGAGGGAATGGAAAAGAGAATGATCACTACTGAATCTGCAGAGTAAAGTAGCGACTTTGTGTTTCATGCAGCACCCAATAGGCGAAGAAGTGAGGGTGATCGCATCTCGATAGGAAATAGGAGTGACCGAGGGAATGGAAAAGAGAATGATCACTACTGAATCTGCAGAGTAAAGTAGCGACTTTGTGTTTCATGCAGCACCCAATAGGCGAAGAAGTGAGGGTGATCGCATCTCTGGATAGGAAATAGGAGTGACCGAGGGAATGGAAAAGAGAATGATCACTACTGAATCTGCAGAGTAAAGTAGCGACTTTGTGTTTCATGCAGCACCCAATAGGCGAAGAAGTGAGGGTGATCGCATCTCTGGATAGGAAATAGGAGTGAAAGAGGGAATGGAAAAGAGAATGATCACTACTGTATCTGCAGAGTAAAGTAGCGACTTTGTGTTTCATGCAGCACCCAATAGGCGAAGAAGTGAGGGTGATAGAAGCTCTCGATAGGAAATGGAAGTGAAAGAGGGAATGGAAAAGAGAATGATCACTACTGTATCTGCAGAGTAAAGTAGCGACTTTGTGTTTCATGCAGCACCCAATAGGCGAAGAAGTAGGGTGATAGAAGCTCTCGATAGGAAATGGAAGTGAAAGAGGGAATGGAAAAGAGAATGATCACTACTGTATCTGCAGAGTAAAGTAGCGACTTTGTGTTTCATGCAGCACCCAATAGGCGAAGAAGTGAGGGTGATAGAAGCTCTCGATAGGAAATGGAAGTGAAAGAGGGAATGGAAAAGAGAATGATCACTACTGTATCTGCAGAGTAAAGTAGCGACTTTGTGTTTCATGCAGCACCCAATAGGCGAAGAAGTAGGGTGATAGAAGCTCTCGATAGGAAATGGAAGTGAAAGAGGGAATGGAAAAGAGAATGATCACTACTGAATCTGCAGAGTAAAGTAGCGACTTTGTGTTTCATGCAGCACCCAATAGGCGAAGAAGTGAGGGTGATCGCATCTCTGGATAGGAAATAGGAGTGACCGAGGGAATGGAAAAGAGAATGATCACTACTGAATCTGCAGAGTAAAGTAGCGACTTTGTGTTTCATGCAGCACCCAATAGGCGAAGAAGTGAGGGTGATCGCATCTCTGGATAGGAAATAGGAGTGACCGAGGGAATGGAAAAGAGAATGATCACTACTGAATCTGCAGAGTAAAGTAGCGACTTTGTGTTTCATGCAGCACCCAATAGGCGAAGAAGTGAGGGTGATAGAAGCTCTCGATAGGAAATGGAAGTGAAAGAGGGAATGGAAAAGAGAATGATCACTACTGAATCTGCAGAGTAAAGTAGCGACTTTGTGTTTCATGCAGCACCCAATAGGCGAAGAAGTGAGGGTGATAGAAGCTCTCGATAGGAAATGGAAGTGAAAGAGGGAATGGAAAAGAGAATGATCACTACTGAATCTGCAGAGTAAAGTAGCGACTTTGTGTTTCATGCAGCACCCAATAGGCGAAGAAGTGAGGGTGATCGCATCTCTGGATAGGAAATAGGAAGTGACCGAGGGAATGGAAAAGAGAATGATCACTACTGAATCTGCAGAGTAAAGTAGCGACTTTGTGTTTCATGCAGCACCCAATAGGCGAAGAAGTGAGGGTGATCGCATCTCTGGATAGGAAATGGAAGTGAAAGAGGGAATGGAAAAGAGAATGATCACTACTGAATCTGCAGAGTAAAGTAGCGACTTTGTGTTTCATGCAGCACCCAATAGGCGAAGAAGTGAGGGTGATCGCATCTCTGGATAGGAAATAGGAGTGACCGAGGGAATGGAAAAGAGAATGATCACTACTGAATCTGCAGAGTAAAGTAGCGACTTTGTGTTTCATGCAGCACCCAATAGGCGAAGAAGTAGGGTGATCGCATCTCTGGATAGGAAATGGAAGTGAAAGAGGGAATGGAAAAGAGAATGATCACTACTGAATCTGCAGAGTAAAGTAGCGACTTTGTGTTTCATGCAGCACCCAATAGGCGAAGAAGTGAGGGTGATCGCATCTCTGGATAGGAAATAGGAGTGACCGAGGGAATGGAAAAGAGAATGATCACTACTGAATCTGCAGAGTAAAGTAGCGACTTTGTGTTTCATGCAGCACCCAATAGGCGAAGAAGTGAGGGTGATCGCATCTCTGGATAGGAAATAGGAGTGACCGAGGGAATGGAAAAGAGAATGATCACTACTGAATCTGCAGAGTAAAGTAGCGACTTTATGTTTCATGCAGCACCCAATAGGCGAAGAAGTGAGGGTGATAGAAGCTCTCGATAGGAAATGGAAGTGAAAGAGGGAATGGAAAAGAGAATGATCACTACTGAATCTGCAGAGTAAAGTAGCGACTTTGTGTTTCATGCAGCACCCAATAGGCGAAGAAGTGAGGGTGATAGAAGCTCTCGATAGGAAATGGAAGTGAAAGAGGGAATGGAAAAGAGAATGATCACTACTGAATCTGCAGAGTAAAGTAGCGACTTTGTGTTTCATGCAGCACCCAATAGACGAAGAAGTGAGGGTGATCGCTCTCTGATAGGAAATAGGAGTGACCGAGGGAATGGAAAAGAGAATGATCACTACTGTCTGCAGAGTAAAGTAGCGACTTTGTGTTTCATGCAGCACCCAATAGCGAAGAAGTAGGGTGATAGAAGCTCTCGATAGGAAATGGAAGTGAAAGAGGGAATGGAAAAGAGAATGATCACTACTGAATCTGCAGAGTAAAGTAGCGACTTTGTGTTTCATGCAGCACCCAATAGGCGAAGAAGTGAGGGTGATAGAAGCTCTCGATAGGAAATGGAAGTGAAAGAGGGAATGGAAAAGAGAATGATCACTACTGTATCTGCAGAGTAAAGTAGCGACTTTGTGTTTCATGCAGCACCCAATAGGCGAAGAAGTGAGGGTGATAGAAGCTCTCGATAGGAAATGGAAGTGAAAGAGGGAATGGAAAAGAGAATGATCACTACTGTATCTGCAGAGTAAAGTAGCGACTTTGTGTTTCATGCAGCACCCAATAGGCGAAGAAGTGAGGGTGATAGAAGCTCTCGATAGGAAATGGAAGTGAAAGAGGGAATGGAAAAGAGAATGATCACTACTGAATCTGCAGAGTAAAGTAGCGACTTTGTGTTTCATGCAGCACCCAATAGGCGAAGAAGTGAGGGTGATCGCATCTCTGGATAGGAAATAGGAGTGACCGAGGGAATGGAAAAGAGAATGAGCACTACTGAATCTGTAGAGTAAAGTAGCGACTTTGTTTCATGCAGCACCCAATAGGCGAAGAAGTGAGGGTGATCGCATCTCTGATAGGAAATAGGAGTGACCGAGGGAATGGAAAAGAGAATGATCACTACTGAATCTGCAGAGTAAAGTAGCGACTTTGTGTTTCATGCAGCACCCAATAGGCGAAGAAGTGAGGGTGATAGAAGCTCTCGATAGGAAATGGAAGTGAAAGAGGGAATGGAAAAGAGAATGATCACTACTGTATCTGCAGAGTAAAGTAGCGACTTTGTGTTTCATGCAGCACCCAATAGGCGAAGAAGTGAGGGTGATAGCTCTCTGATAGGAAATAGGAGTGACCGAGGGAATGGAAAAGAGAATGATCACTACTGAATCTGCAGAGTAAAGTAGCGACTTTGTGTTTCATGCAGCACCCAATAGGCGAAGAAGTGAGGGTGATAGAAGCTCTCGATAGGAAATGGAAGTGAAAGAGGGAATGGAAAAGAGAATGATCACTACTGTATCTGCAGAGTAAAGTAGCGACTTTGTTTTCATGCAGCACCCAATAGGCGAAGAAGTGAGGGTGATCGCATCTCGATAGGAAATAGGAGTGACCGAGGGAATGGAAAAGAGAATGATCACTACTGATCTGCAGAGTAAAGTAGCGACTTTGTGTTTCATGCAGCACCCAATAGGCGAAGAAGTAAGGGTGATAGAAGCTCTCGATAGGAAATGGAAGTGAAAGAGGGAATGGAAAAGAGAATGATCACTACTGATCTGCAGAGTAAAGTAGCGACTTTGTGTTTCATGCAGCACCCAATAGGCGAAGAAGTAGGGTGATAGAAGCTCTCGATAGGAAATGGAAGTGAAAGAGGGAATGGAAAAGAGAATGATCACTACTGAATCTGCAGAGTAAAGTAGCGACTTTGTGTTTCATGCAGCACCCAATAGGCGAAGAAGTGAGGGTGATCGCATCTCTGGATAGGAAATAGGAGTGACCGAGGGAATGGAAAAGAGAATGATCACTACTGAATCTGCAGAGTAAAGTAGCGACTTTGTGTTTCATGCAGCACCCAATAGGCGAAGAAGTGAGGGTGATCGCATCTCTGGATAGGAAATAGGAGTGACCGAGGGAATGGAAAAGAGAATGATCACTACTGAATCTGCAGAGTAAAGTAGCGACTTTGTGTTTCATGCAGCACCCAATAGGCGAAGAAGTGAGGGTGATAGAAGCTCTCGATAGGAAATGGAAGTGAAAGAGGGAATGGAAAAGAGAATGATCACTACTGAATCTGCAGAGTAAAGTAGCGACTTTGTGTTTCATGCAGCACCCAATAGGCGAAGAAGTGAGGGTGATAGAAGCTCTCGATAGGAAATGGAAGTGAAAGAGGGAATGGAAAAGAGAATGATCACTACTGAATCTGCAGAGTAAAGTAGCGACTTTGTGTTTCATGCAGCACCCAATAGGCGAAGAAGTGAGGGTGATCGCATCTCTGGATAGGAAATGGAGTGAAAGAGGGAATGGAAAAGAGAATGATCACTACTGAATCTGCAGAGTAAAGTAGCGACTTTGTGTTTCATGCAGCACCCAATAGGCGAAGAAGTGAGGGTGATCGCATCTCTGGATAGGAAATGGAAGTGAAAGAGGGAATGGAAAAGAGAATGATCACTACTGAATCTGCAGAGTAAAGTAGCGACTTTGTGTTTCATGCAGCACCCAATAGGCGAAGAAGTGAGGGTGATCGCATCTCTGGATAGGAAATAGGAGTGACCGAGGGAATGGAAAAGAGAATGATCACTACTGAATCTGCAGAGTAAAGTAGCGACTTTGTGTTTCATGCAGCACCCAATAGGCGAAGAAGTGAGGGTGATCGCATCTCTGGATAGGAAATGGAAGTGAAAGAGGGAATGGAAAAGAGAATGATCACTACTGAATCTGCAGAGTAAAGTAGCGACTTTGTGTTTCATGCAGCACCCAATAGGCGAAGAAGTGAGGGTGATCGCATCTCTGGATAGGAAATAGGAGTGACCGAGGGAATGGAAAAGAGAATGATCACTACTGAATCTGCAGAGTAAAGTAGCGACTTTGTGTTTCATGCAGCACCCAATAGGCGAAGAAGTGAGGGTGATCGCATCTCTGGATAGGAAATAGGAGTGAAAGAGGGAATGGAAAAGAGAATGATCACTACTGAATCTGCAGAGTAAAGTAGCGACTTTGTGTTTCATGCAGCACCCAATAGGCGAAGAAGTGAGGGTGATAGAAGCTCTCGATAGGAAATGGAAGTGAAAGAGGGAATGGAAAAGAGAATGATCACTACTGAATCTGCAGAGTAAAGTAGCGACTTTGTGTTTCATGCAGCACCCAATAGGCGAAGAAGTGAGGGTGATAGAAGCTCTCGATAGGAAATGGAAGTGAAAGAGGGAATGGAAAAGAGAATGATCACTACTGAATCTGCAGAGTAAAGTAGCGACTTTGTGTTTCATGCAGCACCCAATAGCGAAGAAGTGAGGGTGATCGCATCTCGATAGGAAATGGAAGTGAAAGAGGGAATGGAAAAGAGAATGATCACTACTGATCTGCAGAGTAAAGTAGCGACTTTGTGTTTCATGCAGCACCCAATAGCGAAGAAGTAAGGGTGATAGAAGCTCTCGATAGGAAATGGAAGTGAAAGAGGGAATGGAAAAGAGAATGATCACTACTGAATCTGCAGAGTAAAGTAGCGACTTTGTGTTTCATGCAGCACCCAATAGGCGAAGAAGTAGGGTGATAGAAGCTCTCGATAGGAAATGGAAGTGAAAGAGGGAATGGAAAAGAGAATGATCACTACTGTATCTGCAGAGTAAAGTAGCGACTTTGTGTTTCATGCAGCACCCAATAGGCGAAGAAGTGAGGGTGATAGAAGCTCTCGATAGGAAATGGAAGTGAAAGAGGGAATGGAAAAGAGAATGATCACTACTGTCTGCAGAGTAAAGTAGCGACTTTGTGTTTCATGCAGCACCCAATAGGCGAAGAAGTAGGGTGATAGAAGCTCTCGATAGGAAATGGAAGTGAAAGGGAATGGAAAAGAGAATGATCACTACTGAATCTGCAGAGTAAAGTAGCGACTTTGTGTTTCATGCAGCACCCAATAGGCGAAGAAGTGAGGGTGATCGCATCTCTGGATAGGAAATAGGAGTGACCGAGGGAATGGAAAAGAGAATGATCACTACTGAATCTGCAGAGTAAAGTAGCGACTTTGTGTTTCATGCAGCACCCAATAGGCGAAGAAGTGAGGGTGATCGCATCTCTGGATAGGAAATAGGAGTGACCGAGGGAATGGAAAAGAGAATGAGCACTACTGAATCTGTAGAGTAAAGTAGCGACTTTGTGTTTCATGCAGCACCCAATAGGCGAAGAAGTGAGGGTGATCGCATCTCTGGATAGGAAATAGGAGTGACCGAGGGAATGGAAAAGAGAATGAGCACTACTGAATCTGCAGAGTAAAGTAGCGACTTTGTGTTTCATGCAGCACCCAATAGGCGAAGAAGTGAGGGTGATCGAAGCTCTCGATAGGAAATGGAAGTGAAAGAGGGAATGGAAAAGAGAATGATCACTACTGAATCTGCAGAGTAAAGTAGCGACTTTGTGTTTCATGCAGCACCCAATAGGCGAAGAAGTGAGGGTGATCGCATCTCTGGATAGGAAATAGGAGTGACCGAGGGAATGGAAAAGAGAATGATCACTACTGAATCTGCAGAGTAAAGTAGCGACTTTGTGTTTCATGCAGCACCCAATAGGCGAAGAAGTGAGGGTGATCGCTCTCGATAGGAAATGGAGTGACCGAGGGAATGGAAAAGAGAATGATCACTACTGAATCTGCAGAGTAAAGTAGCGACTTTGTGTTTCATGCAGCACCCAATAGGCGAAGAAGTGAGGGTGATCGCATCTCTGGATAGGAAATAGGAGTGACCGAGGGAATGGAAAAGAGAATGATCACTACTGAATCTGCAGAGTAAAGTAGCGACTTTGTGTTTCATGCAGCACCCAATAGGCGAAGAAGTGAGGGTGATCGCATCTCTGGATAGGAAATAGGAGTGACCGAGGGAATGGAAAAGAGAATGATCACTACTGAATCTGCAGAGTAAAGTAGCGACTTTGTGTTTCATGCAGCACCCAATAGGCGAAGAAGTGAGGGTGATCGCATCTCTGGATAGGAAATAGGAGTGACCGAGGGAATGGAAAAGAGAATGATCACTACTGATCTGCAGAGTAAAGTAGCGACTTTGTGTTTCATGCAGCACCCAATAGGCGAAGAAGTGAGGGTGATCGCATCTCTGGATAGGAAATAGGAGTGACCGAGGGAATGGAAAAGAGAATGATCACTACTGTATCTGCAGAGTAAAGTAGCGACTTTGTGTTTCATGCAGCACCCAATAGGCGAAGAAGTAGGGTGATAGAAGCTCTCGATAGGAAATGGAAGTGAAAGAGGGAATGGAAAAGAGAATGATCACTACTGTATCTGCAGAGTAAAGTAGCGACTTTGTGTTTCATGCAGCACCCAATAGGCGAAGAAGTGAGGGTGATAGAAGCTCTCGATAGGAAATGGAAGTGAAAGAGGGAATGGAAAAGAGAATGATCACTACTGATCTGCAGAGTAAAGTAGCGACTTTGTGTTTCATGCAGCACCCAATAGGCGAAGAAGTGAGGGTGATAGAAGCTCTCGATAGGAAATGGAAGTGAAAGAGGGAATGGAAAAGAGAATGATCACTACTGAATCTGCAGAGTAAAGTAGCGACTTTGTGTTTCATGCAGCACCCAATAGGCGAAGAAGTGAGGGTGATCGCATCTCTGGATAGGAAATAGGAGTGACCGAGGGAATGGAAAAGAGAATGATCACTACTGAATCTGCAGAGTAAAGTAGCGACTTTGTGTTTCATGCAGCACCCAATAGGCGAAGAAGTGAGGGTGATCGCATCTCTGGATAGGAAATAGGAGTGACCGAGGGAATGGAAAAGAGAATGAGCACTACTGAATCTGTAGAGTAAAGTAGCGACTTTGTGTTTCATGCAGCACCCAATAGGCGAAGAAGTGAGGGTGATCGCATCTCTGGATAGGAAATAGGAGTGACCGAGGGAATGGAAAAGAGAATGATCACTACTGAATCTGTAGAGTAAAGTAGCGACTTTGTGTTTCATGCAGCACCCAATAGGCGAAGAAGTGAGGGTGATCGCATCTCTGGATAGGAAATAGGAGTGAAAGAGGGAATGGAAAAGAGAATGATCACTACTGAATCTGCAGAGTAAAGTAGCGACTTTGTGTTTCATGCAGCACCCAATAGGCGAAGAAGTGAGGGTGATCGCATCTCTGGATAGGAAATGGAGTGACCGAGGGAATGGAAAAGAGAATGATCACTACTGATCTGCAGAGTAAAGTAGCGACTTTGTGTTTCATGCAGCACCCAATAGGCGAAGAAGTGAGGGTGATCGCATCTCTGGATAGGAAATAGGAGTGACCGAGGGAATGGAAAAGAGAATGATCACTACTGATCTGCAGAGTAAAGTAGCGACTTTGTGTTTCATGCAGCACCCAATAGGCGAAGAAGTGAGGGTCGCATCTCTGATAGGAAATAGGAGCGACCGAGGGAATGGAAAAGAGAATGATCACTACTGATCTGCAGAGTAAAGTAGCGACTTTGTGTTTCATGCAGCACCCAATAGGCGAAGAAGTGAGGGTGATAGAAGCTCTCGATAGGAAATGGAAGTGAAAGAGGGAATGGAAAAGAGAATGATCACTACTGTATCTGCAGAGTAAAGTAGCGACTTTGTGTTTCATGCAGCACCCAATAGGCGAAGAAGTAGGGTGATAGAAGCTCTCGATAGGAAATGGAAGTGAAAGAGGGAATGGAAAAGAGAATGATCACTACTGTATCTGCAGAGTAAAGTAGCGACTTTGTGTTTCATGCAGCACCCAATAGGCGAAGAAGTGAGGGTGATAGAAGCTCTCGATAGGAAATGGAAGTGAAAGAGGGAATGGAAAAGAGAATGATCACTACTGTATCTGCAGAGTAAAGTAGCGACTTTGTGTTTCATGCAGCACCCAATAGGCGAAGAAGTGAGGGTGATAGAAGCTCTCGATAGGAAATGGAAGTGAAAGAGGGAATGGAAAAGAGAATGATCACTACTGAATCTGCAGAGTAAAGTAGCGACTTTGTGTTTCATGCAGCACCCAATAGGCGAAGAAGTGAGGGTGATCGCATCTCTGGATAGGAAATAGGAGTGACCGAGGGAATGGAAAAGAGAATGATCACTACTGAATCTGCAGAGTAAAGTAGCGACTTTGTGTTTCATGCAGCACCCAATAGGCGAAGAAGTGAGGGTGATCGCATCTCTGGATAGGAAATAGGAGTGACCGAGGGAATGGAAAAGAGAATGAGCACTACTGAATCTGTAGAGTAAAGTAGCGACTTTGTGTTTCATGCAGCACCCAATAGGCGAAGAAGTGAGGGTGATCGCATCTCTGGATAGGAAATAGGAGTGACCGAGGGAATGGAAAAGAGAATGAGCACTACTGAATCTGTAGAGTAAAGTAGCGACTTTGTGTTTCATGCAGCACCCAATAGGCGAAGAAGTGAGGGTGATCGCATCTCTGGATAGGAAATAGGAGTGACCGAGGGAATGGAAAAGAGAATGATCACTACTGAATCTGCAGAGTAAAGTAGCGACTTTGTGTTTCATGCAGCACCCAATAGGCGAAGAAGTGAGGGTGATCGCATCTCTGGATAGGAAATAGGAGTGACCGAGGGAATGGAAAAGAGAATGATCACTACTGAATCTGCAGAGTAAAGTAGCGACTTTGTGTTTCATGCAGCACCCAATAGGCGAAGAAGTGAGGGTGATCGCATCTCTGGATAGGAAATAGGAGCGACCGAGGGAATGGAAAAGAGAATGATCACTACTGAATCTGCAGAGTAAAGTAGCGACTTTGTGTTTCATGCAGCACCCAATAGGCGAAGAAGTGAGGGTGATAGAAGCTCTCGATAGGAAATGGAAGTGAGAGAGGGAATGGAAAAGAGAATGATCACTACTGTATCTGCAGAGTAAAGTAGCGACTTTGTGTTTCATGCAGCACCCAATAGGCGAAGAAGGGTGATAGAAGCTCTCGATAGGAAATGGAAGTGAAAGAGGGAATGGAAAAGAGAATGATCACTACTGTATCTGCAGAGTAAAGTAGCGACTTTGTGTTTCATGCAGCACCCAATAGGCGAAGAAGTGAGGGTGATAGAAGCTCTCGATAGGAAATGGAAGTGAAAGAGGGAATGGAAAAGAGAATGATCACTACTGTATCTGCAGAGTAAAGTAGCGACTTTGTGTTTCATGCAGCACCCAATAGGCGAAGAAGTAGGGTGATAGAAGCTCTCGATAGGAAATGGAAGTGAAAGAGGGAATGGAAAAGAGAATGATCACTACTGATCTGCAGAGTAAAGTAGCGACTTTGTGTTTCATGCAGCACCCAATAGGCGAAGAAGTGAGGGTGATAGAAGCTCTCGATAGGAAATGGAAGTGAAAGAGGGAATGGAAAAGAGAACGATCACTACTGTATCTGCAGAGTAAAGTAGCGACTTTGTGTTTCATGCAGCACCCAATAGGCGAAGAAGTAAGGGTGATAGAAGCTCTCGATAGGAAATGGAAGTGAAAGAGGGAATGGAAAAGAGAACGATCACTACTGTATCTGCAGAGTAAAGTAGCGACTTTGTGTTTCATGCAGCACCCAATAGGCGAAGAAGTAAGGGTGATAGAAGCTCTCGATAGGAAATGGAAGTGAAAGAGGGAATGGAAAAGAGAATGATCACTACTGATCTGCAGAGTAAAGTAGCGACTTTGTGTTTCATGCAGCACCCAATAGGCGAAGAAGTAGGGTGATCGCATCTCGATAGGAAATAGGAGTGACCGAGGGAATGGAAAAGAGATGATCACTACTGTATCTGCAGAGTAAAGTAGCGACTTTGTGTTTCATGCAGCACCCAATAGGCGAAGAAGTGAGGGTGATAGAAGCTCTCGATAGGAAATGGAAGTGAAAGAGGGAATGGAAAAGAGAATGATCACTACTGTATCTGCAGAGTAAAGTAGCGACTTTGTGTTTCATGCAGCACCCAATAGGCGAAGAAGTAAGGGTGATAGAAGCTCTCGATAGGAAATGGAAGTGAAAGAGGGAATGGAAAAGAGAATGATCACTACTGTATCTGCAGAGTAAAGTAGCGACTTTGTGTTTCATGCAGCACCCAATAGGCGAAGAAGTAGGGTGATAGAAGCTCTCGATAGGAAATGGAAGTGAAAGAGGGAATGGAAAAGAGAATGATCACTACTGTATCTGCAGAGTAAAGTAGCGACTTTGTGTTTCATGCAGCACCCAATAGACGAAGAAGTGAGGGTGATAGAAGCTCTCGATAGGAAATGGAAGTGAAAGAGGGAATGGAAAAGAGAATGATCACTACTGTATCTGCAGAGTAAAGTAGCGACTTTGTGTTTCATGCAGCACCCAATAGACGAAGAAGTGAGGGTGATAGAAGCTCTCGATAGGAAATGGAAGTGAAAGAGGGAATGGAAAAGAGAATGATCACTACTGAATCTGCAGAGTAAAGTAGCGACTTTGTGTGCACCCAATAGACGAAGAAGTGACGGGATAGGCCCTAGAGTACCTGTTGAGTACGGTGGCCCATTTTGCTGATGTGGATAGATGCGGCATTACTGAATAAGCACTATTTATGATCCAAAGAGCAATTACTAACTCAAGTTTCCCATTCCAAAAAAGGAAATGGCTATGAATTGAAACCGAAAGTGGGAATGTTGAATGATGTAGATTGCGCTCAGCAAGCTAATAACAATTCAAAGAGGTGAAGGCGCATTAAAGTTTCAGAGATAAGAGAAAAGTTATGAAAGCAGCTCCTCCGCGGTGAGAGACGGCAGCAAGAGAGAGAGAGAGAGAGTTCCGGCATATATCTTAGGTGGCACACAGGATACAGTAGTGAGATGTCGCATACTAAACACAGTTCAGATCTAGCAAAACAAGATTACACTCAATATGATGCTGCGTGAGATTCAAGATTGAGATAGAGAGATATAATAGAAGAGGAGTAGCAAAAGGAAGAATAATGCGCGTTTGCAAGTGAACGTACGAATAACCGGAGATGATCTGTTTACGATCGAGAGCCCAAGCTGAAGATTCCGATCTCGCACCTGCAAACAGAATCGATTGTGTGAAGATAAAATTATTCGCGATGATCGATCAATAGAAACAGTTACAGTAGTTACTGTAGATGGATCGAGAATGATAATGAAAAAAAGGAAGAGGGCATCGTTTGGTTATAACATTTGTTGTGTTTGCTTTCTTGATTGATGAATATTATTTCCTGATAAAAAAATAACAAAAAAAAATATTTAAAAAAAGTCAATAGGCAATAATGTTTAAAAAAAATCAGTCCTCGATCGCGCCTAGAGAGTGTGTGAAACGAGGAGAGTGAGCGCTAATTTTGCTAATTTGCGATTGTCTGGCGCGCTTTATTTTTATTTTTTTTGTAATATCTTATCGCATATTGTTTGTATGTTTGTTAGCGACTAATTTAAATTGAAAATACAAGAAGGGAGCGTGGAAGAAGGCCGGTCGGAAAGGGGGAAGCGAACATTTCGAAATTTCGAGGCAAAACGCCATGAATTAAGGCGATATTCCCGTGATTCAAGTAATGCGATGGGTTATTTCAACACGGGGAGTGAGCAGCACGCAAATGACATCAAGAAATCGATAAAAAACGGAGTAAAAGCAAAGAAACGGAGGATTTCCGGTCCAGATCCGGGGCGGCCATGTCTGCTAGAAGGGAACACCACGGTTTCCCGCGCATTTTTTACCCCTTCTCCCGATGACTTCTGTCCTAGTTTTCTTTCGTTTGTCGCCCATCGATGACAGTTTCAGCCGCATAGATACCAGTGATGGCTTCGGTGAGTCTCGCGTGATCGATTTAGAGCCATATTTCGGGTAGGAAGCGAGGGGATGTCTATTAGTTGTTGCTTCGATTACGCGTGCTAGTATACCTTTCCGTCTCATCTTACGACGGAGCAGTGTGTGTAATCGACAATCTTTATTGTTTCACCTATAGTGCATATCCCCTCACCCCATCTCCTTCTCTTCCCTCTTCATAAATACAATCATTGAAGGATGCACCGCAGTCACCGCACTCCACGTGTGAAGACGTCTCGACGTGCAGGGTAGAGGGTGAGTAAGATGTTTACAAACCATTTCACTTATCAGCTCTTTCTTGTTGGCAAAGTTGCTGTGCGAGCGCGGATTTATTATTTGTAAAATTTGAAACATTATTGAATCGCAGGTCTTCCATCTCAATTCTCAATGGCCACTTGTATCAATTGTATTGAGACTCATATATTCTCTTCTTCAGAAAGGCTCTTCAACACAGAAAGACAGCGTCAACTGCACTACTTCAACACGTAATGCATGTGGCCGAATTGGTCATGGAAAGGTATGGAGAAACCTTTTTTTTTTATTAGTAAATATCAATAAATTGATACAATTTTTCATTAAATTCATTCAGAATCATGACAGTCGCTCGATCTCGAATGTCCCTTGAAGATTGTAAACAATGGAGTGATGACGCTGAGGATCTTGAAATGATTCTTCCCTCCGTTCTCGAGTTAGCCCAAGAATTTAATTGAGAAAGAGGAAAAGATTGTTTAAATTGTGTTATAGATTGGACAGATTGGACAAGGAATTGATAGTAACTGATCGAGCTCTGTCGATGAAGAGAGCAGTTTCACTTATTCGAGAAACTGTGAAACAAATGCAACAGGGACAGCAATCTGGTAAGGATGATGGGAATGGGATAGAATATAAGATGACTCGACATCGAAAGATGTTACGATATGATTATTTAAGGAGGTGAGGGAGGATCAGGCGCCTGCAGTAGTATTCCGAATAGTAGAAGGAATAGTATGGATTAAGAAATGGAGGAAGAAGGAGAGGAAAGAAGTGAGTGGGGAGGGAATCTGTATTGATATTCAATTGATTATTTCAGACGATTCAGTCGGTGGCAGAAAGAGAAATACTGGAAGTTTCGATGGAATGGAATCAGCCGAAACGTGGAATAAGTGAGTTGCGAGTATTCACAGAGCCATCTTCTACAGATGTGAATTTGAAGGATCTCATTACACTTGAACAATTTCGTATTTCAGTCTTCCACTTCGTCTATCGATTCGACGTCGCGTTGGAGCATACGATGCAACTATGGATAATCCCATTCTGGAGGTAAGAACAATTATTATATCGAAGAGTCCTCGATTCGAGTACTTCTAAACAGTATAATGTGAAGTTTGATGGCACTTTACTATTTTATGAAAAATATAATGGTTGTTGTTCTTTTCATATGACCGATATGATGCGAGTTGTGTGTGGTGTAGCATTTATGATGCATGAGAAACCGAAGGAGGGACAGAAGGGAGCAGACTAGAAATTGGAGGATATGGAACAGAGGTTAAATAGAATGCATTGATTGTTCTGATTGTTATTCTCGGAATTGAATATCTCTAATCAATTCATTCTTGAGATGAATGCGCGCACTCTCTATGCAGTATGGGGTACGGTAATATCAATTGATTACGGTAGTCTGTTATCCCATCTATCGATTACTACTTACACGAATAAATTCCTCTTGAAGGTGGTCGATCGGACGAGGAACAGATTCTTCTTCCTCTAACGAAGGAATTTGCTGAGAGACTAGTCCAACAACATCCATGCGATCTTCCCCTTCTCGCCACTATCTTTGCCACTCTCGATGACAAGACATGTATGGATGTAAGCAACGTTTGTTTAGATTTTGAATCACGAAATAGAAAGGATAACTCCAATTTCTTTATTTGTCAGTCGATCATTCATCTCGTTAAATTTGCTACTCGAGAACAGAAGAAATCACCACAGACGATGCTAAATGTGTGTAAACTCGCTCAGGTTAGACGGTTCATTTGTATTTATGGAACAAATCGAGATGGCTGTCATATTTTTTAAAAAAAATTCTTGTTAACTTTTTTCCATTTGAGTTGATGATGTCTCGCAAGGATCGTGTGATAGTACAACAATTGGCATAATCTGATCCATCGGGAGTAATGATGCAGACTCCCGCACCCAAAGATACGGCAAGACTACAGGCACCCGAGACAGCCAAGGTATTGAGAACTCGTAGTGATTAGAAGACCTCTCATTTCATTGTTTTATGAAAGAATGTCGCAATATTACATCACATTTTCTAATGCAAGTTTATTTTCAGTACAAAACGCACATCAAGACTCATCGGATTTGGATTTGCCGCCACGCATCTCAGTGTGGTTGGACTCGAAGGAGGAGGAATTGGATTTGCCGCCACGCACCTCAGAGTGGTTGGACTCGAAGGAGGAGGAATTGGATTTGCCGTCACGCATCTCAGTGTGGTTGGACTCGAAGGAGGAGGAATTGGATTTGCCGCCACGCACCTCAGAGTGGTTGGACTCGAAGGAGGAGGAACTGGATTTGCCGCCACGCACCTCAGCATGGTTGGACTCGAAGGAGGAGGAATTGGATTTGCCGCCACGCACCTCAGCGTGGTTGGACTCGAAGGAGGAGGAATTGGATTTGCCGCCACGCACCTCAGCGTGGTTGGACTCGAAGGAGGAGGAATTGGATTTGCCGCCACGCACCTCAGAGTGGTTGGACTCGAAGGAGGAGGAACTGGATTTGCCGCCACGCACCTCTTGACAATTGGGAATAATTCTCATTTGCTTAATTTTAGTGTCGTTTTTTCAATAGGGTGGCCGAAGGCTATCGCCTATTTTTGAAATGTGCAATTCAGAATCTGGGCTTTACAATTGGCAATAGTTATCATTTGCTTAATTTTAGTGGACTTTTTCAATAGGGCGGCCGAAGACTATCGCCAATTTTTGAAATGTGCAATTCAGAATCTGGGCTTTACAATTGGCAATAGTTCTCATTTGCTTAATTTTAGTGGACTTTTTCAATAGGGCGGCCGAAGGCTATCGTCAATTTTTGAATTGTGCTATTCAGAATCTGGGCTTGACAGGATCGGATTTGGATTTGCCGCCATGCACCGCAGCATGGTTGGACTCGCAGGAGGAGGCGGTGATGGGGGTGGCTGGTGGGAGGGCCTCATCGAATTTGGGTTTGCCGCCACGCACCTCAGCGTGGTTGGACTCGAAGGAGGAGGAATTGGATTTGCCGCCACGCACCTCAGTGTGGTTGAACTCGAAGGAGGAGGAATTGGATTTGCCGCCATGCACCGCAGCATGGTTGGACTCGCAGGAGGAGGCGGTGATGGGGGTGGCTGGTGGGAGGGCCTCATCGAATTTGGATTTGCCGCCACGCACCTCAGTGTGGTTGGACTCGAAGGAGGAGGAATTGGATTTGCCGCCACGCACCTCAGTGTGGTTGGACTCGAAGGAGGAGGAATTGGATTTGCCGCCATGCACCGCAGCATGGTTGGACTCGCAGGAGGAGGCGGTGATGGGGGTGGCTGGTGGGAGGGCCTCATCGAATTTGGGTTTGCCGCCACGCACCTCAGTGTGGTTGGACTCGAAGGAGGAGGAATTGGATTTGCCGCCACGCACCTCAGTGTGGTTGGACTCGAAGGAGGAGGAATTGGATTTGCCGCCATGCACCGCAGCATGGTTGGACTCGCAGGAGGAGGCGGTGATGGGGGTGGCTGGTGGGAGGGCCTCATCGAATTTGGATTTGCCGCCACGCACCTCAGTGTGGTTGGACTCGCAGGAGGAGGAATTGGATTTGCCGCCACGCACCTCAGAGTGGTTGGACTCGAAGGAGGAGGAATTGGATTTGCCGCCACGCACCTCTTGACAATTGGGAATAATTCTCATTTGCTTAATTTTAGTGACGTTTTTTCAATAGGGTGGCCGAAGGCTATCGCCAAATTTTGAAAAGTGCAATTCAGAATCTGGGCTTTACAATTGACAATAGTTCTCATTTGCTTAATTTTAGTGGTGTTTTTTCAATAGGGTGGCCGAAGGCTATCGCCTATTTTTGAAATGTGCAATTCAGAATCTGGGCTTTACAATTGGCAATAGTTCTCATTTGCTTAATTTTAGTGGACTTTTTCAATAGGGCGGCCGAAGGCTATCGCCTATTTTTGAAATGTGCAATTCAGAATCTGGGCTTTACAATTGGCAATAGTTCTCATTTGCTTAATTTTAGTGGACTTTTTCAATAGGGCGGCCGAAGGCTATCGTCAAGTTTTGAATTGTGCTATTCAGAACCTGGGCTTGACAGGATCGGATTTGGATTTGCCGCCATGCACCGCAGCGTGGTTGGACTCGAAGGAGGAGGAATTGGATTTGCCGCCACGCACCTCAGTGTGGTTGGACTCGTAGGAGGAGGAATTGGATTTGCCGCCACGCATCTCAGTGTGGTTGGACTCGAAGGAGGAGGAATTGGATTTGCCGCCATGCACCTCAGTGTGGTTGGACTCGCAGGAGGAGGAATTGGATTTGCCGCCATGCACCGCAGCATGGTTGGACTCGAAGGAGGAGGAATTGGATTTGCCGCCATGCACCGCAGCATGGTTGGACTCGAAGGAGGAGGAATTGGATTTGCCGCCATGCACCGCAGCATGGTTGGACTCGAAGGAGGAGGAATTGGATTTGCCGCCATGCACCGCAGCATGGTTGGACTCGAAGGAGGAGGAATTGGATTTGCCGCCACGCACCTCAGTGTGGTTGAACTCGAAGGAGGAGGAATTGGATTTGCCGCCATGCACCGCAGCATGGTTGGACTCGCAGGAGGAGGCGGTGATGGGGGTGGCTGGTGGGAGGGCCTCATCGGATTTGGATTTGCCGCCACGCACCTCAGCGTGGTTGGACTCGAAGGAGGAGGAATTGGATTTGCCGCCACGCACCTCAGTGTGGTTGGACTCGAAGGAGGAGGAATTGGATTTGCCGCCACGCACCTCAGCGTGGTTGGACTCGAAGGAGGAGGAATTGGATTTGCCGCCACGCACCTCAGCGTGGTTGGACTCGAAGGAGGAGGAATTGGATTTGCCGCCACGCACCTCAGTGTGGTTGGACTCGAAGGAGGAGGAATTGGATTTGCCGCCATGCACCGCAGCATGGTTGGACTCGCAGGAGGAGGCGGTGATGGGGGTGGCTGGTGGGAGGGCCTCATCGGATTTGGATTTGCCGCCACGCACCTCCTTCGACAAAGATGAGAATATTCGCCTTCCACAGTGGGTTTTTCAAAAATATCTCGAAAACCGTTAGCTGTACGAAGTTACTCGAGAACAGAAGAAATCACCACAGACGATGCTAAATGTGTGTAAACTCGCTCAGGTTAGACGGTTCATTTGTATTTATGGAACAATTCGAGATGGCTGTCATATTTTTAAAAAAAATTCTTGTTAACTTTTTTCCATTTGAGTTGATGATGTCTCGCAAAGATCGTGTGATAGTACAACAATTGGCATAATCTGATCCATCGGGAGTAATGATGCAGACTCCCGCACCCAAAGATACGGCAAGACTACAGGCACCCGAGACAGCCAAGGTAATGAGAACTCGTAGTGATTAGAAGACCTCTCATTTCATTGTTTTATGAAAGAATGTCGCAATATTACATCACATTTTCTAATGCAAGTTTATTTTCAGTACAAAAAAATCATCGCTCATTCGGTAATGAATTCATTGAAATATGACATTAATTAAATACGATTAAGGATGCACTGAAGGCTGTGCGTGAATTCGCTTCCCATATGCAGCAGCCATAGATTGTCAGAGAGTATGTGTATTCTAAAAAAAGAGTTAATATTTCATTTTAATTTCAGATATCTGTACTCTCTTTCTCCGGCGAAACTTCCATGGGGAGATCACTCGACTCGTCAATTGACATCAGATAAACACGCTGGAATGATCGCTATGGGAATGGCTGCTTATCTCAATGCATTATTCACGAAGTATGGTATTGGAGTACGGTAGTCTTAGAGAGTTACGGTACTTATTCCATATCGATTGCAGTTCTGTGAAAGCGAAGGATGATTTCGAACGTGAAGGATTCCTCGTCACTGCAGATAACACTATTGAGGTACGGTAGACTACAATCGGGATAGATACGGTAATGCAAACAATTGATTCATTCAGTTGGAGCTGTCTCAAAGGGAGTACGATAGTGAAGTTCGTCGTTCATTCCTCTGTGATACACTCGTTGATCATTTGGAGAAGGAATGTTGTCCGTATGCTCATGAAGTGAGGAGAAAGAAGAACATTTGGTATTTGATGATTGATCAAAGAATAACACACATCCTATTATACACTGCCCTTCTACGTCAAGAATTCGCGAGACGACGCCAACGTGCAAGCGGGAATATAATGCGGAAGGAAAAAATAAAGTGAAGGTAAATCACTACCGATAGATAGCCTACCATTAGTTGTATTGGAAACTGGTGCTTGGAAATGCTATTACAAGATTGTTTCTTAATCTTATTGGTTATTAAATTGTACAGTTTTTTTCTCTCTACCTAAAATATCAATGGTAACCGTCGGATTATAACATGATAATCTACTGGAATAAAAGAGAATACAATTTTCGCTGTGGTATTCACAGTTTTGTTCTTTTTCGATGAAGTATAAGGTTAGTAGCCCTCGCCCCCACAAATGAGTATATTAGTGTTGTGTAACTTGCTTCTTCCAGGGTCGCTCTCTAGCCCTCGTCTCCCTTACCTCCACTCTCACGTCTCTTCCCTTCTCTTCAACGAGTGCTTCTGGCTGGTTGGACTAAGAAAAAAAAAAGGTATGGAAGAAGCAAAAATGAGTGAAATAACCGAAAGTGGACCATAAAAGAATAAATTGTAATCCCAGCCTTTTATTTACGTGTTTTACTGTCGCTTGTGATCCTTGTATACACGGACATGACGTGATGCCACAAGTTGGAATCAATATTTGTTTAACCTCCCTTTGTTCGTTCTTACCTTTATTCCATCATATTCTTACCCCTAATTATTTCTGCGGTTTTCGGTAGTTGATGAGGGATTGCGTTTTTCGGCTTCTAAAAAGGTTCATGACCTACCATGCCTTGGAAATCTACAATATGGAACAAAGCTCGACGCTATCTTGTTATAGACTATTTAAAATTGCCATTAGCTCATATTTGATTTTTTTCTTTGTGCCATGGTTTTGTTCAATTCTTCGGTGACACGCGTGATAGGCTAATTTTAATTTTAATTTAATTTTTCCTCATCGGCTAATTTTAAGATTATTCCTTACGTTAGATGATTTTTCTTACACTAGATCGGCACCTTGAGCTAACTGAAAATTATACAACTTTAAATTAAATTGGAAAAAAAAATTACATAACATTGTATTTGCTGTTCCAGTTGCGCGAGGGCAGGCTGGCGAGCACTCATACCAAGGAAGGACTTTCTCATGCGGACCGACGAATCTAAAAGCTAAGTCTCCCTTAGGATACCGCGTGGACTAGGAGCACTGACACGCTTGCTTTAGTATGTGGCGTGGGCTTGTCGCCCCTACAAGAGGATACAAGAGGATCAATCGAAGGATGGACCGGAGTAGCCGCCACACACCGCAGTGTGGTTGTGCACCGGGCGCTTGTCGCCCCATCAAGAGGATCAATCGAAGGATGGACCGGAGTAGCCGCCACACACCGCAGTGTGGTTGTGCACCGGGCGCTTGTCGCCCCATCAAGAGGATCAATCGAAGGATGGACCGGAGTAGCCGCCACACACCGCAGTGTGGTTGTGCACCGGGCGCTTGTCGCCCCATCAAGAGGATCAATCGAAGGATGGACCGGAGTAGCCGCCACACACCGCAGTGTGGTTGTGCACCGGGCGCTTGTCGCCCCATCAAGAGGATCAATCGAAGGATGGACCGGAGTAGCCGCCACACACCGCAGTGTGGTTGTGCACCGGGCGCTTGTCGCCCCATCAAGAGGATCAATCGAAGGATGGACCGGAGTAGCCGCCACACACCGCCGTGTGGTTGTGCACCGGGCGCTTGTAGCCCCATCAAGAGGATCAATCGAAGGATGGACCGGAGTAGCCGCCACACACCGCAGTGTGGTTGTGCACCGGGCGCTTGTCGCCCCATCAAGAGGATCAATCGAAGGATGGACCGGAGTAGCCGCCACACACCGCAGTGTGGTTGTGCACCGGGCGCTTGTCGCCCAATCAAGAGGATCAATCGAAGGATGGACCGGAGTAGCCGCCACACACCGCAGTGTGGTTGTGCACCGGGCGCTTGTCGCCCCATCAAGAGGATCAATCGAAGGATGGACCGGAGTAGCCGCCACACACCGCAGTGTGGTTGTGCACCGGGCGCTTGTCGCCCCATCAAGAGGATCAATCGAAGGATGGACCGGAGTAGCCGCCACACACCGCAGTGTGGTTGTGCACCGGGCGCTTGTCGCCCCATCAAGAGGATCAATCGAAGGATGGACCGGAGTAGCCGCCACACACCGCAGTGTGGTTGTGCACCGGGCGCTTGTCGCCCCATCAAGAGGATCAATCGAAGGATGGACCGGAGTAGCCGCCACACACCGCAGTGTGGTTGTGCACCGGGCGCTTGTCGCCCCATCAAGAGGATCAATCGAAGGATGGACCGGAGTAGCCGCCACACACCGCAGTGTGGTTGTGCACCGGGCGCTTGTCGCCCCATCAAGAGGATCAATCGAAGGATGGACCGGAGTAGCCGCCACACACCGCAGTGTGGTTGTGCACCGGGCGCTTGTCGCCCCATCAAGAGGATCAATCGAAGGATGGACCGGAGTAGCCGCCACACACCGCAGTGTGGTTGTGCACCGGGCGCTTGTCGCCCCATCAAGAGGATCAATCGAAGGATGGACCGGAGTAGCCGCCACACACCGCAGTGTGGTTGTGCACCGGGCGCTTGTCGCCCCATCAAGAGGATCAATCGAAGGATGGACCGGAGTAGCCGCCACACACCGCAGTGTGGTTGTGCACCGGGCGCTTGTCGCCCCATCAAGAGGATCAATCGAAGGATGGACCGGAGTAGCCGCCACACACCGCAGTGTGGTTGTGCACCGGGCGCTTGTCGCCCCATCAAGAGGATCAATCGAAGGATGGACCGGAGTAGCCGCCACACACCGCAGTGTGGTTGTGCACCGGGCGCTTGTCGCCCCATCAAGAGGATCAATCGAAGGATGGACCGGAGTAGCCGCCACACACCGCAGTGTGGTTGTGCACCGGGCGCTTGTCGCCCCATCAAGAGGATCAATCGAAGGATGGACCGGAGTAGCCGCCACACACCGCAGTGTGGTTGTGCACCGGGCGCTTGTCGCCCCATCAAGAGGATCAATCGAAGGATGGACCGGAGTAGCCGCCACGCACCGCAGTGTGGTTGTACACCGGGCGCTTGTCGCCCCATCAAGAGGATCAATCGAAGGATGGACCGGAGTAGCCGCCACACACCGCAGTGTGGTTGTGCACCGGGCGCTTGTCGCCCCATCAAGAGGATCAATCGAAGGATGGACCGGAGTAGCCGCCACACACCGCAGTGTGGTTGTGCACCGGGCGCTTGTCGCCCCATCAAGAGGATCAATCGAAGGATGGACCGGAGTAGCCGCCACACACCGCAGTGTGGTTGTGCACCGGGCGCTTGTCGCCCCATCAAGAGGATCAATCGAAGGATGGACCGGAGTAGCCGCCACACACCGCAGTGTGGTTGTGCACCGGGCGCTTGTCGCCCAATCAAGAGGATCAATCGAAGGATGGACCGGAGTAGCCGCCACACACCGCAGTGTGGTTGTGCACCGGGCGCTTGTCGCCCCATCAAGAGGATCAATCGAAGGATGGACCGGAGTAGCCGCCACACACCGCAGTGTGGTTGTGCACCGGGCGCTTGTCGCCCAATCAAGAGGATCAATCGAAGGATGGACCGGAGTAGCCGCCACACACCGCAGTGTGGTTGTGCACCGGGCGCTTGTCGCCCCATCAAGAGGATCAATCGAAGGATGGACCGGAGTAGCCGCCACACACCGCAGTGTGGTTGTGCACCGGGCGCTTGTCGCCCCATCAAGAGGATCAATCGAAGGATGGACCGGAGTAGCCGCCACACACCGCCGTGTGGTTGTGCACCGGGCGCTTGTCGCCCCATCAAGAGGATCGATCGAAGGATGGACACGGAGAGAAGAACTGCCAAGGTACGATAGAGAGAGAGGTTGTATCGATAAGTGACTGGGAGAGAAAGGACTGATAATATTGATAATATTCCAGTCAATGGAGGCTCATGGAATGGGCGAGGGAGAGATGGATGAAGAACTCATTTTCGCACAGGTGCCCGATAAGGTTTGTTAACTTGCAAAATATTTAAAGAAGGAATGATATCAGATTAATGGTTAATCTCGTTTATCTGATATCAATGAATGAATCTACTTCACTAGTTCATTTCATTGTATTGCATAATAATGTCATTGCAGGCTTCCACTCGTCTTCCATTCCATCTTCTTCTTCGAGCGAGTAAAGTCGAACTATGCAAATATGTCGTCCCTCTGGTGTGGCATGAGATCACCCTTCCCAATCTACAGGTTAGTATGTTTCTCCATTTATAGTTTCGATTGACGGTATTATTCTCAATAACCATTGTGCTCTTCTCAGGATTGGTATCTACTTCTTCGTGATATTCATCCCATTACTTCCGTCGTCGATATTAAAACGCGTTCTCTGTAAGAACCGAGGTGGGGTGGCACAGTTTTCTTAAAATGGTCTCCAGAGGCTCAAACTTCACCATCATAACCCCTAGGGACGGTATTTACGATTTTTGAACTTTGATCCCAATTTTCTTGATCTTTGATCTTTGATCTTTCAAAAAACAAATTTCAGATATCACTATCGTGTGATAGCTCATTCGAAAGAGCATAAAAAGTTATGTTAAAAACCAGAAGGATTTGAAATTTCATCCATTTTGACTCAAGTTATGACTCAAAATATGACGATTTTCGTCCATTTCGACGAAAATCGATTTGGCTACCCATGAAGCCATGATTTGCGGGACTCTATTTTTTGACATTTTTTGTATTTTTTATATTTAAAAAACTTGGTAAACTTTCCGGGTCACATTTCGTGCGCCAATTTATCGAAAATGTGAGTCAAGCGTGGTCAACCACGTCTTTTTTTCGCAAGCGGAGCCATTCCGATAGGAGGAGGAACGTCTCCCAGCACTTCTTTAAGCCTCAAATAACGTTTTTTCTTCATTTTTAACCTTCTGACTAATTTTTGTAAACTTTTCGATCTTAATTTTTGGCATGTACCCTCGTCGACTTTTTTCACATAAGGGTCCCCCCTTATGTGAAAAAGCATGTTAAGAGTCATGTCGGAGTTGACCATAACAACATGTCGGAATGTACTAAAAGTAGCATAAAATTGATTTTAAGACACCCTAACATACTTTTACTCGTATCGGAGGTCCTAATTTGACGTGACCACTAACATGGTTTTTCACATAAGGGGGGACCCTTATGTGAAAAAAGTCGAGGTGAGCCATGTCAAAAATTTAGATCGAAAAGTTTACAAAAATTAGTCAGAAGGTTAAAAATGAAGAAAAAACGTTATTTGAGACTTAAAGAAGTGCTGGGAGACGTTCCTCCTCCTATCGGAATGGCTCCGCTTGCGAAAAAAAGACGTGGTTGACCACGCTTGACTCACATTTTCGATAAATTGGCGCACGAAATGTGACCCGGAAAGTTTACCAAGTTTTTTAAATATAAAAAATACAAAAAATGTCAAAAAATAGAGTCCCGCAAATCATGGCTTCATGGGTAGCCAAATCGATTTTCGTCGAAATGGACGAAAATCGTCATATTTTGAGTCATAACTTGAGTCAAAATGGATGAAATTTCAAATCCTTCTGGTTTTTAACATAACTTTTTATGCTCTTTCGAATGAGCTATCACACGATAGTGATATCTGAAATTTGTTTTTTGAAAGATCAAAGATCAAAGATCAAGAAAATTGGGATCAAAGTTCAAAAATCGTAAATACCGTCCCTAGGGGTTATGATGGTGAAGTTTGAGCCTCTGGAGACCATTTTAAGAAAACTGTGCCACCCCACCTCGGTTCTTACAGAGAACGCGTTTTAATCTTCTATAAACTTTTTTATTCTGTAGACTGGCCTGGGAGACATCATTTGACCAGTTGTAGAAGCCTGTAACTATCCTCTTTGCTCGTCAGATCGAATGAAGCACTGCCGCTTGTTTTCGGTTATGTTCTCTTCCTTCCTATCGTGTATTTATAGGTAATTCAATGCTCAATGTCAGTCGCATATCTCTCATCCATCGATTCATCGATTGACAGGCCCTTCCCTTCTCCTCCCTTTTGCACGTTCTTCTTATTGATGAACATTTACTGATACGTCCCCGTCCCTCTCCGTGTTTGATAGTCAATCGTTTATGAACCTTTTGGGTCGTTCCTTAGCGAGCGTGTTAGCTGCGCTTTCCGGGTTTCCACGTATTTATTCCGATTTTTCTTGTCAGTCGACCCTCCTCTTCTTTTGAGCTATCCATCCTTGCGACGATCATGCGATCGATATTTTTGATCACAATCAGTTCTCTCCGGGACCGGTCACTCGCGCGTTGTTCGCATTTTTGCCCGACTTTCGCATTTTACTTCGCCGCTACAATTGTGGAGTCGATCCAACCGAGGGGGAACATATGTATGTGCTATTGAGGACCCTCTGCTCGCATGTGCACCGCTAGAGTTATTATTTTACTTATTTTGATCTAGAAATCCTTTTTTTTTTCGATAATTTCCGAATCATTTGCTCTCATCCTCTTGGCACTCATCTAATTGCGTCGTGCCTTCTATCTCATTTGTTTTGCTTCCCTCATGCCAATTCTCTTTTCCTGATTCCACACGTTGCAGGCTCGTCCTCTCTCTTCGTTGCCGCTAACTTTTGGACGTGCGACGGTGTCCCCCCACCCCCCCCCCCCTCCCCTCTCCTATCTCCAATCACAAGCCTTCTCCCCCTCCCCTTCTCCCTTTCTGTCTCCTCTTCGTTCACTCGAAGACGTCGATGAAGGAGTGATAATGAGAGGTAGGCTAATTAGGTCTCTCGTGACTATCCGACTACCCGCTCGAACGTATTGTTTAAAAGAATTGTTCAAACAGTCTCTCATTTCGCCATGATCTCTTATCGTCAGAAAGATTGAGAAACGATATGAGCGTTTAGGGAGCGAAATAGTCACGAGAAACCTAAATACGAATGGTTGAAGGAGTTGATGGTAATAATTAAATTTCATTTATAAATTTAAGAGAACTAAATTCATTTTAGTATAGTAGCGTGGTGTGAAGTAGCACACTGCTATATCGGATGCTGTCGCGCTGAATGATGAATGCTGTCGAATGTATGCCGAATGCTGAGTCTATTACGACATTACGATTCTTCTGACTTTGCCATTCATCCATCCGTCCTGATACTGATACTGTTTCTTTTCATTAGTTATGAGTTGCCACGATTATGCACTACTTCACATAATATTCGACGACCACGGAAAGGGAAGGAATCCGCTACGCATCCCATGGTACCGGTCAGAGAGGCGAGAGAGTGCGCGAAATGAAGAGACGGCTACCCGTATTTCGAACTCTAGAAGGAATGCGCTACGCATCCCATGGTAAACTGCAGAACCGACCCAATGATCTCCTTGAACATCATCTTCCTGTCCTTACATTTCAGTCCCATTTTATCTACGTCCCTCCTTTTCATACATTCAACCTCGATCTAGTCTGCCTTCCTCCCGTTCACTCTTCAGCTCAATCGATGATTAAATACGAATGACTGAAGCAGTGGATGAGAAGAAAGACTAGCTTCTTGGCTTACAACTCCTCAATTCCCCCATCCATTCCATTCGTTCCATTCCATCCATTCGGTACTCCCTTCTCCGATCCCGATGCCCGCACGTTTTTTTACTATTCGTTAAAGGGATCGTCAGAAGAAAGGGTTCTTGTAATTCCCCCCTCGACTGATTATGACGTTCGATTTTCAATTCACGAAGCATCAAAAGGAGTCGATGAGGGTTTGTAAACAAGAGACGCCACTAGCAGGGAAAGAATACTTATCACAGAATACGGTATTCGCACCATGATGGAGAAAACAGAAACCACGGAACTGTACAAAACGGTAAAAGCACTACGGTGAACGGACACCGACACTACACGCGGACACTACAGTGAAAAAAAGAAGCAGAACCGAGCTGCACCACGGGACAAGATATGAAAACCACCGTGGAAGGACTCCGAGAAATGGGGACAATACGGGAATACTACGGTAGGAAATCGCACCACTACGGTAGGCACATTCAGAAGGGCAGAACAGGGACGAACGAGAGGGAATATGGGAGCTAGACTATGGGGAAGACACTTCTGAAATTACACCAGGGGGACCAACACCACACCACCGTGAAAGGCTTAATTGTACACCAGAATTGTAAGACGGCACGGTAGCTCCAGTGACAGCCATCAATCGCCCATCTCATTACAGTAACCCATCGATCGAATATCTCACTACAGTAATCTATCGATCGAATATCTCACTACAGTAACCTATCGATCGATCATCTCACTACAGTAACCCATCGATCGATCATCTCACTACAGTAACCCATTGATCGATCATCTCACTACAGTAAACCATTGATCAATCATCACACTACAATAACCCATCGATCGATCATCTCACTACAATAACCCATCGATCGATCGTCTCACTACAGTAACCCATTGATCGATCATCTCACACACTGCACACATCCGCCCGGCAGCCACTGGTGATATTTTGCAGTGGTGTCGGGCGGGTAGTGTACGATGAGAAAAAAGTAAAAAGTACGAGAAAAACGAGTTAAAGGTGAAATAATTCCAGCTTTCCCTTGAATCGCCTCTTCAGGGGGCATCTCCAGAAGACTTCTCACGACAGAAGGAGAAGGGGGGGGGGAGGAGAGACGAGCGACGAGTAGCCTGAATTTTTATATATTCTATTGATGCATTAAGTCGTATGTGCTTCTAACTTATCGCAGCTATTTCAGAATCATTAACGTTTATGATGCTAATTCAAATTAAGAAGCACTTTTTTTAGTCGCTTTTAGAACTGAAGCCGGGTCACCCCCGTATCGGTTTCTGCTTGCCTTTTTTAGTGCATAATTAAAAGTAAATGGCCAAAGGGAACGGACCACGTGACATAAAAAAACACCCAAGCTTTTTTGATTTTTTTTAAATTTTGAATTTGAATTTTTGAAGTTTTTGAATTGAGCAATTTAAAAATTGGCGATAGCCTTCGGCCTCCCTATTGAAAAAGTCACTCAACAAAGCACGTGGAATAAAAGTCCGAGCCTAGCAATTTAAAAATTGGCGATAGCCTCCGGCCTCCCTATTGAAAACCGCACTGAAATAATCCCAAAGACCAACCTAATGTCCCGTCGAATGGACGGCTCAAATTGATGGAAGGACGAGTGGCTGCTTGTCGGCCAGAGGCACTCATCGGAGGGAGCAAGATCAGAGGGACGAGACAGCGAGCCTGAAGAATAGGAGATGAAACATGATTTCAATAGAAGGGAAGCAAAGGCCAAAATACTAATTCGCAATTTCAAAAATTGGCGATAGCCTCCGGCCTCCCTATTGAAAAAGTCACTCAATAAAGCACGTGGAATAAAAGTCCGAGCCTAGCAATTTAAAAATTGGCGATAGCCTCCGGCCTCCCTATTGAAAACCGCACTGAAATAATCCCAAAGACCAACCTAATGTCCCGTCGAATGGACGGCTCAAATTGATGGAAGGACGAGTGGCTGCTTGTCGGCCAGAGGCACTCATCGGAGGGAGCAAGATCAGAGGGACGAGACAGCGAGCCTGAAGAATAGGAGATGAAACATGATTTCAATAGAAGGGAAGCAAAGGCCAAAATACTAATTCGCAATTTCAAAAATTGGCGATAGCCTCCGGCCTCCCTATTGAAAAAGTCACTCAATAAAGCACGTGGAATAAAAGTCCGAGCCTAGCAATTTAAAAATTGGCGATAGCCTCCGGCCTCCCTATTGAAAAACGCACTGAAATAATCCCAAAGACCAACCTAATGTCCCGTCGAATGGACGGCTCCAATTGATGGAAGGACGAGTGGCTGCTTGGCGGCCAGAGACACTCATCGGAGGGAGCGAGATGGAAGAGGCGGGACAGCCAACCTGAAAGGGCATGAAACATAATTTCAACAGTATATGAGCGTGGTTGTAATATCAATAATATCAGTATTGAAGTTATAATAAGGGGAAGCTGAATGATTCCCGTCATGGCGATTTCTTTTTTTTTTCAATCGTCATCTATGCTGTTCGCACTCTGGTCACACTTAGCAGTCCCAAGTGTTGAAGTTGAGACACCAAAATTTCGAAAAATTGTGCCCTGAGGTTCTCGAGGGTGCTGATGATCATGGTCTATTTCATTTCGCACCAATTAATTCCCTACAGCAGTGCTGCAAAACAAGATTTTTCCATAACTCAAATATTAACAGAGCAATATTTTCGAAAATTTCAGAAAATTTCAGGTACATAAGTGATGATGGCGAATTCAAACGATTATCGTGATGAGTATATTTCGGCCTCGTAAGTAATGAAATAACTTTCGAAAACCAGGGATTAGGGAAAACCGATCATCGAGAGCGCCTCATCGAGATCATATTGATATGACAGGGTATGGAGTTTTCAATGGTCTTTCTCATTATAATTCTCGTTTTTTTTTTCAATCTGTATTGCATCATTTTCCACTTCGTGAATTATCATGAGAAAGAGCCTGGGATATCAAAAGAGGCGCATGGTTCAATGCTGGAATCGGTTTCCACTATTCCCTGGTATTCGAAAGATATTTCATTACTGATGAGGGCGAAAGTTATTCATCACGATAAACTAACAATACAATAACGCCACTACGCCACTAAAATAAAGCAATGAGAAATATTTCTCACAATCAGCACCAAGCAACGTTTTTGAACTTTAAAAATTGGCGATAGCCTCCGGCCACACCATTGAAAATCGCCACTGAAATAAAGAAAATAACCAACGAGCTGCTGGAAGGGCGAGCTGCTGTTTGGCGGCCAGAAGCACTAAGGCCAGACGGCCGAAGGGGGCGAGATGAGAGAGGCAAGACAGCGAACCTGAAGGAAAAAAAAAGATGAAACACAATTTTCAGGTTTCAAGGTCGATCGGGATGATAGGTATTTTTAGATTGATTTGGAGACACAAGATTAATTGTAAGGGGAAACAATTCTAAAAAAAGAGCAAACGAACAGTCCAACTGCAAAATAATAAAGCGATGTATTTATAACAAAAGCAAAGGTAAAAACCAACTACAGCAATATACCCTTCTAAAACATTGTCAGAACCGGCCGTGCTAATATTGAATCCAATGAGAAACACAACAACACGGGGAAAACATTATAAAAAGGGGAGGGAAAAACTAAATACCGCAATAAGCTCGTATAAATCATTGTCTCAGAACCTAAAGCGCTAATATTAAAACGTAATAGCTAACTATCGCAATACGCCCAAATAAAACAGTGTCAACAGTGTACAAAAATAACACAACAAGGAAACACTAGACTACGCGTGAAAATATTCTTTTAAAAAGAAACGGCTACAGAAATACCACCCTGATAAAACAGCATATTTGAGCCTACAGTGCAAATATTAAATAGGTTAAGAAACCCGAGACCACGGGGGAAAATATTTTAAAAATAAAATAAACGGTAAGACTAACTAGAGCAACAAAAGAGCAGTGATTCACGGCCAAAAACAAAAAAAAAGGAAAGACCAACTACAGAACTAATGTAATATGAAACCGAAAGACAAACTACGACAATGACAAAGCAGTGTTTCAGAGCCTAGTGATATTATTAGAGCGATTAGGAAATACAAGAACGCAGAGAAAATTATCAAAAAAAGAGCGAGAGGTAAACGAGAGTAACGAGCTGTAGTCTCAGATTCTACACAAAAATTTCGGCAAGATTTCCCCCGGTCATCCCATTTTAAAATTCCCATAAAATAATGCGAATGACCAACCTTCTCAGCCACCGAACGAGGATTTCATCGCCGAAGTCTGATCAGCGTGGCCTAATCGGACGATATTCTCGGCGGCTCCATGGCCATTCGACCACCTTTCCATCGTCTCTCGCAGTCTGCAAGATAGAGATGGTTGCAATACAATTAAATTCATGCACAAAAATTAAATTAAATGCGATAAAGCATTTGTTACATGCAAAGGTCGTATCCGTTCTTCCTTACAATAAACAACAAACTTCCACAATACAAAGTGACAGATGATATATTATAATACATCATTTAATCTTACTAAAGTGCTGATGATATGGTGCTTAAAATGCTATTCTTTCAATTATCTGTTCACATGTGATGCATTTCTTTCTTCAACACACACCTACGAGTGCAGTCGAGGGAAGGAAGCTTCTTCCGTTCTTCAGTGAAGCGAGAAGAGAGAGGAAGGGCACCGACTGAAATTGAAAATACATAGATCACAGATCATGGATCAACAAATTAAATAAGTACTTCTAATGATGCAGTCTGCAATGATTAGAGTTAACGATTAGAGCAATGATTAGAGCAATGATTAGAGAGAGTTAAGAGATTAGAGTTAGAGTGATTAGAGATTAGAGTAGACTACTAAAATCGAGAAAGGCTTTTTTTAACACACAGAATCATTGTATATTATCAATGTTTCCAAATAAGCTTTCTCATTTCCACCCACTCTTACCTGTTTGAGCCACGCGCGATCTTCCATCTTCCTCAGTCATCTCATCATTGGAGGAATGAGAGAGAAAGAAGGGGAGGGAGACGGAAGACCATCTCTGAAACCATTAGAGATTACGATTAGGGTTGGCGAAACCATAATGATATTACGGGTTCGCTACGAGTGAGAGAGCGTAGCGAGCCGGTAATGCCTCGCTACGAGAGGGAGCGTCTAGAGATTAACGACAGAGTGTGCGTGAGGAAAAGGGTCCCCTTCCCTTCTCGTAGCGAGGGGTAGCGAGGAATTACGGGTTGGTTAGGAATTACGCTCTCTCAAACGAAGCGAACTCGTTACGTTACCTCTCTCTATAGGGAGTACCATAGTAACAACAAACAATAAAATATAGGAAAGACTAACTACATCAACAGTAAAGCAATGCATCATGGCCAACAAGCATTTTAAAGCAGAGTTAATTCTAAAAAAAGAAAGAAAATAAGAAAGACTATCCACATCAATCATAAGCTATGTTACGGGCTCCTTATTATATATATTGCTAAACACATGACCGAGAGGAGACGAATCCAAAAAGAACAAACGGAAAGACTAACTATAGTAACCAGTGTCTCGGGCCTATGGCGTCACTATTAGGTCAACTACGAGACACAATACCGTTGGGGAACCAATTCGGAAAAAAAGAAACCTTCAGAACCAACTATGCATTTTTTGAAGGGTAAAGAAACACACGACCGCGGGATAACAATTCTAAAAAGAGATAACGGCAAAACTAAATACCATAACACGCCTAAAGCAGACTGAGTATCTTTGACGATTAGAAATCACAAGACTAAAAAAAAGGAGCAGGGGCTATTCTAAAAAAATAACTGAAGCAATGCACCCTTCAAAAAAGTCCTTTCTTTAGTGATATTTTTAGATCTACTACGAAACTCAAGACCACGGGTGAAAGAAGTGTTTACGAACTTCAACTAGGAAACACATGACAGCGGAGGCAATCGATCGATAAATCAATAATCGATACCGTACCTATCATCCCAATTGAGCCGACTCTTCTTCTGATACCATACGGCCTCATCGAAGAGAACGAGGGAAGAGAGAGGAAGTCGCGTCGAGGGATGACTGCAAATTGAGAGTGATCAATCAATAAATCGATCGTATCCACAATACCTCTCTTCCTTACAATGGAGATCTCCTCAGCTGCCGTATGACCTCATCAGAAGAACGGAAGGAGGAGGAGGAAGTCGCGTCGAGGGATGACTGAAAATGGAAGAGTAATCAATCAATAAATCGATCGTATCCACAATACCTCTCTTCCTTACAATGGAGATCTCCTCAGCTGCCGTATGACCTCATCAGAAGAACGGAAGGAGGAGGAGGAGGAAGTCGCGTCGAGGGATGACTGAAAATGGAAGAGTAATCAATCAATAAATCGATCGTATCCACAATACCTCTCTTCCTTACAATGGAGATCTCCTCAGCTGCCGTATGACCTCATCAGAAGAACGGAAGGAGAAGGAGGAGGAAGTCGCGTCGAGGGATGACTGCAAATTGAGAGTGATCAATCAATAAATCGATCGTATCCACAATACCTCTCTTCCTTACAATGGAGATCTCCTCAGCTGCCGTATGACCTCATCAGAAGAACGGGAGGAGGAGGAGGAGGAAGTCGCGTCGAGGGATGACTGAAAATGGAAGAGTAATCAATCAATAAATCGATCGTATCCACAATACCTCTCTTCCTTACAATGGAGATCTCCTCAGCTGCCGTATGACCTCATCAGAAGAACGGGAGGAGGAGGAGGAGGAAGTCGCGTCGAGGGATGACTGAAAATGGAAGAGTAATCAATCAATAAATCGATCGTATCCACAATACCTCTCTTTCTTACAATGGAGATCTCCTCAGCTGCCGTATGACCTCATCAGAAGAACGGAAGGAGGAGGAGGAGGAAGTCGCGTCAGGGATGACTGAAAATGGAAGAGTAATCAATCAATAAATCGATCGTATCCACAATACCTCTCTTCCTTACAATGGAGATCTCCTCAGCTGCCGTATGACCTCATCAGAAGAACGGGAGGAGGAGGAGGAGGAAGTCGCGTCGAGGGATGACTGAAAATGGAAGAGTAATCAATCAATAAATCGATCGTATCCACAATACCTCTCTTTCTCACAATGGAGATCTCCTCAGCTGCCGTATGACCTCATCAGAAGAACGGAAGGAGGAGGAGGAGGAAGTCGCGTCGAGGGATGACTGAAAATGGAAGAGTAATCAATCAATAAATCGATCGTATCCACAATACCTCTCTTCCTTACAATGGAGATCTCCTCAGCTGCCGTATGACCTCATCAGAAGAACGGAAGGAGGAGGAGGAGGAAGTCGCGTCGAGGGATGACTGAAAATGGAAGAGTAATCAATCAATAAATCGATCGTATCCACAATACCTCTCTTTCTTACAATGGAGATCTCCTCAGCTGCCGTATGACCTCATCAGAAGACCTAAAGGAGGAGGAGGAGGAAGTCGCGTCGAGGGATGACTGCAAATTGAGAGTGATCAATCAATAAATCGATCGTATCCACGATACCTCTCTTCCTTACAATGGAGATCTCCTCAGCTGCCGTATGACCTCATCAGAAGAACGGAAGGAGGAGGAGGAGGAAGTCGCGTCGAGGGATGACTGCAAATTGAGAGTGATCAATCAATAAATCGATCGTATCCACAATACCTCTCTTCCTTACAATGGAGATCTCCTCAGCTGCCGTATGACCTCATCAGAAGAACGGAAGGAGGAGGAGGAAGTCGCGTCGAGGGATGACTGAAAATGGAAGAGTAATCAATCAATAAATCGATCGTATCCACAATACCTCTCTTCCTTACAATGGAGATCTCCTCAGCTGCCGTATGACCTCATCAGAAGAACGGAAGGAGAAGGAGGAGGAAGTCGCGTCGAGGGATGACTGCAAATTGAGGGTGATCAATCAATAAATCGATCGTATCCACAATACCTCTCTTCCTTACAATGGAGATCTCCTCAGCTGCCGTATGACCTCATCAGAAGAACGGAAGGAGGAGGAGGAAGTCGCGTCGAGGGATGACTGCAAATTGAGAGTGATCAATCAATAAATCGATCGTATCCACAATACCTCTCTTCCTTACAATGGAGATCTCCTCAGCTGCCGTATGACCTCATCAGAAGAACGGAAGGAGGAGGAGGAGGAAGTCGCGTCGAGGGATGACTGCAAATTGAGAGCGATCAATCAATAAATCGATCGTATCCACAATACCTCTCTTCCTTACAATGGAGATCTCCTCAGCTGCCGTATGACCTCATCAGAAGAACGGAAGGAGGAGGAGGAGGAAGTCGCGTCGAGGGATGACTGCAAATTGAGAGTGATCAATCAATAAATCGATCGTATCCACAATACCTCTCTTCCTTACAATGGAGATCTCCTCAGCTGCCGTATGACCTCATCAGAAGAACGGAAGGAGGAGGAGGAAGTCGCGTCGAGGGATGACTGAAAATGGAAGAGTAATCAATCAATAAATCGATCGTATCCACAATACCTCTCTTCCTTACAATGGAGATCTCCTCAGCTGCCGTATGACCTCATCAGAAGAACGGAAGGAGAAGGAGGAGGAAGTCGCGTCGAGGGATGACTGCAAATTGAGGGTGATCAATCAATAAATCGATCGTATCCACAATACCTCTCTTCCTTACAATGGAGATCTCCTCAGCTGCCGTATGACCTCATCAGAAGAACGGAAGGAGGAGGAGGAAGTCGCGTCGAGGGATGACTGCAAATTGAGAGTGATCAATCAATAAATCGATCGTATCCACAATACCTCTCTTCCTTACAATGGAGATCTCCTCAGCTGCCGTATGACCTCATCAGAAGAACGGAAGGAGGAGGAGGAGGAAGTCGCGTCGAGGGATGACTGCAAATTGAGAGTGATCAATCAATAAATCGATCGTATCCACAATACCTCTCTTCCTTACAATGGAGATCTCCTCAGCTGCCGTATGACCTCATCAGAAGAACGGAAGGAGGAGGAGGAGGAAGTCGCGTCGAGGGATGACTGCAAATTGAGAGTGATCAATCAATAAATCGATCGTATCCACAATACCTCTCTTCCTTACAATGGAGATCTCCTCAGCTGCCGTATGACCTCATCAGAAGAACGGAAGGAGGAGGAGGAAGTCGCGTCGAGGGATGACTGAAAATGGAAGAGTAATCAATCAATAAATCGATCGTATCCACAATACCTCTCTTCCTTACAATGGAGATCTCCTCAGCTGCCGTATGACCTCATCAGAAGAACGGAAGGAGGAGGAGGAGGAAGTCGCTTCGAGGGATGACTGCAAATTGAGAGTGATCAATCAAAAGCGATACTTTCCTCGATACCTCTCATCCCGATCGAATGCTCCCAGCAACATTTGCTGCACGGGGTAGACTGCCAACCAGCCGTAGATGAGCTGGAGCCTGCATGGAGGAAAAAGTACTTATTAAAACAATTACGAAACACCAATCAAACAAGTTCAATCTGCGAACACATAATGCTATCAGTGTAGAGAGTGACAATCCAACGCCAAGATTTTCTCGGGTACAAAAGAGAAAAATCGATACTTTCACTTAATTTACGCTTGTTTAACAAAAATTGTGGGGGGGGGGATGAGCGAGGGTTCGCTCATCACTGAATGCTATCGCAATGCGCACGAAAATGAGCCAGCAAAAATGAGGGACCTATTGCAATTGATTTCAAGCACTTTGCGTGGGATTTAATGCATAATTTCACAATAGTGCGTTCTAAAAAAATTGCTTGCGATGAAAGATCAGGAAATTATGCGCAAAATGGCAAACATTCTGCCAAATTACAGGAAACTATCGATTTTCACAGCACAATCAGTAAAATCAAAGTTCCACTTTTAATATCTATTTAGGGTTCCATTTTAAATTGCTTCTTCTTGACTGGTCGCACCTCTTCTCGATGGCATTCTCCATTTTATCGAAGGAAGGAAGAGAAGAGACGAAGCAGTTAGCTTCCCATTGCGTAGAGGGACGACTGAATAAAATAAAATTAATCAATGTGTCAATCATTTCGACCGTACCTTTCATCCCAATCGAGTGTCCCTCATCGAAGAGAAGGAAGGGAAGGAGGGAAGGAAGGGAGAGAAGCTGCCAGCGACCGACCCATTGAGTCGAACGACGACTGTAAGAAGACAAAGACATTAAAATCAGTGCATTATTTGATATTTGAAATCGTGTCCGGTGATGACTGAAATAAGACAAAGATATTAACATCAGTATATTATATGATGTCTTACCTCTCACTCTTACCGAGTGGCTCCTCCATAGCCAGTGTCCTTCATCGAAGGGAAGGAAGAGCGGGAGAGAGGCGAGAGGAAGAGGAGAGAGGAAGGCGGCCCCTCATCAAATCGTGTCCAGTGACGACTGAAAGAAGACAAAGATATTAAAATCAGTAGATTTTTTGATGTCTTACCTCTTACTCTTACCGAGTGGCTCCTCCATAGCCAGTGTCCTTCATCGAAGGGAAGGAAGAGCGGGAGAGAGGCGAGAGGAAGAGGAGAGAGGAAGGCGGCCCCCTCATCAAATCGTGTCCAGTGACGACTGAAAGAAGACAAAGATATTAACATCAGTAGATTATTTGATGTCTTACCTCTCACTCTTACCGAGTGGCTCCTCCATAGCCAGTGTCCTTCATCGAAGGGAAGGAGGGAAGGGGACAGGAGGCGTAGTGGGAGGGAGAGGCTCGAGTCGAATTGAGGACAGGCTGCAAGAGGAATATCATGAATAATCAATATCCACTACCATACCTCTCATCCCTGACAGAGTAGCAGTGTTTCCTCTCCGGAAGAAGGGCAAAAGAGAAGGAGTAACGTCATCGTCGTCCCATCACGTTGAGAGAGCACGATGAGAGACGTCTGTAATGTATCACTTGATTAGTCATCGATTCGCCCTTACAGTACCTCGGCTACCGTAACCTGCTCCTCTGCTTCCCGTCGGGACCAGTTGCTCGGACGGCGGAATCGACCCCTGCACTCGAACGTCGACGCAGCCTCGCCTCTCCTCAATGGGTCAAATTAGCATCTCCCATACAAATATCTCGCCCGTCGGATAATTGGCCATTTATAATCAAATCCTCACTACGAAACTTCATATTTCACTTTTCACCCCTCTCACACTGCCAAAATTCCAAACATGAACCACTTGAATATTGCCAGAAACTCTTCCCTTCAACGACACCATTGCACTTTGCCAATTCTATCCCACCGTAACAGTTACTATAATACCCCACTCCCCAGAGAAACTGAATCGCGCGCGAAAGATTTAACTGTAAACGCGGCGATAGCAATCTCGGACGTGTCGGGACCATCCACCGCGACCAGCGAAGAGGGTGATTTGGTCACAGGTCTCCCACATGGTGGGCACCCGTTGTTAGGCTTGTGGCCTCACTCCTACCGACAAGACGATCCCTGCACCTGCGACAGTGCGTGACTGTCCGCCCCTCGCAACGCGAGGAGTTGATCACTATCGCCCTAAGCGACCCCCCCTAGACATCACACTTCTCCCAATTTCTTCATATCTCTCACAGCCCCATCTCACTCCTCCCCCCCCCCATCCCTTCTCCCCCATACAGCCGCTGCAGCACCTGCCCGTTAGGGCACTCGCTTTCGGCGAGAGTGCGCGCTTTATCTCGTGCAAACTCACGAGTCCAGCATAACAAGCCCGAAGAGTACCCAAACTAGTTCGGTACCAGGAGCCAAGCCTATCGGCTACCCGGACAGGGAGAGGAACGCCTGCCCGAGCTTTTCTGCTTGTTTGCTGAGCTGTATGTTCCTTAGCCTCATCCCCAATTCGATTTCATCTCTCTTCAACCCTTTCTTCTCCGCTCCCCATGGCATCTCCCCCCAGTTGGGGGTTACTCATTTAATGAGTAGCACACACCGTGAGCACACTATGATGGCTTCCCAAGGCAACGCACAGTGGCCCCAGAGGGATGCATGTCAATTGCTTATGCTACGCTCGATCTTCCATCAAGGAGCCCACGGATCGGCAGTGTCATGGATCGACACGATCTCATTTCTCTCTCTCCTACTCTCATGGAGATCCAGACATGCTTGCCAGAGTTGAATAGGTACTCGAAATATTTTCAAAGTATGGAAGACGTGAAATAATTGCATACCAAAAACGATTCACTTTCAACTCTGGCGACAATCGGCTGTCACTCGACTAGTGAGGCGAGCTGGGCGAGGCGCAGCCACATTTAAGACAGCCTTTGGATTGCATACATGTATGTTGAAGCCGAGAGTGCTCCTCTCGACTTCGGCCCTACATCCCGGCATTGTTGATGTAGAGCCATCTGGTCTCTCTTTCCTTTCGCTAACCGTACCGGGCCCAAACACTGCCTCATGGCGACACGGCAACCTCAATAGTTTAGACGCCAGAGTATGATATCCCATATAAAATAGTTCAAATAAAACACACATCCCACTAGACTCTGACGCATAAACTAAAGAAGTGCTCAATACACACCTCTGTAACAGAGGGGACACCAAGTGTTGACGCCGGCACCCGGCTACGGCGCACGTGCTAGCCACGTATCCCCTTCCTATGCGGTTTAAAATAGGGCCGGTAAAGAGTATTAAAAGGAAACAAGAGATTTCGAATTTCAAGGAACTCAAGACGTTGAAACAAATTAACGTTACGCGTGAAAACACACTTCTCTTTCCGACCCTATTCTATTCCGCCCACCCGGTTACTTACGAGTTAGATTTTCACATTAAAAAAACACGAAAAATGCACTAGGGCGCTTACATGGCGCCAGCGCAAAAAAAGAAATAAAACAGGTAGCAAAAACATCACCATATTTAGCTGCATGGAGTGGCGATCATCGTGGAGGCCTCGTAGCATTGGGAGGAGGAGAGGAGAAGGGACGACATCGGCGTTAACCTGAAAGAGAACAGTGCTTAACTACATTCGATAATTGTGATATTCTGCACGAAACGAGAAACAAATTCAAGGAAGAAAAGGAAGAAAGCAAGAGAGGGAGGAAGGAAGGAAGGAAAGGAGGAAGGAAAGGAGGAAGGAAAGGAGGAAGAAAAGGAGGAAGGAAAGGAGGAAGGAAAGGAGGAAGGAAGGGAGGAAGGAAGGGAGGAAGGAAGAGAGGAAGGAAGGGAGGAAGGACGGGAGGAAGGGGATAAGGTGTGTACGTGTGAATCGGAAGGAAAGACTTCGAAAACATTTGTTCAGCAATTGTCATCATGTGTACGCGGGAAAAAGTCTGCTGCTAAAACGAGTACTGCTGCGATAATTGTTACGGGCACAACCCTATGCGTAGGGGCGTGAATACACGGTGATAGTAGGACTATGGGAAGAGGATGAGGGCCAAATAAGACAAGAGGACCTTGTGAAATGGGGCTTCACGCGGGTGCTAATTGCAACCTATTTAGTTTCTGATTACACCGACGATCGTACATTAGCGAAGGAGGGCAAACGGTGATGGAGCTCTAGACGCTCAAAGAATCGCATTAGCTAAAGAAAGGACGAAAGAAAGAGCAAAATTCAGACACACGGAGCATTTTCGAAAATGAAAATCCAATCAAAACAAGGCTTCGTAAGAGCTAATCGCATCAAAACAGACCCGCCTGCCCTAGTAGCCATGCGCAGAGGACGACAGCGTTGATTTAGCGCAGATGAAGGCATATTAGAAGCAAAGGAGTGACTAGTCGGCAGCCAAATCAGCGAAAAAGGCGCGAGAAATTTGCAACGGAGGAAAGAGAGGCGGCAGCACGAGTGAGCGATCGTGAGTAGACTAACAGAAGATGGGAAGGGGCTAGCTGCCCCCTCCCCCCTTCCCCCCAGACGATCGATAACTGGAGTGGACCGAGGAAGGGTAGATCAAACGGACGCTTCCTCCCTTCTTCCCATCTTCCTGACTCCCCGATCAAACTACACTCATGGTCATGAATGCGCTGTATTCTCAGCTCCAACTCTAGAAAAAAAAGTACTGTAAGTGTTATCAGTTCAAACTTTTTTCACTTTTGCTTTCATTCCAAGCGCTTGCAAGCTTTACTACCGCTTGTTTTGTTTTGTTTTGCTCGAATTTCATCAAGTACACGAATGTCTATTGTATCCGTGCTTCTTACAGGTCAGCTCCATTTGTAAGTGTGAGGAGATGGCGGTCATATCTGCGTCATGATCCCTTTACATCTCTAAATACTCCAAAGCTCATTTATGCTTGACCACCAGCTTGAAAATAAAACGGAGCAGTGAGTAACGCATGAAACCAATTTTTATTTGACCAGTGAAACGCAAAGCGTGCATGAAAGTATCACAAATTGAAAGGCAATCTCGGCTGATATACAATTTGTGAAGACGAAGCGTGAAACAAGATATTCCAACAATCTCTGATACAATATGCATTATTCAATTATTTACAAACGAATTCGTGTGAGTAACGATAGAACATGGGCAATCGACAACGTAATTACAATTAAATGGATGAGTGATCGGACTCTCTCAGTTTCTCGTGATCTCTCTTTTCTCTGACCGGCGAGAGAGCAGGGGAAATCGAGAGAATCGATAATTCTTACAATGGCAATTCACAAATTGCATTGTGGGCGTTGATGGCGGCCATTCCAGCTAGAAGAATCCCGAAGGTGTCTGCTATGGAGACGACGCCCAGTGCGAACTCGCGACGAGACGGCCAAATCTGCAAATCATACCGTAACCTAGTGAAACATATTATTGAGCCACCGTAGAGACATTAGCAAGCTCAAGCGCGAACTGGAGATATCCACTGATTGTAAGTGAAACCGAAAGTAGCACGACGGCTTTCCACTGATATTATATTCTTTTAGAAGGGCCTAGCACTTTCGGCAATTAAAAAAAAGCAATTTGCGAGTGCATGTTCTAATTGGTATCACTGATGGGCTAAGTCCCGCTAGTTGACCGGGGGCTCCTCAATTTTTCGAAAGTTTCTTCTTCGGAGCCCCGCACCCAGATCATCAAGCGGGGATATAGCTCAGCAGTGATTGGTATAGAAAAGAACTGCTTGACAAACCTGGAAACTGCCTCTTTCCTGTTGACCACAGACGAAAGGCGGGAAGTCGTTTGAATGACTTCATTTGAGCACCGTGGAACAATTTTGTTGGCTAGAAAAATGGATTCCATTGTCAGTCATGAGTAAAGGAATCACGAAACAAAGTGTCAGAGTAAACTTCGCATTCGCTTTCCTTGGCATCTGTAATATGCGACGAGAAAGAGAGAGAAGGCATATCGACAGCATCAATCAACTTTCGCTCCCTTGACCGCATCGAGCAATTCTAATTTTCGATAGGTAGACTGATTGATGATATATCGGCCAAGTGACTCCATTCGGATCGCGTGTCAACACTCGCTTCCCTGAATGATTATTATTTAACCTTTTCTATTTTTTGATGCAAAAAACGAATGATGATAGTATTTGACTTGCGTTTTATACTATTACAATCGAAACCTGACCAGTTGAGGCGTCGTGAACAAGTGTTGTCTCTTCCGACACTGGCTACCCTAGCACTATTAGGCTGCCAGGGGCAATGTATGTGACATCGTGGTCCTGATGAATCCTTCCTTTCTGCATCACCCAGTTTTTCTAAAAGCGGAATGAACAAACACTATAGAAAGTTCGTCAAACCTTGTTGGGTGGTAAATCTGCGTCTTCGCCACAGGGCCCCTTGTTTGGTCGCATCGCTCAAAGTCCAAATGATAAAACGGCCTTCGCTATCTCCAGAAGCCAGATAACGTGCTTAACGACCATAATATCTTTTATAATAAATGCACAATAAAACGAACCGTTGTTAAACGTATGGAATGTGTTGATAGAATGTTGGTGACCACGTTAATCATATATAATTGCGATGAAGTTAACAGTTAGCAGGGGAGTCTTTCCATCTAGCCATGGTTCGAATACTAGCTCCCATACACGAGTCTGGAAATAGGGACCACCACGTGATATGCAAATCACATATTCATGCCCCATGAAGTAACTCAGGTTGTTAACCAGGCGTATAGAATCATTTTTTGTGAAGGGAACACCCACTAAAAGCTAATAGTTTACGAGAAAATCGCGACTTCATGAAAACATGATTTTCAAAAACGAGAGACAAAAATCTTTGAAACCTGCTAACTTAAAGGGGGATAGGCATCAATATTTTCGTGCATAAACTGGCAACGTGGAATGATAGAGAATGGCTACCCGATCAGAGATCACTTTATCCGAAGTTCTAGAAATGCCTCTGAAGCTCACTACGGAATTTTAAAGTTCATTGATATTTCAGGCAATATTTGGGGTACTGTATTCTCGTATTGATTTTATTGGATTGGTAGTCGAAAATAGCGGCAATAGTGAGGATTGCGCTCGGCGGGAGTCGAACCAGCGGTTGTTGGATAGCTAGGCAAAAGCACAACCACTAGGCTACGAGCCATGGTGATCTCTTTGCCCAGAGTCACTATGACAAGTGCGTAGAGTTTGGGCAGTTTACAGTAGGATTGCAACGTTTCAGGCTCTTCGTGGTGGGACCCACCAAAGCTTCCAGCGATAGACATAGGTTATGGACATAACATATCCAAAAATTAGCCAATTCTATAGTCTCCCGCGTTTTTTATATGAGATCAAAGATCAAACTGAAACTCAAACTTTGACTCTATGTAAATTTCGCGGGAGACTATGGAATTGGCTAATTTTCGGATATGACATGCCTGTAACCTTAGTCTATCACTGGAAAGTGTCAAAAGTCGCGGCCCTCTCCTGTGAACGAAATTAGAGCGCTTAAAACAAATTATTTAAATTTTGTGACGTCATTTTTGAGATTCTTTTGTTTATAACAAGCGCGGGAGACTATAGAATTTGCTAATTTTCTCAGCAAAGTTTGTTAACATGATGTACTAAACACCTGTGAAATCAGAATCCGCGGCCTTTTCCTCCCCTTTGCACAAATTAGAATACCACGAGCGCACAAATGTAAAAATGGATGGTGGTCCCTAGTCTGGAAAGCAGTAAATAATTATGCTATTAAAACTACTCAGCCAGTTTGACAATGAAATCAGCAAGCCAACATATAAAGCGTATTATCGACAAGAAGCAAACAACTTTTTCGAACAATCTAACACATATCCGTTCCATGTCTTAACCTTGCGTGAACGAAAACTAAAGGAACATTAATTAGTGAAATAAACAAAGGAAAATCGATAAAACACTTTCCGAGAAAAAAGAATGAAAGTGGGCGGGGCATCCGCCGCACGTGACACGTTTGACGCGCGGATAATTTTTTGGAATTGGTTATGCCTGGAACGAGAAACAACTTCATGTAAAGAATCTTTAAAGATACGATAACGATTGTACTGCAAACGTATTTCGCTATTTTTCCCGTTCATCTTCACTCCTACTGGATATCCTCTTTTCTTTTCACCTTTCCCATTGACTCCCTTCCTCTTCTCCCCTCATTCATCTCCTCTCTCGCTGTATTAGAATTGACGTTTAAGCAATCATCTACTTGATTTCCACTCTCTCTCGTATGAACCGATAGACTTTGAAAAGTAACTAGGGGGGGGGAACTAGTTCCTTACTAGTCAAATGAACTGCTGTGTTGTTCACGCTCGTCCACAATCTTATCGTTTCTATTTACTTTTTGATGGCGTGAAAGAAGTATGAGACACCTTCACATTATTTCGCGACAGGAGGATGTCGACAGGAGGATGTCGTGACTGGCAAAGAGCGTTAGGAGGATACCGTACCTAGAGAGTACCATAGTTCACACTTCTACTGTATACGGAATCAGTTTGGAGCTGTGAAATATATGTAACGAGTCACTTGAGCTAACGAGGAAGTGATTGAAATGAAGAGACGCCCTCTCAAGTTTCGATAGAGTATACGAAATGAAGAGACGGTCGTTGATATTGTGAGTAATGCTAAGCTAGAGCACTTTAGCAAAGCAACAGCCGCGCTTCAGCCGCGGAACACTTTGTCCGAGTGGGTTTAATTTCATCCGAGAAGAGAAAAGTGTCGAAAGGACACTGCAAAAGGAAAGGATGAATCGATAATCAGATACCGTAATCTCAAGGTCGATTGAATCCGACGAATTATCGAGTGAAGTTCGAAAAGCTATTCAAAAATTGACGATAGCCTCCGGCGGCCCTACCAGAAAATTCCACTCAGAAAATGAACTTGGAAATATTATAGTTTGGTCAACCACCTGGTGATCATCTCTCTTCAACACTTTGTCCGAGTGGGTTTGATTTCATCCGAGAAGAGAAGAGTGTCGAAAGGACACTGCAAAAGGAAAGGATGAATCGATAATCAGATACCGTAATCTCAAGGTCGATTGAATCCGACGAATTATCGATTGAAGTGGAAGAAGAATAAGATCACGAGAGGATACTTCCAAATGCAGAGAAGAGAGAAGGAGGGGGGAAGAGGTCGAATACATCTGGAGATGAGAATGAAATAAGTGGAAGGAAGAGAGGAAGACATACAAATAGAAAGACTGAGAAGGAAGACTGAAAGAGTTATCAACGATGAAAGAGAAGGAGAGAGAGATCAATTCAGTTTCAGCCATGGTTAACTCACGAGAGAGAGAGGGAATGGCCATTGCTAGGTGATGTCCTCTCCCTCTCCCCCTCTCCCTTTCCCTTCCCTCCCTTTCTCTTAGAATTGGAAGCTTCCACTCTTTCGTAGGTGTCAAACAAGATAGCAAATAAAAACTCTCGTGAGCAAGTTCAAAGGGAAGAGAGAGAAAAGTTGAGTTGGAATGCAGTTATCCCTTCCCCTCGTTAAATCGAATTTGATCAGCCGAAAAATGTGCAAGGAGATTACAAGGGCAAAAAAAGCGAGAGGAGGGAAAAATGGGCATTCGAAATAGGAGATTGATAGAGAAATAGAGAAGGAGAAGCAAGAGATTGAATGGAGATTTGATTGTACTATCGATAGAAGGAACACAATGATAGTTGAGAGAAGAGGAGGAGGGAAGGGATCGTCTATCTTTCCCTCTCTTGGTCAAGCAGAGACGTGTAATTGGAAGGAGCTAATGAACCGTAGTACATGCGATAACCTTGTAGATAAAAGAGAGTAAAGAGAGAAAAAGGGAACGGAAACTCAGTGTCAACTCGAATCAAATCGATGTTTTTTGTTGCTTTTCAGTTGAGAAGAATGATCTGAATTGAAAGGACAGATGAAATTGAGTGTGAAGAGAGAAGGGAATTGGTGATAGAATACGATGGTTTCGAGAATGGAAAGGAAAGAAGTGGGAAATTGGGAAGGAAAAGAAGTGAGACAATCGTTGATTTAACCACTGAGAAGAAGAATTTCAACGTGTGTTCTACTGAATTATCGTGAGAAGAAGAAGAGACTGTTTGAGGAAGAGATTCATAATAGAAACAATGGAGGGAAAGGGAAGGGGAAGGAAGGGGCGAGGAGGGGGTGGGGAGGAAAGGACTCGCAAGAGTCGACCTCTCAATTGGCTGCTGTGAAGGAAAAGAAGAAGGAGATAGAGGGCAATCTGGAACTAAGAAGGGAGAAGAATGAGAAGAGAATGACCTCCCTTTGATGGGAAGAAGAATAAGAATCCCGAGAGAGAGAAAGAGACATCAAATGATGTCCTTCTCTTTGAAATGGAGGAAATACGGATGAATGCTTCTTTATCACGCTATTCAATGAGAATTCGATTGGATGACTGAGGTATTTGGAGACGGAAATGAACAATTGAGCAGATCAAATGATTATCCTGATTATTTAATTAATAATAGATATAGATAATGAATGATTAGATGCATCCACAACTCTCGACGATCATTCGAGGAAAACTCTTGAGAACTATCGCCCTGCAATTAATTAATTATTGGTTGAGAAGATGAATGAATTCCTCACTTATTCTGATCATAGTAGAGAATAGTGAGTGATTCCATTCTATCAGGTGCACAACAAACGGAAGGAAGACCAGAAAATGATGAAGAGAGAGCTGATTGGACTAAGGCGTGATTAGAGGCACGAACTTCCTGATGAGAAAGATATTCATTATCGAGACACTTATGTTGGGGACAGTCTCTACAATGGAAAACAATGTGAGTTACCTAGTAATGAGAGAGAAAGAGATTCTCACCTTAGGAAGAGGAAATGGACATTCTCCTCCACAGAATCCAGCATCGAAGTAAGAAGGAGAAATTATCTGACATTGAGAGATAAGTAAAAGAGGGAAGATATGTGAATGAATACCCAATTACTCCATCCAATCTCTGCGAAATCAACTCGAAGAGGCTGCTTGCTGCATACCTAAATTTGAGTTATTTCATTGATTATCTATAGTTCTTATTTTTTTATCTCTGGTCAAATCCTTACGGTATTCTTCGTATCTTCAGGATGAAGTAATACCACATCAATATCTCCTTCGTTCACTGCCCTTGTCATTTCAAGTGTTCGTTCACCCATTCGTTCCTGACAATTTTTATTTCGATAAATTAATAACGATAATCTCTCACTTTTTGTTCATCATCGTTGCCGATCTTGAGAATGCGTGCACTAACTTCCTTCTCCTCTTCCTAAATTTTTGAACAATTTAAGAAAGAGGGATAGTTTCCAAACCTTCTCTCCAAATCCCCAAAATGGTTGCTTATTCTTAATTTTCTCATAGCGACGACGAGTGAATTTCTTCTGAAAATTGACGTTGGTGAAGAAAGAAGACAAATTTAAAGAGTACTTTACATTTTTGACTCTGGTATTGAGCATGGAAGGCCCCTTCTGAATGTATTCCATTTGTTCCTTTCGAAGAATTGACGAATCTTCACTTTCGTAGGCAAAGTAACTGCCTGAATAAAATGATTACAAACTAAATAATGTTTTCAGTATTTGTCACTTCGGCTAACATTATTTGTAATTTTCTTTCAGATATGAACAAAGCATACCAGAATCAATGCTTCTTTTATTCCTTCTTCCTTCTCTCTTCTCCATCACAATATCGTCATCTTCTGATCGAGTATAAATAGTGAGGAATGGAGAATGACGAGAGATAAAAGAAGAAAGAGAACGCATTCGACGACCATCCCAACGAGATAACTGATGTATGAAGTAGATGAGAGATGAATCAAAGACTGAATGACTTACTTGGATGACAAGATTCGAAGAATTGGCGAAATTGTAGAGAATGGGATGTACGGAATTCCAGAGAACGGCATTCGTTGACACGGATGAAAGCTAGGATAGGAATTTGAAAGTTCTACTGATTGGATCAAGTATACCTTGAGTTGTATTCTATCCACAGTGTGAATACTACTACTTCTCTCTCCAACAAGTCCCTCCACTCTCAATGCTCTCCCCATCTTATCCGGACGGCCACCGAGCATGTGCAATTCAGCACGGATCTGAGAAGAATCAAGTTGTGTGCATTGAACTTTTTTTAGAATCTTTCTCTGGAATGAAAATACTTACTAATCGATGTCCGATTTGTAGATGAGAAAGAGGAAAAACGAGAACTTCTTCACCGTCCCATCGATCTGAATATTCAATTGTCAATTCTATGAATGATCTCATTTCCTCACCAATAAGAGGAGCGACTGTTCTCACTGTTCCCTTCATTCCCGATTCTGCTGCTTCCATGTATAGATTCTTCATATAATCAGTCGCCATAACAGGAAGACGACCACCAATTTCTTCCCCTGAGATCAAGGATTTTGACACTACCACTCGATGGTTTAGTATTTCGGTAGCTCAATCTACTCTAAAACGCTGTTTATTTGTGAACAAGTGATGCATCATGCCACATTGGTACGTTGCCACATTGGAATCAACAACAAACACCGAAATCTGCAAAAAAAAGTCTCCAAACAAACCGTTCGCAATTGGCGTGTCCGATTTGGGTTCAATGGTTGTACAAACAAACTAAACATCAAGATCAGAGAATTTACCTGGAGAATCTAATTCGAGAAGACTTTCGAATACTCTTTTTATCTTGAATTTATCGATTGATTCACTTTGAATTCCCTCCATCCAAAGTAATAAGAACAGCAAGAGAAGACGGGATAACATTACTGAAATTACTTCCGTTACGAGTGATAGAGAGAGGGAAGATAAAGTGAGGGTACAACGAGAGTAAAGTGTGAGTATGAATCTCGAGATGGATTCCCCATAATTGAAGGTTGTAAAGGGAAGAGTGACAGATGAATGCAAATATAATATGGCCAAAGTGACAAGGGCACTGTCTTTTGTACTCGAGGAGAGATTACTTTTGACGATGACTTTTGATTGAAGAGGATCTACTTCAGTTAGAGAAAAATTCGTGATAAGATAGGACTGAGATGAGATCACAAAGGAAAGAGAGAAGGAGGAGTGATAGTGGAAGACTCTAACACAAACATTAGCACACTCGTCCCCTGACTGAGGGGGTCTCAATCACTTATGTGTAATACGATGAGACATTGTCACTCATCTACACAAGAAGATACTAATTATGAAGTAGAGATTGAAGATCTCGTTGAGAGAGAAGAGAAGACTCCCAGGTGAACGCTCGCTTTTTCTCTATTACTGTATCACTTTTTTGTTGGATTGTGAAGCCACTATGGTTTCGTTCACCATCATCTTTGAATATTTGAAAAATCACCAGTCTATTATCCAATCTTCTCATCTTTTCATTCGTAGGGCAGATGAAAGACTACATTGTTAATTTCCTTCTTCCACTAAGATGATATAACTCTCTGATGGATGGAGGATAACAGTTGTCTCTCATGTAGTCAAATTGACGAATGGAAGGAAGAGGGAGGGATGGCACGAGGACTTGTTGAAAGGAGAGAGAGAGGGGGGGGATGATGTCCCTTCCCCGCCCAGTAAAGTTTCAACATCTATTCGACCCCCACTTGTTCTGTCAATGACCATCGGAAAGAGAGACAAATATTTATTATCATGTATATCCGAGTCACGGTTTAAATGGCCACATTGTGAAGGAAGGAAAACAATGGATTATTCATATTTGGTTATACCTAGGGATGAATCTACGCGTGAAGAGTAATAGACGATTGATCTCAAACGAGTTTCTCAGGGAATTCTTCATCAGTGACAGTGATACTCTTCTCCTTAGGGAGTGTTACTCGTATCTCTCCTGATGATACTGCTGCTTCGCCCGTTGATTTGAGTGAGAGACGAGTCCCACCACGATGAATATCATCGATTACCGTATTCTTCTCGTGTCCGGCAGTTCCCTCGTCTGATGAGACATCGAAGACACGCTTGTTATCCGGAATCTGATAGGTACTTGTTGGTTATTCATCACTAGCTGGATAAAGGTAAAAGTGACCCCGTATTCAAGGCACACGAAGCCCTGCGGGAGTCCTGTGCTAGGCTAGTGACTATTGTATATTCAATGAATTGTAATAATCTGTAACCTGTTCTCCATCACTAACGTCGGAGTCATCAGATGCAGCAGAATACATTGTCGAAGTGGCGAATCCAGATGAGGAAGAGAGAGGACCAATCACTCCTCCCATTGATGATGATGACGTATCGATCTCTGTCAATCAACCATTTAGTCATCACTTTCAACTAGTCCATTCGAATTGTATGTTTACTCAGCTGAAAACCTCCAAAAGGGATATAACGATCAACCACGTTTCCGTCTAGTCGATATTCCCTTGTATGATCAATATAATAACTAACGTGGAGGTGGAGGGGGAAGACTTGAATTCGTTCGATCACTTTCCATTCCATTCAATAAATGTTCTACATCGGAATCATCATCGAATGATGAAATTGGACGATTTCGATGATCAATTCTTCCTTTTTCTTCTCTTTCGTCTCCAGTCGTCGAAGAAGCAGGAGAAGGAGAATCCTGATGAGAGAAAGAGAATGGAAGAGGTAATGAGGGAATGAAGAGGATATAGGAAAACTAACGACATCATCATGAATATCCTTCTTCTTTTCTTCTTCTTTTTCTCTATCTTCATTTCGACTGAGAACTTGACGAAGATGTTGATGAGAAGCATTCACTCTTTCATTCATCGTCCTGATATTACTAACATTAAAGAAGGCGTAAACTCCAAACTCGGGGAAGCACTTCCCTGTGCAATCAGGGGGAAGTACTGTAGGAGGGTGAGAGTGACAGACGCGAGAGTATTTCGCTCCTCTCCCGTCTCTTCCCATCACCTCTGCGTCTTGACCTATCATAGAATTCAAAAAACTTGTCACACACCACGGAATATAACGTTCCGTTCCAATCTATGGTGTACTTTTTTCGCCACTTTCGCATCGTTTTTCACGCATGATATGTTATTTTTTTCTGTTTCTAAAGCAATAACCGATTATTATAGCGCGATGAGAAGTGATTGCAAAAGAGCGCTTGATTAAATTCGCATTTTCACGCGTTGCCGCGCACAATATTTCTGAAGCTCCGCCCCCTTAGCGTAATAGACGTGTGTCCGGAACGTTTTATTTCTATGATAGCTCCCTTCCCTTTGCACCGCGCATCTTGATTTTGCCTGTGCCCTGTAGAAACTTTGCGCGCATGTAACTCAGTTCAAAGTTGAGCTAACGAGTTATAATTTTTGAATTCGGAATGTAGTTTACGGAAACTATCGACCTATGACGTTAGATATCCCCCGAAAATATTGAGTTTACGCCTTCTTTAACTCCTTATCTCTTTGTCTTTTCTCTTTACCTCTTCAATTCTTCATCACTTTCTTCATCGACTTCGTCCATGATCTCTTTGAATTCATCCTAAAGGGAATTCATTTTGTTGATGACATAAAGGTCGAATAGATAATAAAATGATAATGTCTACCTCAATTTGATTGAGAACGGAGTCACTCGCAATTATTTTCATTGTCTCATTCTCAGCTTCGGATTGAGGAATTGTTGAGAAATTGAGAGGAGATATTTCAGGCTAGAAGAAGAAACTAATTGAAAGAGAGACTGTGATGGACTTCATACCTTCTTACTAATAACAGCTTGAACTTCCTCTTCTTCCCTCTCTATTTCATCCAGAATTTCCCTCTTACTTCTGTTGTATTCACGAGCGACCTAATGAAAAAGAAGAGATAAGGAAGATAATTACAATAGAAGCCAAGTCAGAGATCACATCGATTATTCGATTACTCTTACCTCTTCTATACTTCTTGCAGTATTCTGTTCTTCCCGTGCATTCAAATCAATATCATGGAATGAATCATTCGAAGTTCCTTGTCCACTCGAATCACGTGGAGTAAACGGAGAATCAGCAGAATAACGGGCCAAATCTTCATGGGAAACTTCTTCAATAACATTTGGATCCAAGTCATCATCTGGTTCAATCTGTAATTGATCTTTCCCTTCCCTCTCTTCATTACATTTTCTCTACTCTTCTCTCTTTCGGTTTTACTTGACGTTTGTCTTAGTGAACGGCTTCTTTCTATTATTTTCTCGGATTTCGAATTGCAAATAGAAAGAATGACGCTATGGAAGTGAAGTGAACTAAGTGTGCCCATTGGATGAATGGAATGTGGAGAAGAGAAGGAGAATCTACTACTCAGAACAAACGGTGGCATTCACGTGATGAGACTGTCCCTCCTCCTCCACCCTCTCTCCCTCTTCTCCCCCCCCCCTCCTCACCTTGGGGTCATTCAATCTACTCGCATCACTTGTCAATCTCGTCAATTCGATGTGTTCACTTCTTCTCACGGGCTCTGCTCCGATTCCTGCAGAGAGACAACAGTTCCCTTCCATCCTCTTCCCCTTTCCCCCTCCCCTCCCCCCTCCCTTCCTCTTCCCATCTCTCACCATTATCAGCAGCCAATGGTTCTCCCACTTTCCAAGTAGCATCTGGTTGTTGAGTAGTCACTGAAATCGAGGATTCATCCACGGAAGAGAAAGAGGAATTCTCACCTCCATTCTTCTTCGAACTTTCTCCCGAATTCTCTCGTTTCAAATCTTCATTTTTACTGCAGCAGAATAGTTTATCCATCGATGGATCTGAGATGGAAAATAGATGAAGATACGAATAGAAAGAATGAAGAGAGAGAGAGGGAGGATAACAAGTGGATAATCAGAATGTAATTGAGATGAGAAGAGGGAGGAGGAGTGATAATAGGGAGGATAGACGAGCATGCACAGAGAAGTAATGAGTTTGTCGAACACTTGATGAGAATGGAGAGAGGGTAGAGAAGGGGAGAGGAGAGGGGAGGGGAGGAAGGGGAGATTCAACAGGTAGAAAGAATAAACAAGCGGATTATGTATAAGTGAGAAAGAATAACAGGAGGGAAAGTTGAAGGGAAGGGCCAAAATGGACAGTGAAAGTGACAATTGATTTGGATTATGAACAGAGGGGAAGAGAGAGGGAAGGGAGAGGGGGAGGGAAGAGTATGATCTAGCCGTAACTCCCTCTCCTCTTCTTCTCTTCTCTCTCTTCATTCCGTTGCTATGCAGTTGTGTTCAGAATGAGAGAAAGTTGAAGTCGATACAAATAAAGGAGAAAGATGAGCTAATGAGAAGATGAGAATAATTGTGATGAGTGGGCGTTTGAAGATATCAAATAATACCCATGAATGAAGAGGGAGAAGAATAAGAGAAGAGGAGGAATTGGAAGGAGGGGAGAAGGAAGGAGGGAGTAGATAAGGGAAGAGAAGGGAAAAGCTACCCCAAATATTTGAGGACGATTGTTCACATTCTTACTACTCTTTCGCTTACCTCTTCATGAAAGAGAAGAATACACCAAAAATATAGGAAAAAAGAAGAAAGGAAATCGATGGTACGTCTAAATTAGCTATTCTTATCGGGTATTGCAATGGAAGTGTTCAATAGAATAGTTGAGTTGATAACTGGAATTAAGAAGAGTAAACTGAGATCATGAAGGGAAATGAATAGAGAGATCATAGAGTGTTTAGAGAAAGAAAGAGAGCCCGTTCACTTAGACAAACGAACTATTTTTGTGTTCATTCAGTTCTCAATTCGTCGAATGAACGAAGAGATTGAACCTCCTCTTCCATTTCAATCGAAAAGAGAAGAAAAGGGAAGAAACCGCTACCTTCGAATGAATCCAATGGAGAAGAGGAAGAGGATATCATATGGAAAGAAGGAATATCGAAGAAGGAAGAAGAATGGAGAAAGTGTCGAATTGCAATGAGTGAGTGAGTGGAAGAGTGTGACTATTGAGATAGAAACATAATAAAGAGAAGTACGATGATGAATGAAGAGAGAAATGAAGAGGAAGTGAAGAGAAGTGAAGAGAAGTGAAGAGGAAAGTGACCAAAGAGACGATTGATTATGGAAGAGGGGAACGGATAAAGATTAGAACAGAGGAAGACTGAAAGAATGAATGGAATGAATATAAGAGAGAACCATTTCTCCATTGTGAATCGGGGGAGGTTTAATGAGATGGAAAAGAGTGAAGGATAGAGATTTCACATCGAGAACATCGGGTAAAATCGAGTAAAGTTGTCGAACGAGTTTTGATGATAGGAGGAAAATGAACTTCCTCTCCCTTTCACTATACTTCCCACACTCTTTGAGAGATTTGAGAAGGACTGATGATTGCATTGAAATCTACCAGAATAATAGAAAGAATTCTCTTCCACTCCTCTTTTTCTGTCTTTTTAATTGGCTCTATTCACAAAAAAGAACAAATCATTTGTTCCATTTCCGTGAATGGACTTAATGTTTCTTCTAATCTCGAATCGTTTCTCACAGCGGTTTTATTTGACGTTCCTTAGACAGATCGAAGGTGATAAAAGGCGTATAAATTGAAGATGATGCTATCTCGTGCAAAGATTGACTCATATGTGAGAGAGAAGCACGGACCTCTCCTTTTTCTGTCTATTCCTTCCCTATTAGATCATGGATAACTCATTCGATATTAATCTACGATGGATTAAAATTGGAATGTGTTATTTACCAGGTTTTCATATTTGAATATATATCAAATTATCGATTGAATTCAGCAATTGCATGTTCTATCTGTATTATATATACTGCCCTCTTTGATTCTTCATTAGTCTATGCCGCAGCTATGGCTGATTGCCAAGTTAGCAGGTCATTTTTATCCATTTTTCATCATTTTTTTTTCTATTGTCAAAAGTGCCAGATTGTCTTTCGGTTTTTGTCACTCAAAAGCAGAGAACCAACGAGGTGATAAGAGGAAAAGAGTGAGAGAGAAAGAAAGAGAAAGGAAGAGATAGGAACGAGTCCGATCGACCCTTTGACTCATCTCTCTCTCTCTGTTACAGCTCAGTTCCCACTGTTTCTGTCTCTATTGGACCATGGGAACCACAACGATTAATTTGGGTTTCTGTTATGTTAATTCACACTCCAATGAGACTACTCATCACTATGGTACATCATTACACTCTTTTTCAAATTCAATAATCTAATTTAGCTTTATCCCACAATTTGGCCACAAGGGAAACTCCGTAATTTCCTTTCAATCGTTCTATTCAGTGAAACATTAGGAACTGTCTTGGTAACTATATTCCATGTTCAATCAATAGCAGGAGAAGGTGGGTCTCTTTCTCTCCTTCATCAAATATCTCATCATTCTCTTCAGCAATTCATGCTCTCTGTTTCACATTCTGGGCCTTTGCATCAGGCGGTGTCATGTTGGTCACAGTGGCACTTCATAGAGTAAATGGAAAGGAGGTAATATCACCATTCTCTCTCTCTCTCTTCATTCAATATCTCTCTTAGGTTGGATCGAAGGCTTTTGTATTTAGTCTCTATCTCATCTTTTCTCTGATTTGTTCAGCAGCTCATCCCATTTCGACTAAACTTTGTTATCATTGGGGTTCGTTTATCTTCTCTGATTTGAAGTTAATTCTTTCATTCTTTTCTCTTCAGTTTATGCCCTCTTCTGTTTATGTGAATATGCTTTAATGGCCACTACAACCACATTCTGGATCTTAGTCATTAACTCATTATCTGATCATTTCGATCGAGTTTCATTTACTCTATCGAAGTCTTCTCATGAAGAAATGTTGCCCACTGTCAAACAACCAATTACGTGTATTCCTGATGAAAAACGATGAATTTTTTTTGTTATTTCTTTTTCTACATCTATTTCTTTTTCACCTGGCTGATAAATAATTGAATTGAATTGAATTTCAATCGTTGATCATTTGTTTCACTGGGTGCAATGGAGACAAGGGGGAGGAAATGGAGTCTCTCTCTCTGTCACATGGAGGACACTGCAGAAACAATAGTGATGACACTGAATTATGTGAGAACTTTTCGAGTTGAGAGGAAGAAAGAGAGGGGGAGGATAAGGACTCGAGACTTCCAACTATTCATCCCTCTCAATGGTTCTTCATCATCCTTCTCGTGCTCTCCGTGTTCTTCTCGTTGATAATTATCCCGATGCAAATGGATCGTGTATTCCATGGCCATCAATGGATCGAACACAGAGATGTCCTTATCCTGGATGGTGTCTAGAGGTAAGGAGGGGGTTAGAGAGAGAGAGAGAGAGTCCACAGTGATCATTCAGATTCTCAGTAATCTCGTCGCATCGAATAACATCTCTGTAGAGTACATAGTAGAGAAACCAGGAGCGAATGTTGACTGGGGAAGATTACAGGTTACGGTAATCATGAATCGACAACTGAAGGTGGTTATTTAGCCAGACAATAAGACTTTCTCTGGACTTCTCGGACGAATTCAGAGAGATGAGGCTGATATGTCGTGTCTTCTCTATCAAAAAAGTGTACTCAGATCAGCTCATTTTGAATTCTCCATTGCAGTTTCAGAGGTTTTAACAATGATTGATTGAATAGTTATTTATATGTTGACTTCAGATAACCCCGTCATTCATTGTACGAGAGTATCCCATCACCCTTTCTTCTCTTCTTCTCAATTGTCTCAAACCATACAAAGATTCAGTGTGGATATGCATTCTTATCGGTGTTATTTTGCAGGTTTGCTTGTTCATGGAAGAGAAGGTGATGGATACATTCAGATGATATTATGGCCTCTAATATCTCGAACGGAAATTGCATTGGGACTAAGGAAGAAAAGCGATCGATGGGGAGATGTTTGCCATTCATTACCTTTAGATTCCATATTCTTATCCATTTCAGTCAGTTTGGGGAGTAATCAACGATTGGTTGAATGGAGGTGATTATCAGTTCACTATGTATTCAGGTCTGTTCCATTCCCTTTAACACTTCCATCCCTTCTCTCAGGAATATTTCTTCGTCTGATCTTCTCCATCTTCCAAGTTGGTCTTCTTCCTTCAATGTATACAGCTGCTGTTCTCTTTGCTCTTCTTTCTCCATCTGATAATTCTCCCCTCAAGAGTCAGAATGATGCATTGAGATTACTCAGTTCAGGCAGTTATAAACTAATTACGGATAAAGGAATGTGGTATGTACTCATCTCTTCTTCCTGAATGATCCATCCCTTCGTAGGTTCTATCAAGAGATGATTGCATCATCGGAGCCTCTCTTTGTTTCTCTTCGTGAAGCGACTGCTAATAATCCCGTTGTATGTCTATTCATCCTCTCGTTATCTTCCAATCTCATATCGTCAGGTGGAAGCCTCAGATGCAAAAGCGATCAAATTGGTCGATGAGGGTAATTATATCTGGCAGGTAGTCATATCACTGTATATGATGATGTAGAGAGTGATGATTGAGGTGCAAGACGATATGTCATCGATGCCCCTCGTACTCACCACTTGTTTCACTATCGTATTCAGTCAAGGTTTCACAAGAGCGTTTGCCCTTTTAGTCAATATTATGTGACAGGACTTCCCTACAGATCCGCTCATTTTCTATTCTCAAAAGGAAATCCATGGAGACCTGTTATTGATGAGGTAACTGATCAAATGGATTACACAAGATCTTTGTACTTCAGGCAATTCTCAAGAGTTATTCAATGGTGGACACGATAAGAAGGAGATATTTCGTTGTTCGTCTTACTCTTTTATTTCGTAGTTGAATGTCTCCATTGAGGATCGAATCTGGTATCCGAGTAGGAGTGATTGTCCCAAGTCTCCTTACGCTATGCCTGGTGCTACTGATCCACTCAGTATAACAGTCCTATTTGTTTCAGCCTATTCGATAACTTTTTTTTTTAGATTTCTGGGCAATCTTCGGTGTTTTTGCTGTGAGTGCAATTGGATTGGGAGTTGCTGGTATGGATGTACATTACCTTTGAACACATTGATTCATTCTCTCACTTTCTCTTCAGTCATCTTTCTCGTTTTTGAAATCGTCGTTGATTTGATTGTTAATTTTCGAGAGAGAAGAGCGAATTGGAAGGTGAGAAAGAGAAAAAATAAGAAAACTAATGGAAGATTCAGGTGCGAGATTGGATGAAATACTCAACTTGGACTTCTTCTTCTTCAACGACTTCAACAAAATAATGTATATTGGCTTTCAAATCGATTTCCTTTATTGTGTGCAACAACATTTTTGAAACAGAAATGAGTGCTGGGTAAATATCCGACAGATGATTCTTCGACTCAGTTGTTGCATTACCGATACAGAACGAACAATGTTATGTTGAATATTGCGAATGCCAAAGGAATTATTAGTCCTAAAACATAATTACAATTTTTAATCATAAATTGATTGACTTGAGAAGTAATCGATTCCTTTAGTCCCCTTTCTTTCGTGAGATACTTTCGATCGACCTTTCTTCGATAAGAGAAGTTCATTCTTGTCATCCACTACAATGATTGATCTTTGATATTTTTTCGATGTCTGATGTTACCGATAAAATCTGAGTGTCTTGCCGAACCGATCACGAATATTGTCTCAATGAGAACTACGAAGACAGTTAAAACACATACTTAAAAGAGTAATGAGGATGATCGAATATATATTTCCTTACTTCCAAGCCAAACATCAATCGATTTTACATATGGCGTTTCAGGGATTCGAAGGCTGACTTGATTGACCTGTAAAGAAAGATAATAAACTGAAGAGAGAAAGAGAGAAACGAACGAAAAAGATGATGGATACGAGAATAATTGAAGGGATTGTTAATCGAGATGAAGAGTGAATGTGAGGATCAATGAATAGACAGAGAAATGAAACGAGAACGAGAGTTGTTATGGGAGAGAATATACGAAGAAGAAATGGTCTGAAAAGAAACCATTGGGAGCATGGAGATTATATGCAAGTGTACAATGAATATCTCGATAGAATCATCTTCACTTCAACAGTTGATCGACTTTTCGCATGAGTATCGTAGACTGAGCGATATTCTGGCACCTTTGACCGATATTCAGTTATTTGCAAACAAGATTCCGGAACTTCTTCGGTTTTTGGCCAAGCCAACAACAGCTCCGGATGTGAAGGGGTGGGGAATGATAATGATAGGGAAGTAATACTCAGCGAGAAAAGGCTGAGCCAAAAACCGAAGAAGTGCCAAGATTCCTTACCGTAGTCATCTTTATAACAACATCTTCAGCTTTGAATCCCTTCACACCTTTAATACCTTCGTTTGTATTGTAGAAAGTGAGGGGATTTGTTCTGTGACACGCGTAATCTGAACAGGGGAAATCTTATGGAATAGATCCAAGAAAAAATTTACTCAGTTCAGAATCAGAATATGGAGACGCAAGATGGAAGAGTAATTCTTGCTTATCGAATGGAAATTTCTTCAATGATACGTTGTAATTAAATCAATGAGTATTATCATTCCAACTTGAAGTTGATAGTTCGTTGAGAATGCGGCATTAATTGATTCTGTGCATTTGATTTTGCCATCTTTAAAAAGTTCGAAAACTCTTCCTTCATTTCTTCTGAGATTATTAATCAGTCTCGATTCCTGCAGTTTAAATTGAATAGGAATAGCGGTGAAACAAGCAACTTTAAAATATGTTCCAGGAATCCAGATGGAATTAGCGAGTTCCTTAAAGGAGGAGTAACATGAAAGTTTGAGTCACTAAGTTGACAACGTAGTGCTGTAACTATCGACAGCCATATCAGAATTCTGAAGTCCCCATATTTGTATCTCATCTCTGAACCGAGATACAGCGAGTTGGCCTTGTGCCAAAGCTTCCCTCATGGCAGGAAAGGGCGGGGATTTTGAACTGTTGATTTCACTGGGAAGGGACTGCGCACTGATCTACCCCAGTCTCCCCTTGTCTCTTCCCATCGATCGCCTTCCTCCCTCTCCCTATCAGAGGACGGGAGAAAGGAATAGGGTCTTGGCAAAGTGCCAACTGCTAACTACGGTCGCTTCCCATGGCCGGCATTTCGTTGTGAGAGTCTCTAACATTCTTTCCTGTCACTCCTCCTTTAAATAGAATAAGAGAATCAACGCCGTCGAATGTGAGCCGAGGATCCTAGAATATTCATTTTAGAAATAATTGAGAATCTCGTAAGAAACCGTCCATGATTGAGTCAGAGAAATCTGCAAATCAAATGTGGAAGAGAATTCATGAATGTCGATACTGAAAATGATAACCTTATTTTCACAGATTTTACACAGATTAGATACATATGAGAAATAAGTAAAACCAAACTGTTCAATAATCATCGAAACTTCGATAGGATTTGAGTCTGAAACTGGTTCGTCGTAAATGAAAGTAACGTCTAAATGCGAACCATTTTGATAGGGAAGAATGTTACTGTTGTATTTTCTCATTGCCGTGAACAATTGCTCGTACACTGCTTCCAATCTATTACAATCAATATTAATTTTCATATTAATGAAAAAATGGTTGAAACCTTTCAGATGAATGAATATATCCATTGATACAATGAAAGAAAATGAGGAAGATAAAGAAGAATAAGAAACGCATCGCTTCGATAATTGAACAGAAATGGAGAGGAGAAAAGAGAGAGGAAGTTGTTTCCTTCTCTCGCTCAACCAATGGAAGTTCTAGTAAAGAACAGAGTACTCTTTACCCCATGATCATCTAATTTGCTATCGAAACAAAAAAGTTTGCAGATCAGGGCTAAAGATTAGAGGGAGAAGGAAAAATGATAAATAAAAACGAGGGTTGATATTTTTTTACATTTCTCTCCTAGGTAGACGAGGAAGAGCCTCTCCTGAGATCAATCGAAGCTCGAAATTCGAGAATGTTGCAATCGGCTATTCAAACGCCTTCCCTTTTTCTCTTTTCTTTCGGACAAGAGATCTTACTAGGGAGGAATAGTGATGATCTCATATTTGAAGACGAATAAACAGAACCGTATCAACTACTATTATCGTCTAAATATCGAAATAAATTCTGTTGCTGACTTCTCGGCAAATAACTTTTAAACTCTTTATTCACGAGATGAATGAAAATAATGAATTCTTAGGCTCGTTTGAAATTGTTGGTTGCAGGATCGAAAATAGTTCCAGGAGGGCAGTCTCTAGTCTGCCATCCTCCCCATAGACATTGATCGTATTTTGCCTTGTTTGCATTAGCACGCATCGTTCCTAAGAGGAAGTTAATGGATCAATTTCAATTGTTCGAGTCTCACCATCAGTGCATTTTCCACCTGAAGGGGCAGGGGCTGGAATAGGTGCAGGGTTGGTCTGAAATGATTACGGTAGAAAAATACATTGATTTATTATAACTTTCTTAGTCGTTGCTGATGGGACTGGAACAGGAGCACGAGTAGCAGATGGAATAGGAACAGGAACAGGGGCAACAGATCCACCCGAGACACCATCTCTGAATAGAGAAATATGATTACGGTATATTATTGATTGATATCTGATATACTTGATGACATTGTGAAGAGGGAATCCAGGTCCATCGAAATCAATAGTCCAAGTGAAGGCACCAGCGAATCCATTCTTCTTGATGAAATCAGTCTGATAAATAAAAACTTTCCATTTTATAGATAGAATATGTAACCTTCTTGAGAATAGAATTACGATCATCGAATCCAATGCAAACTTTTTGTCCATTCACAATTGCTTCGAGGAATGCTCCTTCAGGAGTGCTAATTGTCTTGCCTCCCATATTTGCAATCTCAAAAACGAAGCTGGCATTTATGAGAACGAAAGAAAAAAACGAACCTCAAAATATGCGGCATAACCATCTTCTTTAGTAATTGCTTGAGCTGCGATTGCTCCATTTCCTGTTGCTCCCAATCTGTGATATTATTTCTCAATAATAATATGATTATGATGATAATGACAAACGCGCAAGTTTGAGCATTCCATCCTCTTCCGTAAGCTCCGATTCCCATTAGAAGTTTATTCTTAGGCATTCCCTTTTCATTCCAAATGTTCATTGCACCAATCTAAGAAGATTAAAATGCATCATAAAGAAAGAGATGTAACAGTATTACCGTTTCAGAATACGCTCCTTGATGAGCAATTTTTGGTTCGGATCCAAAGTGGAAATCATATGACATCACAGTCAGATAATCGACGTATCTGAATGTATTAATAATTACATTAAATGGGTATATCGTAGACTAACTTCTCGAAAGAGGGTACATCATAGCCAGCATTAATGGTTGCCGCACCAGCAGATACAGCCGCAGTGAGAAGTTTCCCTCCCGATTGAGATTTAAGCTCCTGAATGGAACAAGATGAATTAATAGGATCAAGTCGAACTAACCTTAATCAATGCAACGAAGTTTGCTTTGTTTGCTGCATCAGGATACTCCCAATCAAGATCGATACCATCGAATCCATTGCTGTTTGCTAGAGCCCATGCTGACTTGACGAATTTGCTCCGTTTAACAGGATCGCTTGCAACTTTCTGAAATGAAACAGATTACACGGGAATGGAAGAATGGCTAGATAACAGCATATATTCCTGAGGCAGATTCAGTCCATCCTCCAAAGGAAAGAAGAGTCTTCAGTCCAGGTTGTTTCTTCTTCAGTGATTGAATTCCATTCATACTCTTGAGATCGATATCCGACCATGCATCAGTCAATCTCAAAATATGATTACTGTAATCTATTGATTGATTATTCTTACTTAGCCTCATACGTAGCAATGTTTACTGCAGCAAAAGCATAGAAGATGTGAGTGCAAAGTCCTATCGGGATCTTTTCAGGAGTGAACTGAATGAATTGAATAAGGTAGGTAGTTATCAATCAAGGCAATATACCTTGGCAGGTTCCGGTCGATATACCGCCCAATTTGTGAAGTAGCATCCATGGATGAGAGGTGCGGCGACCGACACTTAAAATATCTCTATATATCTTACTGAGAGAAGAGAAGATCTTACTTGTTCCGTCGATGTGATAAAGTGTGGAAATTATGGTTGATCCGTGTTTTATAGTGGATGGCACGACACAATTTATGTGGGCTCACCTGAAATGAAAACGAGATAGGGGGAGATCAGACTGGGTCTTGTAAATAGATACATTCCTCGTTTCATCGTTTCCCGAACCAAAACATTCACTGCTATTATTTTAGTTTGTTCAGATGGAATGATCGATACGAAATTGAACTCACTTTCCCTCTCATCCATGGATGCTACTTCACAAATTGGGCGGTATATCGACCGGAACCTGCCAAGGTATATTGCCTTGATTGATAACTACCTACCTTATTCAATTCATTCAGTTCACTCCTGAAAAGATCCCGATAGGACTTTGCACTCACATCTTCTATGCTTTTGCTGCAGTAAACATTGCTACGTATGAGGCTAAGTAAGAATAATCAATCAATAGATTACAGTAATCATATTTTGAGATTGACTGATGCATGGTCGGATATCGATCTCAAGAGTATGAATGGAATTCAATCACTGAAGAAGAAACAACCTGGACTGAAGACTCTTCTTTCCTTTGGAGGATGGACTGAATCTGCCTCAGGAATATATGCTGTTATCTAGCCATTCTTCCATTCCCGTGTAATCTGTTTCATTTCAGAAAGTTGCAAGCGATCCTGTTAAACGGAGCAAATTCGTCAAGTCAGCATGGGCTCTAGCAAACAGCAATGGATTCGATGGTATCGATCTTGATTGGGAGTATCCTGATGCAGCAAACAAAGCAAACTTCGTTGCATTGATTAAGGTTAGTTCGACTTGATCCTATTAATTCATCTTGTTCCATTCAGGAGCTTAAATCTCAATCGGGAGGGAAACTTCTCACTGCGGCTGTATCTGCTGGTGCGGCAACCATTAATGCTGGCTATGATGTACCCTCTTTCGAGAAGTTAGTCTACGATATACCCATTTAATGTAATTATTAATACATTCAGATACGTCGATTATCTGACTGTGATGTCATATGATTTCCACTTTGGATCCGAACCAAAAATTGCTCATCAAGGAGCGTATTCTGAAACGGTAATACTGTTACATCTCTTTCTTTATGATGCATTTTAATCTTCTTAGATTGGTGCAATGAACATTTGGAATGAAAAGGGAATGCCTAAGAATAAACTTCTAATGGGAATCGGAGCTTACGGAAGAGGATGGAATGCTCAAACTTGCGCGTTTGTCATTATCATCATAATCATATTATTATTGAGAAATAATATCACAGATTGGGAGCAACAGGAAATGGAGCAATCGCAGCTCAAGCAATTACTAAAGAAGATGGTTATGCCGCATATTTTGAGGTTCGTTTTTTTCTTTCGTTCTCATAAATGCCAGCTTCGTTTTTGAGATTGCAAATATGGGAGGCAAGACAATTAGCACTCCTGAAGGAGCATTCCTCGAAGCAATTGTGAATGGACAAAAAGTTTGCATTGGATTCGATGATCGTAATTCTATTCTCAAGAAGGTTACATATTCTATCTATAAAATGGAAAGTTTTTATTTATCAGACTGATTTCATCAAGAAGAATGGATTCGCTGGTGCCTTCACTTGGACTATTGATTTCGATGGACCTGGATTCCCTCTTCACAATGTCATCAAGTATATCAGATATCAATCAATAATATACCGTAATCATATTTCTCTATTCAGAGATGGTGTCTCGGGTGGATCTGTTGCCCCTGTTCCTGTTCCTATTCCATCTGCTACTCGTGCTCCTGTTCCAGTCCCATCAGCAACGACTAAGAAAGTTATAATAAATCAATGTATTTTTCTACCGTAATCATTTCAGACCAACCCTGCACCTATTCCAGCCCCTGCCCCTTCAGGTGGAAAATGCACTGATGGTGAGACTCGAACAATTGAAATTGATCCATTAACTTCCTCTTAGGAACGATGCGTGCTAATGCAAACAAGGCAAAATACGATCAATGTCTATGGGGAGGATGGCAGACTAGAGACTGCCCTCCTGGAACTATTTTCGATCCTGCAACCAACAATTTCAAACGAGCCTAAGAATTCATTATTTTCATTCATTTCGTGAATAAAGAGTTTAAAAGTTATTTGCCGAGAAGTCAGCAACAGAATTTATTTCGATATTTAGACGATAATAGTAGTTGATACGGTTCTGTTTATTCGTCTTCAAATATGAGATCATCACTATTCCTCCCTAGTAAGATCTCTTGTCCGAAAGAAAAGAGAAAAAGGGAAGGCGTTTGAATAGCCGATTGCAACATTCTCGAATTTCGAGCTTCGATTGATCTCAGGAGAGAATCTTCCTCTTCCTCTTCTTCTTTATCCATTTCATCTTTTTCCTTAGCTCTTCTCGAATCGCCAATATAGAAAAAGATGACAAAAGTGTAAGAGAGAGCACAGAAAAGGACAAATATCCATGATGAGAGAAGGGCCTCAATTCATATATTTATGTATACTTAGAAAAAAATTCAATCTCACATTTCTGAATGAGATGAAACGGTTTTCCATTGTGACTGATTCTACTGAGAAAATATCAGATAGCTGAATAATTAGTTAGTTGACCAATTCACTGTAATAATGAACCAATCCGACGAATTGAGCAGCTGGAATAGTGACGATTCCAGTGATGAGACGAGAAAGAGAAACTGCTGATGAACGAGAACGACGAGGAACGATCGTCTGAGATGAGAGAGGAGGAGGAGGTGAGGAGTGAAATGGGAACACTCACGAGGAGCATTAATTGACCGAGAGCTCCTTCTGATGCACTACAGAAACCAGTGAGGAAGAGAAATATCTTATTAGCTCTCAGTTATCGGAGAAGGAGAATGAAATACCGATGAAATGAAATAATTGCGTCCAGTTGAAAGAAGAACAATGAGATAGACGACAACTGTAGAGAGAGAACCAATTGAGACAACGATGGGAAATGCCCGCTCATTCTTATGATTCACAAGGAAACCTGTCCCGAAATTCCATGACTGAAAATGTGTGCTTATTCGTAATGAAGTGCTGGAACGTACGTATGCAATCCACATTACAAGTGGAAGACCGATGATTGAACCGAGAAGTGAAATGAAGGAATTTAATGTGATCACTCTGAACATGTTAGACACAGTAGACAAAAAATAAGTAGACATAAAAAGGAGGAATAAACAAACATTGGATAAGAGAGCCCGATGAATACTGAGGGAGCATAATTCCATGCTGAAAGAAGAAAAGTTGGAGTCCAGAAAGAACTTGCAATCATGTTGAACATTCCGCATGATTGTCCAATAACCATCAATAAGAATGACTTTCTGAACATTTGTCGAACTTATACGATCTAATGTAGAAAGAAGCTTGCTAACGTAGAAAGAAGCTTTAGAGAATCGCGAAAACTGTGCTTCTTGAAAATGTTCGATCTTTTTCTTGCCTGGAACACAATTTAAATGCTTAAATTAAAGTCAAGCGTACCTTCATCAAACATACAATGAAGGGAAGAAGAGGAAGAGAGAAAAAGGGAGCAACTATAAGAGGAGAAAACCAAGGAAGAGATGAAGTTACGAACCACGAAGTAAATGAGGAAGATAATATCCTGAACAGAAATAAATAGAATAAGAATATTTTTATTCAGAAATTGAATACCCGGTTGACATTTGGACGAAAGTGAGAAACATTAATGCTTTTCCGAGGGATCGGTCTGAAATTATGAAATGAATTTCATAAAATATGTAAAATAAAAACCATCGAATATATCTGCGAGAACAACTGGAATCAAAACACTGAATATTGAACTGAATATAGAAGAAAGGGAACGAAGAAGTACGAAAACCTCAAATCAAAATTCATTTATCGATTAGTGAATTGAACTTACCCAATAGAAAGAAGGTTGTGCTGTTAGAGATAGAAAACAGCAAATAATCCAACACGAAATGGAATAACAGAGGAGTTTTCTATTTAGAATTGACTTGAGCAATTTTTGAAAAATGATAAGCCGAACTTGCGTTCGATGAAATCTCCGAATATCCATAACGACAGTAATGAAAGTGTATGAGTAAGAGAAGGAAATGTCTGAAATACAGATATAATTCAATGAATAAAAAGTGGGAGACATTTATAAGTGCAGTCTGAGAATCTCGAATGATGAAGTGTTTTTGAAGAAGAGGTAAACTTCCTGAATCATAGAGAATTTGAATGAAGAGTCAATAGAGAATACCATCAAGAGCAGACGTTTCATAGAATGAAATACCACTGATGATAATAAGAGAAATTGCAAGCGAAAAAGTCCTCCACTGCAATATAATTGGGAAGCACTTATATTCGCTATTCGATAACTCACTTTTCCTTTCGTATTTACTCCGTTAGTCAATTCTTTAGTTGAACCATCATATCGATTATTTTGGTTCTCAGTGTCAGTTAAACCCATCGTTGATTCGGTTCACATACGAATAACGAGCGATTTTATCTATGTGTCGCCTTTGAGATAACAATGAAGCAATAAAAGCTTGTACTGATCCCTTTGATCATTGTCACCATGAACGAAAGTCAATTTGCACGTACACGTATTCAAAATCGAGAAATGGGTAAGTATTTATTTCTCCCAACTCGTTAAGTAATTTCATTAATATATTTTGTTCTTTTCTATATTTTATTGTATGGACTCTCACTCTTCTCGTGACCTAACGACTCCATCGTGGGAATTCAATGGAAGAATGCTACTTTCTCAGACTAATGGGACCATCTCTCCGTCTCTCATCAAAGACATTATTTCTTCATTTCTCATTCATCGTAGTCATGGTCATCCGTAATGAAAGGAATCCATACTCCTCAATGAGTGAGTCTGACCACATTGTTTATATCGTCAAAGTGTATGGGTGCGGTATTCTCGGCATAACTATCTTCACCTTTCTATGGAAGATCTACAGTTGCTACAATAAAAACAGTGAGTTCTCAGCAATAAATTGTAACTCTCCAATTGTCCATTGGAGATCGAGTGGCCAAAGAGAGAACGACGTGGATTCCACCCATCGAATACTCACCTTATGTAAAGAAACGAATGAATCTTACTCGCTATTCGGAGAAAGAAGATGCGGAGAAAATACTTGAAAGCGAGTTACGACACTCCGCGTTATATTCCAATTTATCAAATTGAGATGAGAAAAGAAACGAAGTGATCGAGGAAAACATCCAATCGGAAGAGGGAGAAGATTCAATCAAGTCTGAGAATTCAAACACGATCGACGCTCGAATTGAAACCATTTCGATTGGCGTTGATGTTCAAACTGGCAATATATAAGAACGAAACACCATTTACTTCGGTGACAATTTTATTTCACATTCATTTAATTAAACACTTCCGTTTCCACCGTTCGTTGTAATTCGCGAGATGGGCGATCCATTTGATATCTTTCCTTTATCTGTTCTTCCTCGACACAACAACTGTAGAATCGATTTCCTGAAATTGATGAGATAAATAGTGATAAAATTCTATTGTTTCTCACCTATATTCGGAGACAGTGAGAAGAACGGCAATTCCATCGATGAACGAGTGCATCACACAAAGATTCGGCATGACAATCGAGATTAGCGGCCACGAGAGACCTCGACGGATTCATTAGAAAGAAAATTTAAAATAGAAATACTAACCTAAAATGGGGGCAAACATGCAATATGCAGCAGGAAAATATGCAGTTATTAAAGGGAAGACGGTCTTAAATTCATGTATTCCTTCATTTGCCATTCAATGGAAAACCTGATAAAGTAAACACTTGAAGAGCTGCTTCTGAAGTCGAATCGAACCCACACTTTTTGAATTTGTTCTGTGCAAATCAATGGAATGAATTGAGATGAATGAACTCTAACTTGAGAAAATGGATAATGTGAATACTGCACGTAGTAATTGTAGCATATACAACAACGAGAACAGTGATTACAATAGCAGCTCCTACTAATGATTTCCATCGAGGACTATTGAATGTTCCTTTTCCCTGCAATTCTCATTAGAAATTTGTAATGTCATCATTTATTAACTCTATTTGAGGCTCAAGTGATTCTCACCCAGAATGTTCCCACGACATACAACTCTTCTGTTTCATTCGAATGAATAATTGGACTCCATTCTTCTCCATTCATCAATGTTCTCGTTATCTCCTTCGATTCTTCATCCGATGTAAAACAAACAACACCAACGAATAACCTGTGTTACAGTGGATTTCTTTCAATGGAAGAGAGTGTAACGTACCATATACCAAACATGAGAACAGTTACAACAATGGTTACAGCGAGAAATTTATAAAAATGACGAGGAAACTGGGACCTAAAATGTCGTAAATTCTATTGAGACTAACCCAGATAATTAAATTACCACTTGAGAATGAGAGATCGATATATAAAATGAGCGGAAAGGAGTGGGAAGGAAGTTCCATAGTTTCCAATATAAAGACACGCGGCGAATCGAGTCTTTGCCATTCCATGAGCACGTAATAGAAACGAATCCGTGAAGGTTTCGGGGACCTAAACATATTTGTTCTTATTTCAGACTTCCTTCGCATTCTCACTGGATAAACGAAGTAATGAACGAATGTGTATACCAAATCATTGACGGAGAAACAAATAATGAGGAGACGATAATTGCCGATTTTCTTCCCTTTTCCTCTTGAGATAAAATACAGAAGAAGAGAGTTGGTAACAAGTGAAGCAACTGAAAAAAATCGCTATGATAGAAGTCGCAAAAGGTTTACCTGTGAAAAAATGCTGCAAAATTATAGAAAATATCTGAAAATCATGTATAAACACACCTGTAACAGTGCATGAAATATCGATAAAAACTAACATTGACGAATTCATTGGTGTAAACTCTTTCATATCCACCGAGCATTTCTCGTCCTTTTTGAACTGAAATACCTCATTCCACTCCGAGCGAGATAATAAGTGTGTTTCGTATTACGAATCAATTTATCGGGTGATGTCATTATTTCGTGTCATTTTCAGTCTCGTCTCTGCTCGTAAAGTTCATTCCAAGTTATATTCAATTCATGCAACTTTCCGTACTTTGAATAAAACTTGCAATCAGGAATGTACAGTGATAATGAAGTCCTTATCTGTTTTTACGCCATTTATTTCTCCGATTCTTTTCATAAATCTAAGCAATATTAATTGTGAGGGTGGGTTGTAGAAGTGATAATCCCCCGATGTTCTCCCTGTTGGATTCGTCGTTGTCCTTACTTCATTCTTACGTGAACAAGGAAATAATTTGAGTACACTCCGTCTGCAATGATGAATGATGAAGATCGTACAATTATCATTACGATAGAATGAGAGAAGATTGGATTGGAAAGTGACCTGTATTCAGTGACAGTAAACATAACGACGAGACCATCGAAGAGAGGATGAATACAACAGATATTCGGAATTAGAAAGGCAAGTGGAGGCCACGCAAAACCTATACAATTGTTGACTGGACACTATTTTCTTCAATGGGCAAGAGTGCGGATAAAAAATTAAGATGCTTACCAGCTATGGGAGCGAAGATACATATTCCAACAGGGAAATATGCTGTGATGAGTGGAATTACTGTCTGCAGATTGGTTATTGGAAACATTCAATTGAGGAACATGTTTCACTTGATAGATGAGACACTTGAACAGTTGCTTCTGAAGTCGCATTGTTCCCAAACTTCGAGTGTTCATCCTTAAAATGCATCCTCCGTTTCATATCTCTCAGACTTTCTATGAGTAATGTAAACAAGTGCCTATCTTCTTCAACTTACCTCATGAATCTAACAATGGATATACAGCAAACAAGTATTATTACATATGCACTGAACATTACAATAAAGAGAAGAAAAAGAGCGATAAAATTCTTGATTCGGCCACTCTTGAATGTTCCAGCGGTCTATAAAAACACGACAAGTTTGTTTCCGTGGTTCGAAGAATGATGCTACTAACCCAATACACACAGACCAAGTAGAGTGGTCCTCTTTGAGGAGAATGAATCACAGGAGAATAAACTTCACCGTTGAATATTGGTTGCATGAATGCCGTACTCTCTGGATCTTGCTCCATGAATACAAAAGAAGAAGTGAACCTACTCAAATGAGTCAGAATAAGATTATAAAATATAACTAACCAAGTGGCTCCACAGAGAAAAGTAACTGCAAGAGCAAGAGGAAGAAGTTTGAAGAAATGATCGAGAATGTAGGGCATACAAATAGAATTATTAACTAACAATTGATAGAGATGTTACCATTTAAGTGCAATTGCTCGATATAGAAAATGAGAGACGAGAAGAGGAAATCCAGTTGCATAATTTCCCATGTACATTGATAACCAGAAAGTTGAGAAGGTTGGACCATGACCACGAAGAATGAAAATATTGGGAAATGTTTCAGGAACCTCAATCAGATATTATAATTAGACAGATATTGAAGAAATATGCAGTGGAATTTTTGTGGTATTGTGTTTTCCTCTATTTTGTTTCTATGGATGTGCCACTTTCATTTCCCTCATTGTTACTCACTGGAAATGTGACGTAGTGAAGAATAGTATAAACGATATCATTAATGGCGAAACAAGAAAGAAGATATCGATATGTTCCCACTTTTTCCCCATGTCTACGGAGTATCAGAGCGAGAATTACTCCATTTACTATGAGAGATCCCACTAAAAAAGCATTTGATGAATGATTCTAATCTATAGACCAACCTGTAATCGAGTGTTGAAGTGGCATTATCACTTCCTGAAAAGATATCGTATAGGGAGACAAATGTAAAATAACTACATTTATTGTTGGATTTGAGTAGACATCTTCGTATCCTCCCCCGATCATTAGGAGAGAATTGCTGAATTATTCAGGTTTACAAAAAAGAATAGTGAATTAGAGAAGATAACAATGGGTTTTTGAAGTGTAGAACAAGAAGGTAAATGAGTGAGTGTCTATGGAGTAAAGACCATTGGAGGATCGTGTGAATTTTTTCCGCGTGCATCTAACGTTGAAATCACTAGGAATCGAAGAACAAATCTATGGGAACATGAATTGATGGAGTAAAATAGATACTACTGTTCGACACTTCGGATGCGTGGGGAGTATAGTCTTGCAGTATTCATTTCAATGTAATTTGCGGGATTTTATTGGAATTTCGACGTGTTTCTCGTTGGTTGCAGCTTCATACTAAATTCATTCGCTTTACTCCATGGGAAGTGTCTGTCGAGCAAATTTTGTTACTGCTAGACGCTCAAAGGTTCAAACTTTAAAAAATTACAAATCAAATCATTAAGTGAAAACAACGTTCAAAATATGCCCGGGGAATTTAGTAAGAACCAAGAATTTAAATCGACATTGATCACGGGATTAATTATGCGAATACAAATTGAAGTGTACATAACTTTATTATAGAAACACACCAAAACAACGCAACATTGCAACCGACAGGCTAAATAATGAAAGCATATTAAATGATAAATTGATGTACTTCACAAAAATATATTAGATAATCTAAAGGAAGATTGATTCAGTTGAGTTGAAATGCGAAACAGACAGTTTTTTCGTTATGCGAAGAGCAGAAAGAAGTTTGATCTGCGACGAATTCGATACGAGATGATAAACTGATATAGAATTAAATAAATTAAAAGGAGAAAAGAAACAAACTTGCCTTTTATCAAGACAGAAAACAATCCATTCTCCTCGAAATTTGGCCTTGATTGCAGAATGAATTGAGAGTTGAGGAGTGGTAGAATTTACAGAGAGATTCTGAATGAATGAAATGGATTGACAATTTTTAAAGAATGGAAATCGAAAAAAAAATGTTACCGCATCGATGATAGATTTAAGTTGGATTGAATTGCAAAGAGATGAATTAATAGATGAATTGATAGATGTAATGAGAGGACGACGTGTTGAAGTGACCATTCCGATACCAACTGAAATGGAAGTGAGAAGGGTGAGAGGGACGGAGAGGGAAGGGACGGGGAGAGTGGGGGGGGGGGGGTACCTGTATCTCTCTTCTTTCTTCCACAACATTGAGATGGAGGTGGACATAGAGGGATCTAGAATGGAATTATTACGAATGAAAAGAAGAAGATTAGTTTACCTGTGGAAGACAGAGTTGAGGTAGTTGAATTGGTTGGAAACAAGGAGGAGGAGGGAAGCATCCACATCCAAAGAATGAGGAGATTGAAGGGATGAATGAGAATAGAAGGAATAATGAAACCATCTGATAGGATGAATAAAAATGAATTTGGAGATAAAAGAGATCCGGTAGAAAATAGACCGAGATCGAATGGAATCAACTGAAGGCAAGGATCTTTTATATAGAAGCCCGCTCTTTTGAACGTTCAGTCAAGATTTAAGCTTTATCTTTAAAGCTCCGCCCTTCGTAGGATAAAGGAGAGAAAGAATACAGCTATTCTTTTCTTTTCCAAGGTAGAGTAATGAAATGGAAAGGGAAGGAAAAGCAACTGTAACAACTGGACCTGAGAATGACAAAGAGAAGCTTAATCTATTCTCCCGGCAATTTACTATTGTAAAGACATCAAAGAACTCTAAAAGAATCTCTCTCTAGGCAGATTCGATCGTTTTCTCTCTCCTTCGAAATCCAACCGGATCCGAACAACGGAATTATTCAGAAGGATTGAGGGAAACGATGTCAATCCTCTAATTGCCTAGCTATATTCGATCATACTTGAGAAGTCTCTCTCTCATTGTCTACTTCCTATTACGGCAAGGGATCTTTGTACAAATCATTTTATACATTAAGATATGCAAACAAGAATGATGAAGATCATGATGAAAGTAATGAGAAGGAACGACTTGAAATGGATCACTGGCAAGAAGGAAAGATGATTCTATTGAAGAGGTAAGGGGAAGGAATGGAGTGATACGGTACCCGTTATCTATACTGTAGTTTCATTACTATCACTGTCTAATCGATTATTATGACGAAGAGGAGAAAGAGATTGAGATGAGACCATTGGATCGGAAAGGAAGAGATTCAAACGAAGTTCAGCGTCTCTGAAAGGAATCATTTGAATTGAAGAGAGCCTTGCATGCATCCTTGCATATGAATATGAACCTTGCATATGAAAGTGGAGATGAATTCGATTCTCTAAGTGTTTCATTCTCAATAATTGTCGATGATCCAACTGATCGATCGACTTCATCAGGAAGAGTTCCAATTAGAAGTTTACGATGAAGAGATATCGGTTTAGGAACTTCTTTCTGAGATGAAAATGAGATTGAAGAGGATGAGATCTCTCTTCTTACTTTTGATGTTGTAGATGAAGTGGGTGAATTGGAAGGAAGAGTCGGTTCAATAGATGAATCAGGTCTATCGAATATATCTGCTCCATTTCCTCCTGATTCGAAACCAGGACGAAATTTGAGACTAGTGAGAGATCTGAGAGATAATCGAGATTATTATTTTTCCTATTATAATTTACTACCTTGTTGATCCACGATGATCTGTAGTACCGAATGTATTGAGAGTTAATTCATGAGGAGGAGAAGAATCACTGATGATTGATGAACAATATCTGATTATGATGACATGTCAATGATGAATTGAACTATACAACTAACCCATATCCATTACTCGGTCCTGGAGGAATTCCCAAATCTCTCGGACCCATTATTGGTTTCTTCATCGGATCGGGTGTACGAGGAGGATTCTTAAGATTTATTTTTATGATTTATATTGAGTGAGTTGTATGATTCGAGAATGATACCTGAGTGACAGGGAAAGTGCTCGTAGAAGGAGGAGGAAGGAGAGCTGATCCGATTGGTTTTGAAACCGTCGGAGGTTTAGGAGGAGGCTGAATGTTATTCACTTAATGATGAGAGAAGGATCAATTCAACCTGTGGTCTGGTCCTTTTTATTCTCTCGATTCTCTGTAATTCTTCGATCGTTTCCATCTCTCGAATACGAGTACGTGTAGAAAGATCTATTCTGAATGAGGAGATTCATTGGGTCAATGTAAATCATTATTACTTACCCCTTATCATCGATTGAAGTTGATGGTCTAATCACATCATCAATCAATGTTTCTTCCCTTGGAGGGATTGGAATGGAATGAACTGATCCATTCACGAGAGGCATTCCAGGAAGATGAACTGATATGGAAAGACCATTGATTTAATCACTGACTGATTCTCCCACCTCTGTTTTTCTCATCACTATTGTAAGTATTCAAAGTAGAAGTGGATCTTCTCGCTTCTGCTCTTGAATTTGGTTCGAGATAGAAATCAGCTGAATCGTGATCATACACTGAATCGTATACTCCCTTTTGAGATCTGAGAGAGGTAATCGATTGAATCGTCTGAGAATGATTCACTCACTTCCCAGTGAGGAATGATGATACGCCCATATTCCTAATTGGTTGATCACAAGGAAGATATTCATAAGTAGTATCAATTCCTCCATCATTTCCTGAATCCGTTCCTCGATTTATCTCATAAGTCGATGCAAATCGACGATCGGATTGAGGAGTTTTTAATGCTGATTTCAATTGTTTAGGAGGCTGAGGAGTGGGAATCGAAGGAGGACGACGGCCACTCGAAGAACTCTGAGGAGAGAGAAAGATAAGAATGGAAGGGAAGAGAGGGGGCTAACCTCCATTGTGTTCGTCGTTCCTGTTGTCGTTTCTCCCGTTTCACATTCAGAAGAGAGAAATAGATTGGACGATGATCGATTATCAGCTAGGGAAACTCTCTTTTGACTACTCCTTTTCTTCCTGAGATCATCATTCATTCAATCGAATCGTAATCTCCACTCACCTCATAGATTGTCTCTTTCCTAACATTGGCATTGATTTCGTCCTCACGAAAGCATCTTGAGTCTGCTTCACTTTCTTCGCGTAATCTTTCTCCCATTGTTGAAGAGAAGTTGAATCCACTCGATAAATGGCTGAGAAAGATCTGAAAATAAGAAGTGAATGAAGGAAAGATAGAAGAATTCTAACCGTTTGAATGGGGCACTTTCATTCAAATTATGAACAGAAGAGAGAAGATCAACTTGAGAAGCAGAATTACCACCCTCCACAACCTGAAGATACTCTTATTCTTCTATTATATTCTTTTATTTCTACTCACATCAATTCTCACTAATTTCGTTCTACTCTTTCTGAATGCAACTGAAGTAGCGAAACATCCAAGAGAAGAAGCAAGAAGATGAAGAATTGCCCCTACTAATTGGGAATAGAATGCCCATCCAAGATGTTGCTGAGAGAGAGAGATAAATGATGAAGAATGAGATAGAATGATATACCTCGTATGTCTCTTGCTCATCTTGTTGTTTAACCACTGAATTATCTTGATTACTCGCCCATCCATAGAAAGCTCCCACTCCAGCGAACGAGAGAAACGCTAAAAAAGGATATGATATTGATGATATGCTATATATAGATAATAAAAATAAACTAACAAGCGAGAGTGACGAGACTCGTCGAAGCGGCAATGAATGTACGATGACAGAAGGAACAAATTCCTATGAGGAGATTAAGATGAGGAAAGGTGTTGAATAAGAAATAAATACCAAGAAGAAGTGATGCTCCAGCGAGAATCACTCCTACTCCACACGCAGAAAGAGCAGCTATCTTGTGACCTAAATGGAATATTATTATTACATTGTTTTATTATTTTAATCCTTGTAAGAGGTAAGTGCAAATCGTTTCGCTAACCGAGGAATAAGTGCTGGTATGCATCATCTTGTAATCGATTTTCATCGTGATTGTGATCGTAAAGATCTTCGGGATCGATATAATAATCGAATTTATAGACGCATTCGAGTGGAGGAAGAATAAAGACATCGAATGGAGTTCCTTGATAATCACGACTGAAAATGAGAGAAGATTATAGAACGTAGAGAATGATTGAAGTGGAAATTGATCAATTACGAATTATTTCAGCACAAAATTAGAATTAATCAATTCAAACTTCAAATACCTTCCGAAAAAAAAATTAATCAATTCAAACTTCAATACCTACCGAAAGAGTGTTTCGTAGTATTCTCTATCTCTTCCATAATCAAATGAATAATCTCTCTTACAATCCAACCACAATCCATGATGATGCTCTGTTCGACCTCTCTACAACAATCATCAACTCAATCATAATATTCAATGAATTCCTCACTTCTAATCCGACCCATTGCCAGGAGGGACTAAGAAGAGATAGGAGACAGATTGTGAATGCTATCAATTCTACTGAGAAGAAGACGGACAAGGCAAACTGAAAACGAATGCGAATCACTTTTCAAATTGATAAAAAAAAAGTTACTTTTCGACTGCACCATGAGTATCCACTATCCATCGTTTCTTCTCTCTTCGTCTTTTCATTCCTCACTCATCACAATTCGAAGAAAGATCTGAGAATGAACTCAATTCGATATGAAAGAGATGCCGATAGAGAGAAGAAAAGGACAAATTGAAACTGTTATGAACACGAACAAATAGACAAACAATGGTGTGCAATTGTCAACATTGTTGTGATAAAGTAGCAACGATAAATATATGGTGAAAGGTGGTGGAAAAGGTGGGAATCAAGATAGGAAAGCGATAGGTTGAGAGATAGAGCATAGAGATGGAAGAGAGAAGAGACGAAACGCGTGGGGGACACATGGAGATTTCAAATTTCACGGTCACTCCTTCTCCCTCTCTCTCCCCCCCCCCCTAGGAAGTGTATTGATCTGCTTTGACCGATGGAACACAACTAGATACAACCGGTAGGAAGAGTGAATGGAAGAAGTGAACCATTGAGAGAAGTGAACCATTGAGATGGAATGGGCTCTCTAGGAGATACTAATTAGAAATTGCCCTTTGGGAATGACCCAGATTCCTCGATGTGAGTCCTTTGTCTGATTAGATTCTTCATTATCATTCATGGGGGTCAAAGAGGAGTGGCACACTCTATCTTCTATCCCCTTCTCAGATGATCTACAGAAATTCTCATGGTCGTAAAGCGGAGAATGACTCCCTCTAGAGAAGAGAAGATGATTGTCAATTGAGATCACAAGGATAGAAGAAAAGAAGAGGAAACATATTACATAAATAGGAATAGAGGAAGAGTAATAGACAAACAGTGGAGGGAACCGTTGCATCCTCTGCAATAACTTTCACTCTCAATGGATATTTGCATGAATGGGAATGACCTCAATCGATGAAGAGACGAGAATGAGGATGGCATCAAATGGGAAGAAGATGAGTCAGAGAAGAGAAAGGAATGAGGGAATGGAGTAGAAGAGTAATGATATGGATGGATGTAGTGAAGAGAGATGAACAGAAGGGATAAAGATAGGGAGATTCCATAAAGGAATGAATGGAGACAGATCATTGAGAATAGAGAGGGAACGAGTGAAAGGGACTAAGAATGAATAGAGGACTCTAAATGGAAAGGAGATGTAATCACTTTCACTCGATTACAGAACTAGACTGAGTGGAAGAGAGAGCAGATGTGATCGAGAGAATCGGTCTCCCAAAGGAGGATTGACTAGTGATTCGTGTAATGGGAATGACACATTTCACTGCGAATTCTTTATCAATCATGAAGAACAAACAAAGTAGTGATGGACAGATGAAGGATGAAAGAAGATGAAGGAGTAAGATTGAATTCAGATTACTGTACATATTGGCAAGAGGCAATGCATTCATGAGCATTGGAAGTGGCGCAGTTTCAAGAAGATGAAAGATGAACAAGAAGATTATGAGAAATGCAATATTTTAAAAAGGATAAAAATATATTTGAGCACTCAACAATTTGATGATCATGAATCGAGTGGAATCTAGAGACTCCCAATTGAAGTGAAGCTATTTAGTGTCAAACGAGGTAGAGACTGAGATAAATATGATGAATGATGGGATGGGAAACACAAGAGTGAGAATAAAGAACCGGAGTAATAATATTGATTGGAAGGGACGACCGGTGAATTGTGAAGTGCTTAGAGCGAGAGAGAGGCTAGCGTTGCAGTTGCGGTAGAAGAAGGAGGATGATTGATTAGACACAAGTTTCACTCTTTCTTCTAATTCTTCCAGAGAGAGAAGTATCGAATCCACGAGGGGCAATTTCAGAAGGGAAGGCGCGACCTCCCAATTCAGGCATTGATTCAGCCACCTAAAGGAAGTCAGTCAATCATTGAGAAGAATAGTCGATTCACTTACATGTCTATCATCTTCCTTGTAATAATTCTGTCTGGGAGTGCTCATTTGAGGAGGAGCGAAGAGAGGAGCATCGAATTCCATTGAACGAGCAACGTTTGTCATATTGGTACGAGAAGAACGATTGATCGAATAATTCTCCATTGATAGATCTTTGCCTCCCTTGAATAGGAAATAATGGAATGAGATGGGAAAGGATCTTTGACCTACCTGGAAACTGAAATAAACTCCAAGCATCGACACGATAAACGAGAAGAAATAGAAGAAGCAAGCTGCCAATTGAAGGAAGAAAGCGGTTCCGACTCGTTGCTGAAGAGGGAGGAATGAGAGGATGAACGAAGGGAGGAAGGAAAGAGAGGGGAGGGTAAGGGGAAGGGGAACTGACTTCGTATGTTCCGACGATTCCCTTGATGAATCGATTATCAGCACGATGAGAATAGAAGAAGAAAATTCCCACAGCGAGAGATGACATTATCGCTGAATGGATTAGATAGATATGAGGGGGATTATGATTGAATAAGGAAAGTACATACTTGTTCCGAGAGTAATGCAAGTGTACACGACAGAGATACTTCCATAGCAGCACGAACAGATTCCGAGACAAGTTGCAAGGAAAGTAGAGAGAATAGCAAGGAAGAGAAGAATGAGAGTTGATGTATGCCAACCTGAAATGATTTATTGATGATTGGATATCTTATTCAAGATTCCCTCCATTGCTTCAGTCCAATCATTTCGATCTCTCTGTCTATCTTTCCCTCGGCATCTCTTTCAATCTCTTCCCCTTCTCTTCTCCATTTAGACTGAACACTATGAATTTACAAGGTCGTTTCCCTTTGTTCATCTATCACAGAGGGAGTAACACTTCCATTCACAGTTCGAGGATTGAGGACATGTAATGTTATGAGGGATTGAGCCACTCTCCCTCCTCCACTCTCTCTCCTCCTCCTCCTCTCAATCAGTATTGGACATAGTGAATCACTAAATGCAGTGCACAATAGAGTGAATGACTCACTTCTTCCAGTAGTCTCACTCTATTCATAATGACCGTCTATTGAGGTGGAAAAGAGAAGGAGAAAAGCATGAGTCACCCCTTCTCCTTCCCTTTTCAGTCCCATGGAGGGTCTTTAGTCTCCTTGAGAGGATTGAAGGGACCTTCACAGTGACAGTTCCCCTTCCCAGTTTATTGCTTCTCTCGCTAAGGAGTCTGTCTATTTTTAGATACGAGAATATTCTATTTCGGGATCGCAAGAATACTGAAATTCTCGGGAAATACTGAACGTAGAACTGACTTGGCGTGGCAGAGCCCACCCTAGCGAGGAATACGCCTAACATCTTCACGTTTACTTTTGATCCCAATATTCAATTGAAACCGTTGATTTTTGAATATGAATTGATAATGGGAGCCAATTCGTGTATTTATCTCACCATAGAATTTGTGTCTGTTTACTTCTCCAACGGGTGAATTATCGTCTTCGAGATCGAATGTTCCCGAATACTTATCGTAGTCGAATTTGTATACACAATGGAGAGGTTCTGTGATCGTCGCGTATCTGAAGGAAAGAGGGAATAATAATGGATCACCGAATGGTGTAGTGGAGTAGGGAATGAGAATGGTAGTGAGGGAATATTCTGCGAAAAAATGGATGGGCCAAAAATCGAAGAACTGGTACGGAATTATCTCCAATGCATCAATTGACATTCCTATGAAGATCTATCGTACATCGCCCACATTACCGAACAAACGAACATTGTTTACCTTTTTTACTTTTTTTAAAGTCAGCGAATTAGCATCGAATATTCCTAATTTTTGTTTTATATTTTTTGTCCACCCACAATTCCGCGTGATTTTTAAAATTGAACGGTGAAATATTTATTTAAATGGGTGAAAAATTGGAGCCGCAAGAGCGAAAAGTGATGACGGAAGGGCGATTACTGTAGAGCCGGCGTTTAGGCTTTACTTGGAGCCAGCAGCCCCACTATTCGCCACTTTCGACTCCAATTTTTCACCCATTTAAATAAATATTTCACCGATCAATTTTAAAAATCACGCGGAATTGTGGGTGAACAAAAAATATGAAACAAAAATTAGGAATATTCGATGCGAATTCGCAGACTTTAAAAAAAGTAAAAAAAGTAAGAAATGTTCGTTTGTTCGGTAATGTGGGCGATGTACGATATACCTTTGCAGAAGAGGTCTTTCTCCATCTCTCGAATGTCTCGTACAATCCAACCACAATCCATGCTCATGGATCGAATTGTATTCACGAAGATTCACTACCTGAATAGGAATATGTCCACAGATTATGGATAATTGATTGAATAGAGCAATGGATAAGGTTCGTATCTTACCTGCCATGAAGGAGTAAGAAGTGCAGCAATAGTCAATCCCATTCCAATGAGACCGAGTATTATTGATGCTGTGATGGATCCTTTCCGTCCGAAATCATTCCCCGACATTCTCCGCTAGAATTATTCCACTTTTGATTTGATGTTCACAACGATCGATATGAGTAGAACATACATTCTGCATTTCAGCGATTGAATAAAAAGACGAATTGAAGACAGAGAAGGAAAACGACTATTGGGACTGCTCTTCTCTCGAAAACTATCGAAACTTTGCGTTGCTCCTACTAACAGAGACGCAATAAGAGTTGTTGAGAGGTGAGAGGAAGAGAGAGAGAAAGAGAAAGAGTGAAGGGGTTGAAGAGGGAAAAGGGAAGAGAAAGACATGAAAAAGGGATTGATGACACATACACATAGAATACTGACGAGATTTGGTCATGGTCTGATGGACATCCGATGGGAGATCTGAAGAGACCACACAGAGAGAAGGGAGGTGGGGGAAAGGATCGTAGGAATGGAGAAAGAAAGGAAGTCATGATCATAGGGAATTGTGAACCCATCGAAAGGGACGAAGAAGCATTCGAAATGAAGAGATGAAGATAGGACAGAATGAATAGCTCTTGAACTATGCCATGAAGGAGACCTTTCAAACCGGTCCATCTTCCTTCTCAATCGATCATCCAACAAGTAGAAAACAACACAAGAGTGAGTAATCGTGAATGAACACATGTGAGCATAGAAGGAAGTGCAGCGTGGCCTCGTTAGCTCAGTTGGTAGAGCGTCAGACTTTTAATCTGAATGTCAGGGGTTCGAGCCCCCTACGAGGCTAAACTTTTGCCGAATTTTAGCAAATCGTTCAAAAGTTTAGGTACTGTAGGAATTCCTTTTGAGAAACGAATATCGAACAAAATGACAAGTGGCAACAGTAAATGTACGATCTAGCCTGTAGTGGAGAGAGAGAGAGTGCGAATGAGAAGAGAAAGAGAGAGGGAAGAGAGTGGAAGACACATAGTATGATTCGCGCGGTTTAGTGCATTGTGAGAACCGGTAGGAATGGGAATGACCCTCGAGAGAAAGATTGATCGAGATTGATAGAATACATGGGGAATATCAAGGATTGAACAATGACCAAAGAGTGATGATAGAGTAAGAGGAAGAGACACAACACCTCGTGATGTATCTTCTGTCTAATTTGTCTCCCTTGGAAGGAAAGAGGACTACAGTACTCCGATTGGTCACAATACAAACAGTCGTCTTTCGTGGATAGAATTGATGAGAATGAGATAGAAATGGGCATGAAAAAGAAGTCAGAGGCATCTCTGTATAGTGAAAGTGAAGGTGAGATCGGAGGAAGGGAAGGATGGAGGGGAGGATGAGGGGAGGGGGGGCATTCAAATCACTCCCCAGGCTGTCGCCCCTCTAGACACGAACAGTTCATGAGATATTGAATGAGAGAGTGGAGAGATCGAAGAGAGAAGAGAGAAGGAGTGTCCTCAGGATATCGCAGTGGCCTATATTGAAGAGTAGAGTTCGAAATACGGGTCGTCGTCTCTTCATTTCTCACACTCTCTCGCCTCTCTGACCGGTGATAGAGAGTGCGAAATGAAGAGACGGCGACCCGTATTTCGAACTCTATTGAAGAGAGAGAGAGAGAGAGAGTGGATGAGGGAACTTTAGTGAAGGTGGAAGGTTCATTTTGCAACGGTTCTGATTGATAAATCGAAAAACAATGATTGAACAAGGAGAAACAGAGATAGGAAAAGTGAGTGCACTTTCTAACGAAAGAAGGGAAGAGATGAACTGGATACTACGAGATTGACTGTGGGAACAGATAGATAAGTCACGATATGGGTAGAAGCGATAGAGAATGAATAGTGAACGGACAGAGAAGGAAAGGTGTAGTACGAAGGAAAGAGAGAAGAAAGAGTGACCAAACCCCCTGTGAAGAATTGACCTTGACTAGCGAATTCCGATGGATGGATGGAAGAGATTTGAGTGATGAAAAGGAGGAAGAAGGGGAAGGTCATTTGAGGCCTCCCTTTTATCGAGAAGATGCTTCAACTATAGACATGCAATAGTTCGCGATGAGAATGAAAAGATGGAAGAAGATGATAAATGAGAATAAGAGAGAAGAATTGAGGGATGAGGGGAAGGTCGACTCATTTATGGCTAAGATATTTATCGAGATTAGAGAAGAAGAGAAAAGAAGATCATGAAGAATGGGCATTAATGATGGAATGAATGAGAAACCCGACGGAATAATCACAGGAAATAAAAGAATATTGCAGAGAGAAGAGTGAATGACATGAGGGAAATAGATACAAAGAGGATATCTTGATGATGATGAGTCGTCGTCATTATAATTGAGTGAACGGAGAGTAATTAGAATTCCTCTTCTTATTGGAATGAGAAATCATTCTTTCCTCTCGATCTTTCATGAAAAGGAACAGCTCGATGGAAATTATCATCTGGTTTAGTGACGTCAATTGATGGAGAATCTAATTGATCTGAATAATTCATTCAATTGATTGGAAAGTTAGAAACAAACCATCGAAGTTCACTGAGATATTCGGAATTGTTGTAGAGAGTGTTGAAGTGTGAAGGAATTCAAGAGATTGCTGCATAATTAATATTCTTCTTCTGATTGTGAATAAGATGGTACTGAACCTCGGAAGCGGGAATCTGTGCAAATCCTCCATTGAATCTCTCTGCTGGAAGAGGCGAAGGAGGAGGAATTGTCTGATTAGATATTATCTTCTTCCTATTCTTAATCTGAAGTTCCTTTGGATTGGAAAGTGATCGATCTCTAGGAAGCATCATATAATCTGTCACTTGAGAGAACGAAGAATCAGTGGACTGAAATATATCATTCTTCACTCTCTTCTCTCTCTTCTATTCAACCTTCGGTGTTGCATACGCAGCGATGAATCGTCCTTCCTTCTCTATTTTACACGTTAGATCAGATGCAAAATGAGCGTGCATAGCGAAATCACCCATTGAAGAGAGAACTTCGAAGGATGTACCGAATCTGAATGAAATTCGATTGAGAGAACTTCTCTTTTCTTCTCACCTCTTCTCCACTTCATTTCTGACTCTCTTGACAATATGTTGGACACTACATCCATTCCTTCCCTTTCTACATGGAAGAGACTCATACGAAGATCGAAGAATGGACTCGAGGGTACGATTACAACACATGAAACCTCCAAGGAAAGAAATGATAATTGATATATGGAGATTAAATACCATCATTGTTCATATAACAATTGACGAATGGAAAAGGAGGAGGAATCATTCCATCTCTCATTATCGACAAGGGAGTTGTTGCAAGTGGAGAACCCCAATGAAATTGAGTTGTCGATTGAGGGAATGAAACCATTGCTGCTGTAGGAAGAGGAAGAGGATCGATAGATAGAGAAGAGGAATCAAGATCGAAGGATGAAGTCTGAAGAGAGAATGAATGAGAGGGAAGAGAGAAGAAGGAATACATGGGGACTAAAAGGAGTCGTCGGTTCATAGAAGATGTGATTGGTTGAGTGAATTGAAATTTCATCGTGTTCGATCTGAATTATGAAATTGAGCTTCTTATCAATAACCTTTCCTACTTCTTGATCTTCGATATTCTTAGCTGGTCCTAAGAAAGATTTCGGTTTCCGTGGTTCATCCCGAAAGGGAATATCAACTCTGCAAAGATTCATTGTCAATCAGCGTCAATAATCGATTTCATCACCTTCTAACAGGTTGGCCTGCTCTGTCATAGAGAACTCCATCAACAACTTTGTACATTAGAGGATTCAATCCATAATTTCTCTTTCGATGTTCACGACGTTTATTCACTACCTGATTATTGTCATTTTGAAGAATGAGAAGATAACGATGTATTCCCACCTCTGATTCCTCTTTTTCGATGCTCTCAGCAAGATTCTCAACGAATTCGGTAGTTTCGATATTTCTGGACGGAGGAATCACAGTTGTCACTGAGATCTTCTCTTCCATTGGAGAGAAAGACATCGAGGAGAATTCCTGAATTGAACTATCAATAGTGAAAGTGAGTGATTATCAACCTTGAATATCTTCTGAAATGGTTTCTTCATTCTCTTTCTGTGTCTCCTTGAAATTCTCTGAGTCGTTGTAATGGGTGAAGTTGTAGTGAGAGAAACGATTGAAGAGATTCCATTTGGAGCTTCGGCTATATCATCAATCTGCAATAGAATATCTTTTTTCTCTTCCTGATATCTTCAATGTACTCACTCTCACAATTGGTCTCGATCTCGCGAGTGCTCTGATCATTGGCATTCGTCTTCGTTCATTCCATTCTTCATCTTCGTTCCTTTGACTTCTCTTCTTTCCTTTCTCTGAATTGAGCCATCCAGAGAGAAGAAGAAATGTTTGCTTGTTGAATTCACCTATTTCAACATTAATTTATAAGATTTCCAGCACACAAAATGGTTGACAATTACCTCCTTTAGGAGGAAGAGTTGATCTCATTGGAGGCCATTCTGTTGATTCCGTGTTATCTGTGATTGGAGGAAGGATCGATTCACCCGTATTCAGGGATACATTAAACTGAATAAAATTTTTAAAAACAATAAAGATTGTATTGATGAATACCTTTCTTCTCAAGTCACTAATGCTTTGTATCTCTTTGTCTGCTGATGGTAGAGATACCGCTTTCGCCCCTTTAGGAAGTGAATGAATGTTTATTCCTTGTGCCTAAACATCACTCAATTACTTCTTCTATGGCTAATCTCTTTACCTTCTCATTCACTTTCTTATTATCTTTCACAATCATAATCTTCTTCATTCCTTTTCCTCCAACCCATCCTTCAGAACGAGCGAGAGGTTCAGATATTGAACCGAAGTGAGGAATTCGTCTCTGAAATGCATTAGAATGAATATGAATGGAAGGTCAACAAATATGGCTCACATTTGAATGAATTGGAGTAGTAATTGATCCTTCTCTTCTTCCATTTAGTCTCTCTTCAATTCTCTTCGCTCTATGTCGATATGCTCCCGATGTCCGAGTATTCTCATCCAATTCGAAGAACGGAATCGCTGAAATTTTCCCACTTAAACATAGTTTCCTTTTCGGTAAATTCGTTCCTATCGCTCAAAACGATAATCCTATTTCAACTAGGTTATCTATTGAAAGAGCCGGTTCATAAAAGTTCCCGGATAATATCCTTTGGATCTCCTTCGGACGTTCTCTTTTCTCTCTTCTCCTTTTCTCCTTTACGAGTCATTACTCCTCTTCGGTCTAATTACGCCACTCTTTACAACCTCTTACTAATTCTTGAGTAAAGGAGAGAACTTCTCGAGTCTCTTATGCTTGACTGATCTCTTCAATTGAATACAAGTCCTCTCTTCTTCTCTCTTCCTCATTCCAACTAGTAAATGGAAAGGACAACACTATGTTTCCTTTCTTCTCTCGATCATTTCACGCTGTGAAAACGATCGAGAGACTATGCAAAAAAAGATACAAAGGACCGTATTGGATTAGGAAGAAGAAATAGAGGATCGAGTTGGGAAGTGAATACCTGATTCGAAGTCAGGTCTGGCCAATGACAGAATCCACATGGAAAATGGAAGAAGAAAACGCATTTTGAATGAAGATTCTCGAAACGTTCGTGATAAAAAGTCAGTCCATCACAATTGATCACTCGATTGAAATCTAAATTATGAAATGGATACTTGTTATGTTGTTGATATTCTGAAGTACAGTCAGACAAACGAAAACGATAAAACGTCGAAAAGGTGAGTATGAAACATAAGTAAATGCGGAAAGATCATAGACTAAATCGGTTGAATCGAGGTCTGAGGATAGAAAAGGGAGGATAAATGGCTACTCCGCCCTCTGTTGACATGAATCCTTCCTTGTTTATGGGAAAAGAAGGAGGAAAGGAGAGATTAATGAGGATAGAAATTAAAAAGAGAACATCTGGAATTGATGAGAGAATTGAGATGATTTGTGACAGAAGACAGATGGAATAAATAATATTCTGATGAGGGAAATGATGAGAGTGAACGTGAATGGAATTGAGGAATGATCTCTTCTGTATTTCAATAAGTGAAAGGGGCTAAGAGTAGAGATCGAGAGTGAGGGAATGAAGAGTGAATGGAATAAGTCCAGTTAGTACTTTCTTACTGGACCCCATAGATAGATTGAGAGAGGGGAAGGGAATGGATTAAGTGAGTGCGGTCACTCTTCTACTCACTCATCCAATCAATTTGTCACTCTATAAGATGGATCAAAGTAAAGTATAGAATAGAATAGAGTGTGAAGAGTGAAGAGAGACTCAATTGTCGAGAAAGGATTATTAGATCTGAGGGTATTCTCTAATTATTCTACCCACTCCACTCTCTTTTTTGTATGAGAGTGAGTCTTCTTTCTGAATAGACTGAACTGCCTTAGTCTCCGTTCATTCTCTCCGTTACTCAATGGATACTTGAGACGAAGCTGGATAATAGACAAGAGAACCGTTAGACTGACCAGGAACTTTATTCTATTTCACGCTGAAGAAATGAGAACAACGATAAAAGAAGGAAATGAATGAAGACGAGGTAGATTAAATTTATTATGTATGATAACTGTAATAGAAACGTGGGGTAATGATCTCCACAAGGGAGGTTATACGATAGTACCGATAGTTTACAAAGAAATGTGTTACGCTCTCAGTCTAGGGTCGTGTGGGATCAATTCAAAATCGGGAGGTAGAAACGAAACGGTTGGACTTATTCAGTCTTACAAAGAGGTTCCAAAATCTTGATACTAAATTGGAAGACAATTTCAATAAAATCGGAGGGAAGTATGTAGATAAGACACATTTACTAGGTGTTCGCATCAGTATTTGTTTACTCAAATTCATTATTATTGTTTCACATACACATATTTTTTTCTGTACTTTAAAATCTTCTCTATCCAGTCAATGTAGTGGCTCACTTTCACGTAAACCCCTGGAATACAATAACATTCATGATCAATATCATGATGTTCAATACCTTTTTCAGTGCACCCAACTCCCCAACTTGTCACTCCAATCACGTAGAAACGACCTGCAATGAATTATCATCTATTCATCATAATGTATCACTTACCATCATTCTCTTGACAAGTGAGAGGTCCTCCACTATCTCCTTGACAACTATCAATTCCTCCCTCGAGATAACCAGCACAGAAAGAACTTCTGAGTGAGATGAATGATTATTTCCCAACTTGTTCGGTTAAAGGAATTATATATGATGAACTATACCTTGGTAGTGATGAATATTCATCAGACGAGTGAGTGCATGTGTAACGGTCGATTAAGGGAACCATTCCCACTTGAAGTCGATTTGGATAACCTAAATGTGCATTGAAATAGAAAGATGTGTAGGAATAAACATACTCTTAGATTCAGAATCAGTATTTCCCCATCCTTTGACCATACACATTCGGCCTGCATAGTAGTCGAAATTTCTAGGATGAACTTGTTAAATATTGGAATGGCAAGTGATTGACTAACTTGTTAGGGAGACAAGCGAGTGAAACGTATTTATTCAGTGTCACTTCAGTCTTCAATTCAATTATTGCGATATCATCAGCCCACGTATTTGATTCTCCTGTATAGAAAGGAATTAACAAGAAATGATAGATATCATTTGCACCTTTGTATCGTGGATGCATATATAATTTCTTTATTCTTGCTCTTTGTTCAGTTCCATCTTGAACTGATTTATCCCAATCACCGAGGATCACATCGTAGTCTTTTGGATCGTAAAAGTCTCTAGAGTAAAATCATCACCGAAATGATCTAGTAATAATTTCTAACTCGAAACAATGTGCTGCAGTTAGAATAAACTTAGGATGGATTAGAGTTCCTCCACAGAATCGACTCCATCTTCTCGTATCTTTATCCCAATATCGAATAGCGGCGATGTACGTGTGATAACCGCGAGGAGCCTGAGAAGCAGTGAAATATGTACACATTAATTCATAATGTCGATTTTCGTATTCACAATTACACATATTTCACTTCGGCAGAGGAATAACTCGATTCTTCTCTAACGATCTCAACCTCATTGCGGTTCCACCCGCAAGTTAGCTATTTTATATATGATAATGTCTCACCTGATATCCACCAACAACTCTCGTAAATCGACGTTTATTCGATTGAATTACATTTGGTGAAACTCCACAAGCTTCGTTATGAGATGGTACGGACATTTCTGATATACATCTGATTTGATACGTACGCATTTGAATTCATACCATAAATTTTTGATTTCGGTTTATTAGATCTGCTTAGATCATTTGAATCGTAGGTATCAAAGATCTTAGAGAGAAATTGAGAAGTGAGGGCATCTCCAGTGATAACAGGCTGAATAATTTTGTTTATCTTCGAAGTGGAGAAAAGTTAAAAGAATAAGGAATATTACTCACTATAGATTCAAATAGTATGATAAAAAAGGGGAAAAGGCAGAATAATCGCATGTAAATGGACGAGGTCTGAAATATAATTTTTCTAATGAATTCACCAATAATAAATGAGGCTAACAAAATGACGAAAAAAAGTGGCTTTATAATTAAGAAGCAGATACGAGTCGTGGTTAGGAAGAGTGGAGAAGATAACGGGAGCAAGAGACAAGTGAGCGAATATTAACGATTGATAATGGAGAAGACACTCATTGCAATGATATTCCAGAGGGCACAAGAGAGAGAGAGAGGGGGGATTGAGAGAGGATGAAATAAAGTAGCGTCTATTTGTTAAAATTTTAAAGTTTATAATGATGGTATATAGGTATTTTAATGTCGGAAATTCTTATATTTTGAGAAAAACAAAAATAATGAGGCGCCTATCTAGAGGGAAAGAGATAGCGGAAGGTCAGTCATGTGAGAGTACGAATGATAATGAGATGAGTACAAGGAAGAAGGACACGATCTGATCATAGACTTACGTTGACATTTTGAAAGAGAGATATGTTCCTTCCAAAGTAAAATTATTAGATATAAATAGTAGAATGATTTTTCAATAGACAATTGTAATTGTGAATAATGCATCGAAAGATTTCCGACAAGCACACAATTTTATTTGAAGCGAGATTTTATCGGCTTTTCAGGTATTGCTGTACAACGTAATAAATACACAAATAGTTACTCATTAACCACTACGAATTTCTTTGTGTATTTCAGAATTCGCTCTATCCAATCAATGTAATGGCTCACTTTCATGTAGACTCCTGCCAAAATGATTTAACTCATAACTTTCAAGTTGGATAGTATCTAGATACCTGGATGATACTGCTCAACACATCTAACTGTCCAACTCGTCACACCAACAACTGTGAGTGCACCTCAAACCATTATTGATGTGAATATATCTTTTATCATCTTACCATTCGATTGTTGGCATATCAATGGGCCACCACTGTCTCCATAACAACTACCCACTCCTCCATCACTATAACCCGCACAGACTTCAGATCGCCTGGTAATGAATCCAATAGACTAATCATAATTTTTTTAAATAACCTTAGAACAAATCGATATTCTCGGCCTGATTCGATACAAGTTTGATGATCAATTAAAGGGACGATTCCAATTTGCAAGCGACGAGGAATATCTGTGAGGAATAGAGCTTCAATAATAGAGAGGACAAGCATACATACTATTATTGTAGTTCCCAACCGATCCCCATCCTTTTACCATACAATGACGACCTGGATAGTGATCGAAATCTCTGAAATGATATTCATGACACGAGAAACATCAAAATGCGAAATACTTCGAAGGAAGACATGCAATCGCGATATTGTTATTCGTTTTAGCAGGAGTTGACAATTCGATAATGGCGATATCGTGATGTAATGTAAATGGGTGACTATTTGCTGCGTGTTTGAAATAAATCATGAAATGAATCTAAATATATACCAATGAATAGAGGATGGACATGTACTGTTTTGATCGAATGTATTTGCTCATGAGATTCTTTCATTGATTTATCCCATTCGCCGAGAACAACCGCGAAATGAGAATAAAGTTCTCCTTCCCTGAAAAACTTGGAGTTTCTATTGAATACTAAATGTTGCTACCATGTTCCACTTAAAGGGACCTGGACACACAAATGAAGTAAAGTTCAGAAAAAAAGAGCTGATTTTTCTAAGAAAAACTCAGAAAACCGCATATTTTTACGATTTTTAAAAAAAGAAGTTATGATTTTTCAAAGTTGCACATCTTGACTGTGCGCCCCGGCATACTGTGTTTAGCGCTGCTAAACACAGTATGCCGAGGCGCAAGGCTAAAAATCGCAACTTTGAAAAATCATAACTTCTTTTAACAAAATCGTAAAAATATGCGGTTTTCTGAGTTTTTCTTAGAAAAATCAGCTCTTTTTTCTGAACTTTACTTCATTTGTGTGTCCAGGTCCCTTTCCCAGGTCCCAGGTCAGGAAATGAATGATACTTGAAAGAGTGAGCAGCAGTGAGTAGGAATTTTGGATGGATGAGAGTGGCTCCGCAGTAGTGATCCCAGTGAAAATTTTCATATTTTCGAATGGATGCAATATAGGGATAGAAATCACGAGGTGCCTACAATGTAAAACAAATAAACCCTCGACTGTAGTCTATACATCCGAACTTTCTCTTGTTAGTTGATGAATATTTCTATCCATCTCACCTCATATCCTCCTACTACTCTTCTTTTTCTATGCGGTCGAATCGATTCGGAGGGAGATCCACAAGTGAGATTATGAGAAGGAATTGAAATTTCTCAAACAAATATTTTGAAATACACTTAAGACTAAAGAATTACCGCGAATAATTTGTTTTTGTGTAGTACGTTCGATTGGTTTATGTGTAGTTGTGGTTATGGGCTTTGTTTTTATGAGATCACTCGTATCACTTATGCCAAAGATACGATAGAAGAATCGAAAAGTGAGGGAATCCCCATTGGATGGAGGCTAAAAGAGCGATAATTACAAGAATATAGAAAAAAACGAGAAATGATGGAGCAAACTGACTATCAACTGAATGAGAAGAAAAACAGATATAATGCCCACAAATAGTCGCATTTTTCTCTTCGCAAGACCGCTCTTCTATTCTCACAAACCTGAAAAATGCTTGCATTTTGGAATTAAATCGATAAAAACCAGCCGAAAAAAAAGATAATCGAAACTAGCCCTAATAGCACGAAGATGGCTAAAGTCAGAGTTTGCGTTGAAGGGGAAATGACTTTAAGGTGGAAGTCTGCAGGCTAACGATTCTCGATTGGGAATGATCTCAACCACAATTCCATTCGCAAGGAAGGCAGTTTGGTCTGAAAGGGGGCTAAATGTTTGAAATTCTACAATAGAAAATTACTCCATCACTGATTTAGATGGAGTTAGATGACACGCGTCAAATCCAGCCAAATGTAAATTTATTGTTCTAAATGTGAAAATTTTACGGTCGGTAATACGAAGATACTGACTCCTCTCTTTATCGGAGTATTGTTCGATTCAGCAAGGGAAATCGTGTACACAATTAGAAATGGGAGGGATGATAACGGAAAGGAGAGACGAAAAAGGGAACAATTGAGAAAAAAGTTTGACCAATATAATATTTTCACAAACCAACTCGAAATATCATGATTTGTGCAGCCTTGCTTCTGTCAAAAAATGAAATGGATATTGTAGGAACTACCACTGGTTATCGAAAAAAGGTCTGCGTTCGTTGAGGGCATGCAATAGACTAGATATATGGTACACGTAGATAGAATAGATAAGGGAGAACGAGATCGAAGGAGGGGTCCGACGAGAGAGAGAGTAGGTGAGGGAGGGGGGGGGACTCTGGTATTTTTTTCATTGGTTTCCTACCTCACTCCTCAATGAGAAAAAGATCAAAGGGGCCGCTGGGAAACCAATGAGATTTTGATTTTCCCAGTGGATTCCCAGGCTATTTCTCACTGGTTTCCCAGCGGCCCCTTTGATCTTTTCTCATTGAGGAGTGAGGTAGGAAACCACTGAGAAAAAAATACCAGAGGAGGGTCTCATGGAGTAGATGAACTAATTGTGTGTGGTTGTCGATGACGACGTAGAAATTCTTCCACTTTTTTCTCTTTCTTTTCTTTTCCTCCATTTAAAATATCGTCGATCCAAGAAAGATATGGAGCAACCATTGTATAGATTCCTAAGGAAAGAATTAAAGTCAATATATTAGATAGATATAACAGATACCAGGTTGATTTCTCTGTGCACATCCGTCTCCCCAACTGATTACTCCTGCTAGATAATAGATACCTTCAATGTCCCATTAATTATCTCTTCTCTCTTTCCTTCTTACCATCATTCTCTTGACATACAAGAGGTCCTCCACTATCTCCCTGACAACTATCAATTCCTCCTTCGAGATATCCAGCACAGAAAGCAGATCTGATTGAGGTAATGCGATACTTTCTATCTATTGATATCACCTCGATAACGATTCATATATCTTGGATGAATTCATACACGCAGCTCGATCAATAATGGGAACAAGTGCAGCTTGAAGTCGATTGGGATATCCTGAGGATGAATGGAATAGAAAAGAGAGAAGGAAGAAATGAACTGACTGAGTCCCATACTTCCCCATCCTGAGACAACACAGCGACGACCTGTCGAATAACGGAAATCCCTGGAATGGAAGAGATGAGAAGGGTGAAGGAAAAAGAATGATGAAGGGAACCTCGGTGGAAGACAGGCAAGAGTGACGAATTGTGTGAGAGAAACGGGAGTGGCCAATTCAAGAATTGCGATATCGTGGGCAAAGAGATCTGAAGATGATGAAGTAATTAAGTGAAGGAGATTGTAGTGATACCTTCATAGAGTGGATAGAAATGAATTCTTGATATGGTCAATCGTTGTTCTGTTCCTTCAGTCACATTATTATCCCAATCTCCAACAATCACATCGTAACTTCGTGGACGGCGATCATCTCTCAAAGAGATGAAGATTATTCATTAAAAAAGAATAGAGACAAACTCGAAACAATGGGCAGCAGTGAGAAGAAACTTGGGATGAATAAGAGTAGCACCACAATGATGAATTCGTCCCAATCGAAGACGAATCGCCGCCGTCCATGGGAATGATCCAGCAGAGGCCTCAATTGAATACTCTGATCAAGTATTCGAAATTATCCTCACTTCAAATCCTCCTACAACTCTTGCGAATCTTTGTTTCTTCGGATCCCGAGGTTGAAATGAAACGGAACGAATTCCACAAGTGGAATCAGAGGGAGAAGTACTGTTGACTGGAAGAGAAGAAAGGAATTATCGATTGAGGGGAATGAATACCATTCAGTCGACATTGGAGATTGGCTTGATATGCACAGGGAATCACTCCGGCAACTCGACATTGATTGATTCCATTACAATTAATGAGACGACCAATCGAACGATGAGATCGAGATGGTGGAAGAAGAATAGAGGGAGAACTGAAGAGAAAGAAGAGAGGAATAGAGAGAGGAAGAGGGAGGAATACCCCATCTCCATAAGAGTACAAAGGGATGAAGCTGTATTCTGATTGACTGATTGAGCACAGACAGGTTCCCATTCACCATGGAAATATACTTCGACCACTCCCGTCGTTTCATCTGATCCAGAGATTAAACGCCATGAGACATCTGAGAGAAAGGAAGAAGTCAATCGAAGAGAGAGAAATTGACTGACCATCACAATCTCTCTCGTCACTTCCATCAGAACAATCGGGTATTCCATCGCATAGACTTCCTCTCTTGATGCATGTACCATCTCCACACACTGCCTCACCACACTTTGAACATCTGAAGATTATTCATGTAAATGACTACGATAATAAAGTCAACCTCATCTGCATGCATCCTCTTTGTGTGGGAGCAGTGCATTTCTCGTTTCGTAGACATTGAAGATTCCATGAGAGAGAATCGGCATTGGAAGATGGAGCAGAGGGAAGAGATTGACTGAATGATAAATATTGATTGAAGAAGAGGAGATGAATACTCACCCGAATTGGAATATAGCACATAGAGTAGATGCATATTCAATAGAGAATCCATCATCACAGACTGACGCCCATTGACCATTCTTTGATGCTGTGAGAAGAAATGAAGGAGATGAGAGAAGACGAACTTCAATCTCTTCTGAATTAGAAACGAAGAAGATTGAGAAGGAGAGAAGGAGTTGTTCACTTGGTGAGAATCGACGACGATAGAATTGAGAGGATGAACGAGGTGAAAGAGAAGATGAAGAGAGAGAAGAAGAATCAGTGAGAAGACAAAGATGAGCACGAGATGAATATGAGAATGCTTCACAGATTAGAGAGGAAGAGGAACATCGACGAGCACACTGAAGAATATAGGATGGAAGGAAGGAGGAGGGGGGACTCACTCCTTGGACATTGGGGATATTCGTCCATATCTCACTGATTCGATCAACTATCTTGAATGCTCCAATCAATTCAAAGTTACGAAGATAATCCTCTGAAGAGGGATCAAATGGAGTATGAATGGTATATCTTTTCTTCACCACAATTTCGTTCATCTTCTCCATTTGTACAATCTTTCTCATAATCACAAACGAAATCATTGGGAACACATTCTCCATTTCCTTCTACACATTGAAAATGACCAATGGGACAAGAAGAGAAGGAACTCACTGAAATATCCATATCCAATCTCCATCTCATCCTTCATTACTCTTACCTGCATCGAGTTTCCTTGCGAGAGAAGGACAATCAGGAATTGAACACTCTTCGAATCGAGATGGACTAGTGAAACATCCGGCCATTTTTTGTCCTGAAATGAAGATTGGAATGGATTTTTTCACTTGCCTTCGACCATTCGGCTTTTCACTCGCCTTCGACCATTCGGCAGTAATTATGATTCCAACTGACATTTCCTGCATTGGCAGAAATGAGAGGATTATCCCATCGAAGACAAGATTGACCTGAACAATCAAGATCATTACAATGATATGAAATGAGAAGGACTGACCTGATTTGCCCACTTCGATCTCTCCATCGTAGAATTGATTTCCTTCGTCTAATTGAAGACATTCAAGAGAACTTTCACATAGAGGAACTACAGTAGATTCACAATCGATGGAGATATATTCAGGAGATTGATTGAGATTGAGAATAAGAGGAGATACATTGGATACATTGGTCGATTGGAGAGTTATTCCCAAGCATCGACCGGATCCAGAGGGAGATATCTATGATGATATCGATGGAAGTGATGAATAAGTAGTCAGACTAACTCCAATTTCAGTTCCATCCTCCCATGACCACGATGAACCAGCACGAATTCCCGCTGTGAGAAAGATCTCTGATGGAGAAACTGAATTATATTATAAGTGTAAGGTCAGAATGATACCACTCACAATTCCCTTCTAGGATTTCTTGAAGTTGTGATAAATCTGCATTAGGAAGAGAAAGAAGTTTACTGAAAAATATGAGAATGAAAAGGAGAATAAGTGAATGAGTCTGACCGTTGCCCACATGCGGAAAGAGCTGCTGAGTATCCTTTGACTGACTGGAAAAGAATATTACGAATATAGAATGGAGAAGAATGAAACCGTTTGATATGCATGAACACATCTTCCCGCGATATTTATTGATGGAGATTTACAAAGAGAAGATGGAGCGCTGATAATGAGTTAGACAATTAGGGATAAAGGAGAGACAATGACTTACCTCTCATCGGTTCTTACGATATGAATAAAGAGAAGAAGGAATAGAATGGCGGCCGAAAAGGCATTTGTTTCCATTAGGAACACATCGAATGGATCTTCAATTGAGGAATGAACAGGAAAAGAAAAGTAAGAAGATGGAACGAAAGTAATTCGAGGTAAGAACCGAAAGGGGAAAGAGCTTCTCTCTCTGTACCATTGGGACATCTTTCCCTCTCTCTCCCTCTTTTACTCTTACTTTCGATGTCACAATCCGGATTGGACCAGTCATTGTTATTATAATGCCGTTCTTCAAGGGAAAAGCAATACGAACTATCTAATTGAGAGAGAGAGAGAGTAAGGTCAGATTGTCAATGGAAGAAAGAAGGAAGAAGAGAGACGAAGAAGAGGTCACTCTATTGACCCAATGAACATTTAGACAAACAATTCAGGATTTACTCATCGGATGAAAAACTATCGAAGAGAGAGAGGGAAATGTGAAATAGATTGTGAGAACACTCAATGATTCCTATCTGATCCCATTCCACTTCAACTTCATTGACCAATATTTATCGAGAGTGAATGAAATAGGGAAGAAATCATTGAGGAGTGAGACGATAGAACACCCAAGCATCCGAAATTCCCTGAGATGAAGAGATAGATTGAAGAGACCTTCCCTCTCTCTCTTACCTGGTATGAATACACTTCGAATACAAGAGTGTTCGAAGTCGTTGTCAATTGTCTCGGATCGGCAGTTCCACAGCAGTATCTGTAATGGCTCCCTCTCTCTCCCCTCTCTCCCCTCCCTTCCCTATCCATCTCCTCATCCCCTCTCTCACGTTGCTCCAGTCGTCTCTGTCGTCTTCACAGTAACTCTCAATCCTTGTGTCTCACATCCATCAGTGCACACTGAAGAAGGAGCACGAGTTATCCATGAATCGAGAGTACGGCCAGTAGGAGCCTGTAGAGGAGAAGAAGAGAGAGGAAGGGAGAGAGAAGGCTTACTCGGACCACCCAGAAACAATTTGAGATTGACTCGTAGACTTTGGTTGAAGCGTCTCCCACAGTCATATTGAGGCCCGTCCAATCGGATGTTGCCTAGAGAGAATGAATATGTAGGAGGAGCTCAGTGGACTCACTATCAATTCTCCACCACAAGAGGGCGTCCATGCCTGTAATCCATTTCCTTGATTCCATCTTCCACACGTTCGTCCTGTGAATGCAGATGGACACTAAAAGGGAAGGGATCTCATTGATAGATTGGAGGGAAGAGAAGGAAATACTTTGCACTGCTGACAGTTATTCGGATCGGTATATCCATAGTTCTCGCACGTGAGAGATGTATTGCATGTTGCTGAATATGAAATTGAACTGTAACATAGAATGAGAAAACGAACCAGCACAAAGATGGGAATTGACAATTTTCACATCAGCGAAAGAAGGCCATCTGGAACAGATATCGTCGATATGGAGCCTGCTCCGATTTAAACCTATTCGATGCAATACTATTCTGGTATTCACTTCCTTTAGCGAGAACAGTGATCAAACCAGGCGAACTCGCGAATTCTCCTGAATTTATTTACTTCGATTCGAACAATAATGTATGTCTAACTCTGTTTGTAGTGCATAACACTTCCCACGTCGTATCCAACTCCGTATGTATTGCAAGTAGCGTTCGTTTGCTGAATGGAAATAAATAAGTCTGAAACAATTGGACAAACCTTATTATACTGATCGAGATATTGCTGTTTGATATTAGCAGCCACAACAGTCACATATTCATCACGATCGGGTCGAGCCTATTCAAATCATTTCATCCAATAGAGGAAAAATAATGAACCTGATGATGGAATAGGCCAAGAGCGTGGCCAATTTCATGGGAAATCGTTCGATGCTGAAAGTGGAAACTGATTGAATAGTTCTCATTGATTGACGAACATATTCACAACCCGCTCCAATCGAGATATCTTGAACAGAAACTACCGATGATTTGCCCACGAGAGACCAACATCCAGAAGCTGGATGAGTATCTTTCATTTTAGTTATTTCCTCTCTCCGACCTTTGATGAATCGAAGTCTCGGAGTATTCGTTGTACTCTCTACGAAATTGACGCAAGTTTGAGATTGCCAGAAAGAGAGAGACGATCGAATCATCGTTATGGTTGAAGATGCTCAATTATTTCAATAATAGTGTTGATACATTAAAGTATTGCATGGAAACAATGCAGTGACATTTACAGTGGTTAGCTGTCAATTTAGATAAGTTCAACAGATCAGAATACCAAAGGTTGCTCAATCGAAATTCAACAAGTGGAATGATTACTCACAAACGTTGAAGAACTCGACATAAATTGGATTGGTTGTATCCCATCGGGAAGATTTGGATGAATAAGCTTGTCGACGAGAACGTGAAGAAACTGACGAAAGAAAGAGATTATGATGACGAATGAAGGAATGAACCAGATGATGAAAGAGTTGCATTGAAAATTGATTCTGCTTGATCTTCTGAGAGAACGATATCACCCTGAATATGAGAGATTTCTCCACTTTGATAATCTACCTTACTTGGTATAGATATTCATTTACGACCGCTTCAGCTCTCTCTGTATTTATTCCTCCTGGTCCATACGAAACTCTTCTCATCTCTCCCAATCGATCCTGAAGATGTTCAAATATATTAACCTCATATCATAATTCACCTCAAATTTCTTAGCATCTTTCCTCTTCCATATTCTCGTTCTATTCGCGACTTCTCTGTGATGTCTCCTCATTGCTTTCCTTATCTTGTGCATACTCTCTTTCGATCTATAATATCGACCGAACGTTGCTTCTGCCTAAAATTTCTCCATTCATCAAATCCTCCTCGCATAATTCTTGCCTGTCTCTTAATCGAAGGATCGATGACATCACTTGCGTTGACTGCAGGATATGACGTCGATTCGACTGAACGAAATTTATTGGAATCTTCATTGGCGAGAATTGTGACTACCTTGAGATTGAACGAAAATTAAGAAGACGAGAATAGGAATGAAATGGAGTGAAGTCATCATTCAGAAAGGAGATTCGTCCCTTTTCTTCTTCCTTTTCAAGCAGTTAAAGAGCACAAAGTTCCAATAGAGGAAGTGATTCCAACTAATTGAGAAGAGTTTAGCTTCTCTTTTCCAATGTTGATTCTCTTTCCCATGTCAATCACTTCATGCAAACAATTGAATAATATTGAAAGTATCTTGATCGATTCTCATTCATTCTCATTGTCCTCTAACAATCACTGTCGTTATTCTCGTCTCTTTCGTGTGAACATTCGAATTTGAACTATCATGGAAATGAGTTCGAGATTTGCACTTGAAGATGATGAGAATAGTCTCTCTGAAATGGATATCTCACGCCTTCAGTGATGCTCATGTCAAAAGTTCGGAAAGTTCATTGGCAAAATTTGAACAAAACGCACTTCAAATGAAATTTTTTCTATCTCACATTCCACAATCTCTTTAATTCTCCCATCCTCCCTCCTTACCTGTAACTTTTGACTCCAAGCGTGATAATGAAAGCATCGATAAGTGGGAAAATAGTGAGAGAAGCGGAGACTAGATTGGGGAAGACTGACATACGAAAACCAAACATGGGAAGATTTATTATTCCCGCACATGGAAAATAGACAAATACCATGGGGATTATCATCTGAATTCAAAATGATCATGATCAGTTTTATTTCCTCTTTTCAACCTGAACTACGAGAGTGTGGAAGAGTTGCTGTTGAAGTTTCTTCGTCTTACCTGACCATTCAACGTGAGCACTACTGAAATATTTAAACTATGGAATTAGTTATCTTTTGAATTTGATTAACCGAAAATGAGCGACGATAGTGAATGAGCAGAAGACAATTACAGACATACAAATAGTCATTATTGAATTGAATCCCATAGTCGCAAGAAATGCTCTCATTCGGAAGTTTCCCTCGATACTCTCAATTTGATCTCTATCGATAAAGTTAAAAGTGCTTCTTACATAATAGAGTGCTCCAATGAACTCAGCTCCTTCACCATTGAATTCATCGTCAAGAAATGGTTGTACATAATCTCTCGTTTCTTGATCTGATCCATAGTTGAAATAACAGTTGGCGAACCTCAAATATCCTCAAATATTATTATGCTAGACAAACACAGTTTGTTGAAGTATAATATTTATTGTAGTATAATGGGGGGATCCTTTACAATTGCTCTCCTTTCCTCCTCAACCAAACCATTCCTTTTCTCTTCGGATTTGGTTGAGGAGGAAAGGAGAGCAATTGTAAAGGATCACCCCATTGTAATATAATGACATTAATGAAGAATAGACTAACCAGACGGGAACTTCAATTCCAAGTGTGATCACAATTAGAAGAAGACAAGTTTGTCCATTGTAGAATTGAAGATGACGAGACCTGAAGATAAACAATTGAGGGAGAGAATAGAAGAGACGAACCATTTTGTAGCGACGAGGCGATAAATGAAGAGATGAGCAAGAAGAGGCATCGTCTGTGAGAAAGTACAACCAAATAGAGAAATTGAGAACTAAAATAAGATTATTGTTGAAGAATGAAGACTGTGATGAACTCTCGAATTGAGAATTCCATGAGAAAACATAATGAAGGCATCTTTGTACGAACAAATGACCTGATGGAAAAATTATGAACATTCGTTCCCAAAGAAAAGAACTGACCGGCAGAGTGAGGAAATGGATAACAGGGAAGTAAATGTCATTGATTGCAAATGCGAGAAGGAGATATCGATAGGCACCGATTTCTTTTGAAGATCGATAAAGGATGAGATAGATTAAGAACAGATTGGATATTACTGATGCAGCTGAAGAGAAAACAATGATTATAGAAAGTAAGTAAGTGGGGCATACCAATATTCACTATTTCGAAGATAGCGAAAAACTCGAAGAGCACTTGATTCTTCTCGGAAACCATTGCTGGATAGTGATACAAACGATACTGTGAAAATAGAACGATTGAAGGAGGCGGGACTTGAAGAGAAAACCGTGGAAAAGAGAAGAGAGATTTGAGAAGATATTGAAGATGGATTAACAGTGATCTTTTGAGATTGAGAAGAGACGATGATGATGTGAGAAACATCAGAGGAAATTTTAGAAGAGTAGAAGATGGAATCATTTTGTACACCTGCAACTCACTTTCTGATTTCGCATTCATCAGCAATCGTCGTGTAAGCCTATCAAAAGGTTACTTATGAACATTTATGTAATTAATAAAAATTTCAAAAGAAAGAGCATGTCTAGACAGTTATATTTATATTCATGAGAATACATACGTGTTATTTCTTGAATTTCTTTCATGGGAAATTTTTCATGAATCCATGAGTAACTTTAACTATTGCAACTTTATTTTCTTCGATTTTTTAAAAATTTAAATAGAGAACACGTGAATGTACAGTCCGGGTTGGTTCCCCAGTGAAAACAATCCGTCCCGGCCGGCCCCAAGCGGCCCCATGCCTTTTTGTGGCTCGTACAGCACAGCCTGATCAGAGGAGAATTCAAGATTCAAACGCGCGGCACGAAAAAACGCAAGACCGGGGCCGCGAAATTCAAAAATCCTACCACGGACTGATCAGAGGAGAATTCAAGATTCAAACGCGCGGCACGAAAAAACGCAAGACCGGGGCCGCGAAATTCAAAAATCCTACGCGTTGCGGTCGTCAGAGAAAAAACTCTCTCAAAATGTAACGCTATCTCGCTGTATAGCGCCCCGCGTACTCATTTATTAACAAGTAGGGATTTAGTATTTGAATACGCTTGTTAAATTAACGATTTTTGTGTTAAACGATTACTCACATTATTGTAGGGCTGCAAAGGTAGGAAGAGCAAATATTCAAAAGCGTACCAGCGAATGAGAGAGGAAAAAGCGTAAAAGCCTTCGGGACTTCCACTGTTTAGCGGGTGTTGCTGTAGCTCATTTTTTTGCAGCATTTTTCCCGAACATCCTAACTAGCATTCACCATTTTGTGTTATGGGATCATGGTGTGACAGAGAGAAATTTGATATAATTTCAACGGCGTTGTAAAGCTCGTGTAATAAGCTATCGATTTGTGTCAGCAGAATTTTAAATAGTTCTTTCAATAAATAGTAAATAGATGTGGAAGCGACGTCAGTTTTGCGAAAAAGTGAAAAAGTTGAAACGAATCAGGTTGACGATTTTACTTACCGTAATCTTGCGACCACTTTTTCGCAAAACTGACGACGCTTCCACATCAATTTACTATTTATTGAAAGAACTATTTAAAATTCTGCTGACACAAATCGATAGCTTATTACACGAGCTTTACAACGCCGTTGAGTTTATATCAAATTTCTCTCTGTACGCGCCACAAAAAGGCATGGGTTGGGGCCGGCCGGGGCCGGGGCCGACCGGGACGGATTGTTTTCCCTGGGGAACCAACCTCGACTGTATATTGAAAGTCAAAAGATCCGTGTTTTTATGATTTTTTGATTATCGCATTGTTTTGTTGTTGAATTGAATAAATTAAAGAGAAAAATCTGCAGTCTGACGATATAAATGAGCTCATTAACAATTGCATTCTACACAGATAAGTAAACGTATACATCAATTCCGTTCTTCGTTAAATATTAAGATGCAATATTGGAATGGGGAGAGTGGGAGGGAGGACAGGTGAAATGGAATACCTCACATGTTATCATTCTACTGCCCATTTAATGTCTTCTGTCCATCCATATTCTCAACGTCTTCTTACTCAATATTGGACAATCTCCGTATTCAATGGAGTTCTAGTCGCTATATTTGGCATAACTGCCGTCTATTGCGTTGTAAAGCTAACGCCTAAGATTTCTGCCACCTACAGAAAGTATCAATTAGCTCTATTGGTAAGTCTGTTCATCTTTGGCTTCTCGATTACCGTTATCTCTAGCTATGGGGATCAGCTCACGACATTACTCTCACAATTGGACTTCATCCAATGGGAAGTCTTCCTCATATCTGTATTATGATGGATGGATTATTACAGAGATGGTTTTCATTACCGACTAGAGTACAATCGGTATTTAGCAGTAGCTGCATTGTTTCATGAGCAATCATAGGTCATAATGGCAATTTCAATAACGGGTAATATGGTTCCATACGGGGCATCTTTCTATTATCGACATCAGGTATTCCATTTCCCATTGAGATTCATTCAAAAAGGAAATAATCGAAGGTTGTGATGCCTCCTGGAAGTCGATGGAAATTAAATTATAATCGTGGATTCTCTATATGGATTGGATATATCTGTGCAATGATTGCTTCCAATTCCACATGGATTTATGTACACATTTCAATTTCTTCATTCTATCTAAAAAATCCATTTCAGTTTATGCCAATTCCAGAGGATACAAATCATCAATATGTTGAGACGGTTAGTTTATCCTTACCATCCTTCCTATTTCACTCCTTGAAGAATTTTGCCAATTGGAGTGTTTCATTCCGTTCTCGAATAACTTGTTATGGTGAAGATTCAATGTGGTTCGCAAGGGCAGCAGTACTTTATATTATCATGTGCTTATCCTTTATGACTATCGTGAGTATGAGAAAAGATGTAATATTTCAAGCTCATTGCTTGATCGAAATAGATCGAGTGAATAAATGAACACTTGTAGACATCAATTCATATCTTCTATACTATTGCCAATCATCGAACTATTAGTCTAAAGAATAAATCATTTCACAAGAAAATGACCATTCTACTCATCATTCAGGTTTTTTGTTACTTTTTCATCCTATGAAATATTTGTTCAGGTAGTTATTCCCACAATGTTTCTAATTGCTCCGTGTAGCATAATCGCGTTTCAATACTTTCTTCGCTATTATGATCAAGGTGAAGAATAATTGTGAACATTATGGATGAAATATTATTTGAGTGTGGACATTATTCGCAGCTGAATCGGGTGCATTTCATTCAATCGCCCTTTCAATTCTCATTATTGGATCAATAATTCGAAAGAGATTAATTGAAAGAATGGCTGCTGTTCGAACTTTTTATATTCGAAGAAACACTTCGACTTCCGGAAGATAGATTATTGTCACGATGCAATAAACGAGTTGTGATCTTCGCTCTTTTGCTCCTTATTGACTCATTCGATCTCAGTACATTATGATTCTGAGATTAATCCTTCTATATACAATACAAAATCGCACGATATCGTGAGAGTTGAGATGAGATTCATTGGATGTTTCCATTCACGATGATTCTTCCTCTCCTCTTTCGTATTCTATACATTATTCTCGCTGCGACAGGAGTAACTCCATATTATCCAATCAAAATTATCGAACACTTTCCAGATATTGCTGAATGCCAGTGCAATTTACTCAATAGTCGTCAAGGGAAAACTTGAGGGATATAATGTATGTTCTACATCAGTACGCATCAATCTTTCACTCTCTCAGTCTTCTATGTTCATAATCTTCCTTCAACCTCTTCTGAGTGATATCGTCCTTCAATTTATCTATATGCTCTATCTCTCTCCATCTGTGATTATTCTGGTTAAAATCTCAACAACTCAATAAATGACAAAATTTCAGGAACATTACATTTTCTGTCCTGTTTTGGATTCGATTGCAATTCACTGTTGGTTCAATTTGTCTTTCTCTCACATAACTCTAGATAGCTATTAACAGGTGATTTGGTGATTTTTTTGTGATAAACTTTGAATGATGTGTTTCTAAGCATCCTCATCATTCTTGCAGAGTCTTCATCACAGTTTTCCTTCGTTTATCATTCTTCACTCGAAAAAGAACAATTGGAATCGCCATCATTCAAAACTTTCTTGCTGCTCTACTTACAATCATATGTCAATATATTTTACCCTGCTGCAGGTCACGCCTAGATTTCCATTACGAGTAATTACAGATAACAGCAACACCTTTAGATTCGAAATGGACTTCACTACATATATTCTCTTATCGGGACATTCTCATACCTGGATATTCAAACTACTCGGCTGAATTCATTAAGCTTCCCCTTTAAATCGCATGCTCGATTATCCCATTTCTCTGTTATTGCATCGTACGTTGTATTCAATTTAGATTCTCATTTCTTCTCGTTCAATCGTCAAGCAACTCAATCTCCAACCAACTCTGGTCAAAAAACGCCGAAAGCAGGAAATGCGGTAGAGGATTAAAAGTTCTTTGGCGTTCAACTGATCATCGCATTTCCCTTTGGTTTCGCTCTTCAATTCACATTTCTTTCCTCAATGTATACTTTTTCTTGGATCGCAGCTTTAATTCTTCCTTCTTTCTTTCAATCGACCGATGACAAATGGACTTCCGCGTAATATTTCCATCATATTTCCAATACTGTTTTCATTCTTAGAATTAACATATTCTTCGCTCTATTTAATTCTATGAGTAATGCAGTCGTGTTTATACTAAAGGATGTACGTGAGACACAAGGAAAACAATACATAACAATGTTTCAGGCGAATATTCTTTTCTCTTGTTGTATAGCTGAGACTCCAAGAGTAAGTACGAATTAGACAACACTCGTGATTCAACCATGCTCGCGGATTATTACAATCTTTTCCATCCTCTAACACTCATTAATATTTTTCGAGTTCTTCGATGTACATATTTCCATTATAGATAATTTCATTGCTCAGTCCATTCATTTCATTTTGTTTCAAGGACGCATTGAAACAGAGAAAGAAAGAGTGGTCTGTTCATACAACACACATTAAATTGGAAATCATACGATCAAAGTACACTACAAATTACAAATATCCCCTTCCTCTATCCATATTTTTTCGTATTATCCTGTCATTTCTCTCGTGACTTCTCTTCTTCGCGTCTCTTTCAATCACGTTTATTTTCGTTCGTTGCATATTATCAATACAACATCAACGTCAATCAATGTTGTCACCGAATGAAATTAATAAAGAAGAGAGAAATATGCAGAAGAATAAACTCAAACAGTAGGTTTTTTGCGTAAATTAGTTTTTCTTTCGACTTCGATTATGAGAAAAATATTCCAGGTTGTATCAATTTTGCGACGACTATTCAAAGATTGCCTTTGATGAGAGAGAGGCCGGAAATTCCGTAGAGCTCAATGGGGAAAAGTAAGAAAAAAATAATTTCGAATCCTAAATTCGAATATTTTTTCAGACAGGAAAAGCTCAAAGAAGACGAGTATTTATCAATGAAATCTCCTGATTCGTCCATTTCTCACTCTCAATCTATCGATCTCAATCGTTGGAAAATTCCCAATCCAGCAAAGATTCAATTGGGACTTCCTCTTCAATCCATCTATTCGCTCTATCTAACTGTAAATGAATCGAATCCAACAGAGAAAGATATAGCAAACGTACAAAATGTAATCAATAGGGAAGTTGAGAAAATGAGAAACGAGAGGTGAGAATTCTTCGATTTAATCAAAATTCCATCAATTATTTCGTGCAGAATTCCACCTATTCGCAATCGTCCTATGTAATCGAAGTCTTTTTCTTTTCACTGTTCAAATGAGAAGTTGATATTGCCAAGATTACGTGCTAATTCAGCTAACAAAAACGACAATTGTCGATCATCGATGGATACTGTGATGAGCTCAATTATTCTAATAACATCGACTTTGCTATTTGTCGTTGAAATAGCAAGAGAAAAAATGATACACGTGAAATCTTTCTTCTGATCCGGTCACATTTACTCGATTTCTCACGCCCCGCAAACTTTGGTTACTAGCCCGAGAATGTTTCCATGAGAACTTCTTCATCTTCCCATTCAAACCTCAAATAGTGTGGATACTGAATTGGCAGAGAGTCCAAAGTCTAGTTGTATTCCATTTCTATCTACACTTCATCATCCCTTATTGAGATAATAATGATAAAGGGAACTGATCTCGTCCCACTTCCAATGACATTCGGAACTCTTCTCTTCTCAATTATCGGATTTATTGGAAATTCAATCATTCTCATCGTTACATCACGAAACAAACAATTGAATGTATTATCTCCTTTACCTCTTTCATAATTAGCAATAAATCAGAGTCGATGTGGATTTCTCATTGCATCTCTCGCTGGAGTCGATACTGTCATTTGTGGCTATTTAGTGTGTTAAATAATTATTTCATGTTCAAACTAATTTTCTCAGATTCAACTTCGAGTAATGATTCTTTTCGACAACGTAATGCTGTCCAATTACTCTTGTTTCTCTCATTCAGTGCACGGAATTTTCTGTCTCTCAGTTCAATCTTTCCTTGGACTTACAATTGGATTTGATCGTCTATTGGCCGTGTCATTTCCTACGAAGTGAGCAAATACATCACAATTCGATATTATATTTGATATGAAGATACAACAATCTTCCAATGTTCATTCACGCTCTCTTTATTTTATCTTCACTCGCATTCGCTTCAGTTATCACAATCTTTGGATTCTTCGATAGTAATTCCACTCTGGTATTTCCCTCGTTGCTTACTTTTCTTCATCCTTCAACCAGATCGTTCCTGTATGCATGCCTCCTACAGCCTTCAATTTCAAATCTCGTCTCACTTGGATTGGTGCCTCTTTCCTCCTTGGTATTCTCACTCTCTTCGTCTATATCACTGCCCATGTCAAATGTGCTAAACTACAAAGTGAGTGAAAGGGAAAGTATGAATTGATCTCTTCCCACATCAGAATCAGTCGATCGTGCGAATACTCAATCTCTTCTTAAATTGAAGAGACTTCTCAATTCTCTCACAATTATTGTAATTCTCTACACTTCTACTTGGTTTCTCACTGTCTGCGCTCTATTTATAACACAGGTAAATATGAAGAATAGAAAGAGAAGAAAAAGCCAGACATTCGAGCTATCTTTTGTTATGGAAAGTTTTTATCTGATGTAGTTTGGGTGCAGTGTTATTCACTGGAGATCTTTTAAATGAGGCGTCATAATCCAGCACTCGAAAGATGTATCACTGTAGTCTGATCTCTTTCTCTTCTACAGGTCGCAGCAAGAGATACTCCTCTTTCACGAGGAATCGAACAACAATTGGCATGGTTGGTAATCACTAATGCATCACTCAATGTATTCATCTATTACTGGAGAGCTCCTGAGTACAGGTACTCCCCCTCCTCCACTCTCCCTCATCTCTCTCTTCTCTCAGAAAGGCGATTCGTTCTCTTGTCTGCATCAAACGTTTCCGTGTTCTCGAGCCTTCAGTGACTCTTCCCAGTGTAAGGAAGAATGTAATGTGGAATGAGAAATGAAGAAGGATTAATGTCTCTTGCAGGAATCACGAGCGAGAATCACTTCCAATTCATTGATATCCAATAGATTCTGAGCGATTCTGAGATTCGAAATACTGAACGAGGGACCAAACATCAGTGTAGTAGAGGGATATTTATTCGTCGACTATATTTATTCATTGTTGTTCCCCTGAAGAATATTGTAGAAAAAATAATATGTGAAAACGTAATGATTTCTTGTATGATCACCGGAAGAGGAAACAGAAAATCGTGAGAAAATGGAAATTACGAGTACCTGAATCTATTTGTATAGAGAGAAAGAGGTGATATTCAGCCGAATGACATTCTAAATTAAAAATAGCTCGAAAAAAGAATGCAGGTGAAGATAACTAATAGTACCTCAGAGTTAGATCTGAAACAATTAGAGAAAGATCTGACATGTCGTGATTGTGATGTCGATATGGTCTTCATCGATTCAACAATATTTTTCTGTTCTCTAATATTTCAAACACCTGCTTTTCCCACTTTCGCTTAGTCGAAATACGTCCAGATCTTTCACCATTTCAAGTATTCACCCACTTCCTTCTAAATTTCATATTTTCTGGTGAATTTTCTATTGAAATTTTTAAATCATTTATTTTTTGCTTCTGATTCATTCGGCACAAAATATATTTTCTAGACCCGCACCTTTTTTTTCTCTATCTAGGTTTCTATTAGTCCATTCGGTCTTCAGATTCCTCCTAACTATTACGGTCGATCTTTTCTCTGAATATGTGCCGATTGAATGGAATTGCCTAGTCTCCACTTCCATCTTTCCGTGTAATCTATTACTAGAAAGAGAATGTCCACCTCAAACTCCTCCCCTTATCTATTTCAGAGATAGATCTTCAGTCCATCCTCCATACATGAATTCATCTTCCCTTCCTTCTCCTTCTTCTTCTGGTCTAGTTCCACTATGGATGATCCTCACAACAATGATCACTTCTCTTCTTGGATTAATGGGAAATCTTCTCATCATCACAGCAACAGCCAAGACAAATCAACTACAGGTTATCACTTCTGAGGGATATTATGGACTATTTAAACATTTCAGAATCGATGTGGAATAATGATCGCGACATTGGCAGTAGCCGATACAATAATATGTTTCTATCTAGTGAGTATAGTGGGTTCCAAGCAGTCAAATCATTGTATTTTTAGGTTCAATTACGAGTCCTTCAAATATTCGACTGGTATCTCATCCCTAATCAATACTGTTTTCTCGTTTCTCTTCATGGAATATTTTGTCTCTCTGTCCAATCATTCATGGGACTTTCACTGGGAATAGATAGATTAATGGCAGTGATTGCTCCCATTAGGTGAGATATCATAACTTATACCTACTTCATAATCAATAATTCAGATACAAACTCCTTCCGAAATGGGTTCATGGTGCTCTCATCGTCTCTGTTCTAATCTACGCTATGATCATCACAGGAATTGGAGCCTTCGATATGGGGAATACGGTAAGTCTCTTCCTCTTCTCTTTTCTCATACTCATCTTCCTTCAGACAGTCCCAGTCTGCATGCCTCCCACTGCATTCAATGTCTTCTCTCGATTTATTTGGATCGGTGCTTCCTTTATTCTCGGTCTTTTTACACTCGTCGTATACGCTGTCGCTCAGTACAAATGTGCAAGGATGGGACGTGAGTTTGTTCATTTTGCATCTTTTGGAGGCCATGAGAATCAATGTTCCTGATGTGAGATGTGTACAATGAGGGGGTTGACGGAATGACTCTTCACTTTATCTCAGTCTATGAATTGTACCATAGATTCCCGGGAGTAGTCAATTCCACCTGTTTCTTCGAAATCTAGAATTACACAGAATTGTTGACCAACCCTGCGAAAACATTTATCCGTAGTGACCAGTGTAGTCTCAAATTGGACAACTCAATCAACACCATAAATCTAACTAGTAATTAATCGGGTGTCAATCGCGTGGGTTTCACGATCACAAATCAATTTATCTTTGATTGTTGCGACGAAAGAATCGAGTCATTTCTGATAGTGAGCGATGAACAAAACTCATTCAATTACACGGAGAAATACGAGTAGTGAGAAATGGAAACTAGATAGCCATTAGATACGGGGCAGATTCTGAATATATTTAGATATGAGAAGGGATTCAATATTCTATTCAGGTACAGTGGAAAGAACTAATCGTAATTCATATCTTCGGCTCAAAAGAATGCTCAATTCTCTAACAGTTGTTGTTCTCGTTTATGCGTCCACTTGGTTTCTTACTGTTTGTGCTCTATTCGTAACTCAAGTGAGACAATTCATTCAATCTCAATCATAACTCTTCTCTCTCAGTTATGGGCTCGAAACACTGATCTTTCTCGTACGATCGAAGCTCATCTCGCTTGGTTGGTTATTGCGAATGCGTCTACGAATGTACTTATTTATACGTGGAGATCACCTGAATATCGGTATTATTATAATTTTATTTTTTAATTTAAATCAAATAATTGCAGACGAGCATTCCAATTACTCATTTTTCGAAATGGAAATGAAGATCGTCGTGGTACTTTGAGTGTATGTCTTCTCTCTTCCTCTTCATTCTGCAAATATTCTTCTCATCAGGAAACGAGGACTACTTCAATCTATCCCGCTACAGTTGCCAGTCGACTTTCATTCTGACTATCTCATTCTTTCAATAGAACAATTCATCCATATCAATATAGTGAACGATAAACCTCATACTCCTACTACTCGTCTCGAATCTTTCCATCTTCTATTCATCCTCTTTCCTTTCTTCTCCTCCTTCCAATCTCATTTCGCACCCTTCTTTGTTGCTCTTTCAACTCAAAAATGGTCGTAGTCTCATCTAATTCACACGAAGGAAGGAAAAGGAATCGTCCATTTCACAATTCCCTCCTTTAGTGTCGAAATGGAATTCATTTGGAGTAGGAGTGAACAGAGGGTAATGAGTATGAGATGGAATGGATGGGGTCGAAGCATCCTCCTCTCTCTCTCTCTCAGTCATTCTTCCCTCTCATTCGTCCTCTTGATCATTAGTTCCTCTTTTCCCATGTGTCCTCCTGTCACTGTATGAACATATTCATAACGAGACGAGACTCACACTAATTGTCATATGCAGATGCCTCTTGGAGGATAGAGAGAGGCGGGGCTTCTACCAGGGAAGGAAGGGAAGGAGGGAGGGAGGGAAGGAGGGAGGAGGGGGAGGGGAGGAGAGAGTAGAGACAGACTGACTGGTCAGTTTGTGTGGTAGTAGTGTCCATATCTGAGTATGATCAACCATTTCAATCGATAATGATTCTTCTTCTTCTTCTCTTCGATGGAGTTTTCTCCTCTCCGTGTTGTCTTCCATCTGAATCTCTTCAATGGCTTTCACCCTCTACTCCTCCATGTCTCCATCCTGGTCAATCCATTCTCAATCTACCCGATCTTCCATCTCTTCATTGTATTCCTCCATCAATCGAATCAGACTTCTTCTCTCTTGATGGAGAAGGAACTCTCTTTGCTGAGAGTCGTCTTTGTTTCTATGAGAGACCTCTTGTTATACGATATAATTATTCGTGTGGAGAAGAGAGAAACGAAAGATTCCTTCGAATCGCACATCCAATTCAATCCACCAGGTTTGTGTTATTCACTATATTTTTTTGTAATTCTTCATTGTCAGACGAGTAAAACGATGGGTTCGAAGAAGAAATCCAGCCTCTTCCGCCATTCATTTCCAACAGGAAAAGTAGGGCATTCTAACCCATGGAGTATCATTTGATCACTTTCCTCTTGTAGATACGTGAAGGAAGTATTGGAAGATGTCGAGACAGGATCATCCATTCTCTCCGTCCATGCCACTCATGCTTCAGGAGAACCTCTCTATTATTCAATGGTCGCACCTCAAGATTCCCGATCACAGAATATATTCACTCTCAATACTGTAAGAATGAGTCAGAAGATGAGAGAGAAAGGGTAATTTCAGAATACGGGTGAAATTCATCTTGCGAAATCATTGGATAGAGAGACACTGGACAAGCATGTACTCAAGGTGAGCAAACTTGTGATAGAATAGAGATTAGGAGCTTCTATCTCCATTATTTCATCTCAGGTGACAGCATACGAACGTATTAATCCTTCTTCGTCATCATCAACGACAATCGTCATCGATGTATTGGATGTACAAGATAATTCGCCCGTCTTCGAAAGAGATTCATATTTTGCCGAGACAAAAGAAGACGCTCCCGTGAGTTATACATGCCTTTCCTTCTTCTACTCAGTAATCCACCTCTCTTGTCCTTCCATTCCTTCATATGCCTAGTCCATCTATCATTCCATCATCTATCCTTTTCTCTGCATGAATGATATCTTCGAGAGGGCGAGATTGCCCTCTTCCCTTCATCTTCCATTCCATCCATTCCATACAAATGAAAAATGAGATCCATCGAGAGGGAAGAAGGTTGCACATTGAGAGAGAGACCCGACTAGGTAGACCAATATGACTCCATCGAGAGATGAAGAGAGAGAAAGAGAGAGAGAGAGCCCATTTGGATACGGATCCCAGTGTTCATTTCCCCTTTCCAAGAGAGGCAACGGGGCACTTTTATGACGAGAGACGAGATGGATGAAATGGGTGGCAAGACTGAGTAGGAAAGGAGTGAAGAAAGGAAGGAAGAGTTGAAATGAAGGGAGGAATCCTAATCATGGGGGGGTAAATAGAAGGAAGAGAGGGGGGGGGCAGGTGAGAGGGAGGGAGGGGAGACATGTACTAATTGAGAGTGTGAGGGGGGGGGGAAGCTGGTAATCGGAGTAGTAGTCAAGAGGAAGCGACCAACGGAGGTTCAGGGAGAATAATTCGAATTTCAGATTGGAACAACCGTTCTCTCTGTATTCGCTCGTGATTTGGATGCTGGATTGAATGGAGAAGTCGAATATTTCCTCGATCCGAAAGGAGAAGGAGCAAATCTTCTCAATATTCATCCCAAATTGGGAGTTGTTCAAACTGCTGCAACTCTCGATCGGTTTCTTATCTGTCTATCTTATCCCTCAATGAACTCACTTACGATACGCAATGCACTTCATCATTATTTTTGTAGCGAATCTCTATCAGTGATGCGTCTCTCCGTAATAGCTCGAGATAAGGGAATTCCTTCTCGTGAATCGACTGCTCTCATTGAATTGAGTCTAATCGATGTGAACGATAATTCACCCATATTCGATCAGGTTTGAATTATTTATTGAGACTGACAAAAAAAAGGAATTATTAGTGATGACCCCACTCGAATCTCTCGCCATACGGGATAGATATTGGCCAATTAGTAACAGTCGACTGGATAGAAGAGAGAGAGAGACTTCGCATTCATTTGCCACCTGGATAGTGTGGAGAATGAGGGGATAAAGAGAGAGAGAGAGAGGGGAGGGGGGATTAGGGTAGACTGACCATATTCTTCCGAAAGGAGACAGTCATTGACAGATGGAAAGAACACCAAGTTATTTAGTAAAAAGTGTAAGATAGAGTGTAATTCTCTAATTGTAGACGCACTACAACATCTCCGTTCTCGAGAATACAACTCTTCCTGCAGTGATTGCTGTTGTTCATGCAAATGATGCTGACACAGGACTAAATGGGGAAGTACACTACTCACTAGCGTCGTCCACTTCACTTCCCATATCAGTTGATTACACTACGGGAGAGGTACGGTAGAGAGGAGGAATGAGTGATGGATACGGTATTCAGGTGACACTTCGTGATTCCCTTCCTCTTTCTGAAGCTGCAGTTTCTCTTCTCATAAGGGCTAAAGATGGGACACAACCAGCAAGAAGTACAACTGTTCCACTATATATTCATGTGGTCGATATCAATGATCATGTAAGTGGGAATCTTCCTTCCTTCTCTTCAACATTCAATCTCATTCAGGAACCTCGATTCGTGAATACTCACAAACAATTACAAGTGGAAGAGGGGATCGCAATTGGAGAGGAGATAGGAAGAGTACTCGCAATCGATGAAGATCTTGGAGCGAATGCACGAATACGGTAGGGAAGAGAAGGAATACGGTAGGAGAGGATTATCAATATTCAGATACTCACTCAATGGAACTGATGACTTTACTATCGATGAAGAAACGGGAATATTGAGAACATCGAAGATAATCGATAGAGAGACGACTGATCGATACGATATTGTGGTACTGTAGTCAATCGTTCTCTCCATTCTTCTTCTCTTTCCTTCAGATCACAGCAAAAGATGGAGGAGATCCTCCTCTCTCTACCACATATCAATTGACTATCATAGTGAAAGATGTAAATGATAATGTTCCACTCTTCGAGAAGGTTCCCTTCCTTCCTCTTCCTCTCTCCTAATCTTCTCTTCCCTTTCAGAATCGTACGATCGTTTCCCTCTCAGAAGATTCTCCACGAGGAACGAAAGTTGTTCTTCTTCGTGCTTTCGATGCTGATGAAGATCCAAAGATTACTTATTCTATTGAGAAATCGACTGAAGATGTTTTCTCACTTATCGATATGGGATTAGAGGTAGGGGAATACTCTCTTCAATAGTGATACAATCCTCCTTCAGGGAGCTCTTCTTTCTCTCGCGAGTACAATGAAAAGTGCAGAGAATGAAGTGATCGAAGTGATTGTATCAGCAAGAGACGAAGGAGGATTAAAGGGAACTACCGTAGTAGAGGTACCGTATCACATTCTACAGTACTCTTATCTCTTTCCTTCATAGATTCACGTGGACGATGTTAATTCTCCTCCAGTCTTTCTTCCTCAACCCTTCTCAATCCATCTCCCTGAGGATTCTTCCATTGGATCTTCCGTTGTTATTGTGAAAGCAGACGATAATGATAGAGGAGAGAATGCAAGGATTGATTACTCATGTGAAGATTGTGATAAGGACTTCACTATCAATTCGACCACAGGACAGATTACGGTAGGGAAGTGAATGAGTTCAATGGGTCAGATTGATTACAGGTGGCTGCTCCATTGGATAGAGAGACTCGTAATTCGTATTTGTTGATGATAACTGCAAGTGACCATGCTACTCCTCCTCTTTCTACTACAACTACAATGGAGATTATTATTGATGATGGTGAGCTCACATTTGAATGAATGTTACAACGGTTTCGAATTCTTTGGTAGACCATAAACGGAACGGTTTCGGCATCTCTCTCACCCGATAGATTACTTCCTTTCACTCTCCTTTTGTCTCTCTCCCTTCTTCATTTCCGTAAATAAGTTGGACAGCTGGTCATTGCATGGAGGCTGTTCGTCCCTCTCTCTCTCTCCCTCTCTCCCTCCCTCTTTCTCTGTTCTCTCCTCGAGACCCACACTCTCTCGTGATATCCTTAGATGGGATAGAAGGAGACTAATCAAGTCGAGAGGGGAGGAAGAAGGTGTGACATCGAGGGACGAAATTGATGGATAGACAGAGTGAAGGGACTGAAAGTGACTGATAACAGTGAACGACAACGAGCCTCAATTCACGAGTCTCAATTATTCTGCTTCCATCTCAGAGGATATCGCTATTGGAACTTCATTCCTTCAGGTATTACGTTGATCATGTCATCATTATCATTATTTCTCGATTTATAAAATGTGTAATGAACTCTAAATTCTTCTCAGGTCTCTGCTCACGACGGTGACGAAGGAGAGAATTCCCTCATTGATTACTATTTGAATGAATCGTCTTCAATCGTCAAAGATGACCTCTTCAGACTCGATCGAACATCGGGAACTCTTAGAGTCAATGCAAAGTTGGATAGAGAGACTATGCCAAGGTTCGTTGAATGGGAAGTCTTTCTATCTGTCAGCATCCCTTCACTTTCTCCTTTCCAATTGAACTAATGAACGGCACTCTCAATGTCAATCTTCACGTCAAAGAGAGAGAGAGAGAGAGAGAGAATAGCAGTTCACTTTAGCCATCGCCGAAGGGAGGAAAGGAGAGAGAGGGGAGAGGGGGAAGAGGGGGAGGAAGGAGGTCCATAACCCCATGGATACGAGAGAGAGAGAGAGAGGAAGGAGCCTGTGAGAGATCACATTACAGAAATGGAAGAGAATTGAGAGAACAATCAAGGGATTAGAAATGGACCTAAGAAGAGAGAGGAACACATTGAGAGTACTATCCATTTCAGAATGGAGATTCCAATTTATGCGAGGGATCGAGGGAAACCAAGTCTTTCTGCATCATCTTCGATTACTATCAATCTCATTGATGTGAATGATAATGCACCAAAATTCGAACAGGTTTGAATAAATATCAGGATGATAATGGAAATGGGAAGGGAATTGTAGAATTCATACGAATTGACATTGGAAGAGAATTCTCCTCCTGGAACAATTGTGGGGACGATATCAGCAACTGATGATGATGAAGGAGATAATGCTAAGATTGAAGTGAGAACAGAATTATCCTGGATACAATGATAATATCGACAATATCAGTTTCGTATCTTCGGTGGTTCGGATGCTCGATACTTCGATATAATTGTTGATGAAGGAGAACCAAATTCAGTGAAGATTTTATCGAGAGTTCCATTCGATTATGAAGCGAAGATTAACACTTTCTATGTTGAAATACAAGCTTCGAGGTTCGTTATTCTCCTTCTCAAATCTCCCCCAACAATGTTCTTCCATTCAGTGGTCAACTTTCATCGACAACAGGCATCAGAATTCGTCTTCTCGATGTGAATGACAATCAACCACAATTGAGAGATTTCCTTGTCTATGTCGTTTCTCATGAAGATCGATTGGCTAGTGGAAACATCGGAATTATTCCTGCATTGTGAGATTGAAAGGGAGGAATCTTTCGAAATGTCTATCATTTCAGTGATTCTGATCAATCTGCATCACTCGAGTATTCATTGACTGATAATGAATTATTGGGAGTGGAAAGAACAACGGGGAAATTATTCCTCAAGACAATATGGAGAAGTTCCTTCGATGCTTCTCTTGATTCATGTGTTACTGGTACGACAATGGGAATAGATCTATGATGGTATCCGTCTCCTCTCTCAGATGGACCGAACACAGTTTGTGCCAAGTGCAGACTAGTGTATGTCTATGTCAAATCGGAATGGTTATCAGAAGCAGTGACCGTGAGATTAGAAGGAACGAATGAAGATTCATTCTGGGATCCAGCTGTATTCAATCGATTCAGGTATTCTACAGTATCCACCTCCATTATCTTCTCTTTTTCAGACAATCGATTTCTACTCTTTCCGATTGGAATGAATCTGATATTCTCCCCATTTCCGTTCACAAATCTCGTGAATCTCAATTGGACGTTTCCTTCTTAGTGAGACACAAGCAGAGAGTTGTCAAGTGAGAATTTACATTGTTTGTGTATCCAAATAGTACAATAGGATTGCTCGATGTTCTCTCTAATAACCATGCCTTGATTATCCTTCTATGGCGCAACAATTCCCTGTCTCATTCGAGTCTCTCTGTCGGTCTTCTCCCTTTGATATTCGAGTGTTTTCGTCTGTCTTCCTTTCCTTCCAATCACACCATCCCTTCTTCCTCCTCTCTTCCATCTGTCTCCTTGTATCGAGTCGATAATCGAATGAATCTCTTCCACTTTCTCATTACATCAACACCCTCACAGCTCTTCCCAATCTGTCATTCTGATTATCTTCCCTTTGTCTATTCAGAAGATTCTTCGGACCTTGGGGAGAGAAAGCTTTCGAGTCTCTAGGGAACCTTTTTTCGTATGCAGTTAATTAGAGTGCTGAGGGAGGGTTGAAGAAGTGAGGAAAACGAGGGAGAGAAGGGGGGGAGGGAGAAGGGAAGGGGAAGGGGAAGGGGAGGGGAGAGGGGGTTCAAGAAGTACTCTTGAGATGGACAATAAACATCATCATGGAACACTTGTTGAAGGAGAGAGAGAATGAAGGGATGATTACAGATGGTGGAAACTACGTGATCTATTGCAATCCGATAGATCGAAGATCGAAAGATTATCTCTTCTGAGAATTGAAGTATTCGAAGCTGAGAACTGCAAGAAAGAACCATGTCCATACATGCAACAGTGTAGGAATACACTCAAATTCATGGAGGATGCTTATGTCAGTTTGATCATTCTCTAATCGATCAGTTGTCGATTGATCTCCTACAGTAATCTATCCCTTTCAGCGTCATTCCACGGACAATTTCATCTCGTTTACACTGAAGACATTGAAGACTTTCACTTGTGAATGTCCTCATGGAATGACCAGTGAGTAGTACTCTACAGAGGGATGAGAGAGAGAGAGAGGGGAGGGGGACTCATCTCACAGTCTGTCATTCACACGGGATCTCTCTTACGCAAGCGATGGTCATCCTCTTACTCGTCTGTCACTAACCCCTCCCTCCCCTCCCCTTCTCTCCCTCCCCTCCCCTCTCTCCCTCTCTCCTTCCTCCCCTATCCAATTCCCCCTTCGTCCGATCTACGAAGGGAGTAGCAGCCTTAATTATAGAACGGACGTCTCCCATTAATAGGAAGACCCATCCATACATTTCACCATAGAGAAAGGCAGAGGGAGACGAAAAGGGTGCGAATGAAACGAATACGTAGAGTCAAAATACGAAATGAAGCAAGGAATCCACTGAAGGTGGAACAAGAACATTTCAATCTGAATTCCCTTTCAGCCTCTTCGAATTTCTCTGGTTCTTGCAACGCTCGAATCGATCTGTGCTACAGTAATCCGTGTCGGAACAATGGCAGTTGTATTCCACTCGAGAGTGGATTCAGATGTGAATGTATTCAGGGATGGAGAGGTACGGTAGTTATCGATTGAAGAGAGAGGGAAAGGGGAAATGGAGTCATATTAGACATCTACTTTATTATTCATTCGTCCCTTCGAAAGGGAGATAATAAGCATTACTCACTCGAAGGAGAGAGAAAGAGACCACACATTTCATAAGGGGAGAATTAATAATTAGATTGAGAATGAATCATCTTCTGTCCATTGGTCATTTAATCGACTTATCTCTCTCTAGTAATAACAAGTAGAGACAGAAGAGACACGCACCTCTTTTCATCGTCCATTCATTATTCAGCCCCCTTCCTTCCTCTTTGCTTTGATGTATCCACAAGGGTGCTAAGTCTCTCGTTCTCTTAATTTCCCATACTCTCTCACATCTCTCTAACCTCATAATTGTACCCTTCCCTCAAAGAGTTAATTACTCTTTCTAATGAGAATCTGTGCAAGGAAGGGCGAAGAGCTTGGATGAACCTTAGAGAAGAAAGAATGAGAAAGAGATGAAGAGAGAGAGATGATCTCGAGTGTCTTTATGATGAGAAGAGGGGATAGTATGCAATACGGTTTAAAAGAGATCCCGATAGAAAAAGCTCAGTGGGGGGTCGAGATGAATGAATGGAAGAGAAGGAAGATGAAGAGACGATGAAAGGAATGGAAACAGAAACAGATCATATGGTTTAGGAAGGAGAGGGATCCACTGATTGGAGTGGAAATAGTTATTGCCCTAATAAAAAAACGTTCAGGATCTGAATGTGAGATTCCTCCTCTTTCTCACACTTGCTCCTCTGGATACTGTAACAGTGAATCAAAATGCGTGTTGAGTGAAGGAAAAATGAGCTGCACCCAATGTAAATACGATGATCAAGACACTGATGAGAGGTACACTTTCATTTATTACTAAATAATGTGCGCCCATAAAAAATTTATGTTGATAGATACTATTGCTAAATCGAAAACTTTTGATAGATGCTCGCTTCGATCAATTTCTTTCGATGGAAAAGGTGCAATTCGAGTGGAAGAACAATTGGGAAGAATTCAATGGAAAGCTCAATTCAGGTTTGAAATTATCTATGATTTCGCATTCATAATCTTATTCAGAGTCGCTACGATTTCTCACGATGGAATTCTTCTTTTCGCTGGAGATCGAAATTTCGATTACGTCGAAATTTCACTAGAAGCTCGACTTCTCAAGTAAGATTTGCAAATGTAAGATTGAGAATAAAAGTAATAATTGCAGAGCCGAATTCTCAGTTGGAGGAGAAACGAAGGGATCGATTAGAATGAGAGATGAAAAGAAGAATCGAATGAATGATGGAGAATGGCATACTGTAACTGTTGAATATTACGAGAGGGTACGGTAGATAGTGAGATTTTCTAACTATAACTGTTTCTATTCAGACTCTTCTTGTCTTTTTGGATGATTGTGATCCATCTCTTTCTGGAATAGAAAACAGTCGAAATTGTGCAATGAGAACATCAATTGATCTTCCTGAGAAGTAAGAGATCTTACTATTATTTCCATCTATTTTTCATCAATTATTCTCATTTATCTCATTCCCATCAAATGGCAACATTTCTCTCTCATTCTCTTCCACTTTCGGAAATGGGTCTCATTTTGTGTTGTCGACCCTTCTCTCTTCCACCCATTCATCACGAGAGAAATTGCAAACGATAGTGGGAAGAAGTGAAGAGAAAGGAGAAGGAAGGGACTTATCTCACTTTATTCATACTTATTCAGATGTGTCGACTCTTCCGTTCCTTGTTATCGATTCCTCGATATAACATCAGGAGTTTTCATTGGAGGTCGATTGAATGAAGGAAGAGAAATCGAAAGATCACTCAATGGATGCATTTCCAATCTTTCCATTGATGGAAGAGAAATCGACTTTGGAAATGGAGATGAAAGTGAGAGAATTGGAATAGTTAACAATGGATGTGAAAGAAGAAGAGAAAAATGTAAAGAAGAAAGTTGTGAAGGAAAATGTAGAGAAAGATGGAGTGGAATACAATGTGTACCTTGTAATGGAAGGAATTGTAAAGGTAAGAGAATGCTAAAGATAATGGCTCAACTGGATAATTTAGATGATGATCATCCCAAACTCCATTCATATTCTCTATTCGATGAAGAATCGTACATCATATGGAAATCATCCGATTCAATTTCTTCACCATTCGATCTTTCTTTCTCATTCCGAAGTTCGAAGACTTATTCACAATTGATCGTTGTTGAATTCGATGTTCGAGTTATCTTCTTCTCGCTACACGTAAGTATTCTTCTATCCTAAAACATGTATTCTAAACGACTAAACCAATATAAATTATAGATCGAAGATGGTCTCCTTCGTGCTTCATTCGGAACAAATTCCACTCATCTTCTCTCTCCTGAAATATTCCCGACTCATTGGACGAAAGTGTCACTTGACTTCAGAGAAGATTCAATTGTGATTCTTGTCGATGGATTATATTCAACGGTACATTCACAATGAATAACCATAGATCAATCTCTCTATCTTTCTCAGTCAATTCCTCTTCGTCAATCTCTCACACTTCGATCGATTTATTCTGGTCTCGCTCCATCAACGAATCATCCGTCTCAATTTGAAGGATGTATAAAGGATATGACAGTGGAGGATGAGATTCTTCATCCTATCGCCAAGGGAAAGGTACCCCTCCCCCTCCTCCCTCTATTCCATTTCCTCTTCAGACTCGTTCTGGTTGCACAGCTCCAAATCGTTGTTCGATCGAAGGAGTTTGTCCTCCTAATTCCCATTGTCATCGTGAATGGGAAAGGCATTCATGTAAATGTCAATCGGGATTCTTCGGTGATTCCTGTCGATCGGTCTGTTCCCTCAAAGGAATATGTGGAGATGGAGGAATATGTCAACCAACGAATACAACGAGAGGATATGAGTGTGAATGTCCATCCAGTCAGTTCCCTCTTCCCTCATTCCCTTCTATCTCTTTCTCCTCTCAGATCGATGGGGTCTCAATTGTGAATTCTCTCGTCCTCTTCGTTTTTGTCCTTCTGGATGGTTTGGCTCATTCCCTCAATGTAAACAATGTGATTGCAATTCATCGAAGGGATTCATTTCACAGTGTAATCAATTGAATGGTCAATGCACTTGTCCCGTGAGTCCATTCTATCATCATAATCAATCAATATAATCATCTCCCCTTCAGAAAGATCATTATCTCTCACGTGGTCGTTGTCTCTCCTGTGGTTGTGCTCCTTCTTCTCTTTCTTCTTCTTGTTCTTCTTCTGGTCAATGTGAATGTGCAGGAGACGCAAAAGGAGAGAAGTGAGTTGGCATTTAATCATGAAATCCAATTTTCCCATCTGACTGTAGTAATCGATAATTAAGTAATCGATAATTTAGATGTGATCGTTGTCTTTCTCACTTCCAAGTTCTCGATGTGAAGAGTGGAAAGTGTTCATCAATCAAAGGATCGTGTCCCTCTCAGATCGAAGATGGAATTGGATGGCCGACAACTAGGAAAAACTCGGAATCCAGGTGATTAAAATATTTCTCTCGTGACGAATCAATAATAATAATTTCCCTTTGAGAGTCGCTTGTCCGTATCCTCAAACTGGTGTGGCCACTCGTCGATGTGGTAGTGATTCACTATGGAAAGATGTACAGAAATACAATTGTACTCTTCCCCTATTCAATGATCTTCTGGCCAAGGTAAAGGAGAGATAGAGAAAAGAAGAAGGATGAGGATGATCATGTCTATTCAGTTATCGACAGCTCCTCTTCATGAAATAATCATTCAATTGACGAATTCGACGATTTATGAACCAATTCTCGAAGGAAGAAATCTATTGATTGCAAGAGAGACTTTGCATCGAATTATTGATTCGAAGAACAAGTCATTAGTGAGGGAATTGGTTGGAGATGAAGAGTTACTCAATAGGTTAGTTTACTCCTCATTCTGAAGATATTCAAGTTAGTATATTCTATTCAGTGTGATCTCCTCCTCATCATCAATAATATCTCATTCTCCTCCTCTTCATTTTCTCACTGATCTCAATCGTCTTCTTTCCTTCGGTCGATTTCTTCTCAATCAACACGAAGAACTTCTCTTTCCTCCTCCAATTCAAATATCAACACAGAATATCTGTGAGTCTTTCCATGGAGGAATAATAATTCAAATTATAATATTTAAGTATTTTCACTCGACGATTCTTCTCCTCGTCCTTTTCCTAAATTCGAATTATTCCTCGATCTTCGACCAAAAGATTTCCCCGATGCACAGCTGACAGTGTCGAATGGAGAGAAGACAAAGAGAATCTTCTACATGGTTCGTCCTTCACTTCCCTTCCCTTTCTCCCTTTTTTAATCTCTCATTCAGATCATTCAACCTCTCGCTTGTCTCACTTGTGATTCAGCCATTGTTGGAGTTCATTCCTCTCTTTCTCCTATTCGAATCTATTTCTCTCTCACAACTTCATCCAGATGGAAATATCCAGAGTGTGTTCAGTTAAAGAAAGGTAGTGCATTCATGATATCGCATGAATATCTTCTTCATTCTCAGGCAATTGGGAATCGGAGGGAGCTCTTCTCATCGCTGTCAATTCTTCATTTGCCGTTTGTGAATTTCCCTCAGGAGAAGGAATATTCACAATTGTGAGCAGTCAACAACAAAGTCAATTGGTGAGATTAATCAATGAAAAACTTCTTCTATTCTCTTCATTCAGCTCCGTCTTTCTCAATTAACTCCTTCGTATTCACTTGTTTTGGTCGGTATTTCCATGGGTCTTCTTCTTCTCTCCATTCTCCTCACTCTATGCAGAGCTACGATTGCTACTAAACTGATCAGGTACTGTATACGTTGCCAATCTATCATCAACTGACACAATTTCAGGTTTGGATTCTGTATCTCCCTTCTAGTCGAAGCTCTTGTCATCTTTGGAATGCATAAAGTGGTAGTGAATGAGGTGAGAAGAGGGACTCCTACCGTAGATAACCCCCACTCTTTCTCTCATCTCAGATCTTCTGCCCTGTTCGTAATTCTCTTCTCTCTCTATCAACTTCATCTCCATTCGCATGGCTTTTCCTCTATTCTCTTCATATCTATCGATTGATGTCAGAGGGAGTCAACCATTGCAAGTGAGATCCTTCCTCTCTCCTTCCTCCACTTCATTCATCTCTTCTTCAGTGCATTCGTTTGTCTTCTAATCGGAGTAGTTTTCCCTTGTATATTCTCATCCATAACATTCTTCCTTTCTTCCTCTTGTTCTCTTCATTGGTCATCATGGATCTTCTGGATTCTCCTCACTCCAATTATCCTCTTCCTCATCGTAAGTTCCTTCCACCTTCCCATCCCTCCATCTCTTAGATATCTCTCTATCTCTTTCAGTTATCCTTCTACTCATCCTGTACATCCATTCTCCTATCAGGAGATAAACAATATCAGATGTATGTGGTCGGTCACAAACTGAAGAGAGCCCTTCTACAACATGCCATTCTGGTAATGATTCCATTCAAAAGATCTCGTCTCTCAATAATCTGATTCAGTGTGTAATGACAGTGTGTTACACAACAGTTGGAGTCTTTCTCTCTTCTCATCTCGGAGATTACTCTGAATTGATCTCGAATGGACTTCTCCTTCTCATATCCATTGCAACTCTTCTCTGGTCATACACTTTGAGTGGAAGAGCGGTGAGGTTTACGGTAGAATGGTAATCAATAACTGATTATATTCAGAGTGAAAGTGGTTCTCCTGCTTACATTGGAGGGAAGACTCTTTGGGTGCAGAATGAGCATAAAGAAGGAGAAAGATGTGAATCTCCATTAATGAATGAGAATGAAGAAGATCGTAGTCGTTGGATGCCTGATGTTATTCCTCCTCTTCCTTCTAATGGAGATCGACCAACTCCTTCTATTCTTTCTCCGGCTACACATATTCTCACTGATCCTGCACCTATTTATGGTGAGATTGACTGAATGAAAATGGAATGTCAATATGATAATATCAGGTAATACAAGCAGTACTCTCGTTCGATTGGCAACGAAGGAAGATTATCTGGATGATGCATATTATACTTATCAACGGAGATATAATTCATCCACTTTCTCACGAACATGATTCCCTTTCCTCCTTCTCCTTCGCCTCTCCTTTCTTAGACCTAGTCCCACTCATTCTTGCCATCTCCTTGTTTGTACAGTTATAGTGCCATCGAATAGTATTTATGAATTGACTTTCTTCCTCTTTTTCTCTTCGGGTTAATTATTCACTTCCGATTATTCACTGCTCTTACAGATTCCACTATCAAAACCCTTTCCCTTCCCATATCTTGTCGATTCACTCTTTCGCTTTCACCTTATGATAAAAATATTACAATCTTGAAATATTTCCAATTTTTAAATCGTGTACTCATAATCGGACAGTTGCATTCTTTGATGATAAACAAGAAACAAGTGAGAATATAGACTCTAAAAACTAATGAAAATGTTTTTTTAAAGTATAAACTTACTTCTTCTTCGTTTAATATTGCAACAATATATACTGATTAAAGTGTCAGAAAATAAGTACATTTATCGATAGCGAGAAGAGACAATGTGATTGCACTAGGGGTGTAATGCACACACTCTCTCGCCTTCTTCTGCCTCTCTGTATTCTGAGAGAGGCCTAGGGAGATATGTGAAAATACTCATCGGCAAAAGACTCCCCCCATGGCGCAGTCAGTAACGTACGAGAGTCCCCAAAGTGGAAGGACCCTGTGGGAAGAGTTCGACTCCCCTGGTAGGCTAGCGTTTTTGCTATTTTTGTTTTTCCTATTATTTTTGTTATTAAGGCAATCTCCCTTCTTCTTCACTATCAAACTCCTGTGCCTTCACATAACGTGTCAATTCACTATAATTTCGCTTCCTTTGTATGATTAAATGATGCTTCATTCTTGAAATCATTCCAATATGTTGCTGACACCACAGCGAGGCAATCAACTTAGTCTCATGCGTACTCACAATCAGTTCCATTCGTCAATCATAAACGAATCACGTGAGAATATTCAATCTTTCTCCGTAATCGGTTATGTATTCATTGACAGAGAGAGAGAGAGAGACTGAAGTGAAGATGGAAGGATCATAAAAAGAATCTTTTATCGAGTCGAGAGGTTTGAACAATAAACATAACCGACTCTGTGCAAGATTGTCATCATTCGAATCGAGAGTTGATAGGGGGGGGGACGGAATACACTAGCGAAGACTAATCAACGAGTATAACAATGGAATGAATTCTAACGACGAGTTCCATCCTCGAAGAAGATTCCTCCATCGAGGGCGCAATATTTGGGACAGATTCCCTTCTCTCCCGATCCTCCGGAGTTTCCGTCCTGACCGGGCTGTCCATTCTGTCCGTCGTTTCCGGTTGCTCCAGACTGTCCAGGTTGTCCACGAGATCCATTCTGACCGGGTCTGCCGTCGTTTCCTGGTCTTCCAGCTGGTCCAGCGGGTCCCTTGGAACCGGGACGACCAGGCTGTCCGGGAGGTCCAGGGATCGGGCGACCGCCCTGGGCAGACTTTCCGGGGGCTCCAGGTCTGCCGTCGTTTCCGGGGCGTCTGAAATAGATATTGATTAGAATGGGTACGATTGTTGGATGGGCCAGTGGATATTTCATTGACTTACCCAGCGTTTCCGTTGTTTCCTCTTCCACCGTTCTCTCCAGGGTGTCCATCAGATCCCTTGGGTCCGGGTGATCCGGGTCTTCCGTCTTTTCCAGCGGGTCCGGGGGCTCCAGGGGCTCCAGGCTGTCCAGCGGGGCAAGGCTGGCAGGGAGGAGGAGTCAGAGGTTCACAGGGCTTTCCTCCTGAGGGTCTCCCAGGGTTTCCGTTGGACCCCGGGGTTCCATGCCTGCCGGGGGTTCCGGGTCTTCCGGGGGCTCCGGGAGCTCCAGCTTGTGAGGGTATACAGCAGTCGGGTCTGAAGGGACCAAGCGTATCGACTGAGAGAGAACGGGCAGTTCTATTGTGAGGAAGAAGAGGAAGAGTCGATACATCAGACCAGATCGATTGTGTTCGAGTCTTAAATGGAAACAATGAGATGTTGATTAACGTTCAGTGGATCGAAAATTTTAGTGGCGTAATTTTAGTGGCAAGGTTGCACTGTCGTAAATTTGAGTCGTAAGTTTTAGTGGGATAGAAGGATTCCAGTTTTAGCTGATAATCAACAACGGATACGTGAAGAGGGGAAGAGATCTGCCAAGGTCAATTAAAGGATTGTTCCTGGTTTGAGTAGTAGTTACTCTCTACAGTAAGAAAGAGCTTACCTTGCATAGTCTGACTCTATCGAGAGTATTATCCCTCATTGATCTTAGATTAGACTGCATCATTGGAACAGTGACTGCCAGAGAAAGAACAGCGAGAGTTGAGATGCATACTGCACCATATCCAACTCCCTTTAGGGCCTGAGAAGGGACGGATGAAGGTGGGAGGAGGAAGAGAACGAGGGATAACTCACCTTAATTTTGTACTCTCTGTCCATGATTCGACTGCTTTCAGTGAAGCTTTCATCCTCTCAATGCCTTTTATACCCATAGAGTACTTTGTCGAGTTTTTCCTTACACTGAGCTCTTCTCTTGGCAGTTTTATTCTCATTTCTCTCTCACTCTCGCTTTTTTGCTACACTACTCCGTTCTCTTGGACGTTTCTCTCTGAGACGAAGAGAAGGAACTTTTTACGGTTGACCATTCGAGGAAAGATTTGCTGTCTCAAGGATTCATCTATATCCATATCGAACAGAGATTACAAATTTATATCGTAGATTCATGACTAAACAATAACATATTTGAATAAACGGGAATAAACGGGTCCTTCATACATATCTACTCCTTTCAACACTTTCAGTCTATACAGTAAATATATTTCATGCTCAGAGATTATTTCATGCCTCTGAATGTTCTTTCATGTCTGTGAAACCTGGTTTGATATTATTGAGCCCCGTTCCGTGAATGTATTACTAATGAACAATGTTCATCAATTCTGTCTTTTCAGTTCGGTTTGTAGCTTCATTTTCCTGAATGATCTCTTCATTCGAACCTTGAGAATGAGCTGATATAATGGGAAAGAGAGCGAAAGGGCAAACTTTCTTTGAGTCGTTTTTCTACGTCTTTACCAATTTATGAGTGTTGCGATGTCTAGTGGAACTGACGAAGGGAAGAGAAATGCACGAGATAAAACTGATTTGCGGCCACAAAAATAGAAACGCAAACAGGGTAGGTTTATCAGTAGACAACAGAGAAACAGTTTTTTTCATTTTTAATGATAAAATAATGATAAGTTCGATTGCAGAATATTTATCAAATGAGGACCCTAATACTCAATCTCTCTCCATCGACTGTCTACGGATCTTCCGTCGTTTCATCAGCATGCGGTTTTGCCCCTTCCCATTTATACAATTCAAGTTATCGGATTCGTCTACTCTTCGCTATCTCAGTTTAGCATCAACAACGAGGATTATCAATCATTTTAATTATTCTACCAATTTTTTCTTATTTATCTACACTCATTGGTAATTTTGTGGACTCGAAAAACTGCGTAAGAGAGGAATAGAAAATACGAGATTTGTACATGAAGAAGAAAGAATCGTCAATCATTCGATGAATTGAATGAATAAGAGAAGATGAACACAAATACAGTGTAGGAAATGTGAAGAACCTTATCAGAATCATGAAGTAAATTCTTGTTGTTTTGTATTCACTTAGGCGAGCATGAATGATTATAACAATACAGACACTTCCGCAATAATAGTAACAATACAAAAGGTCGATAAACCTTTATTCAGTTCATAAACACTAGACAATGAGTTCATTTCTTCTTGAAATTGAATACTTTGTTTGGGCGCAAGACATTGCTTTCGAATTCCTGAAAATGCCCCTTCCCAATCTTCCTTATTCCTCCTAATCAATAATCTTTTACCTCGCTCGTCATAATATTCCCAGCCGGTGATTCGTGTACTACTACCATGTATCCCGTTGCTGGTCTCTCTTTATTCGCCACTACATTACACGCTCCATGACGATTACTGAAATTGAGGAAATTATTGAACTATTTCTAGAAGAAGAATAGCAACTAACGTGTAGCTTCCCATATAGAGACCAACTCCCATCTTCTCAACTGATTTCCATACAAGATTTGTGAAATGAGCTGCTCTCAATTGGAGTTGAGGACGATTGTAATTATAATATTTGATCTCCTGAAGAAGAAATTGAATATATATATTCAGAAGTGATTCATTATTGCTTCACCTCATAGAAAGCTTTCATAGCATTTCTTGCCAATTCTTCTTCATTTACATCACTGGTCGACCAAATGAAGTAGATGTTTTCTCCTCCTAGAATTCTGATCATCTCTTCAGGCCCCGAAGTGAGAACATGTTCTGAGGGGAGAAATTCCTCTCGAGATGAGAGGAATAAACCAACCTGCTTGAGAATGATATAGACACTTATCATTTGCTATCTTTCCCAGATGACGAGCCTACAAGAGGAAGAATGAATGGGAGCAAAAGAGAAGGAATAGATACCCATGCCATTGCAGAGTTCTCAAGTGATTTATCCACAGTGAGAGGAGGAGCGTCGTGAAGTGAACGAAGGAAATTATGATGTTCCATCATCTAAATTGATATTCGTTCTCTTCGAATTCAAAAAGGAATCTTACAATTCGACGGAATGTCGTGATATTAAATCCATATACTGTAGATAATGAAAGAAGGAATAGTGAAAGACATATTTGGACACCCATTCTTCAGGAGTTGTCACTTCTCGAATCCATCTCTTTCTTTTATATCGTCCTCTTTGATTCTCTTATCACTTTCTGTCTCCTCCTAATCGTGTCAATTCTTCTGTTTTTCTCATGAGGTGAGACAGCCAAAATTATCCCCCAAATCTGCCATAGTCAAAATTCCTCTAGTAGAAATCATTGTTCGTCGGGATAATTCCCATACTGGAAAACAGGAAGTTCCTTCTTCCTATTACGTGCGCTAAATTGATAGCGAAAGTTCCGTTTATCAGATGTAATGTTGCCATTGTGAGACGAATCAGATGATATTCTCTCCATTCGTGTAAATGGACAAGAACAATCAACAATAACAAGGTAACGTTGTCGTCAATCTATTCATTCTATCATCGACCAACAAATTCACTCATCGAATCAAATACGCGTTTATTTTGAATTACATGATACTCGATAGTCGGTACATTCGTAATCTATAAGTGTGTTGAATATCCATAATGTGAAATTCAATCAACAAATCTTTCCTTCCGTTGAATAGTCAGTTCTTCTTCTTTCGAAATTACAATCGATTTTGGAGGCAATTCAAGCTCTGGGAAAGTCTGCAACACAAATTAGATTTGAATAGAAATCGTCTAATAATCTTACTTGATTAACGGTCTTCTCATATCTTTTCACTCGTCTGCTCGTAAATAGAAAAGAAGCGATTGCCAGACACTAGATAAATAAATAACACGTGGTTCGAAATTTCGGCTCTGGTCCGTTTTGGGTGTCCCATCAAAGTTTCCTGGTCCCAAAATAGTTTCCTGGTCCTTAAGAAGTTTCCTGGTCCCCGAATAGTTTCCTGGTCCCAGAAATAGTTTCCTGGTCCCAGAAATAGTTTCCTGGTCCCAGAAATAGTTTCCTGGTCCCAGAAATAGTTTCCTGGTCCCATAATCGGCTGATCAGGGCACTGAAAAGTTTCCTGGTCCCAGAAAAAGTTTCCTGGTCCCAGAAATAGTTTCCTGGTCCCAGAAATAGTTTCCTGGTCCCATAATCGGCTGATCAGGGCACTGAAAAGTTTCCTGGTCCCAGAAAAAGTTTCCTGGTCCCAGAAATAGTTTCCTGGTCCCAGAAATAGTTTCCTGGTCCCATAATCGGCTGATCAGGGCACTGAAAAGTTTCCTGGTCCCAGAAAAAGTTTCCTGGTCCCAGAAATAGTTTCCTGGTCCCAGAATTCTTCCAAATTATCATTAGTTGTTTCCTTTTCTCTATACAAGTCGTTCCCTACACCTTCGGGAGTGTAAGGTCCAACCAAACACTATTCGATGAATTAAATACAGGACCAATTGACAGGTGAGAACAAGTTTTGTTACATATTTGAAAAAGAATTTTGAGATTTGTTCTCACTGCCCCCTCTCTCTCGTACGCAGGACTACTTTTTGAAATATCGCACAAGTTTGACATAGTGGTGCTGGTAATAAGTGCCGAATATGAAATAGAAACTCGTAGAGAGATAAGGAAACTGTGGGCCAACGATAACAACAGCATCTGCATTAAAGAAGGCGTAAACTCAAAATTTTCGGGGGATATCTAACGTCATAGGTCGATAGTTTCCGTAAACTACATTCCGAATTCAAAAATTATAACTCGTTAACTCAACTTTGAACTGAGTTACATGCGCGCAAAGTTTCTACAGGGCACAGGCAAAATCAAGATGCGCGGTGCAAAGGGAAGGGAGCTAGGTCAAAACGCAGAGGTGATGGGAAGAGACAGGAGAGGAGCGAAATACTCTCGCGTCTGTCACTCTCACCCTCCTACAGTACTTCCCCCTGATTGCACAGGGAAGTGCTTCCCCGCATTTGGAGTTTACGCCTTCTTTAAGGTGAGTGATTAGTATAATAAGTAAATTGTAATTTACTTCTTAAGCACAAGACATGCTGCATCCTGTTCATAGTGGGAAGATCTGACAAAGTGGAAGTAGAAAATGAGGAATTTGGAGATATCCTTCAGTTCGATTTCGATGAAACTTATAGGAACTTGGTTTACAAGGTGTGAATTAAAATTTTAGGTAGCGAGAAATGAATTTTTACATCATAGGTGGGAGCTGCTTTCCGATGGGTGAAAGCTCACGTCAATGCCGAATATTATGCCAAAATCGATAGTGATACGGTTGTGGATATTGGCTTCTTAAACTATCGACTTAATGAAACGAGACGTCGTATATATGAGTCATTCGGGTAATGATAACAAGAGAGTATAGTAATATCAGTCGAAGTTCAGTGAGGGAACGCCTTTCATAGCATGCATCATGCACAATTATTCTGTTCCTGTTAGAGATATAAATTCTCAGTGGTGAGAGACCAAGCTAATTTGTATTCAAAAAAATCAATTTTGAGGTTCGTTCATGCGGAGGACTATTCTAATAATACTTATCCCAAGTATTGCTCCGGTCCAGCTTACGTCTTAAATGAAATTGCCCTTGCAAAAATAGTTGAAAAGATGAACCAACATAAGGTTTTTATTTCAATTTAGTACGGAAAGAGCACACCTATGTGCAGGTTATTTTGGTAGAAGACGTGTTCTACACTGGAATTCTAGCTTCTCCACAAGTGCATCTGATTTCCATGGAGAAAATTATTTCGACATACTTCGTTAGTTATACTCATAATATTCTAATGAATGAAGATTACAGACAACGACAACGTTATGCGACACAGACGGATATCCTCTTCTCAGTGTCATATGCACCCATTATCAATACCATGTTAAGTCCGAAAAGAATCTAACTGCAGCTTTTGCGACTCTGCGAAAATTCCGCGAACATTGCCAATCTGAGCTTGATGGCCTGTCCTGCGTTTCAACTGGTCTACATACTCAATGTGGTGGTAGAAAGATATCGATCCCCTGGGAGGAGGAAAGAATTGAGGAGTTGACAGTTAAAAATGTTACTACAGTGAACCGCCCTTCCCGTCCTTTTACATTAAGCCGTCTTTTCACTCGCATCAATTCGCTCTTATATTTATATCCGACAAGTTATCTCCGCCCCCCAAAAATACCCTCGTCACGAAAAATCACGAAGAGAATAAACTAATTCTAAAGATAAATTGCATCGTGTACACCTCAAAATGTTTCTACATTGAACCGTCCATTTAATTATAACCCACTGTGGATGGGACCAGGAAACTATTTCGGGGACCAGGAAACTATTTCTGGGACCAGGAAACTACTTCTGGGACCAGGAAACTTTTTCAGGCTCTGATCGGTCGATTCTGGGACCAGGAAACTATTTCTGGGACCAGGAAACTTTTTCTGGGACCAGGAAACTATTTCTGGGACCAGGAAACTTTTCAGTGCCCTGATCAGCCGATTATGGGACCAGGAAACTATTTCTGGGACCAGGAAACTATTTCTGGGACCAGGAAACTATTTCTGGGACCAGGAAACTTTTCAGTGCCCTGATCAGCCGATTATGGGACCAGGAAACTATTTCTGGGACCAGGAAACTTTTTCTGGGACCAGGAAACTTTTCAGTGCCCTGATCAGCCGATTATGGGACCAGGAAACTATTTCTGGGACCAGGAAACTATTTCTGGGACCAGGAAACTATTCGGGGACCAGGAAACTTCTTAAGGACCAGGAAACTATTTTGGGACCAGGAAACTTTGATGGGACACCCAAAACGGACCAGAGCCGAAATTTCTATTTCAAACTGACCAAGAATCCAGTGAGAATTCCTGCATATGCATAGATATTGAGATGAGGAGAAGCGAAGAAGACAGAAGAAGCAGCGAGAGACTAAGAGAAATGAATTGGATTGAGAAGGGAATCGATCGACTGACTGAATAGAATCGAGATGCTCCGAATACTTGATGCTTCCTTTCCGGAATCAAACGAGCACACACTATTGTCCTAAAATGAGATTTGATTTGAGATGATGTTATTTGCCGACTAATTTTAAAATCAATTAATGAACCTTGTTGTGTTATTCGCTGTGTCAGCAATTCCAAATAGAGAAGCTAGAACAAGAAGTGGAATGAGACTGAAGATAATAATGGATGAGTGAAAAGAATATAAACAACCTTGGTTGAATGAGTAACGATGGTTCATCCGTTGGTTCAATTGTACTGTTTTTGGGAATCATCAGAACAATAAGAATGTAGATTATCTGAGAACCAAATATATGATAAATCAGAATCAATTTACCAATTGAACGATAGAACTGAAAACCATGAGTGGGCGCATGGCAAAATCGTTGAATCTCTCCGATAATTTGAGAGTCAAGAAAGCAGCTGAGAATGTGAATTACTCTACAATTAAAATTTATATTGTACATACCGGCGAAACTTCCAATGGCGAAACACATACTGAAGTAAGCAGTTATGTAAATGTACTCTGATAAACTCTGCAAGTTGGAAGAGATCATTTAAATTCGTTGATCAGCTCACATCGGTGTAATGAAGTGTTGTTGGAATGATAGTAACCCAAAGACTATCGAATAAAGATGAATAGACAAAGAAGGGAACGAGAATGAGAATCTTCTTCTCTACTAACATTTTGAGCATTGCACCTAAACGATATTGATAATTAGATGTATATAGAAGGAAGTTAGTCTACCTATTTGACCCTTCAAAGTTTTATGAGGTACATCGAGAGATGCGATGTTTCCTTCTATGTCATCGTTAGGAAGAAGAGCGAACACACACATGGAGATTATGCAAACGATTGTGAAAACTTCATAGAAATGTCTGAATTGTTTAATCCCCACAATTGTATATCAAATAAACGAACTTGATTTCAAGATCGGAATAACTTCGATATTCAGTATCAATTCCTTCCTCATTGTACATAACCGTAATGAGAATGTAGATTATCCCAGAGAGGAAAATAGCCAGACAAGTGATTATACTGAATTCAATTTCATCTGAAGGCTTCTAGATTCCTGTAACCTGGTGATCGAATGATTCCGATCTAGTGATTTGATAGTTGATATCTCAAGTAGAAATCCTTCGAAACCGACATTGTAAACTAAAGATGCTTGTGAACTATTCTATTAAGAATGTTCCCCACTTGCTATTCCAATTCCGAATACAGCACAAGCAACGAAGAAAATCCATCGTTCGAGAAATTGAAAAGTTATGAAATAAAAAATTGCACAAAGAACTCCGATTAGGGAAATCCACTGAAGGAAATAATTGAATAAGAATAAGAGACGGATGAAACCTTTGATTTGATACAGTTAGTGAGACAAGGAGCAAAGATAGTGGAAACCATTGTGAATACATTGATAACTGCCATCCCATAGTATCCATCATGTTTCTCTATTCTATAAATGAGAAATGAAAAGGACTAAAGAGAGATTAGAATACCTTCCTGGATGTCGTCGACTAACTGAATGGAGAGCCGCAACCAGAATAAAATCCTAAAGAGAAAAAAAGAGTAGGGAAATAAGGAGATATCCTACCTGTGTACTACAAGCTGTCTGAAAGAACAGATTACCAATAGCTGAATGAACTGCATTCGAAGTAGGGGAATGACCCATTCAACTGGAATAGAGCGGAAAGTTACGGAATGCAAAAGAGAACTGATTGGATTCCATTAGAACAAAGGTTGTTTACTTAGCTGCTTCCAAACAGTCTCAAATCAAGAAAAGGAGAAGGTGGGTGGGAATGAAATGAGTACTCTGACCAATCCCTCATTCAAATGCATCTTCCCCCCTGGGGGAGTGTACTATTTCCCTGTCATAGTAATCCTCTCTCGAGAGTATTCCAACTAGAGAATGTTTACTATGAGGATGGAAACCGTTTGATCTCTCCTTTCTCTCATCCCTTTTCCGGTTTTGTTTGTCGTTCAATAATGCACTCATTCACTGAGGAAAGAGACAGATCATCTCAATCACATTGATTCAAATAAATAGATTTATACTCAATCTAGATCGGCGAAATCAGTAATTTGTTATCACAGAACAAACTAAGTACAGTATGCAATCAATGCGAGATAACTGTGAACACTCAGTGTCAGTGAAATCTCTTCTAAATTTATTATGACAATCTCTATAAGAGTTGAATTGTAAGATACAGTTGACTATATCAATAATCTAGTTCTGTCCCTGTTTCTTCTTGAAGAGAACTTGTACTTCACTGCTTCCTGTGTACAATTCAGCTTGAACTTCTCCCTTCCACAATTTAATCGATCGATCCAATTCAAATCGAACGGCCACTGATGTCTGACATGATATGATTGTTGAATGAGAATTAAGTGTCAAATTTTACCTGAGTATTTGGATATCGATCGGACCATTGAAAGACAGACCAGTCAATACCACGTATATCGAAGTGGAAACGATAAGACCCGCCTGTTTCTTGACGCTCAAGGACTATCTAAATTAGCTACTCTTCGAATTTGAATCCGATTCAATTGACCTCAACAAATTCCCTGAGATCGTTTGAATGAATTGAAACGGCCGGAAGATGAAGATTAGTGAAACTAGCGAGAATATCAATGGAACAACTGGGAAGACTCATAAATGGCTGCAATACATTTTCAATAATCGAATATTCTGGTCGCTCACAGTTTCTTCCTGATCCTTAGCTTTTTCGGCAGATATCGATATTTCCTCACATCCATTGAATGCAGCCCATGCATAGAACAATTCATTGAAGACCTGAGATGAAGAAGATAAAGAGTTGGATTACTTTCTAATCTACCGGGGACAGATTTTCTATATTGTGAATTCGTTTGAATCTCATGCATTTCTTTCCGAGATCGAGAATGAATCGGCGAAGTCTCAAACTTTTCAATGAGATACAATTCATTATAAATCGATGAACCTATCACTTTTCTCAACTTGAAAGTCGACATTTCTGAATGAAATTGTGTCGATGATTTTCTTATGGAGTAGAAATTGTAGATAATCGAGCATTGAATCGTTGACAATAACCTGTGATTGACTCCCTCTCTTTCTTATCTCTCTTTATCATCTCACTCACACTATAGATTGACACATCTCTTACTTCACAGTGCTTCATTACAGATTCGAGATCAGATAAAAATTGATTGGAAGGAGTTGTAATCTCTTCAACTTCGCCCTTGAAAATGTAGTGGGAATTCTGAAAGGGAAGAGATCTTTGTCTGTTTTGAGTATTATCTTATCACTCAGAAAAATACTGAGAGTCAACCTTGAAGAAGAGAAGGAAATGAACGGATAGAATGATCCAGTTATGGTTTGGTTAGAGAAAAGGTAAGAGACACATGATTAAGTTCACTCTTTGCTTTTTAGAGAAAGTAGGAAGGTGCAGTAATTAGAGCAATCCATAATTGATTAGGAGTTAGTGATATTGATAATGATTAGAGTAATAAACCTCTCTGGTTAATCCAAATCGATGTCGATGATCTTCACATTCTCCATCACAAATTCCCCATTTTGATGATCTCTCATCGTCTGATCGAAGAAGAAAAATATGTCCCTTTGGACGCTAAAATTGATTCATAATCAATGAAGATCAATTCACATTCTCACCCCTTCAATTACCAATTGAGTAAATTTTCTCATTGGCATTTCATGATTATCAACGATTGCATTGAATTGTTTAGATGTCAATTGAATATTTGCGAGATCTTTTGGATTAGTGAAGTTGAATATTCTAACGAGAAGTTCAATGGGAAGAGTCGATCTTTCCATCTGCAGAAGAAAGAAACAATTGAATTATTGTGACATTGGAAAAGAGAGACAAATAAGAGACAACAACACAAAACAATGGCGATTTCCCTACAAGGGTGGTGATAAAAGAGAACGCGTCGAAATGAATTGAGAGTGAAGAGAAGAGAGACAGCTGAGAATGAAGAGAGACGAAACAGGTTGGAAAGGAAGGTAAGGGAAGGTGTTACTGTGCCATTCACAAGTCAACTCTTATGGATTGTCTTATTTATTGAAGGTGGAGCGAGAAAAGAGGAAGAACAAAGTGCAACGGATTGAACTGATTGTAAGATAGTATCTAGTTGAGATGATGCAATTAGAACAGAGAAAGAAGGAACTAAACTGTAGGAGAGAACTAAAACAGAAGAGAACAAAACCATAGATTATATGAATGGTCAATGTACTTGAAGAGACCAAGGACAATCATTAAGAAATGTATACTACAGATTAGAAAAGAGAAGGCATTTTCATCGTGTGACCGATAAGAACTCCTCTTGTTTTGATCGCTCATATCATTTATATAGACGAAAGTCTTCATTCGACCTCATTCTCAACCCCACCTTCTCAATCGAATACAATTCCTTCCAGATGATTCTGTATCTCATCGCCTTCATTCTCTTCACATATATTGTTCTGTTCTATCGAAACGTTCGCAAATATCCAAAAGGACCATTTCCCTTACCACTGATTGGAAACCTCTATCACGTACGTTTCATGACTAAAAAAATAACCGTACGATATTTTAAGTTGAGTCCTGAATTTTTACACGAGAAAGTGCACGAGATTGGAAAAGAATACGGTAAGAATATTGGTACAATTCACAATAAATCGATCCTTTGAAGATGGATGTTTCACTTTATTCCTTCCTCGTCCAATTGTGATGTTCACTACTTTCGATACAATCAAAGAATCACTTGTTATCAGTGAGATTTAGCCCTTTATTATATTATTTTCCGTTATCTCGATAACTCAGGTGATAATTTCTCGGGTCGATCTCATCTTCCTCCTGAGACTCTCCTTCAAATGGTTTGAATAGTCCTTCAGTATTCATTAATATTTCATTCCTTAGAACGACCAAACGGGAGTTCTCATATCGGATGGAAATGTATGGAGAGCACAAAGAAGAACATCACTTAGAATATTAAGAGATCTCGGATTGGGAAGAAATCTCATGGAAGCGCAGGTTAGATCAATGAGATAGTTCAATTCGATACAATGAAAGTAAATAGATAAATCGATCAATCGACGAAATGTTGAGACAAATCACTGCAAACAATGACGGAGTTTCTCCTTTTAATATGAATTTACCGATCCAGGTTATCAGGTCATATGATGGGACTTTCATTATTTATTTCGTCTCAGCTCTGCATTGGAAATGTAATGAACGAAACATTATTCGGATTTCATTTCGAATATGATGACACTGAGAGATTTGAATATTTCAATGGATGTGTAACGAAACATTTACAAATGGTCAAGGTATTCGATAAGGAAGGAGAAATAGATAGGAAGGAGAGATTGTTACAGGACAACTTCTACGTTCTCGTAGTACAAGCTTTCCCATGGGCTAAGAATCTTCCTTTCATAGGTGAACGAGGATTCAAAATTCCATTTGAGAATGTATCAAAGGTAATAGTTATCCAGTATCTACTTAGTATCCATTAAGTCATTTCTAGTATCACAAGTTTATCGAAGAGGAAGTGAACAAAATCGTTGATCATTACCACATGGACCATGAACCAACAAATTTCGTCGAATCGTATCTATTGGAAATGCAGAAGAATGAGGATTTGGAGTGAGTCAATGAGATTTCTAATCATCTCATAATCTGTTCAGTATGGAGAATCTTCATGCGATCGTTGTCGATTTTTGGATGGCAGGAATGGAAACAACGAGTACGTCACTCAAATGGGCATTACTCCATCTTATGAAGAATCCTGAGAAACAAGTAATATTCTTAAACTACCATTCTTTGTAACATAAAAATGAAGTTGGATTGTAGGAGAAGATGCGTACTGAACTCCTTGCGGTGGTTGGAAAGGACAGAAGAATTCAGATGACTGACAAACCGAAACTTCCTTATTTCGTAGCTGCGATTGCTGAATTACAGAGAGTGGCCAATATGCTCTCATTCGTATTCTTCCATCGATGTAAGAATGAGTTATGTCACTAGTATCTAGATATGAAGAAATAATTATAGGCACAGAAGATTCAATAATCGGGAACAAGTTCATTCCAAAGGATACCCTCACTTTCCCTCAGATATTCTCAGTTCTCAAGGATGATCCAATATTCGAAAATCCAGAGGAATTTAGACCAGAAAGATTCCTCGAAGAAGATGAGAAAACAGTGAACAAAGTAAACTGAACTAATTATCAATCGATGAAGAATCAAAATATTTCAGAAAGCGACAGAACGAATGATTGCATTTGGAATGGGGAAAAGGCAATGTGTTGGAGAAGGTGAGAAGGGACAGAGATGGATGAATAATACCTAAGAATCAATATTGAGGTCTCGCTAAAACTGAAATATTCCTCGTTTTGGGAACTCTTCTACTCAATTATCGATTTGAACCCTTTGGTCCAATTGATTTGAGTCCCATATTTGGATCAGTTCTCAATCCACGACCAAGCATGTGTAGAGTAGTACCTATCTGATCTATTTCATTCATGGAGTGTCGTGAAATAATAAACACTTTCGAAACATTTTCCAATATTCCGATTAATAATTATTGATAGTACTTTCCTAGGGAGCACAGAAGACCGTAGCCCCTCATTCGTTGTAAGAAATATTTGACAACTGACTCATAAATATTGAAAAAATATTTAGTTAGTGAATCGTTCGGAGGTGTTAGAATTAGCTGACAACTGAACATGTGAATTTTGCAATATGAATCACTAAACCCTATAGATGTGTTCTGTTCTGACCACATGGTCATTTATCAGTGACTATAGATTACTCCAATATACACGATAATTTGTTCTCATCGACTCTTCATTCTCTCAGTCATTCTCCTTTTCTCTTCTCTAGACTGCTTATTCCTCTCTATCAGCACACTTTCCATTCTCTCGTGCGAATTGTTCTCTTCACTGTGTGTTGTGTACCCTTCCTCCCTTCTCTATATAACCGTCGAAAAGAGAGATAGAAAGCAAGAACGGTTCCCTTCGATCACAGATGATTTTAATCCTCGTCTTCATTGGAGTTCTCACTTATATCGTTCTCTACTATCAATATGTTCGAAAGTATCCGAAAGGACCACTGCCACTTCCACTCATTGGAAATCTTTATCATGTAAAGAGTGTTCATTATTCACTGATTATATCGAAATTCAGTTAAAACCCGATGGTCTCCATGAATATCTTCACGAAATTGGAAAGGAATACGGTAGAACCATTCCATTCTCTTTTCCTTATTTCCTTTCTCTCAGGCCATTGTTTCACTCTTTTCCTTCCTCGTCCTATTGTTGTTTTCACTGATTTCTCAACAATCAAAGAGGCTCTCGTTACTCAAGGTATTCAGTGGAGTAATCAAATAATTCTAATCATTGGTCTTAGGAGATAACTTCGCTGGTCGATCCCATCTTCCTCCAGAGACTTATCTTCAGAAGGTTTTATTTTTTTCTTTTAAATAAATAATACAAATAAAACAATTGAGACTCTCCAAACGGGAGTTCTCATTTCGGATGGAGAAGTATGGAGAGAACAGAGAAGAACTTCACTTAGAATAATGAGAGAACTCGGATTGGGAAAGAATTTGATGGAGGCACAGGTTAATTCAATCCTCCCTTTTTGTCTCACATCATCGCAGCTCATAGATTAGACTAGAGTGAACTGAATCGAATAATCTAATTGAAGGTTAATCGTTCGATCGATGAATTACTCGATCAATTGAAGACAACGAATGACGGAGTGAAACCATTCGATATGAACACTCCACTACAGGTTCATTTTGACTTCGCAATGCTAAGCAATTCTTAGAATAATCTGAGTGATAAATAGAAGGGATGATATGCCTATTCAGTTATGCGTTGGAAATATCATCAACGAGACTCTCTTTGGATACCACTTCAAGTATACGGATACTGAACGATTTCAATTCTTCATCAATTGTGTCAACAAACATCTTCAGAATATTAGGGTGAGAAGAGAGAACTAGAGTAGTGTTCACTGTACCCACCACAAACATTGAACATGTCAAATAAGAAATATGAACAGTCATTCAAAAGTAAATTGTAGGATAATTTCTGGGTGATGCTGATTATGGCGTGGCCATGGGCTAAACATCTTCCTGTTATTGGAGAGAAGGGATACAAAGATCCTATTCACAATATTTCCAAGGTATTTAAATTAACTTGTGATCATTGACACACACAATGCTAATTTCAGTATCAAGATTTTATCGAGGAAGAGGTTAATAAAATCGTGAAATCATTCGATACAGACCAAGAACCAACGAATTTCATTCAATCCTATCTTGTCGAAATGAAGAAGAATCCCGAGTTAGAGTAAGTCACTAAAATGGAAGTAATATATTGCTCATCTTCCTCCTTTCAGCCTCGTTAACTTGTATGCCATCGTAGTCGATTTCTGGTTGGCAGGAATGGAAACAACGAGTACGACACTCAGATGGGCATTACTACTTCTAATGAAGAACAATCATGTGCAAGTGAGAATATCACTCCATGAATTTTCTATAAACTCTGGTCCACCCTTCGTGAGGCGGTTGGGTGTCTACGACCCAATGGACCGAAACATCCAACCGCATTTCTTTAGGAAGTCTTTTATTATCTAGCCTCTTCCTAGCAGTTTCCCTAATCTTTTCGTCTCATAAACCATATTTGATTTTAATCTCTCTATAGGAGAAGATGCGTGAAGAACTTCTTTCTGTAGTGGGAAAAGACAGAAGAATTGAAATGGGAGATAAGCCGAATCTTCCCTATTTTAATGCTGCAATCGCAGAGATTCAAAGGACGGCCAATATGGTTCCCTTCCTTGGATTCCATCGCTGTAAGACTACATTTGAATATTCATGAATTAATGAGTGAATTAAGGCACGGATGATTCAGTGGTCGGTGGGAAATTAATCCCTAAGGATACTCTCACAATGCCTCAGATATTCTCTGTTCTCAAGGATGACGAAGTATTTGAGAATCCAACTGAGTTCATACCTGAAAGATTCCTTGAAGATGATGGAAAAACAGCGAGCAAAGTAAGTGAAATTATCTGTGGAGACTAAATGCAATTTTGTTATTTGAGAAACAATTGGAACGATTCATCGCATTTGGAATGGGAAAGAGACAATGTGTTGGAGAAGGTGAGAATAGAAAAGAGAATGATATGTAATAGAGAATCATTCAGGATTGGCTAGAATGGAACTCTTCCTTGTATTGGGAACTCTTCTTCTCAATTATCGATTCGAAAAGACGGAACCAATTGATATGAAGCCAATCTTCAGTGCAGTTCTTGTTCCTCGACCATACAAGTGCAAAGTTGTACCCATTTGATTTCGTTTGACGGGGAGAGATGTACATACGATAAATATTGCAATTCATATTTCGTAGTCAAGCATTCCAGACATTCAATTGTTGTCTATGAGTAAACATAGTTCCAAAAAGGAAAGTAGTTTAGTGAAAGGTGACTGGGTCATTTAATCCATTCAATGCTTCTATCGTGCTTAATCTCAGCATAATACACTCGTGGCACTTACATTTTCTCTTTTAATCCTCAGTGTTCCAATACTTTCACTTATCTCATCATTCGAACTCATTCGTTTCACTCATATCCTTTTCATTCTTCATGAAATTTCACGTCCTCTTATTTTTGAATTTTTCATTTGTTTCGGGTAAGAAAAAAATGTAACGAGTGGTTCAGATGATGACAATACTCAGGTTTATTAACACGTCGGAATCTGACTGATTTAATCGAGAAGCTCCGGATAGGGAAAGAATCATTCAACTCAGCCAAAAGTCTTCACTACATGTGGTGAGGAGGTTTGTGTCGAATAATTACAATTATTTTCTACGTAAACTATTACTGATATTCGTGACAGGCACACCCATTCAGTGAAGGCTCTTCTAGTACAAGTATCAAAGGGAATTGTTCCTCTTCTCGATAAAGGTTGTTCACTATTTGTCAAAATAATTCACATCTCCATCTCTCAGATTCTGAGAGAAATTTTCTTCTTTGTCTCCGTCGAATTGAGAAGAAAACTGATTTAGTCCGGACATCGAAATGTCTCGTTGAAGCAAGAAAAACATTGGATAGACGAAAAGAGTTGAGCTGTGATGAAGAGAGTGAGTGATTGAATGAGTTATTCATTCAGAGAGTCCACTACTGAATCGACGAAATTCATTGCGGAGAATCAAAACAGAGTCGAAGATACGAAAAGGTTTTATTTGACTCTTCTATCACATTACGAAAGTTATTTTATTCGAGAGGCCACCATAAAACTCCGACAGAACGAATGGGAGATAGCTTCAAGGTTCGACCACGACCTTCTACATGGAAAATACAAAGAAGACTCTTATTGGAAAGGCATATTCGATTCTTGACGAGACATAAAGTACGAAGAAATCCATGACTTTTATCAATATATTCTTTTAAGAGGAAAGTTGGGCACAGAAGAGTAAAGCGAAGTGAGTATCGACTGATTCCCAAAGGATACAAACAAGTAAATCGATACGTAAGTCTCCTTTTATTTATTACTCCGTCTATCCCATCCATTTGATTCAGATAAAAAAAGTGAAGAATGCGCCGAATCTAATTGATCCTCACGGTTCCTCCGTTCAGAGATTCACTAAGGTTTCTTTCCATTCGTGTCAAAATAAAAATATGGAATTTCAGTCGGTATCAAAGCTATTTCGAAATGAAGCATTAGATGGATCAACACCTCGATGGGCGGACACATACAAGAGATTACTCAAGATTAAGGTTTATCTTTCTCATCATTTTTGACATTCAAAATATTTTCAGAGAGATATGGAAATTCGTGAAAGAGATCCAACTGCGAGAATGTATGATTCGCCCGTAGATGAATTAGTATTCAATAAGGTCTGATTCATTCTCTCATTTCATCTCTCTCTTCTCTCTTTCAGACTCTTCATAATTTTCGTCTCAATCTCGATATTCCTCTAAATGGAAATGGAATTCCTCCTCTAGTGAAAGATGCTCTTTCTCTTGCTAATTCAGTCCGATCTCACACTTCCAAGAACAAAGGAGATAATAACTACAAAGTGATTGATATCATAATCACTTATCATTTCCATATCCATCAGATGCTTTCTCCTCGTTTTGCTCCAGTTCTTCCTGATAAATATGAAGGACGAGGATTACTTTCACCTTCTCTTCTCGCTTTCTACAAGGTTCATTTTCATTCTTTATTCTCTTTTTATTCTTTCTTTGAGGATGATGGAGAAGATCAAATAGTTCCTCTTCCTTCTCTTCTCGAATCGACAGGAATGGAAAGGAAAGATAGAGATTCCCTTCTTGAGATGATAATGGAGATATCGGGAGCGAGAGAGACAGTGGAAGAAGCATCGAAGGTAAGAGAGAATGAAATCATGATGATTCGATGATCAAGGAAATGGAGTGAAATGAATCTAAATGAACAGGTGCTTCAACACATGAATTTACTCGGTCTCGAGGGAGAATTTGTGGAAGTGACGAAGAGAATTCAGAAAGTATTCAATGATATGGCAAACACTTTCACTCGAAGACAAAAAGATGAAATTGAAAAGAGGAAGTTCACTTTCTTAGAGAAAGATCAATTGAAGGAAGTATATTCGAAACAAGGTTTAGTTGTAATGACTAATTCCTTCTAATCACTTATCTCTTCTAGGTCTGCAAGGAGAACATCACGAGGATTTCGACCTCGATATTTATGATAAACTGAGTTATGAAGAAAGAGAAGAAACATTATGGAAGAGAATTGAATTGATTGCTGCAAATGAAACCATTCAAGTGTGATAAACACTAGATCATCTTTATTGTCTTTCTTTTCTTCAGACTCGATCGAAACGACAAATTCCAAATGTTCTCTCTGTTCTTCAACCAACAGTTCTCTCTCCATATATGTTCAGTCCAGTCTACGGTATTCCTCCCCTTCCCTTCTTATCTCTCATTTATCGTTCAGGATTCACACTTCTTGGTCCAGCAGTTCTTTCTCCATCTCTCTTTTCTCCTCTTCTTCTTAATCCAGCTCTTCTTTCTCCATATGTTTTCTCTCCAGGAGTTGGAATGCCATTCATTCTCTCACCTTATTTCCTTTCTCCATATGTCTTTTCTCCTCTAGTCATGGCACCATTCATTCTCAATCCTTATGTTCTAGCCCCAAATGTCTTCAACCCGTATGTCTTATCTCCTCTAATTTTATCTCCATTATTAATATGTCCGGATGTCTTCTCTCCAATGGTCTTGGGAGGTGCAATTCTCTCTCCAGGAGTAGCTTCCCCTTCAGTCTTCTCTAAATCGACAATGATGGCTACCGTCCTTTCCCCTTCGTTCCTTTCTTGATAACCAAATTGTTTTATCCGTCGTTTGCAACGATGTCGTTTTTTTTCAATTCGTTTATAAAACATAAACAATTTGAACCGATACTAGGGACCACCATCCATGTTTACATTTGTGCGCTCGCGCGATGTTAATTTATGCAAAGGGCAGGAAAAGGCCGCGGATTCTGATTTCACAGGTGTTTAGTACAACATGTTAGCAAACTTTGCTGTGAAAATTAGAAAATTCTATAGTCTCCCGCGCTTGTTATAAACAAAAGAATCTCAAAAATGACGTCACAAAATGTAAATAATTTGTTTTAAGCGCTCTAATTTCGTTTAAAGGAGAGGGCCGCGACTTTTGACACTTTCCAGTGATAGACTAAGGTTACAGCCATATCATATCCAAAAATTAACCAATTCTATAGTCTCCCGCGAAATTTGCATACCGTCAAAGGTTGAGTTTGAGTTTGATCTTTGACCGAATATAAAAAACGCGGGAGACTATAGAATTGGCTAATTTTTGGATATGTTGTGCCCATAACCTTAATCTATCACTGGAAACTTTCAAAAGTCGCGGCCCTTTCCAAAAACAGAAGTTAGCAGGTTTCAAAGATTTTTGTCTCTCGTTTTTGAAAATCATGTTTTCATGAAGTCGCGATTTTCTCGAAAACTATTAACTTTTCATGGGTGGTCTGCTCACAAAAAATGATTCTATACTCCTGGTTAACAACATGAGCTACTTCATGGGGCATGAATATGTGATTTGCATATCACGTGGTGGTCCCTAAACCGATACACGTTTTCCTGTAGATAACAACAAAATTTGTTGGCAAAAGGATTACAGTTCAATTTAATTCCATTGATTCCGAAGCATAGTTCTATATATTTCTCCTTCACTTCGTAGATCGGGTTCTATTTTACTTTCGTTTCTCTTCCAACATCTGAAACGACATGGAGAACCGAAGAAATTAGTGAAGAGAAGAGTGGAAGAAACGGAGAGAGGATACAATTCACTCGTCTGAAAGAGAATGAATTTCTTCTATCCATTAGTATATCATGAACTGACAACTAGAAAGACAGCTGAAGTGAGTGCATTGATGAATTGATCAGAAGTGAAAAGAGGAATAGTGAATAGAATACAACTGATTATCTGCCAGAATACACAAATACCCGCGAGAGGAGCGAATACTCGAAGAATCTATTCAAATCGTTTTTCAATCAAATGAAAGTAAATCACCTTTATATTTTCCTTCACTTGAAATCGTGCCCCGAGACTCGATCCGATTCTATCTGCTTTTCGATTCGCACGTAAAAGAATAAAAGACATCTGCGAGTTTTGATTAATTCCTTCACTTTTCTCCCACTGACCGTGAAATTGAGACTGGCGTGAATTCCTACAAGAATGACAAGGAAATATTTATTGAGAAGCGTGAACCTGTGGTGGAATATATGTTTGATTCATTTAGAAAGAGGAAAAGTATTTTTCAAATTACCCAATTTGTAGAATGTTGATGAGAATCTGAAAGATAGCTTGTATAAAGGCCTTTATTTCAAAGACACTCACAAAAATGAGAAAATATATTGCTTGATCCTTGATAGATCTGAATCGTTCATCATAACTGTCCAGATTAATCGTAGAGACGGTACGCTCCAAAATACAGAAGTTCTGAGCCAGCCAAAGAGTGTAACTGAATATAATAATGAATAAATGTGTTTGAAAACCGGTCAAACTCTGCAAACAATGCTATGAGAATGAGAATTGCTTCAATGTAATCAAGGAAATCTCCTGGTGTTTCTTTGTATTCGGGAAAACGTTCTATTCTTCCTGTAACAAATATTCTTTCTAAAAGGTAAGAACTCAAATGACTAGCCTCGGAAGGATGCTATTACAGCGTCGATACTGTGAGAAGATGAAAATATTATTGAAGAGATTTCGAATGTTATTAGAGATTGACTGTAAGAAGAAGATAAAGAGTTAATCATGGTTGAAAATGAAATAAATACCGTTGACAAGGATGGAGAATAGATGCCTTGAGTACCTTCCTAATCACCATAAAATGGATAGTGCAACTGAGAACAGAGAAGAGAACTTCGAGAGTTCGAACGAATGCGAGAGAAAGAGGAAACATTAGAAGAATCGAGAGAGTAACAGAATGATTTTACTTCCATTTCTCATTTCAGATATGGATAAAGCACCTGGTAGGGAAGGAAATCGTACTTCCTCAGTACAATTTATCATCGATTAAGCTTACTCAATCTGTTTCTCAGAAATCTCTCTAATTGAAGGTTGTAAGGTGTGGGCATGTTGCGATGGACTGACAAAATGCCGTCTATGAGTAATCTGTTATTCTTTTTATTCAGTTCTTTGCCACATTGAAAGTAGTATTTATGAGAGGAATCGCCAGAGAATTGACCACTCCGCGGCGGTAGAAATTTGTGTCGCCAATCCGGCTCAAAAAATTAGCAAAAGTACTTTGAATGATGTTCTATCGAACTGCGTCGGCCGTTTTTGCATATCTCAACTCATTTTCGGATGGCAGCTGATCGGAGCGGTCGCACTGAGGGATTTCGCCTTAGATTCGGCTCACAAGAATGGTCATAACTTTGTTCAAAATGAAGATATTCACATTTCCAAAGAAGCGATCGATAGAGGAGAACTCGGTCGAGATTTCATCTATTGACGACATCATTCCAGGACCACGCGCTGATGCGGGGTGGTCGCTTTTCCGATAAAATGGAATAACTCTTCAGAACGGAAGTTGCCCAACAAACAACTAAGCGGCTTTTGCAGCACCTATATGTAAGTTGAAGATCTGAAAAAATTGTAGGAATCGAGAGGTGGGAAAAAAAAGAGCGCTGGTTTTAGTGCGCCGGCCTCCATATAAGCAACCCATAACAAGCTTGTATACGTTTCAAAATAGTTCCAGAAGTACCGAATATCATCCAAAATTCTTGAAAAACATTGTTAAGAATACTAACACTCATATTGAGACCCTGTTTTAAGAGAAAAGTGTCGTTCTATCATACACAGTCCTGAATTTGAAAATCGCCTTTTTTTTCTTATCTCAACTTCGAATGATGATCGGAATAGAACAGTTCTGTTTCAGGAGACCCCCTGAGATGTCTGAAAACTGTTCAAGAAAAGAGCGCATCAATGAAGATGGTTTCCTCTGTGTTGAAACCTTGAATATTCAAAATAATACCGTACATAAGGCTAGAATTGTGCTATTTAGCTGGCATTCTGGTCGTTTGTTGGGCAACTTCCGTTCTGAAGAGTTATTACATTTTATCGGAAAAGCGACCACCCCGCATCAGCGCGTGGTCCTGGAATGATGTCGTCAATAGATGAAATCTCGACCGAGTTCTCCTCTATCGATCGCTTCTTTGGAAATGTGAATATCTTCATTTTGAACAAAGTTATGACCATTCTTGTGAGCCGAATCTAAGGCGAAATCCCCTCAGTGCGACCGCTCCGATCAGCCGCCATCCGAAAATGAGTTGAGATATGCAAAAACGGCCGACGCAGTTCGATAGAGCATCATTCAAAGTACTTCCTATGAACTTTTCAGTTAGGCAAAATTTCCTACCGCCGCCGACCCCCCTTGAATGGTCGATTTTCTGGCGATTCCTCAATATATATACATAAATGTGTCTAGTGAAGAGTCCCACACGAATTCATCACAATATTCTGAGTACATTCATAATCACGTAGCAAAAATCTGACGACGTCACTTTATTCGACTACTGCGAGTTTATTCTCGAATTTGCACAATAATAGCTTGAATGGTGTGTTCATTTTATCTTCTTACGAACGGAAGAAAGAGAACCATCCTTTCTTTCCTCCATCACGACTTTTCGCTTAAAGATTTATTGTTATTCATTATTATTCTTTTATTATCAAGTACGTCAAATTCCATTGATATTTCATAACACGATGTAGGCCGGGTAGCGCAGTGGTTGTGTGCCAGAATGCGAATCGAAAGGTCACGAGTTCGACCCCCCGCGCCTGCAGATCCACCCAACCAAGGGGGTTAAGAAATGTTGGTAGTGCCTAGTGAACACGATCCAAATTCCCCGCCAGCGTGCACACAACATGCCGGTTAGTCCTTAGCAACAGGCCACTGTTCTCACGGGTTAGGCCCCAGTTGCAGTTCAGACGTGGGGTAGTCGACGACGCGTTACGCGTTAGTAACCGACTCAGTACTTTACTTTACTTTACTTACAGTTCTTGCTTCTAACTTCGGCTCTCGCTCCTCCCCATTTCGTAGGCATTAGATCAGGTCGATTGAAGATTACTTCCAACATTAAAACACGAGCCTCAATTGAGATAATCAATTGATCTTTGATCTCAGTCGTTCATACCTCTTGTTTCTTAATGATGAATACTCTGAGTTCATTGGTTATTCCCGTATCGAGATCATCTGCACGAAAGAGAACTGTTTCGAGAACGAAATCCATTGCACGATTGAGAAGAGACATTATCTGAATAGAAGGGAAAGAACAAAGATCAATAATAGTCAAATGAATAACCGGTGGAGGAGGAGTCTGACTGAATCCATTCGCTTCGAAATGTTTTCTAACTCTCTCACTATCCTCGAATCGAAGTGCGTTCTCCAGATAATTATTTCTGAGTAGTTTGAATCGATTGGGAAGAAGAAGGGAAGAATGAGCAAACCTCTTGAGAATCTTCATGAGTTTCACAGCGAGAAGATAATTGGCACTCGTTGGCTGTATGGATACGGTAGTCAGATTGAATACAGTACATCTCTCTTCTTACTTCTTCCTTTTTCTTCACTCCGGTTTGTTTCTTAGTCGCTTCTTCTCTCATTGATTTATTATTATTATTACTCGATGGAGGTTGAGGACTAACAATTGGAGATGGAATCGCTTTCTTCTGTTCACTGCAATAGAATCCTCCCTCTCTCTCTCCTTCCCCTTCTTTTCCTTACCGAGCAGATGGTTTGACAGACGGAATCTTTCTCTCTTCTCTCTTTGTCACTTCTTTCACTGGTTCTTTCACTGGAACTGGTAGCTGTGATGTCTGTACTACAGGAGATTTCACTCCTTCTTTTGATGGAATCACAGGAATGGAAGGGATGATGGGAGGTAGACGAACTGTAGTCAACACTTCTCTCGATGGTTCAATGGCTGCAGGGATTGGAGCCTGAGATGGAGAGAGAGATCAAAGATCATCAATGAATTCTCACAAGTCTGAGAGTGGGTTCATTTCTGATCTCTCTTTGATCAGGTTCATCTTGTGTTATCTCTCGATCTTCTTGTGTCAATTCAGTTGGTTTCAATCTCAATTCATCAGCTGATCCTGCACTTCCTCCCGTTCCATCGATATCTTGACGATACTATAGAAAGATCAAAGATCAATCCTCGTCCTCTCTCTCTCTCTCTCTCTCTCTCTCTCTCTCTCTCTCTCTCTCTCTCTCTCTCTTTCTCTCTTACACTCTCAGGAGAATCAGTCGTTGCATCAACAGTTCCCACTTCAGTCGTTTCTTTCGATTTCCATTGTAATTCTCGAGTCTTCATCCTAAATAGACTCCGTCCCTTTCCTCCTTCCTTCAATTTCTTCTCACTTTGCCACAGCCAGCTGTGCTCCTCCTTCGTTCTCGAAATTCTCAAAATGTGTCGCTTCACCATCAGAAGCCGAAGGAACATGAGACCTGCAGTGATTAGATAAGACTCCGCCCCCCTAGAGACTCCGCCCTCTTTTCCCCTCACCATTTTGCCTTTTTCGTCTTTGGTCGATGAGGTTTCTTGGGAGTTTTTGTCACTGGAGTGACCTCAGTACCCGTGGTTGTTCCATCAGTCGAAGGAGTATTCGATCTGATGAATGAGAGATGATCAAAGATCAATATTTCTCACTTCGCAACTTGACGAGGTGCTCGACTGGCCAATTCGGGTGTAAGAGGAGTTGTGGCGGGATGTTGATCTTTGTCCTTCCTATTCCAATCAATTGATCAATCTCTAAAGAGGACGAAACTTACGCGTAAAGATCCTTGAATCGATCGTGTCCTCGATTCGATTTCTGTGATCGTGGAAAACGTTCTAAATAGGAGAAGATAATGAGAGAGATAGGAGAAGAAATGGACTAACCTTTAACCATTTCTTCCTTCCGACCGAACGATGTTAGTAATACGAGTAGAAATGAGGAGAGGAATGAAGAAGAGCGAAGGAGAGGGAGATAAACCATTTACATATTACATTTTTACATAGTTCACATTTGCGTAAATATAATTCTCATTTTTCCATTTCCAACGTTTACAATTTTTATCAATTTTTTGCATTTATACGATTTTCCATTAGACAGAGAGCATCTCTCGGTAAATATCTCCATCGTCTTTTAGGATTGGAGAATTGAGAGCTTTGTCAATGTATAATATACAATGCATAATGTGTTATCATAAGCACTTTATCACTTATCCATCTTTCTAGTAACTAATATTTCTATCTTCATTTTCCCTCAGCTTCGGCCGATTTCTTCTTCTTCTTTCCACTTTTCTCAGTTTTTTCTTCCTTGAGAGAAACAATTTTCTCTAAAGTGTCATCGTCGTCTGATTTCTTCTGAAATTCACACATTTCACTCAATTCATTCATTTCTCAATTTCACTTGATAATCTCCATTTGCTATTTTCTCTGCTTTTTCCTTCTCGAGAGCCTTTTTCTTTCTTTCGACCTCTGATGGAGTAGGATCTTTCACCTCAATTCATTCATTCATTCATTCATCTCTTATCCATCTCTCTTCATACCTCCGGATATGGTCGATTCTTAGTGGAAGCATTGTCGATATCATCCTTCTTCGCTTCTTCTTTCTTTTCTTCCTCTTTCTTCTTCTCTTCTTCTTTCTTCTCATCTTTCTTCTCTCCTTCTTTCTCTTCTTTCTTCTCTCCAACAGGACCAGGAGACGACTTCGCTCCTTCGGAAGAAGGCTGAATAAGAGAAGGGATGATCAATTAATTCCTTCATTTCACTCACTTTCGAATCCTCCTTCTTCTCATCTTTCTTCTCAGGAATGACCAATGGAGGAGCCTTTTGCTAAACAGACGATGGTAGATATAATCTGGAATACGGTAGACTACCGTACCATATCCGTTTTTCCTTCTCCTATCGCTGCTCCCATATTCTTATTTTCTCCAATGGGAGGTTTCGGAGTCTGAATTGAGAGAATGAATAAAGGTGATGAAGAAAAGTCTTACGTCCTTCTTTTTCTTGTTTCCACATACAATGAGAATAAGAGCGATTTGTGAGAGCAAACTCTGGAAAGGGAAGGGAATTGGATGAGATGAAGAGAGAAGACTTCTTCTTACGATGGTTATGAGTAGTGAAGTGAACATCGTGGTCACAGGGACAACGAAGAGAAGAAAAGACGATACAACCAATAGAGAGAAAGGATTGATTGATGAATGAGGGGAGGAGGAGAGGAGGAAGGGAAGAAATGGGAGAATTAGAATATTGTAATTTATTAATTTGAGAATGATTATTTAATTATCGTTATTGCATTGGACGTGTGATAATCGAGCAAAACTCTTTATTTTTTGAATGCACGTAGAACGAAAAGCAAAAATATTTCATCAGTTCTGCTCATTTGAACTTTTTAAAAATTTTCCTCGATCACTCGAATATCTTCACATTTCTTGTGCATGTACCTGATTGTACCTGAGAAAAGAAGGATAAATCAAGCACATAAACATCAAGATCCACACAAAAACGAAGCATTGGAGGCACAGAATTGAGTGACGACGAGTGGAAAGAAAGAAGGGTACTGATAGGAGAGAGAATACAAAGCTGAGAGAAGAGATCGATTCATTCTCACTCTTTCTATTATGGATTTCCTCTATCTATTCGGATTATGGATCAGTGTTCTACAGATTTCTTTCGTATTCATTCCACTGTGAGTCTCCCTTAGTATTCCTCTATTCCTTCTTCATTCTCAGTACATTTGTTCTTGAATGGCGAAAGAGAGGTTCGACGGAAGGTTTCTCAGCTGTTATGCTTATTCTTCCCTTTCTCATGTCAGTTTATCTATTTTCCATCTGGGATGTCCACAAAGTTTTCCGATTTCTCATTTTACATTGAATTCACCATCTTTCTCACAGTGATGCATTACGAAATGAGTGATCGAAAAACGTTTCCACATCCCAGTTATGAAACAATATCAAGGTGTAATCATTTGAATATTCTTCAGAATGAGTTGTTGGATGAGATTTGGATTGATGACAGGAGACACAATGATGGTTGTAACCAATGGAATTATGCTAGCCACTTCATGTGTCTATCTTTCCATATTCATTAGCTACACTAAAGATCGAGTCAGTTTCTCTCTATCTAATCCCTCAATCGAGAATCCTCATTTTCAGACCATTGTCTATAGTCAAATCGCCGCAGTTATTGCTTCAGTTGTCGCCGTATTCGCTTATGTCTCCAGTTTGAATCCTGAAGATGTCAGCTTGTCTTATCCTTCTCTTTATCTTTCTATTCATGTATTATTCAATAATTCTCTTGTAGCAAATCGATCGAATGGGAGCGATATCAGGAATAGTTCAGAACCTTCGCCTTATCGGAGCTCTCTATCAAATTGTGTGTCTCTTTTTCTCTATGCAAACCATTCAATCTCATTGCAGAAGATGGTAATCGATACTAAAACGACTGAATACGTTCCTTATACAATGCAATTCATAATGATATTCTTCGTCTCTCAAATGACTCTCTATGCTATTCTATCGGGCAACTTTTACATGGCTGTGAGTAATCCAGAATAGACATATGACAAAGGATCAATTACAGGTTGGAAGTATTCCTGGAGTGATTCTCTGTGTGGTCAACATCTCACTCTATATAATCTATCCTCCAATCACATGGAGAGTTCCCATCTTAGGAGTACAGAAGAAATTTGAGAAAAGCGAATAATTGAGATGATGAAACAATGAAGTAATCAATAAATGAATGATGAGAAGAGAAAGAGTAATTGATTGACCATTGGGGAATATCTCTTTCGCCCTTTCACTCTTTACACATACACATCTCCATTACTCTCTTTCTCTATTCGGCCAATTTATAGCATTTGATTCGTGACGAGAAAGAGAGAGAAAGAACAGACAATTATCATGAGCACTTTCACGCTTTTGTTATGGTTGACTCAACCCCGATTTGAATTGAATCTACTCTTTAAAAGTTGTTCATACTCTTTGCATTTTGTGGATTATCCGTTGATTCACACTTAAATCCAATTTATCGAACTGATTCATAAACAATGTTCTCCTCTTCAGTTGAATTCTTCAATGTTCGATAACTTTCGTTTTGTCATTCTCTCTATTGGCCTTCTCTGTCTCACTTCACTAGCATGTAATTATTCCCTAATCAACTTCACATTCATTTGCATGACTCAAGACTCACAAGATCTCATCGATATTGGAAATGGAGTGAGATTTATCTCATTTACTCGAATACATTATCAATTGTAGACGACTCGTCAGAGATATTCATATACTCAAACAGAAAAGAGTGCTCTTCATTGGGCAGTTGCCATTGGAACTCTAACAGGAACATTTCCAGTCAATTGGTCATATGTTCGATGGGGCGCACGGTAGGACACATCCATGATTCCCCCTCCTCCCCTTCCCTCCCTCTATCCTCTCTCCCTTCAGAGTTCCCTTCTTCCTTGCTGGTATTCTATCTGCAATATCCACTGCTCTCTCTCCATTTGCCGCCCATTTTTCTCTTCATTCTTTCATATTTCTTCGATTTCTCCAGGTGAACTTTTTGATCCCTTTCCTGTTTTGACGAACTCCGAATGTTCGACAGAGAAAGAGAATGATGAATGAAGAATGACAGATCGTTCAATGAACTCTATTCGATCTCTCGTTCATTGAAACAATGAACTGGTCGATTATAAGTGAATGATAATAACTCTCAGGGTGTCGCGTATTCAGCTGATTTCGCTGCTGTTGGAGTGATTGTAGTAAGGTAAGAGAAAAAAGAGAAGATAATCAATTGGAATATTCAATCAGATGGGCTCCACTCACTCAAACTGCCATATTCATATCATTCCTTACTACTTTCTCATCAATTGCATCGATGATCACAAATCCCGTTGCTGGAGCAGTGAATTATTCAATCTCATTCAAAGAGACAATCACTAATTTAGTTCTGTACTTCCTCATTGGGATGGAGATGGGCTTATTATACATTTGCTGCTTTTACGGTTCTTATCTTTTCGTGAGTCGTTATTTAATTTACTATAATCAAAAAGTATTTTAGTCTGTGGTTGGCGTTCTACAATGATGATCCCCAGAAGCACAGAGTAAGAAAATCAGCATTAGAGTCTCGATAATAATTTATTCCCAGGCAGTTTCTCCTCGTGAATTGGAACGAATTCAAGAAGGAAAGACTCAAGCTCACATTGAAAGAGATCGATTTGTCCCTTATAAAGTAAGGATTTCGAGTATTCAACAATCCAATCAATTCCCTACTGGCAATTTGTTCCTCTCCTGTCATTCTCGTTATCTGGTTGAATGCATTCACTGAACTCGTCGGATATATCATTATGCTCACTTACGGACCCACTTATATCTACAAGGTAGAAATATTAGGCGTTATTCACTATGGACTCATTTACTTCAGGTACTCGGGTATTCGATTCAGCAGACTTCGTACCTCTCCACAATTGGTGCAACAATGCATTTTGTATTCAAAATGAGTTCGGGTCTCCTTTCTGATCTCTTGTCGTAAGCATCACCTCCATCTCTTTCTTTACACAATTTCATTCAGTTTCATATCAGAGAAGAACAAAATGATGTTCTTCAATACTCTCGCAGTCGGCGTTTCTGGTTCGAAATTGACTTGAATTGAACTCACTAATGTCCTCACAGGGATAATGTGTTCTGTAGTCGGTTTCATGCCAACTGCATATCTCGCCCTTCTAATGATGACCATTTCTTCCTCTCTTTCGGGTATGAATAGATCTCAAAAAGAAAACAAAAAATTGTGCTTTCAGGTCTAAACGTGGGTGGATTCTACAAGTGTGCCACTCTTCATTCTCGGTCAGTTCATTCCATTGAAATCACTTATCATTCTTCTCTTTCTCAGTCAATATGCCCATTTCGTCCTCGCCACAGTTCAATTCTCTAAATGTATCGCACTCATCGTTGGTCCTCTCACTGTCAGTTACACTCAATGAATAAAGGAGTCATCAGTTCCCTTCAGGTGGCAATATTCGCATCAGATGAGAAAGATCCATCTGGGTGGATAATGGTCTTCTTATTCAATGGAGTTGTCATGATCATTGTTAGTTATTTTCTCTCCTCTCAATTCATTATTCATCATCAGGCTAACATTCTCTTCTACTTCACAGCAACGGGAGAAGCGGCTTCATTCACAGAGATAACTCGAGTTACAAAGAATGAACAGAAAGAGAGTGGAATCAGATTGAAGGAATTATCATGAAATTTAACTATTACAATATGAACCATTTATCAAATAGATAAAATTGAATAAATATACAGTAATTCATGGTCGATCAATCGAAGTTTCTCTGATGGGAATTGGAGGCGGAGAAGGAATGGAGAAAGAGTCTTCTGAGTGAGAGAGAATGAATTATGAAATGAGATTCGTCTTACGTTCACTTCCCTTTTCTCCTAATAACCAATAGGTCTCCATTACTCCTTTTCCCTGAAACATCCTGTTGATTGTCTAAAATACAGAGTAGCGTACCTTAATAATAACTTCTCCTCTGCATTCAGTCTTGAATTGAGGATGCATCATTGTTAGTAATCGATTTGCTTCCGTCGAAAGATGGATATGACCAGCTGAATTGATACATTTCATATTATCCATTTGCCTACTCACGTTTTCCATTGCTCTCCATCCTTGAAGCAGTGTTGACTGTATCACCAAATAGACAATAGCGAGGCATTGTCATTCCAACAACTCCTGCGACACAGGAACCTGAAAGATGAGAGATGGATAGATGAGAGAGGAGAAGGAATTACCAGTGTGAATGCCAATTCTCAGATTGATTCTTTCTTTCGGAAGATGTGGAACACGAAAAGATTGAAGTGAAGCAAGGAATGCAATTGACATTAGAGAAATCTCTTTTATATGTTCATTCCCATTTCTATGAGGAAGACCTGATACACACAGATATCCATCACCGATTGTTTCAACCTGAATGATGAGATAGAGGAGGGGTACAAGGGAAGTGAATGATGAGATAGAGGAGGGGTACAAGGGAAGTGAATGATGAGATAGAGGAGGGGTACAAGGGAAGTGAATGATGAGATAGAGGAGGGGTACAAGGGAAGTGAATGATGAGATAGAGGAGGGGTACAAGGGAAGTGAATGATGAGATAGAGGAGGGGTACAAGGGAAGTGAATGATGAGATAGAGGAGGGGTACAAGGGAAGTGAATGATGAGATAGAGGAGGGGTACAAGGGAAGTGAATGATGAGATAGAGGAGGGGTACAAGGGAAGTGAATGATGAGATAGAGGAGGGGTACAAGGGAAGTGAATGATGAGATAGAGGAGGGGTAGAAGGGAAGTGAATGATGAGATAGAGGAGGGGTACAAGGGAAGTGAATGATGAGATAGAGGAGGGGTAGAAGGGAAGTGAATGATGAGATAGAGGAGGGGTACAAGGGAAGTGAATGATGAGATAGAGGAGGGGTAGAAGGGAAGTGAATGATGAGATAGAGGAGGGGTAGAAGGGAAGTGAATGATGAGATAGAGGAGGGGTAGAAGGGAAGTGAATGATGAGATAGAGGAGGGGTAGAAGGGAAGTGAATGATGAGATAGAGGAGGGGTAGAAGGGAAGTGAATGATGAGATAGAGGAGGGGTAGAAGGGAAGTGAATGATGAGATAGAGGAGGGGTAGAAGGGAAGTGAATGATGAGATAGAGGAGGGGTAGAAGGGAAGTGAATGATGAGATAGAGGAGGGGTAGAAGGGAAGTGAATGATGAGATAGAGGAGGGGTAGAAGGGAAGTGAATGATGAGATAGAGGAGGGGTAGAAGGGAAGTGAATGATGAGATAGAGGAGGGGTAGAAGGGAAGTGAATGATGAGATAGAGGAGGGGTAGAAGGGAAGTGAATGATGAGATAGAGGAGGGGTAGAAGGGAAGTGAATGATGAGATAGAGGAGGGGTAGAAGGGAAGTGAATGATGAGATAGAGGAGGGGTAGAAGGGAAGTGAATGATGAGATAGAGGAGGGGTAGAAGGGAAGTGAATGATGAGATAGAGGAGGGGTAGAAGGGAAGTGAATGATGAGATAGAGGAGGGGTAGAAGGGAAGTGAATGATGAGATAGAGGAGGGGTAGAAGGGAAGTGAATGATGAGATAGAGGAGGGGTAGAAGGGAAGTGAATGATGAGATAGAGGAGGGGTAGAAGGGAAGTGAATGATGAGATAGAGGAGGGGTAGAAGGGAAGTGAATGATGAGATAGAGGAGGGGTAGAAGGGAAGTGAATGATGAGATAGAGGAGGGGTAGAAGGGAAGTGAATGATGAGATAGAGGAGGGGTAGAAGGGAAGTGAATGATGAGATAGAGGAGGGGTAGAAGGGAAGTGAATGATGAGATAGAGGAGGGGTAGAAGGGAAGTGAATGATGAGATAGAGGAGGGGTAGAAGGGAAGTGAATGATGAGATAGAGGAGGGGTAGAAGGGAAGTGAATGATGAGATAGAGGAGGGGTAGAAGGGAAGTGAATGATGAGATAGAGGAGGGGTAGAAGGGAAGTGAATGATGAGATAGAGGAGGGGTAGAAGGGAAGTGAATGATGAGATAGAGGAGGGGTAGAAGGGAAGTGAATGATGAGATAGAGGAGGGGTAGAAGGGAAGTGAATGATGAGATAGAGGAGGGGTAGAAGGGAAGTGAATGATGAGATAGAGGAGGGGTAGAAGGGAAGTGAATGATGAGATAGAGGAGGGGTAGAAGGGAAGTGAATGATGAGATAGAGGAGGGGTAGAAGGGAAGTGAATGATGAGATAGAGGAGGGTAGAAGGGAAGTGAATGATGAGATAGAGGAGGGGTAGAAGGGAAGTGAATGATGAGATAGAGGAGGGGTAGAAGGGAAGTGAATGATGAGATAGAGGAGGGGTAGAAGGGAAGTGAATGATGAGATAGAGGAGGGGTAGAAGGGAAGTGAATGATGAGATAGAGGAGGGGTAGAAGGGAAGTGAATGATGAGATAGAGGAGGGGTAGAAGGGAAGTGAATGATGAGATAGAGGAGGGGTAGAAGGGAAGTGAATGATGAGATAGAGGAGGGGTAGAAGGGAAGTGAATGATGAGATAGAGGAGGGGTAGAAGGGAAGTGAATGATGAGATAGAGGAGGGGTAGAAGGGAAGTGAATGATGAGATAGAGGAGGGGTACAAGGGAAGTGAATGATGAGATAGAGGAGGGGTAGAAGGGAAGTGAATGATGAGATAGAGGAGGGGTAGAAGGGAAGTGAATGATGAGATAGAGGAGGGGTACAAGGGAAGTGAATGATGAGATAGAGGAGGGGTAGAAGGGAAGTCTTTCTCACTTTGTACACATCGTGTTCATCGATTATTCCATCGAAGATACTGTAGAGATCATTGAGAAGATTAACAACCTTCAACAATCATTTCCCCCCTGAGAATAAATTTCGATGAATACCTGGAGAGGAGTGCATTTCGCAGCGAGATTCGTAAACTTGACCACGTCAGAGAAGAAAATGGAGACGTTATCGTACATCTCAGGTTCAACGGATTGACCAAGCTTCAATTTATCAGCCACTTGTCTGATTAATCATTATTAGTGATGCAGGCTAGAGACTCGTTTACCTTGGAAGCATTCTATAGAGTAATACATCACTTTTCTTCTTTTCTTCTGTCAATTCCCTCGTTCTTGCTTCGACCTGAATAAATCATACAATAATTGACACTAACTCGGCTCACTTCTTCCTCTAAAGATCCCGCATAATTCTCGAGCATATTGAATACATGATCCATTAGATTGTCACTTCTACCGGAATTCATTGATCTAAGAAGAGATCGAATCGATTCAACAGATGGACGTTCACTTGGATTCTCTGACCAACAATCGCGAACAAGATGAAGCTGGAATGGATTATTGTTTGTGTATCTCATGAAGTGAATACCATAGCAGGATTGACATCAACATTCTCTCCAAGTGTCAATTCGGGCCTGAATGGGGAAGATCCTCCCTTCTTCACCATATATAATATCTCTTCTGCTCGTTCCTTTCGATTATCGAGATCCCATACGGAAGATTTCGTGATTATCTGGATTTCGTCGTTTGTTCCATGATAATATTCGATATAAACCTCGCTGGATATGATAGCGAATGAGTATACATCTCCTTCCTTGCTGCCTACAGTATCTTCCGTTCTCAATAATTCAGGTGCTGTCCATAGAAGATCTTTCTTTCTCCTCTTTTGAGCTGCACGAATCCAAGAAAGACCGTAGTACGACAGTTTGACCTATTCGATCGAGAATTGACAGGGAATAGAGTATGCGGAATACCTGCCATCTCTCATCTACAAGACACGTCTCAGAAGTGACATTTCCATGAAGTCGAACGTCCGAATGATGAATATAATAGAGACCCTGTGAGTGATGAAGAGCAATTAAGATGAGAAAGAGTAACTCACATTGATGATATCTCTCAACATGGAGAATATAAAGAATGAATCGAGTGTCACTTTGGCAGTTTGTATAACATCCTTAAGACTTCCTCTACTGCAGTATTTCCACACACTTTTCAATTGTGGGCCATCCATTACAAGGCCAAGAAATCGATTGAGATTATCGTTATCAACTTGACGGAGCTAAGAAAGAATTTGAATGGAAAAATGAGAGGGGATCTCCTAACCATTCTCATTTCAACTCGATTTGGTTCGAATACAGCCACTCTCACTGTATATTTCGCACAACAAACTAGTTCTCGATTGAAGACAAAGAAAGAATAATTGACGGAATCCTTGAGGGAACAAATTGTTATATAGAAAGAGGAAATGTGGACAACCTTCTTGCTTTCGAGTGTCATTTTAGTTGATGTGGAAGAAGGTCCAGACTGAAGAGATCTCATACTTTCCATTCCTGCTTTACTCCTTGCTTTGATCAGGGAAGTATGAGAAATATCCCATAATTTGTCCTGTCTCTCTTTCTCCCTTTGTCTTGTTCTGAAATTATATCGATGTGTATACATTTCAATGGTATTCCAACATGTAGATGTAGACGGAAACAAAGATGAATACGACGAGAAGAAGAAGAACGAATCCAATGGAACCAAGGAGAATTCCCAGATATTGATCATTCCTCATATCACACAAGATCACTATGAAAAGGGATTGAGAACATACCATGATCGTGGGCAATTATCTCCTCTGAATCCACAAAGAGGTTCACTAAGAGGACGAGAATTTCCTACTCTATTCCACCATACATCACTCTCAGTCGAATATTGAGCAGTGTAGATCTTAGATTCAATCATTCGAAAGAGAAGATTACAATAATTCGAACCGCTTTCGTTCCCTCTACAGAAACAGTGGCCAATTGTCGTGTGGCTAATGATGAATTGAGAGATAGAAAATAGAAATCAGGAGCACGCGTCCCATTGACTGTCATTCGAACTCTCCCAGACATTCCTGAGATATGATTAGTATCACACGTTATCTAACGGTGTCACCATCGAATTCGCCTGCAGATAAATCGACTAAAGTGCTTCCATTTCTGAATGAATTGGGATCTCTTTGGAGTGATCGATTAAGTGATCTTCCATAGAGATATACTGCATCATGGAGTTGACCCGCATATACAGAAACCTATTTGGAATAATGGGAGAAGAAAGGAAGGATGAATAAACCAATTGGTTCGAAGCTCCTTGACATTCTGTTGTACAATTGAATGGAGGTTCTTTCATCCTCTCAATAACTTGTTCTCCAAATCGAGTATAATTAACCCCAGAAGAAGAAATGGACGAAGTGAGCTGCTGAGTGGAATGAGATGAATAGAAGGAAGGAAGGAAGGATTCACATCAGAGAGAAGGAATACTCTTTGGAAGGCAGCTTTAGCCTCTTCATCTCTTCCATCTCCTCTTTCGTCTCTGTCTACCCATATATCCATTGTGATCCCATCACGAACTGTCACTGCACAAGAGAGAATTAATGGAATCACATGGTTAATCAGTTACCGAATCCTCTTGTTCTCGTATCGACAAATATGAATACATATTCATCATTGAGCATTCCAGCGTCAGTGAGAGATAAGACGAAATCTCTCTTCAATCCCAGTTCCTCCGATAGACAAACAGCGAAAACTGAAAGGAAAATGAAGAGTAATGATTGATTGGACTCTTCTTACTCCTTGCGCGACTCTTCAATAGAGAAAGAAGTCGAGTCTGTTCTGTGATGGAGATTTCGTAATTAGGGAACTCATAAATGAAAGATATTTGAACGTCGTCATTGAAATCAGAGACTGCTTTCTGAATGAATCGATAAAATAATTCTTCCTTCCTCTTCTCACTTCAACATCTTCTTTAGTCACCGTACACTTATCATCATCTCCCACTGTCGAATAAATAAAAGCGAAATCTTCCCATCCGAATTGTGCCATTACTTCGTGTAGAGCTACACCGAGACTACAATTATCTCTCTTCCCAACCATTTCCTTCAAACTCACGCATAAGTTCCCACATTGAGAGTAATCGGAGTCTGAAATCTTCCTTCATCTTCCAATACTCTCGAAGTAGCTAATCCCCATGGAAAGTATGGGACATTGTACCAATTGGCTAATGCTCCGACCGACACAGCAGCTGCAAAGGGGAGGAGTTTGCAGCATCTGCAGCCTTCACTCACGGAGATTGCAGCAAGGACCGATAAGTGCAGAGACATTACTCTTGAGAATGAGTTCAACTGTGTAACCAGACGCACGAGTCTCAATACAATCATCGAAGAAGTAAGTGAATCTGAATGAATAGATGGGGCGGAAGATAGAGTCAATCTTACTGAAGATCGATATTCGGTAGAAGATCTTCAGTAATTATTCGATCTCTTGCAATGAGAACTGCGGCAGCTGAAGTTCTGAAATAAGAACAACTAAATAAGAAACAAAATACGGCAAACTTGTATCCAACGAATGAACTGTTTCTAGTGAAGAGAAGACCGAGAGTCAACGTTTGTCTCGTTTCATTCTAAATGAATTCTTAGAGGGATTCGAATACAGATGTTCATACCTGAGTGTGCACAACGGAACAAAGACTGAATAGAAGAAGAAGAAGAATACTTCTCATTCAGACGATCGACTATCAACTGACTGATGATGAAGCCCTCTTTCTCACCATCAGTTCCCTTAGAAGGAGATACGTATGTATCAATATTATACTCTCTCATTATGTCGTCAGAGCCTTCAGATACTCTTTTATTGCGCTCTTTATTACATTTGAAGTGCTTCGACTAAGAAAGATCAGAGATTCCAATGATGATAAGTTCAATCTGAAGTACAAATAATGAAGAAGAGAAAAACATGTAGATATTACTGAACTATACCGAGAATGTAGTGTGGAACCTGAGACAATTCGAAACGCGTAGATAATGAGGAGATCTCTCTTTGCTCCCATCGCGTAATTGCCCGCATGGTCGTTGAAACACATATTCAGGTTTTTATACCCTTCAGACTAGAGATAATTTAATTTTCTTCTTCATTGAGGTGGAAATACAGTTATATCTTTATAACTGTTTTTTTAGAAACAAATGAGTGTATTTCATGAGTTTGCAGATGATTTTCGTGTTCATACTTTGAGTTAAAGTATCGATGAAATTATCATTCGATTATCCAATTTTTGGCCACAATCGCGCCTGTCCGTCTATCAATGAGTCATCATTGCAAACTCTTGATAAAAATGGAGTGATTGACTTCTTCCTCTCTTCCTCTCTTTTCTCGTCTTATCACTCGTTCTCCCCCCCCCCCTACTGCTATTTTTATATTTTGCCCTTCCAACAATACTTTTAAAAAAATCTCTTGGAAAATGAGAGTGAGTAAGTCAAATTGTCACCTTGGTTACCTTCTTTCTCATTTCATTTCTTTCCTTCAATCTGATATCATTTCAAGTATGTTTTATGCCTTATCCTTCTTTTCCCCTCTTCTCTCTCTTATTTTGTCTAATTACTCCGATATTAGTGAATACATATATTACCGATACTGATAGCCGTTAATTATTGGCAATTCACATTTACTCGTCGCTATTGTCGAATAAATTGCAGAATATTCTTGACTCTTATTATAGACATGTGGACGGAACCTTATGAATTCGATCTAATGACAGAGGAAGATCTCTATCCACTCATATATGGTATAGAACAGATTCCTCCTTCTGTTATCGTAAGTCAATTATCTATTTTTCTCTCTTCATAATTGATTTCATATGCAATGTCAGCCTTGCTGTATTTCTCCCAACGGATTGAACGACAGAGAAAAAAAAAGAAAAGAGAATATCGCAGAAGATAAATGGAAATAAGAATTAAACTCAATACACCATCTCGAAAAAAACATATTTGATGTGTAACCTATAATTTCTGAGATGATATAATATTTCCATGGAAATACACATACATTATCTTCCTCTAGAGACTGACATCGATATGAATTTGATCGATAAAATATTGAGATCTTCCCTGAATTATTATCGAGATACAAAGCGGCGAAGAATCGTTCCATTGTTTGATGTCCACTTTCTGAATTTTATGTTTGCTAGAATTATTTATTATTCATATCCATATCTTCTAGAATAAATGATGGATACTTTTCAAGTGAATTCGAACTCGAGAAAAACGAGACGAGACGAATGTTGTCAAGATTTGCGGATTATGATATCCACAACAATCATCCACAGATTGACTCTATTTACTCCGAGGCTCTATTTTCGATCTGTACGGTCTCGTTTGATTATCATTTCGTTTGATTATCATTGTGCTCGTTTGATTATCATTTCGGACACAAAGTAACGAGTAAACAAATGGTATAATAAAAAAGTAAAATAAAAAGTAAACTATCAACTCTCTGAATAACTCCAATTTCTTATTTTTTTCGATAAGTGTGATAAACTTAAAATAAGAACAGGAAAAATAAGTGAGGATATCAGCTTTTTTTCAATCAGTATTATCCTGGAGATTGAAGACGCGTAGTTGAGAAAACAAATCAATTTGAGTGGTGATTATGGATGATGATCCATCTGGCTTCTCCACTTCACTCACTTCATTCACTCTTCATCGTTGGAATGTTATCGTATCCTCTCTTCCTTCTTATTCTTCCATCTACTGTTATCACACAGGTTGTACATTTTGTGTGTACGAAGAATAAAGAATGCAAGGTTTTAGTCTCCAACTCCTTCTCAAGATAAATTTCTTTCTACTATCGCTCCATTCAAATCGACTCTCGATGATATCACTCAAAATGGAAAAATCGTTATTAAATTGGGACACATCGGAGCGATAAATGCACTCAGAAATGATGAGGTATTAGAATGGCGAAGATACTTCGAAAGATGAATTTATCAGCGTCTTCTCGGAATTTCTCGTAAGTCTCTACACAAAGAAGGAATTCTGGGCGATGATCTTGATATCGAGTGAGCAAAATATTATGCTTCATTTACTACAACAATAAATTGTAGAATAATCTCTCAAAATGGTTGTGGTGATTCATACGAAGGAGTGGCAGTCGCAGCAGATATGTATCATCTACAGAAAGTAAAAGCATTCATTGGACCATACTGCAATGCCGGTGAGTGAAATCGATGAGAAAGAGAGAGAGAATATAAATAATAAAGAGATCGACGCCGTCGCTCGAATGGCCGCCTTCTGGAATCTTCCCATTATCGGATATATGGCTGCATCGAGTGCACTTGCTGATAAAAGAGCATATAAAACACTCGCTAGAATATCGACCAGGTTGGAACTGAAGAATGAGTTATTCCCATTCACTCATTCAGATCAACGAATTCGATAGCTGAGGCAACTTGTGCCTTACTCAAACACTACAGATGGAATAAGGTATGAGAAGAGATTACGAATCCATTCCAATCAACTAATTGACTGTAGTGAACAATCTCTAACGTAGTTACCGTATATTATGAGGCTTCACTAATAAAATGAGTGAATGTGTATTTAGGTAGCAATCGTGACGAATGTTGGTGCAGTTGCATACGATCGAACTGTCGCTTTCGAAGAAGTTTTCCATCTTCGAGGAGTACAAGTTATTAAGAAGGTTGAGTAGTAACAAAGAGATGAGAGTAATGGATAATGAGTAGGTAATGTTCGATGAATATGCAGATGGAACAGCGATGAGAGCATCCGGACTTATTCAAGAAGTGAGAAATTCAGCTAGAGGTGAGAAAGAGAAGGAAGGTATTCATGAAAGACTGATCATCTTATTCAGTTATAATCTTTCTCTTCTCGAATACTCGTGAACAATCGAAAGAATTTATGATCGCTGCTCAAGGGGAAGGAATGCTCGCTTCTGAATTCGTATTTATTCTTCCATGGCTACAGGTTGTTCCCTTTTCATATGAGACGTCGTTGCTTCTAAACAATTCTTTCTCCTTTCGTCCTCATCCCATATTGGAAGCAATGACGTCTCATTAGTCGATTGATTTGAATGGATAGATCTCACAGGGTAGTCTCTCCTTCTCCTTCTCCATCTCCTCATTTTGGCTCACAAATGACTCAAGTAAACACGAGAAAGAGCTGTATTTCTGAGAGATGAAAGGGTGCATTCAATAGAGAGAGAAGGAACATAAAACGAGTACAAATTATTCAGGAGGTGAGTCCGTTTATTGTATCAATCAGTGCAGAAACAGAGATAAATGGGAATATTTGATTTTGAATAAATGCGCAAATAAATTTATTGATTTGATTCTTTTATGTCGCGACGAACGACTTTTATGTCTTTTCTATTGATAAAATTGTTCTTTGAGGATGGAGGGAAAGAGGCTTCTCCATGGATTGGAACTGATGGAAGTATGCTACAAAATGTGAAAGATCAATATGCAAATGCCATTATCGTTAGTGATTTCATCTCCTTATCGTATTAAATTAATCTCTTTAGATCGACGACGTCAATGGATTCGATAATTCAATAATTGGTCCATTTCTGGAACGAGTAAAAGAAGAAGGAATGAATGAGAACGATGTCGATATCGTCTGTATCTCCTCTCTCTCCAGTAATCTTCTCTCTATTTGACAGGCGAATATCTATGGATACATCTATCTATTCGATGCACTTAAATTATATGCAATGGGAGCAAGAAGAATATTGAATGAAACGAATAATCCAGCTGCAGTTCTGGATGGAATGAGAGTATGGAATGCAATGAGAAGAATGACATTCCCTGGTTCGTCCCATTCATTTCGATAAGTGAGATTGAAGGACTCAATTGAAGGAATCGTGGGATCATCGGGAGTTGCATCAGGAATGATAACAATGGACGATCGAGCTGAGAGAGCTCCTCTTTATAGAGGATTCTTTATCTCTCCCAGTCAAGATCAGGTATATCAATTCCATCCATAGATGGACTCCTTCCCTCTAGGTAATGGCAATGGCACACATGGAACCAACGATGATTGAACCATCGAAATGTGATGGATTAGCCAATCGATCGGGATGTTATGATATCGTGAGTTGAAGAGATTAGAGCAGTGAGAGATCATCCCCATTCAGGTCGTAACTGATATGATGACTAATTTCTGGCCTTCGATAGATGGAAGAATGCCATTGGATGAACCTGTAAGGATGAAGAAAGGGAAGAGAAGAGAAGATAATGATCTCATTTTAGTTATGTGGATTCCGTAATGAGAAGTGTGACTATACTCTTCTCATTGTTGGAGCGGCCCTTCTTCTATTCCTCATTCTTCTAATCTTATCTGCTTATCTCATCCATAGACTATTGTATGATCCATTCACAGAAGAGGTCTCATATCAAGCAATTGAAGGGAGAAACAAGCATTGGACAAACTTCCCTTCCGTATCTACAGAGATGAAGTACAATTGATAGATGAGGAACAAGTAAAGAGTATGGTATGGTCCATTCCACTCGAATTTGGATGATTACTTCTCACCAGTTGTCAATTGGGTCCACACGCACCAAAATGAGTAACACAAATTACTCATCACGCAATCACGCCATTATCGGGACGAACACTCATTCGGTATATCACAGGTAAGTTGGCAAAAGATGAATTGGCATGCCGAGAATCGAACCCAATCGAAGAGAATCGAGCCTGGGTGAAAACCACAAATCCTAACCACTAGACCACATGGGAACACTATCTTTGATATCCAAAACCTTTAGATATTGTCAGAGACGTCCGATAATCTTCAATCGATTCGATAAGAACATGTTCCAGCAAGTAGGCGATAACTAATGATACATTGAAATAATTGTCCACTAAGATGAAAGCAGCGGTGCATGATAATGTCAATCCATTTCTTGGTATTTCATTCAATGAGAAGGAAGAACTTCTACTTGTATGGAAATTCTGCAATCGGTTATTCATTTTATTTACATAAGAACAATATTTAATTTCAGAGGAACTCTCCAAGATGTGATCTACAATGATCAAATTCAAATGGACAATAAATTCCATGGAGCTTTCATTCGGGATATCGTCGGAGTTCGTTATCAATCTATCAGAACTCCCATCAAATTCAATTCTAGGGACTAGAGTATCTTCACGCGTCTCCTATTGGATATCACGGTTCTCTCACTCCTTGGTCGTGTCTCATCGATAGAAATTGGATGGTCAAACTAACCGATTACGGTAGGAAATTAATGGGGGAATCACTAACTGAAAGGCTTCTTGAGGTGTGGCCGAGCCGATTGAAAGATGGGAAAAGAATCAATGGATTACAGTAGATGAATTGAAGAGTGATGATGATAAGAGTAATGCAAAGCAGAAGACCAGTGAGTGAATGAGAGGAGGAGGGGAAGAGGGGATGGAGGGGGGATGGGCGATGGGAAGAGTGACGTCCCCGTTGAGGTGCCCTCTACGATGCTCCTGAGATGTTGAAGATGAGAGAGAACAATAAAGTGAGAAGAGTTGATCAGGTGAGAAAGAGGAAAGAGGAAGGGGAATAATAGAGAATAATCAGGATTGGCAACGACAAACGACAATGAAGAGACAATTGGGAGATATTTATGGATTTGGAATGATTATGTATGAGATTATATTCCGATCTCTTCCTTTCCAAGACTCTCAAGATATTACTGGTATGCATGAATTCATAGTTAGATCAGCGATATTTTCCTTTATGTTCAGAATTAATCGATGCGGTCAAGGATGGAAGTCGTGTAATAAAACCTACAATCCAAGATCACAAAGTAAGGAATTTTTTTTTATTCTGAGATTGTAAATAATGTGAATAAAATCAGCTGATTCACATGGATCTCTCTGCTCTCGTGCAAGATTGTTGGAATTCGACACCAGAAATGAGACCGAGTCTGAGAAGAATAAAACTAAATGTCGAGACTTATCTCAAAGTGTGAGTTCACATCTATTAGAAAGTCTCAAAGAGGATTGATCATTCAGGAAGGGTTCTCTTGTCGATCAAATGATGAGAATGATGGAGAATTATGCAAATAATCTGGAGAAATTAGTGAAAGAAAGAACGGGAATGTTGGAAGAAGCGAATGTAAGAGCTGATAAATTGCTATCCCAACTACTTCCATCGTAAGTTACAATATTTCACATAATAATGATATGTGACAATATAAGATACGTTGCCCGTGAACTAAAAGAAGGTAAACCCGTTCCACCCAAGACATTCTCGTCTGCCACGGTTATGTTCAGGTATGAACTATATCGCCCATTTATCCATTATCGTCTTTCCTTTCAGTGATATCGTTGGATTCGGTGATATGTGTAGAGATGCGAGTGCTGCAGAGGTGAAGATTATATTGAATTATTCCAATTCGAATCCCTTTCTAGATCGTAAACCTTCTCAATTCGGTATTCAATGGTTTCGATGAATTCATTGCAAGAAGAGAAGCATACAAGGTTTGAACTAAGAGAGGAAAGGGAAAGATAATGAGATGCTAGGTTGAAACAATCGGAGATGCATATATGTTTGTATCGGGAGTACCAGAGGAGAATGGATTCAGACATCTCACTAGTATCTGTAGTATCGCTCTCGATATTCACAACGTGAGTCCCCTCCCTTCCCCCTCCCCCTCCCTCCATCCTTTCCTTCAGTTCCTACATGATTATCGTGCCCCTCATTCATCATCTCTTCGTGTTCGTTGTCGTCTCGGAATCTGTTCTGGACCCGTGGCAGCTGCGGTCGTTGGACTGAATGCACCCAGATATTGTCTATTCGGAGATACGGTACGAGAGAAGAATCGATCGATTGAAAGAGAGAGAGAGAGATCTCTTAGGTGAATATGGCATCGAGAATGGAATCGACTGGAGAAGCAGAGAAGACTCAAATTGCAGAGAGTACGAAGAAGATGTTGGATCAGGTAGAGAAAGGGAAGGAAATGAGAGATGAGAGAAATATTGCAGCATTACCCTGATTTCATTACTGCTGAGAGAGGACAAGTTCATGTGAAGGTAAGAGATGAATGAGGAAGTAGATGATAATAGAGAATATTAAGGGAAAGGGACAATGTACTACTTATTGGCTAGAAGGAACAAGAGATATGACAAGTACTTATAGAGCTCCGACTACAAAGGAAGTTAGTCATTATTATTGATCTAATCAATGTTTAAATTTGAATTCAGAGTGGAAGAGGTCATTCCAACTTCTCTTCTCTAATTGGGAACAATACTTCCATGTAAACGATCTATTACCTAAACCAAGCATGCATTCATATTTGTCTCATTCAATATATATTTGTCCCACTTATCAATAAACTCTTTTAATCCATACGTCATTCGACCAATACAAAGTGATCTCTTCCATCAGAGAGAACGTGCAAATTGAGCTGTCTTCCCCTTCAGCAAACCCGTTGAGTTCAACCTTTCCCTTTTATTTCATCTTTCTCATTCATCTCTCATCGAACGACGACCAACAAATGGTAAGTGAACTACATTATCTACATTTTACCTATCAATAGTGGTCAAGTTTCCTATTCTACGTAGATATACGACACATCTATTCATTCCCCTGAGTTCTCACTAACAAGTACACAATGATTACGTGAAATGCATGTGCATTGCATGTGAATTTCGTGAAGTTCAGATTATCACACAAATAAAATTTTGCTGTTCTCTAGACTGCATATACATAGCAATACAGTGAATTATTCCTTCAGCGTCTTCTCCTTCACTATACTTTCTTCTTCCTTCTTCTTTGTTCCTTCATCCTTTGCTACAAAGCACAAGATGGTGAAGACAGACACGATTTGAGGTTCGATTCCATGATCAATTGAGACTAATCAATTAATTGCAGAGCCGTCTCATCGAATATTGATCTCGATGAACAGAATCCATACGAAGAAGATGTAAGTATCTCTCCCTCCTCCTCCGTTCTTATCATTCACCATCTCAGGAACGTCTTCTAAGAGTTCTTCATCACGTCGGTGGATTCACAGGAATAAGAAACACATGGAGAAAGTAATTGAACTCAATCTTCCGTTCACCTCTCTCATCATCAACTCATGCAATACATTTCTCTCAGTTTGAATGATCACTGTTCACTCCATTATATCATTCGATCGAAATGGAATATTTGTCACGTTTATCTTGAAAGTAATACCTAAGGAATATCAATAAACAACAACATAATATAAAACAACAAGTGGTTCATAAACACGGAGAATAAGCTAAAACATTCTTTGTTGTTCAGTCATTGCATAATATTTCCCTCTCTTTGCGATTAATTCTGAATGACTTCCTCTTTCAACGATTTTGCCTCCTTCGATGAAACAGATTTCATCTGCAATCGAATTATTTTTTAATTCGATTGCAATAAATGGTGTTAACCGCATTGTGCGATGGTATCCAATCGATGAGCAATCATAATAGAAGTTCGACCATGAGATGAACATTCAAGAGCAACTCTCACAACCTAAACATCGAATTGTATTGTAGATATGTAATTCAGTTATAATGTACCTTTTCACTTTGAGTATCCAATGCACTCGTTGCTTCATCCAAAATAATCACTTTTGGATTTCTCACAAGTGCTCTCGCAATGGCGATTCGTTGTTTCTGACCACCAGAAAGAGATCGACCCTTCTCTCCCACAAGAGTTGAATAGCCCTGATAATCAAATAATGGTTCATTTCGATGATTTCGAGTTGAAACCTCAGGAAGATCTTGAATGAATTCAATTGCATTCGCCAATCGACAAGCTTCTTTTACTTCATTGTCACTCGCATTTTCCTTGCCCAATCGAATATTATCAGAAATACCTATGCGAGCAACTTGCATCCACTTTCTCCCTCTTCATTACTAACTTCCTCTGAACAGAATTGGTTCTTGACCGACGAGTGAAATATTTGAACGTAGTTGGTGATGAGAAAGAGAAGTAAAGAGAGTTGAGTCAAGCATCTTAATATTGTACGTCGAAATTAGAAATTAGAGGTGAGTGATACCAGCATTCCATAATCGGGATCATAGAATCTTTCTAATAGATTGACAATCGTACTCTTTCCTCCTCCCGATGGACCGACGAGTGCAAGAGAACGACCTGATGAGGAGACTAATTATGGTTCGAGAAGAATTGAACCAACCTTTCCCAACGTTGAATGAAACATCATTGAGTGCTCTTCTATTTGGTTATTCTCTTCTACTCCGACCTGAACAGAATTATAATGATGTTGAAGAAAAGGAATAATTCTCACGAATCCATTAGGGAAGCAAATGGCAAATGTCAAAACGAGAATTGCAATGCATGCAAAGAGACCGTCGACGATTATGGAGAGTTTGTGATCGATCAACTGGAGAGAAAAGGAATTGTTGAAGTATATAGAGAATTGTAAACTGACGGCCATTGTCATTTGTGGTTGTTGAGAAAGAAGAACGGAAGAGGCAGCTGAAGATGATTCCTTTCGATCGAAATACGATATAGGACGATGAAGAAGAGATTGAAGGACCGAGACACGCATTTCATTCATTATCGTCTCTCCCATATATTGACAGATTGGAGGCTGAAGAGAATAAGAAAGATGAGAAGGGAGAAGAATGGAGTACCGATATGAGTAGAAGGAATGCTTGATAGACAGAAACAATCATTGTTCCTGCTACTAACCAGAACAGAAGATTTTCGTAATTGTCATCCTCGAGAGATCCAATCACGAAGAAATATCGAACCTGTAATTAAGATTTGCTAAAATAATAGAAAGTATAACTAGGGGCCACAACGCAGATAGCCGATTTTACACAATGGGGTCAAAAGTATGTTCCAACAATTCCCCATGGACCCAATAACATCATGCTTTTTACCGTTTGTCGATATCTTGTCGCTGAGCCGCGCTAGAGCACAAGAAGTACGCGCGCAACTCACTGGGGGAGAGGAGGGAAAGGCGAGACGAGAGGGAAAGGGGCGGAGCCTAATTTGCGTGTGTCTCTCTCGCTCCCCCCGCCCTCTCGCTCGCCTCCCCCCGCTCGCACAAATCAAGAGGGCACAAGCCAGTGAAAAATGCTAAAATTCTAATTTTTTCTCTAAAAATCCTAAAATATGGTAATTAGTCAGAAAATTACTGCCCAAACAAAACTTTCACACTGCAACCCGTCAAAACTACCTATTCCCTTCTTTTATATGCCAATTTTATCTAATTAGTGATGCTGTGCACATTTTGGGCAGTGCTCAATCGATAGAGTACCACAGTAGCTATCCATAGCAGTTGAGAACGAGAGATTTGGTTGAGAATGAACCTTGTGCCCTCCCTGTCTCGCTTTTGGGCGAAATCGTGTCACACCAAAGTGGGCGGAGCTTGTGGCCCCTAAGTATAACTCACTGATAATAAAGGAGTTGCAATTCCTTTCAGGATTCCCATTAGAAAAACGATGAATACTTTGAATTTATGTCTTCTCACAAGGGCGAAAAATCCTCCTTTGATACTTTCGTATTCTTCCTCTTCGATCTACCGAATATTGATATATTGTTTTAAAGGAGGCGTATCATGAACTTTTGAAATTCAAATGTTGCGACTCTTACAACGATATGCCGAGCCTTGCAATATTTTGGAAAATCGCCAAGGTTCTTTTGGCAAATCGCCAAGGAGTAGATCAGTTTTTGTCGATGGGAAGAACCTGCGGGAACAAAGAAAAATCCCTTTCTAGTCAATCAATAATGGGCGAGACAACGATGACTTTTCGATCTATCCTTCTTGATCTACCTTCCCTTCCTCCCCATTGGCGCTGCGTAAAATATTTGAATTTTTCCCGGGGTTATGCCTGTTCTTTCCTGATACTTTAGACAGGGAAAAATCGTCCCAGAGTGGACGAACAACTTTCAAACTTCGGCTTTCTAATATCGTTCTGGATTCCAATCGGATCATGATCTCAAGAGCATGAACTAATTTTTCATGATACGCCTCCTTTAATACGGATAGGAAAATTAACCTTATTAGTAATAATTTCCTTCTCTGTATCGTCTACATCATTAGCTTCAAATGAATCTTCACTTTCACTACTACTGATTATCTCTTCTCCCTTCTCCATCTCTTGACCTTTTATCATTCTTGCAAATATTCCATTTTCTCTCCGTCGAAGTTCATCATAATCTGTGGTTTGGGATAAGGAAAGAAAACCATTCAGTGAATATCTCACTTCCATTTTCGATAACTTCTCCATTCTCCATTACAATAACTGTGTCGATATTTCTAATGGTACTCAATCGATGGGCGATTACAATTGTCGTTCGACCTTCAGAGGCCGAATAGAGAGCTTTCTGAGGTAGAAAGATAGATTATGTCTATGATGAGTAACCAACCTGTACAATTCTCTCACTCTTTGTATCGAGTGCACTCGTTGCTTCATCCAATATAAGAATACGAGGATTAGACACGATGGCTCTTGCTATGGCAATCCTTTGTTTTTGTCCTCCAGAAAGGGAAACTCCCGATGGACCGAGAAGAGTATCGTAACCCTAAAGTGATATTAGAGATAGTAACAATATATATCTTCCTAGATACCTTATCCAATCTCCCAATGAACTCGTGAGCATGGGCTATTTTGCAAGCTTCGATGATTTGAATGTCATTGAAGGGACGACCGAGACAGATGTTCTCCCTGATTGAACCATTGAAGAGACAAGGCTCTTGAGATACAATACCCATCATCTCAAATAATTGATTACGTCTCATCTTTATTAATTATTCTTACTTGTCTCCATTTCTTCGTATCGTATTCATCAATTGAAATTCTGTCTATCAAAATCGATGAACTTTGGCATTTCAGAAATTTGGTGAGCAATTTGACCTGAGAATAATAAATGTACAGAGAAAGAGGATAAACTAATACCGTTGTAGTCTTTCCACATCCGCTTTTTCCCACGAGAGCGAGTGATTTACCAGATGGAAGAAGGAAAGAAAGATTGAGAAGAGCAGGGAGACTTCTGAAGAAAATCGTTGTATTTGAATTGAGGGTCATTCTGACCTTGAAGGATATGAGAAAGATACATTTTTGAATTCGATGTTCAGTTGAGTAGAAGAAGGATCGAGAAGAGATTCACTCGTCTCTTCAACCTATACCAATCGATTATCTAGATTAATGAATTGAATATATTTCTCACTGAATCGATGATTTCGTATACTTTGGCTGCTGCAGTTCTCGCTTTGAAAACAGTGATGAGTTTATGACCAATTCGAGCTGAAATAAATTGATAAAAGGAAGAGGGGATGAATGAACTTACAGAATCTATTGGCTGAAATCAAGGATAGATAGACAACAGAGAATACACTTCCCGCCGTGGGAACTCGTCCATTGTGATAGCTCACTGTCGCAAACCTAAAGAATCATTCTTAGTCTTCAGTCAGGGAGTTCAAAGAGTATCAACTCACCACAATCCGGCACAATTTGAAAAGTTGTAGACAAAATAGGAAATGGCTTCAAGTAATCCAGAAGAGGCAGCAACTTTCACTGCTGATTTGACTCCCGATGAAAGAATTGACGAATATTTCTAGTGTATATATTGGTTACGTTGACTAATTGGAGATGAGAATAACCTCGATCATTTGTTTCTGTCCATTGCATGAAGCGACAGTCTTCACATTGAGAATACTCTCTTCTGATATTCCATTCGCTTCTTCTGATATTGACAATCCGCGTTTAGTCGCTTTTTCAGATAACTGAGAATCTTCTTGTTATCGGGTTGACTCTATTTCATCTCACTTTGGGTATGAGAGTGGAAGATAGCACATAAATTGGTCCAGCCCAAACCATCAAAAGAGTCGTCTGCCAATCGAGAATAAATGATATTGTCGAACTGACGATGAATGTTGAGATACAACTGAATAGGATATGGATATATCGTTCTTTCCGCAATTTTCTTACCAAACGAACATTCCTAATTTGTCTCCAACTCCGTCTCTAAATCGATCAATATGACTGAATAAATTCAATATTACTCAATCTTCACTCCATTCTTACCTGTTCAGCCTATTGCTTAGTTCGCCAGTACTGATGTCGAAATCTGGCGAATTTCGAGTGAGAACTGCAGAAATTAACTTTCTACAATGTCACATCTTAATATTTTTCATTGGAATAATTGATACCTCCTGCATCTTTGCATCATTCGTTCAGTTGCCCATATGTGAAGATAATGCTGAGAATTAATTAATTAAATAACGTTATCAGATGAAGAGGAATAATACCTGGGTGTATTCGATAACGATTCCAACACAGAATCCGATTCCATAGAGGGACGACCATCTCCAAACCGACCAAAGGAAGACATCATTGTTTATTGGCTTGAATGGATACCATTAGTGAAAGAATTTCTTCCACACTGCGGTGTGTGGCGGCTACTCCGGTCCATCCTTCGAGTGCTCCTCTTGATGCTGGGCGACAAGCGCCCGGTGCACAACCACACTGCGGTGTGTGGCGGCTACTCCGGTCCATCCTTCGAGTGCTCCTCTTGATGCTGGGCGACAAGCGCCCGGTGCACAACCACACTGCGGTGTGTGGCGGCTACTCCGGTCCATCCTTCGATTTATCCTCTTGATGGGGCGACAAGCGCCCGGTGCACAACCACACTGCGGTGTGTGGCGGCTACTCCGGTCCATCCTTCGACTGCTCCTCTTGATGCTGGGCGACAAGCGCCCGGTGCACAACCACACTGCGGTGTGTGGCGGCTACTCCGGTCCATCCTTCGAGTGCTCCTCTTGATGCTGGGCGACAAGCGCCCGGTGCACAACCACACTGCGGTGTGTGGCGGCTACTCCGGTCCATCCTTCGAGTGCTCCTCTTGATGGGGCGACAAGCGCCCGGTGCACAACCACACTGCGGTGTGTGGCGGCTACTCCGGTCCATCCTTCGACTGCTCCTCTTGATGCTGGGCGACAAGCGCCCGGTGCACAACCACACTGCGGTGTGTGGCGGCTACTCCGGTCCATCCTTCGATTGATCCTCTTGATGGGGCGACAAGCGCCCGGTGCACAACCACACTGCGGTGTGTGACGGCTACTCCGGCCCATCCTTCGACTGCTCCTCTTGATGCTGGGCGACAAGCGCCCGGTGCACAACCACACTGCGGTGTGTGGCGGCTACTCCGGCCCATCCTTCGACTGCTCCTCTTGATGCTGGGCGACAAGCGCCCGGTGCACAACCACACTGCGGTGTGTGGCGGCTACTCCGGTCCATCCTTCGAGTGCTCCTCTTGATGATGGGCGACAAGCGCCCGGTGCACAACCACACTGCGGTGTGTGGCGGCTACTCCGGTCCATCCTTCGATTGATCCTCTTGATGGGGCGACAAGCGCCCGGTGCACAACCACACTGCGATGTGTGGCGGCTACTCCGGTCCATCCTTCGAGTGCTCCTCTTGATGCTGGGCGACAAGCGCCCGGTGCACAACCACACTGCGGTGTGTGGCGGCTACTCCGGTCCATCCTTCGAGTGCTCCTCTTGATGGGGCGACAAGCGCCCGGTGCACAACCACACTGCGGTGTGTGGCGGCTACTCCGGTCCATCCTTCGAGTGCTCCTCTTGATGGGGCGACAAGCGCCCGGTGCACAACCACACTGCGGTGTGTGGCGGCTACTCCGGTCCATCCTTCGAGTGCTCCTCTTGATGGGGCGACAAGCGCCCGGTGCACAACCACACTGCGGTGTGTGGCGGCTACTCCGGTCCATCCTTCGAGTGCTCCTCTTGATGCTGGGCGACAAGCGCCCGGTGCACAACCACACTGCGGTGTGTGGCGGCTACTCCGGTCCATCCTTCGAGTGCTCCTCTTGATGCTGGGCGACAAGCGCCCGGTGCACAACCACACTGCGGTGTGTGGCGGCTACTCCGGTCCATCCTTCGAGTGCTCCTCTTGATGATGGGCGACAAGCGCCCGGTGCACAACCACACTGCGGTGTGTGGCGGCTACTCCGGTCCATCCTTCGACTGCTCCTCTTGATGCTGGGCGACAAGCGCCCGGTGCACAACCACACTGCGGTGTGTGGCGGCTACTCCGGTCCATCCTTCGAGTGCTCCTCTTGATGATGGGCGACAAGCGCCCGGTGCACAACCACACTGCGGTGTGTGGCGGCTACTCCGGTCCATCCTTCGATTGATCCTCTTGATGGGGCGACAAGCGCCCGGTGCACAACCACACTGCGATGTGTGGCGGCTACTCCGGTCCATCCTTCGAGTGCTCCTCTTGATGCTGGGCGACAAGCGCCCGGTGCACAACCACACTGCGGTGTGTGGCGGCTACTTCGGTCCATCCTTCGAGTGCTCCTCTTGATGATGGGCGACAAGCGCCCGGTGCACAACCACACTGCGGTGTGTGGCGGCTACTCCGGTCCATCCTTCGAGTGCTCCTCTTGATGGAGCGACAAGCGCCCGGTGCACAACCACACTGCGGTGTGTGGCGGCTACTCCGGTCCATCCTTCGAGTGCTCCTCTTGATGGGGCGACAAGCGCCCGGTGCACAACCACACTGCGGTGTGTGGCGGCTACTCCGGTCCATCCTTCGATTGATCCTCTTGATGGGGCGACAAGCGCCCGGTGCACAACCACACTGCGGTGTGTGGCGGCTACTCCGGTCCATCCTTCGATTGATCCTCTTGATGGGGCGACAAGCGCCCGGTGCACAACCACATTGCGGTGTGTGGCGGCTACTCCGGTCCATCCTTCGAGTGCTCCTCTTGATGATGGGCGACAAGCGCCCAGTGCACAACCACGCTGCGGTGTGTGGCGGCTACTCCGGTCCATCCTTCGATTGATCCTCTTGATGGGGCGACAAGCGCCCGGTGCACAACCACACTGCGGTGTGTGGCGGCTACTCCGGTCCATCCTTCGAGTGCTCCTCTTGATGGGGCGACAAGCGCCCGGTGCATAACCACACTGCGGTGTGTTGTAAGGGAGATAATAAAGAAGAAAGAAGAAAGTTAGAGTAGAAATCTTACAGTAATATATTATTGATTTATTTGTTTCGTTTAAAAGTCAGTTGTCGATTAGGAGTGCATCGTGAGATTACGGTAGTTCGTTTCCGTTGTTTAGTATAACTCGCCCTTTTGGCGGGCTTTTCTCACTGAGCAGACTTAGTTAGCCTGTCTCTCTTGCTGTTCTAGGTGTTCTCTGAGTTGTTTTACTAGTTCTTTTTTCTTTTCTTTCGTCCTTTTCGAATAGTCTCAGTTTGTCGATAAACATTTATTAAATTATTCACTCGTTTTCTCCCGTCCGATCAACAGCATCCTAGTTAACACAGTTAAAAAGAATCTTGAACGGGCGTAGTCCCGGAACATGGGGCCGAACCAGCTCTGTGTTAGTCGTTATCGAGTGTTCTTCTAAAGGCTAAGCCTCGATTGAGTGCTCTAAGTAGCTGTGGGTAGAGGTTAGACCTCCTCGCGAGCTACAGAAGGATTGCTGTAAACTAAGGACGGTTGGATTTTTCGTGTTGAAGTCTTGTCGGTAGAGGCCAACCCCCCCCCCCCGATAAAGGAAGAGCGAAAAAACGTGAAATTCATTGTTTTGTCGAGAATATAAAGAGAGAAAAGGAGGAAAAGGAGTGAGTTTCTGAAAGTGGATAAGACAGGATATTCGAACCTATTGTCGATTGTATCATTGGAAGTGGAATTGTAAAGTGAGGAGGAATTTGAGACGAGTCATGTACAACGAAGAATTGATGGATACTTCTAAGCAAGAGGAGCCGTTATCCGATAAGGTGAATAGAATAAGGATAGTGCTGTCCGTGATGAGAGATGATGTTAATACGGCAGCTAGTATCACATTTTTAAAATGATACGATTGTAATTGCACACCTATTAAACTATTCCGCGCGCCAAACGCGTTAGCTCCGCCCACTTTCACTTCGTTTTGCGCATTTCCGCCAATTTCCACTATTTTTTCTTAGTTTTTAATAATAAAACTCGATTTCTGGGATGGTTTCGCGTTCATTAAGCACCAATTATATAATGAATGCTTAATTTTAAACGCGACCATAGTTTAATAGCAATTTCGTTACGCGCGGAACAAGAAACAACTTTGCGTCAAAATGTGATAAGAGGGTCACGGGGGGGGGGGGGGGGAGAAAGAGGAAAGGAGAAAAAAATCAATAGCTGATGAAATACAGAGTCTGAGAGGAATTGGGCAATTTTCCTCGAAGTCATTGAACTCATCCAAGGAAGAGGAATTGAAGGAGATGATAGTCAAGTGCATAAAGGAAGAAGAGAACGAGAAAGGTGAATATGAGGGAAGAAGGAGTAGTGAAAGTAGAGGAATGAGATTACCACCAATGAAACTGTACTCGGGAAGAAGGGAAGAATTTGATGACTTCAGGATGAGATTTGAGATCAGATACGGAAAAGAAAGTACGAGGGTGGCAGTAGCAGTAGCTACTAAATTGGAGTGTCAAAGGAATCGCAGTTGGAGTACTTCAGATGACGCGACGATTCGATCGTCCAGAACTGGAGTACGCGATCGAATGCGTTCTCACAGGAAAAGAGTGGATGATGGGAAGAAGAGAGAGGGATACAGAAGAACCCGTGATGAAGAAAATGAAGATGGAAGGAGTGATAGAGGAAAAGAAATTAAGAAGGGATGACAAAGGAAGGAGAGATGGGCAATGTTATAATTGCTTCGGATTTGGACATATTCGATCTGAGTGTTGGATCAGACCAGCGCACGAGGAGAGTGGAGTTGGAAATGGAGTGAGAGGAAGAGGAAGTGGAATGAATAGAGGAATTGGAGGAATGAGAGGAATGAGTGGAGGAACAAGAGGAGTGAGTATGAGAGGAGTGAATGGAGGACATCGTGGTGGGATGAGAGGAGGAAATAATGGATGGAATGTCCGGGGGGCCGGACATGGCTGGAGGGGAGGCACGTAAGGGAGATAATAAAGAGAGAAGAGAAGAATGGAAATAAAGAAGAAAGAAGAAAGTTAGAGTAGAAATCTTACAGTAATATATTATTGATTTATTTGTTTCGTTTAAAAGTCAGTTGTCGATTAGGAGTGCATCGTGAGATTACGGTAGTTCGTTTCCGTTGTTTAGTATAACTCGCCCTTTTGGCGGGCTTTTCTCACTGAGCAGACTTAGTTAGTCTGTCTCTCTTGCTGTTCTAGGTGTTCTCTGAGTTGTTTTACTAGTTCTTTTTTCTTTTCTTTCGTCCTTTTCGAATAGTCTCAGTTTGTCGATAAACATTTATTAAATTATTCACTCGTTTTCTCCCGTCCGATCAACAGCATCCTAGTTAACACAGTTAAAAAGAATCTTGAACGGGCGTAGTCCCGGCACAGTGTGGCGGCTTCTCCGGTCCATCCTTCGATTGATCCTCTTGATGGGGCGACAAGCGCCCGGTGCACAACCACACTGCGGTGTGTGGCGGCTACTCCGGCCCATCCTTCGATTGATCCTCTTGATGGGGCGACAAGTCCACGCCACATCCTAAAGCAAGCGTGTCAGTGCTCCTAGTCCACGCGGTATAAAAAAGGGGGACTTAGCTTTTAGATTCGTCGGTCCGCATGAGAAAGTCCTTCCTTGGTATGAGTGCTCGCCAGCCTGCCCTCGCGCAACTGGAACAGCAAATACAATGTTATGTATTAATTTTTTTTAAATTTAATTTAAAGTTTGTATTATTTTCAGTTCGCTCAAGGTGCCGATCTAGTGTAAGAAAAGGAATACGTAAGGAATAGAGTCTTACGTAAGGAATAGAGTCTTAAAATTAGCCGATGAGGAACAATGTCCTATCACGCGTGTCACAGAAGAATTGAACAAAACCATGGCACAAAGAAAAAAATCAAATATGAGCTAATGGCAATTTTAAATAGTCTATGGGGTCCCTAACAAGATAGCGTCGAGCTTTGTTCCATATTTTCGATTTCCAAGGCATGGTAGGTCATGAACCTTTTTAGAAGCCAAAAACGCAATCCCCCATCAACTACCGAAAACCGCAGAAATAATTAGGGGTAAGAATATGCGTCACATGATGGAATAAAGGTAAGAACGAACAAAGGGAGGATAAACCAATTTTGATTCCAACTTGTGGCATCATGTCATGTCCGTGTATACAAGGATCACAAACGACAGCAAAACACGTAAATAAAAGGCTGGGATTACAATTTATTCTTTTAAGGTCCACTTTCGGATATTTCACGCATTTTTGCTTCTTCCATACCTTTTTGTCTTAGTCCAACCAGCCAGAAACACTCGTTGAAGAGAAGGGAAGAGACGTGAGAGTGGAGGGAAGGGAGACGAGGGATAGAGAGCGACCCTAGAAGAAGCAAGTTACACAACACTATTATGCTCATTTGTGGGGGGCTTCTAACCTTATACTTCATCGAAAAAGAACAAAACTGTGAATGCCACAGCGAAAATTGTATTCTCTTTTATTCCAGTAGATTATCATGTTATAATCCGACGGTTACCATCGATATTTTAGGTATATAATCGATATTTAATAACCAATAAGATTAAGAAACAATCGTGTAATAGCATTTTCATGCACCAGTTTCCAATACAACTAATGGTAGGCTATCTATCGGTAGTGATTTACCTTCACTTTATTTTTTTCCTTCCGCATTATATTCCCGCTTGCACATTGGCGTCGTCTCGCGTATTCTTGACGTAGAAGGGCAGTGTATAATCTGATCTGTGTTCATAGCTGTCCAGCGACGGCGGCGACCCTTTTTTGACCATGTACCCGGGTACGTGGGACCGCAGCCACGACGGTCGTGGCTGCGGTCCTACGTACCCGGGTACATGGTCCAAAATGAGTTGGTAGGTCATGGTGGAACTTGACCCTGAAACATATCCCAATTTGTTCCATTATCAATTTTTGTTACAGTAACCCTACCGTACCTCGGTTCGGTGGGTCAACCATTTTAGCCTTGGGTCAAACTTATACCGAATGGGCTGATATCGATTGGAAAATTATTCTACCGTAATCTACCGTAAGCGTACCGTACCCCGGTTCGGTGGGTCAACCATTTTAGCCTTGGGTCAAACTTTTGCCAAAGTGTCTGTAATCGATCGGAAAATTATTATACCGTAATCTACAGTATCCTACCGTATCCCTGACTACGGTATCGCGGTAGGGCATCGCGAACTGATTTTTTGTTTTTCACTCTAAAAATCCGTTCTTTGTGCCTACATGCATAGTTCGTCGAGGAAATTATTTTTGATTATCGTACCGAAATCTTTCGTACCCCCTACCGCAATCAATCCGTACCCATCCGTGCCCTGGTGGTTCGGACGACGTCTGACAACGAGCAATCGACGTCACTTTCTGAATAAAGGAGACGGATTAATCATGAGCTGCATCAATATCATTTTACCGTATCCTATGTGGATCTGTGTTATTCTTTGATCAATTATCAAATACCAAAAGTTCTCCTTTCTCCTCACTTCATGAGCATACGGACAACATTCCTTCTCCAAATGATCAACGAGTGTATCACAGAGGAATGAACGATGAACTTCACTATCGTACTCCCTTTGAGACAGCTCCAACTGAATGAATCAATTGTTTGCATTACCGTATCTATCCCGATTGTAGCCTACCGTACCTCAATAGTGTTATCTGCAGTGACGAGAAATCCTTCTCGTTCGAAATCATCCTTCGCTTTCACAGAACTGCAATCGATATGGGATAAGTACCGTAACTCTCTAAGACTACCGTACTCCAATACCGTACTTCGTGAGTAATGAGTTCGCCGTGAGTTCGCCGGAGAAAGAGAGTACAGATATCTGAAATTAAAATGAAATATAAACTCTTTTTTAGAATACACATGAGAGATCAAGATAGAGAGAAAAGAACTATAATAACTAAAACGCACAAAAACTTGAAAACAACGGATTTGCATTCATGTACCAGTTTATAAAGTAACCGTAATAGTAGGGGATCGATTGATTGTGATTTACCTTTACATTCTCGTCGTCTTCCCGCATTCCGATTCTTCTTACTCGTCGAAGTCGTTTTGCTCATTCTTGCTGTAGATAGGCAACAGTTGATCGCCCGGGAGTCAGCGGCCATTCGGGGCACTATAAATATTGAATAATTAATCATTGATCTCAGAGCAGCGATACAACGAAATTATTTATGCGCTCTCCGATTCATTAAAAGTGACATCGCAATTTACTTGAGCAATACTGTATACTAGAAAGATACGCAACTGATTTTATTTGGAGTTCTCGAGAATTCTCAATGTCAGGTTAAGTAGTACAAAATACGTAATAATCCTGTTGGCAAAATATAGGCAATCGTTAAAAACGATTTCGAAACAAACCAAATCAAACTCTTTCGCAAACATTCTTTTATGTTCAAGCAGGAATAATAATGTGAAAACAATTGTGATCACAGAAAAACAACTCATCGAGTTCACAACATATTGAAAGAGCGAAGTAAGGACTATTCTACAGAATAGCTATCGAACAATTGCAACGGTACATAATCAATAAAACAAATGCTAATCAGCGCAAGTGGTGATACTTCTACAACGAAATAAGCATCTTCCATCCTTTGAACATCACATCCACCGCCCTGAGATGCTATTTGTAGTCAACCAACTGCAAAGTCAAATGCTTAGGCATTTGTCGGACATAAGAAAAAGGACACATTGATTCGTCTATTAATAAGATTTGTTTCAGTTGTATTAGAAGAATCTCGCCCGGCTCTCACGCCTTGAGCTATCCAGCTTGACTCTGAAATGAAGTAGCCAATGTCCTCTGAAATATTGCAGGACCCCAAGGCAGAATACTACTGCAGGCGCCTGATCCTCCCTCACCTCCTCAAATAATCATATCGTAACATCTTTCGATGTCGAGTCATCTTATATCCAATCCCATTCCCATCATCCTTACCAGATTGCTGTCCCTGTTGCATTTGTTTCACAGTTTCTCACGTTAGTTCAAAGGCAGCATGTGGTGTGGTGCCAGATCCGTCGAACAGTTTTTGCTCACTACACAACACTACGCCGACTTATCCCAATCCCGCCGCATTTTCCTAAGTTTCAGAGGGGCAGAATTCTATTGTGGATCGAAAGGTGGGGGGTTCGACCCCCGGCAAAAGCAAGTGCCCATTGCCGCCTGCCACGCCTATTGCAAAGTTTGCCTGTGACTGAACTGATGTGTTTCTCGAATAAGTGAAACTGCTCTCTTCATCGACAGAGCTCGATCAGTTACCTTCAATTCCTTGTTCAATCTGTCCAATCTATAACACAATTTAAACAATCTTTCTCAATTAAATTCTTGGACTAACTCGAGAACGGAAGGAAGAATCATTTCAAGATCCTCAGCGTCAACACTCGATTGGTTACAATCTTCAAGGGACATTCGAAATCGAGCGACTGTCATGATTCTGAATGAGTTTAATGAGAAATTGTATCAATTTATTGATATTTACTAATAAAAAAAGGTTTCTCCATACCTTTCCATGACCAATTCGGCCACATGCATTACGTGTTGAAGTAGTGCAGTTGACGCTGTCTTCCTGTGTTGAAGAGCCTTTCTGAAGAAGAGAATATATGAGTCTCAATACAATTGATACAAGTGGCAATTCTTCTCCTACCCTGCCAGATATAATCCCGATGTGAGGTCGATTTCCTCTTCTCTTATCGATTTCTTATGGGGACAAATGGGAACGGAATGATCGAGAAGAGCAAGGAACGTCTCGTCATGAGAGAGACCAAGGGCAGTAGAGAGTTCAAGACACTGAATTATTATTATATTCATTTATCTTCCATAATAATATGGAATAGCGTATTGTTCATGAAAATGGTGGTAATTCATGTGCAGAATTGAAAAAGGGAAACGATGAATCGTTGTTACCTCTTTCAATTGTTTTCCTCCTCTTCTCATGAACTTGTGCAACATTTTAGCTCTCATTCCAGGCAATCGAAGAATGTGAAGAGAAACGTCCATATTGTATTTCGTCTGCAGTATCGGGATAATAGTTGAGTAATCCTCCAACCCACAGATGAAATGGGTGGGAATTTTTGATGGTATGGAACTCATACCATGGGAATTTTTGACCCAAAATGGCGCATACCATGGTAATTTTTGACCCAAACATGGCTCGTACCATTGGAATTTTTTTGTTTTTTTTACCCAAAACGGCTCATACCATTTGAATTTTTTTGATTTTTTTCACCAAAAATAGCTCATACCATGGGAATATTTGGAGGCCAAAATTGCCCTTTTCAACTGTGCTCCAACTACTCTTCACTTGTCGATACTCCTACCGTATTCCCACTCCCTTACTCACCACGAGTGTCAGCATCCTTCTCATTTCTTCATAAGTTTCTTTCCATTTTTCATATGTTCTTCGACGACGTTGGATGAGTGAATTAATGGCAACAATGGATGAGACACACCGAGACTGCCAATCCTCAACAATCATCCATTACTTCACTAACTTTATGTATACATGCAACTCCATCTTCCAATTTCCTTACCGAATCTTCTTCGAATGCATAATCCTCCTCAGTTTCTTCTCTCACCACCAATATTTCAATCGTTTCGTCAATCACATTTTCCTTCTCAACGAATTTGTGCAACGTACGAAGCTAAACATTAATATATTTAATTTTAATATATTTAATTAGTACATTTAATTAATGGATAAATAAAGCGTACGTCATTCTTTTGTATCAGCATACAGACGTCTTCTCTAACATCGACTGATGGATTCCCTTGAGAAGGACGAAGACGAGCATCGCCTAATGGACTCTCTTGACAAGGTCGAACTCCCGGACGAAGTCTATCATAAATCGATACTGCCTGAATCAATACCGTATCATCTAATCTTTCTACCGTAATCCTTCAACCGTACCTCAGCAGCAATTTCATATCTTCCCTCATCCGTAATCTCACGTGTCGAAGTGAGCGAACCAGTGAGAAGAAAACAAAGGAATCTGAATACAACAAATAATTAGCACCGCACATCAAACAATGCGCAATTATCATTGGACAGTAATTATTCTGTTTATCTCCACTCACCCACAAAAGTCAGCGTAAGTGTCAATTGCGGAATCGACATATTCTCTATCCAATCCGAAATTCTGACAAATCGCTCCCAATTTCATTCGATCAGTCGTCAGATTCAATTCATCTTTGCTGCAAAAAGAGAGGCTTATTTGGCAATCAAATCTCCACAAACGGACATTTTCTGTTCAATCTTCTTGTCTGCCATCAATCCTTGCACTGCAATCGACAGTTTCGCACACCATGGAATGGGGGCGGAGTCAGCAATCTTGAGAATAGCACAAGCACGAACAGCTGAGACAAGAGAAGAGATTAGATTAGATGGAGTATTCGACATAGTATTCGACCCCTGTCACTGACCAACACTGTTGATAGCATCAGTGACCAATAGACAATGCACATCGAGAGGTTCGGACGACGTCTGACAACGAGCAATCGACGTCACTTTCTGAATAAAGGAGACGGATTAATCATGAGCTGCATCAATATCATTTTACCGTATCCTATGTGGATCTGTGTTATTCTTTGATCAATTATCAAATACCAAATGTTCTCCTTTCTCCTCACTTCATGAGCATACGGACAACATTCCTTCTCCAAATGATCAACGAGTGTATCACAGAGGAATGAACGATGAACTTCACTATCGTACTCCCTTTGAGACAGCTCCAACTGAATGAATCAATTGTTTGCATTACCGTATCTATCCCGATTGTAGTCTACCGTACCTCAATAGTGTTATCTGCAGTGACGAGAAATCCTTCTCGTTCGAAATCATCCTTCGCTTTCACAGAACTGCAATCGATATGGGATAAGTACCGTAACTCTCTAAGACTACCGTACTCCAATACCGCACTTCGTGAGTAATGCATTGAGATAAGCAGCCATTCCCATAGCGATCATTCCAGCGTGTTTATCTGATGTCAATTGACGAGTCGAGTGATCTCCCCATGGAAGTTTCGCCGGAGAAAGAGAGTACAGATATCTGAAATTAAAATGAAATATAAACTCTTTTTTAGAATACACATGAGAGATCAAGATAGAGAGAAAAGAACTATAATAACTAAAACGCACAAAAACTTGAAAACAACGGATTTGCATTCATGTACCAGTTTATAAAGTAACCGTAATAGTAGGGGATCGATTGATTGTGATTTACCTTTACATTCTCGTCGTCTTCCCGCATTCCGATTCTTCTTACTCGTCGAAGTCGTTTTGCTCATTCTTGCTGTAGATAGGCAACAGTTGATCGCCCGGGAGTCAGCGGCCATTCGGGGCACTATAAATATTGAATAATTAATCATTGATCTCAGAGCAGCGATACAACGAAATTATTTATGCGGTAGATAAATAAGAAGTAAAAGAGAATCAAGATTGGGCTGACAAAGACGAAAGGCGAGCCAGAAAAGAAAGCAATTGCGATGGAAATTATGACAAGTTGCAGGTAATGCATTCATTTTTATATACTAATATAATACAGTGCTGTCCATTTAACAACTCCCGGCACTTCTTTAGAAATAATAAAAACCGCAACTTGTAGGGAAAATGTTAACCCCTATTATTCCCATTCTGGTGCCCCCCTCCTCCTCCCATTTACTCACAGCATCCTGTACGATGGCTGCATTGGCTGCGTTGTTGAGCAAGTCGACCACATATCCTTGATATCGCACAAATTGTCGACCGATTGCCAAGGCGACGTCTCCGAATGCGCCAAGCATGGATACTTTGACTTCAGGATTTACTCGCGGATTCTAAAGAAAAGCATAAATTATTCACTATTCAATAACGAGCAGCTATAAAGTAAATAAACCCGCATAATTTCGTCACAGTAGATAAAGGCTATTCTAACGCACATATAAAGGACGGTTCATTTTTTAAAGTAAAAAACCTAGTGTAACCTGTACGGCATTGATGAATGCTCCCATGATATCGTCGATAATTGGCTTAACTCCTCCTTGACGTGCTCTGCATAGATCAGTGACGACACCAACTGCTGCAATGACGACAGCCGTATCGTCTGCAGTCGCCAGTCCACGAAGCAAATGAGGACGAGGTGCATCCACGTAGCGGAGGAAATTAGACTTCAGAGCTACAAAGAGATAGAGAAGTAATATTGACATCAATGCAAAGTATACGTAGGACAAATACGTAGGACATGAAACCCAAGATGTGGTATGCAACAGTGGTGACGGAGCCTATTTGACCTCGACCAACCTTCAACAAGCGTGGACACGGCGACAAGTGCTTCTTCGATAACATTGTAGGCACGACCGGCACTTCTGTCCATAATTTGCAATAGACCATTCATTATTGAATAGGCAACCTGCGAACGAGCAAAGAATTTAGGCCGTTATGGACAAATGATGATTTGCTACACAATCTTCTCCTGAGGAATACAGAACTAGAAGAGATCAGCATGTTACCTAACACCCATAAACATGATTCTGCTAAATGATTGATTGACACTACCTTGGGCGCATCAACCGTGCTGCATCTTGCGCACTACCGATTGTAGAGTAGCGCACAACAGAGCTTGCAGATCCATCAACTGAGACTGAAAAGAAAAACATAGCTACGATTACATTGCGTGTGAATGGCAATTAATGGTGTGAATGCGCATTGTAATGGCTCTCCTCTCTTGATTGCTTGAATTGGAGATATATTTATTTCCAATGAGAATAGAAATCATCTTATCTTATTTACCTTGTCGCTTGCATTCGTCGCATGAGCTTCCATGTCCAGAAGTTGTTCCAATTTACTCAGCACCAATAGTGTCATTTGCTGTACCACATGGTAGCAGTCCTGAATTGAATGAATAAATGAAATCATCTGTATTCAATCGATTATCACCTTGGGCGAGTTCTTTATCAGCTCCATGAGCGTCTCGAAAGCAACCAGAAGCAAATTCGACTGATTGCTGTCTGCCCTAAAATGACAACTTAAAGCTGACGCCACTTTAGAGTTAATCTAATTTTGTTTGTTAAATTTGCAGTATATTTTTTTTCTTTGAAACGTACTTTGCAAGCAAGATTCACCACCCCCACAAAAGAGGGCGACACTGTTCAAGCAAATAGAACTAACCGATCAGTCGTCTTGATAAGTTCATTAATCATTGACTCGAAGCACGCCGAAAGGACGAATGTATCCGGCTGACCTGAATTGTATATACTCAGAGCGACAGCCTATTCATAACCACTATGATGCTTCGCCATCTGAAAAGAGCACAATCAGAACAATCAATGCATTCTATTCAACCTCTGTTCCATATCCTCCAATTTCTTGTCTGCTCCTTTCTGTCCCTCCTTCGGTTTCTCATGCATCATAAATGTTACACCGCACACCACTCGCATCATATCGGTCATATGAAAAGAACAACAACCATTATGTTTCATAAAATAGTAAAGTGCCATCAAACATTATACTGTTTAGAAGTACTCGAATCGAGGACTCTTCGATATAATAATTGTTCTTACCTCCAGAATGGGATTATCCATACTTGCTCTTCGTATGCTCCAACGCGAAATCGATTCGATAGACAAAGTGGAAGACTGAAATCACTGGTGAGCTTCGATGTCATAGTTTCCCGGGAATCCGCAAAAGGCCGGGTCCGGGGATCCGCAGTTGGAAAAAAATAACACTACGCAGACCCGCAATTCATCTTTCTCAACTCACTCTCTAGTTCAATGTATTCCGTTCGCATTGCGAGTACCATCACGTACGTTGCCGAAGCTCATGCGATTGCCGCATCTGTAATATTTTATTATGCCAAAGAATATGGTGATTATAAGTTATAACTGAACAAACATGAGAGACTGCAAGCCAAATCAAGAATGTTCTTCATAAGTTTCTCATTGTGTGGTCCTGAAATTAATTTAGTATTTCGGTATTAGTCAATCAACTACAAAATGTGATCTTTTATTCTCACATAGTTGAAGATTGACTCACTGAATAAATCGTTTTGCAGGAGCAGTAGACGAACGTCGATCTTCTCCAATATTTGAGCTATCCACCAGCCGAAGTTGTACAGCTTCTGAAAAAGGAACCAATACCTCTCGTTAGAGAGGTACTACTTCGGGGGTAGGGCCCACGAGACGCCCCCTAACTTCGAACCCAACCACCGGCTGAACTTCGAAGAAAGGGAGCGCGAGAATCCCCCCTAACCCCGAACCCAACCACCGGCTGAACTTCGGGGGTAGGGCCCACGAGACGCCCCCTAACTTCGAACCCAACCACCGGCTGAACTTCGAAGAAAGGGAGCGCGAGAATCCCCCCTAACCCCGAACCCAACCACCGGCTGAACTTCGGGGGTAGGGCCCACGAGACGCCCCTAACTTCGAACCCAACCACCGGCTGAACTTCGAAGAAAGGGAGCGCGAGAATCCCCCCTAACCCCGAACCCAACCACCGGCTGAACTTCGGGGGTAGGGCCCACGAGACGCCCCTAACTTCGAACCCAACCACCGGCTGAACTTCGAAGAAAGGGAGCGCGAGAATCCCCCCTAACCCCGAACCCAACCACCGGCTGAACTTCGGGGGTAGGGCCCACGAGACGCCCCCTCACTTCGAACCCAACCACCGGCTGAACTTCGAAGAAAGGGAGCGCGAGAATCCCCCCTAACCCCGAACCCAACCACCGGCTGAACTTCGGGGGTAGGGCCCACGAGACGCCCCCTAACTTCGAACCCAACCACCGGCTGAACTTCGAAGAAAGGGAGCGCGAGAATCCCCCCTAACCCCGAACCCAACCACCGGCTGAACTTCGGGGGTAGGGCCCACGAGACGCCCCCTACTTCGAACCCAACCACCGGCTGAACTTCGAAGAAAGGAAGCGCGAGAATCCCCCCTAACCCCGAACCCAACCACCGGCTGAACTTCGGGGGTAGGGCCCACGAGACGCCCCCTAACTTCGAACCCAACCACCGGCTGAACTTCGAAGAAAGGGAGCGCGAGAATCCCCCCTAACCCCGAACCCAACCACCGGCTGAACTTCGGGGGTAGGGCCCACGAGACGCCCCCTCACTTCGAACCCAACCACCGGCTGAACTTCGAAGAAAGGAGCGCGAGAATCCCCCCTAACCCCGAACCCAACCACCGGCTGAACTTCGGGGGTAGGGCCCACGAGACGCCCCCTAACTTCGAACCCAACCACCGGCTGAACTTCGAAGAAAGGGAGCGCGAGAATCCCCCCTAACCCCGAACCCAACCACCGGCTGAACTTCGGGGGTAGGGCCCACGAGACGCCCCCTAACTTCGAACCCAACCACCGGCTGAACTTCGAAGAAAGGGAGCGCGAGAATCCCCCCTAACCCCGAACCCAACCACCGGCTGAACTTCGGGGGTAGGGCCCACGAGACGCCCCTCACTTCGAACCCAACCACCGGCTGAACTTCGAAGAAAGGAAGCGCGAGAATCCCCCCTAACCCCGAACCCAACCACCGGCTGAACTTCGGGGGTAGGGCCCACGAGACGCCCCTAACTTCGAACCCAACCACCGGCTGAACTTCGAAGAAAGGAGCGCGAGAATCCCCCCTAACCCCGAACCCAACCACCGGCTGAACTTCGGGGGTAGGGCCCACGAGACGCCCCCTCACTTCGAACCCAACCACCGGCTGAACTTCGAAGAAAGGGAGCGCGAGAATCCCCCCTAACCCCGAACCCAACCACCGGCTGAACTTCGGGGGTAGGGCCCACGAGACGCCCCCTAACTTCGAACCCAACCACCGGCTGAACTTCGAAGAAAGGGAGCGCGAGAATCCCCCCTAACCCCGAACCCAACCACCGGCTGAACTTCGGGGGTAGGGCCCACGAGACGCCCCCTCACTTCGAACCCAACCACCGGCTGAACTTCGAAGAAAGGAGCGCGAGAATCCCCCCTAACCCCGAACCCAACCACCGGCTGAACTTCGGGGGTAGGGCCCACGAGACGCCCCCTAACTTCGAACCCAACCACCGGCTGAACTTCGAAGAAAGGGAGCGCGAGAATCCCCCCTAACCCCGAACCCAACCACCGGCTGAACTTCGGGGGTAGGGCCCACGAGACGCCCCCTAACTTCGAACCCAACCACCGGCTGAACTTCGAAGAAAGGGAGCGCGAGAATCCCCCCTAACCCCGAACCCAACCACCGGCTGAACTTCGGGGGTAGGGCCCACGAGACGCCCCCTCACTTCGAACCCAACCACCGGCTGAACTTCGAAGAAAGGAAGCGCGAGAATCCCCCCTAACCCCGAACCCAACCACCGGCTGAACTTCGGGGGTAGGGCCCACGAGACGCCCCTAACTTCGAACCCAACCACCGGCTGAACTTCGAAGAAAGGAAGCGCGAGAATCCCCCCTAACCCCGAACCCAACCACCGGCTGAACTTCGGGGGTAGGGCCCACGAGACGCCCCCTCACTTCGAACCCAACCACCGGCTGAACTTCGAAGAAAGGAGCGCGAGAATCCCCCTAACCCCGAACCCAACCACCGGCTGAACTTCGGGGGTAGGGCCCACGAGACGCCCCCTAACTTCGAACCCAACCACCGGCTGAACTTCGAAGAAAGGGAGCGCGAGAATCCCCCCTAACCCCGAACCCAACCACCGGCTGAACTTCGGGGGTAGGGCCCACGAGACGCCCCCTACTTCGAACCCAACCACCGGCTGAACTTCGAAGAAAGGAAGCGCGAGAATCCCCCCTAACCCCGAACCCAACCACCGGCTGAACTTCGGGGGTAGGGCCCACGAGACGCCCCCTAACTTCGAACCCAACCACCGGCTGAACTTCGAAGAAAGGGAGCGCGAGAATCCCCCCTAACCCCGAACCCAACCACCGGCTGAACTTCGGGGGTAGGGCCCACGAGACGCCCCCTCACTTCGAACCCAACCACCGGCTGAACTTCGAAGAAAGGGAGCGCGAGAATCCCCCCTAACCCCGAACCCAACCACCGGCTGAACTTCGGGGGTAGGGCCCACGAGACGCCCCCTACTTCGAACCCAACCACCGGCTGAACTTCGAAGAAAGGAGCGCGAGAATCCCCCCTAACCCCGAACCCAACCACCGGCTGAACTTCGGGGGTAGGGCCCACGAGACGCCCCCTAACTTCGAACCCAACCACCGGCTGAACTTCGAAGAAAGGGAGCGCGAGAATCCCCCCTAACCCCGAACCCAACCACCGGCTGAACTTCGGGGGTAGGGCCCACGAGACGCCCCCTAACTTCGAACCCAACCACCGGCTGAACTTCGAAGAAAGGAGCGCGAGAATCCCCCCTAACCCCGAACCCAACCACCGGCTGAACTTCGGGGGTAGGGCCCACGAGACGCCCCCTCACTTCGAACCCAACCACCGGCTGAACTTCGAAGAAAGGGAGCGCGAGAATCCCCCCTAACCCCGAACCCAACCACCGGCTGAACTTCGGGGGTAGGGCCCACGAGACGCCCCCTCACTTCGAACCCAACCACCGGCTGAACTTCGAAGAAAGGGAGCGCGAGAATCCCCCCTAACCCCGAACCCAACCACCGGCTGAACTTCGGGGGTAGGGCCCACGAGACGCCCCCTCACTTCGAACCCAACCACCGGCTGAACTTCGAAGAAAGGAGCGCGAGAATCCCCCCTAACCCCGAACCCAACCACCGGCTGAACTTCGGGGGTAGGGCCCACGAGACGCCCCCTAACTTCGAACCCAACCACCGGCTGAACTTCGAAGAAAGGGAGCGCGAGAATCCCCCCTAACCCCGAACCCAACCACCGGCTGAACTTCGGGGGTAGGGCCCACGAGACGCCCCCTAACTTCGAACCCAACCACCGGCTGAACTTCGAAGAAAGGGAGCGCGAGAATCCCCCCTAACCCCGAACCCAACCACCGGCTGAACTTCGGGGGTAGGGCCCACGAGACGCCCCCTCACTTCGAACCCAACCACCGGCTGAACTTCGAAGAAAGGGAGCGCGAGAATCCCCCCTAACCCCGAACCCAACCACCGGCTGAACTTCGGGGGTAGGGCCCACGAGACGCCCCTAACTTCGAACCCAACCACCGGCTGAACTTCGAAGAAAGGGAGCGCGAGAATCCCCCCTAACCCCGAACCCAACCACCGGCTGAACTTCGGGGGTAGGGCCCACGAGACGCCCCCTAACTTCGAACCCAACCACCGGCTGAACTTCGAAGAAAGGAGCGCGAGAATCCCCCCTAACCCCGAACCCAACCACCGGCTGAACTTCGGGGGTAGGGCCCACGAGACGCCCCCTAACTTCGAACCCAACCACCGGCTGAACTTCGAAGAAAGGAGCGCGAGAATCCCCCCTAACCCCGAACCCAACCACCGGCTGAACTTCGGGGGTAGGGCCCACGAGACGCCCCCTCACTTCGAACCCAACCACCGGCTGAACTTCGAAGAAAGGGAGCGCGAGAATCCCCCCTAACCCCGAACCCAACCACCGGCTGAACTTCGGGGGTAGGGCCCACGAGACGCCCCCTCACTTCGAACCCAACCACCGGCTGAACTTCGAAGAAAGGAGCGCGAGAATCCCCCCTAACCCCGAACCCAACCACCGGCTGAACTTCGGGGGTAGGGCCCACGAGACGCCCCCTAACTTCGAACCCAACCACCGGCTGAACTTCGAAGAAAGGGAGCGCGAGAATCCCCCCTAACCCCGAACCCAACCACCGGCTGAACTTCGGGGGTAGGGCCCACGAGACGCCCCCTAACTTCGAACCCAACCACCGGCTGAACTTCGAAGAAAGGGAGCGCGAGAATCCCCCCTAACCCCGAACCCAACCACCGGCTGAACTTCGGGGGTAGGGCCCACGAGACGCCCCCTAACTTCGAACCCAACCACCGGCTGAACTTCGAAGAAAGGGAGCGCGAGAATCCCCCCTAACCCCGAACCCAACCACCGGCTGAACTTCGGGGGTAGGGCCCACGAGACGCCCCCTCACTTCGAACCCAACCACCGGCTGAACTTCGAAGAAAGGGAGCGCGAGAATCCCCCCTAACCCCGAACCCAACCACCGGCTGAACTTCGGGGGTAGGGCCCACGAGACGCCCCCTAACTTCGAACCCAACCACCGGCTGAACTTCGAAGAAAGGGAGCGCGAGAATCCCCCCTAACCCCGAACCCAACCACCGGCTGAACTTCGGGGGTAGGGCCCACGAGACGCCCCCTAACTTCGAACCCAACCACCGGCTGAACTTCGAAGAAAGGGAGCGCGAGAATCCCCCCTAACCCCGAACCCAACCACCGGCTGAACTTCGGGGGTAGGGCCCACGAGACGCCCCCTAACTTCGAACCCAACCACCGGCTGAACTTCGAAGAAAGGGAGCGCGAGAATCCCCCCTAACCCCGAACCCAACCACCGGCTGAACTTCGGGGGTAGGGCCCACGAGACGCCCCCTAACTTCGAACCCAACCACCGGCTGAACTTCGAAGAAAGGGAGCGCGAGAATCCCCCCTAACCCCGAATTTGAACTTAGCTTTTGTCTTCCTTGGTCAGCCACCAGAAAGTCCCTCCTTGACGGGAATGCTCGCCATTTCGTCCACGTGTGCCTCCAAACAAATAAAATGTTTATTAATAAATTATTAACATGTTTATAGCGAATTTAATAGATAATGTAGTGATGAGCCTGTTTTTTATTCGCAGGTGTGATACAATGTTCATATTTTCAAATGAGAGATCAAGATAGAGAGAAAAGAACGGCAGGAATAAATAACTAAAACGCACAAAAATTTGAAAACAACGGATTTGCATTCATGTACCAGTTTATAAAGTAACCGTAATAGTAGGAGATAGATTGATTGTGATTTACCTTTACATTTTCGTCGTCTTCCCGCATCCCGATTCCTCTTACTCGTCGAAGTCGTTTTGCTCATTCTTGCTGTAGATAGGCAACTGTTGATCGCCCGGGAGTCAGCGGCCATTCGGGGCACTATAAATATTGAATAATTAATCATTGATCTCAGAGCAGCGATACAACGAAAATATTTATGCGGTAGATGAAAATAAATAGGAAGTATAGGAGAATCAAGACTGGGCTGACAAAGACTAATGGGGAGCCAGAAAAGAAAGCATTTGCGATGGGAATGATGGCAAAAATTCTTGATAAATGAGAACACTAATGCAATTGCGATGACTACACTATTTGAGGACTGCATTCCGATGGTCTCTGGAAGAGGGAAAGAAAATAATAGCAGATGTGCAGTTCCCCAACAGAAGAGAGAAGAGCGTTGGAAAATGCTGGCAATGCTTTAACAAACAAGTTCTAATTAAGGTTTTGATTGCTCCACATTTGGAATGTCGCAATGAGAGCAGTATGTAACAAAAAAAGAATGAAGTGAGCAACAGTTGTCAGCACAAATAAATGAATTCATGAGAAATAGTGAGGGAACGCGATCAAAACAAATTAGAAAAAATAGCAGAAAATTTGAAACTCTCCGATTCATTAAAAGTGACATCGCAATTTACTTGAGCAATACTGTATACTAGAAAGATACGCAACTGATTTTATTTGGAGTTCTCGAGAATTCTCAATGTCAGGTTAAGTAGTACAAAATACGTAATAATCCTGTTGGCAAAATATAGGCAATCGTTAAAAACGATTTCGAAACAAACCAAATCAAACTCTTTCGCAAACATTCTTTTATGTTCAAGCAGGAATAATAATGTGAAAACAATTGTGATCACAGAAAAACAACTCATCGAGTTCACAACATATTGAAAGAGCGAAGTAAGGACTATTCTACAGAATAGCTATCGAACAATTGCAACGGTACATAATCAATAAAACAAATGCTAATCAGCGCAAGTGGTGATACTTCTACAACGAAATAAGCATCTTCCATCCTTTGAACATCACATCCACCGCCCTGAGATGCTATTTGTAGTCAACCAACTGCAAAGTCAAATGCTTAGGCATTTGTCGGACATAAGAAAAAGGACACATTGATTCGTCTATTAATAAGATTTGTTTCAGTTGTATTAGAAGAATCTCGCCCGGCTCTCACGCCTTGAGCTATCCAGCTTGACTCTGAAATGAAGTAGCCAATGTCCTCTGAAATATTGCAGGACCCCAAGGCAGAATACTACTGCAGGCGCCTGATCCTCCCTCACCTCCTCAAATAATCATATCGTAACATCTTTCGATGTCGAGTCATCTTATATCCAATCCCATTCCCATCATCCTTACCAGATTGCTGTCCCTGTTGCATTTGTTTCACAGTTTCTCACGTTAGTTCAAAGGCAGCATGTGGTGTGGTGCCAGATCCGTCGAACAGTTTTTGCTCACTACACAACACTACGCCGACTTATCCCAATCCCGCCGCATTTTCCTAAGTTTCAGAGGGGCAGAATTCTATTGTGGATCGAAAGGTGGGGGGTTCGACCCCCGGCAAAAGCAAGTGCCCATTGCCGCCTGCCACGCCTATTGCAAAGTTTGCCTGTGACTGAACTGATGTGTTTCTCGAATAAGTGAAACTGCTCTCTTCATCGACAGAGCTCGATCAGTTACCTTCAATTCCTTGTCCAATCTGTCCAATCTATAACACAATTTAAACAATCTTTCTCAATTAAATTCTTGGACTAACTCGAGAACGGAAGGAAGAATCATTTCAAGATCCTCAGCGTCAACACTCGATTGGTTACAATCTTCAAGGGACATTCGAAATCGAGCGACTGTCATGATTCTGAATGAGTTTAATGAGAAATTGTATCAATTTATTGATATTTACTAATAAAAAAGGTTTCTCCATACCTTTCCATGACCAATTCGGCCACATGCATTACGTGTTGAAGTAGTGCAGTTGACGCTGTCTTCCTGTGTTGAAGAGCCTTTCTGAAGAAGAGAATATATGAGTCTCAATACAATTGATACAAGTGGCAATTCTTCTCCTACCCTGCCAGATATAATCCCGATGTGAGGTCGATTTCCTCTTCTCTTATCGATTTCTTATGGGGACAAATGGGAACGGAATGATCGAGAAGAGCAAGGAACGTCTCGTCATGGGAGAGACCAAGGGCAGTAGAGAGTTCAAGACACTGAATTATTATTATATTCATTTATCTTCCATAATAATATGGAATAGCGTATTGTTCATGAAAATGGTGGTAATTCATGTGCAGAATTGAAAAAGGGAAACGATGAATCGTTGTTACCTCTTTCAATTGTTTTCCTCCTCTTCTCATGAACTTGTGCAACATTTTAGCTCTCATTCCAGGCAATCGAAGAATGTGAAGAGAAACGTCCATATTGTATTTCGTCTGCAGTATCGGGATAATAGTTGAGTAATCCTCCAACCCACAGATGAAATGGGTGGGAATTTTTGATGGTATGGAACTCATACCATGGGAATTTTTGACCCAAAATGGCGCATACCATGGTAATTTTTGACCCAAACATGGCTCGTACCATTGGAATTTTTTTGTTTTTTTTACCCAAAATGGCTCATACCATTTGAATTTTTTTGATTTTTTTTCACCCAAAAATAGCTCATACCATGGGAATATTTGGAGGCCAAAATTGCCCTTTTCAACTGTGCTCCAACTACTCTTCACTTGTCGATACTCCTACCGTATTCCCACTCCCTTACTCACCACGAGTGTCAGCATCCTTCTCATTTCTTCATAAGTTTCTTTCCATTTTTCATATGTTCTTCGACGACGTTGGATGAGTGAATTAATGGCAACAATGGATGAGACACGCCGAGACTGCCAATCCTCAACAATCATCCATTACTTCACTAACTTTATGTATACATGCAACTCCATCTTCCAATTTCCTTACCGAATCTTCTTCGAATGCATAATCCTCCTCAGTTTCTTCTCTCACCACCAATATTTCAATCGTTTCGTCAATCACATTTTCCTTCTCAACGAATTTGTGCAACGTACGAAGCTAAACATTAATATATTTAATTTTAATATATTTAATTAGTACATTTAATTAATGGATAAATAAAGCGTACGTCATTCTTTTGTATCAGCATACAGACGTCTTCTCTAACATCGACTGATGGATTCCCTTGAGAAGGACGAAGACGAGCATCGCCTAATGGACTCTCTTGACAAGGTCGAACTCCCGGACGAAGTCTATCATAAATCGATACTGCCTGAATCAATACCGTATCATCTAATCTTTCTACCGTAATCCTTCAACCGTACCTCAGCAGCAATTTCATATCTTCCCTCATCCGTAATCTCACGTGTCGAAGTGAGCGAACCAGTGAGAAGAAAACAAAGGAATCTGAATACAACAAATAATTAGCACCGCACATCAAACAATGCGCAATTATCATTGGACAGTAATTATTCTGTTTATCTCCACTCACCCACAAAAGTCAGCGTAAGTGTCAATTGCGGAATCGACATATTCTCTATCCAATCCGAAATTCTGACAAATCGCTCCCAATTTCATTCGATCAGTCGTCAGATTCAATTCATCTTTGCTGCAAAAAGAGAGGCTTATTTGGCAATCAAATCTCCACAAACGGACATTTTCTGTTCAATCTTCTTGTCTGCCATCAATCCTTGCACTGCAATCGACAGTTTCGCACACCATGGAATGGGGGCGGAGTCAGCAATCTTGAGAATAGCACAAGCACGAACAGCTGAGACAAGAGAAGAGATTAGATTAGATGGAGTATTCGACATAGTATTCGACCCCTGTCACTGACCAACACTGTTGATAGCATCAGTGACCAATAGACAATGCACATCGAGAGGTTCGGACGACGTCTGACAACGAGCAATCGACGTCACTTTCTGAATAAAGGAGACGGATTAATCATGAGCTGCATCAATATCATTTTACCGTATCCTATGTGGATCTGTGTTATTCTTTGATCAATTATCAAATACCAAATGTTCTCCTTTCTCCTCACTTCATGAGCATACGGACAACATTCCTTCTCCAAATGATCAACGAGTATATCACAGAGGAATGAACGATGAACTTCACTATCGTACTCCCTTTGAGACAGCTCCAACTGAATGAATCAATTGTTTGCATTACCGTATCTATCCCGATTGTAGTCTACCGTACCTCAATAGTGTTATCTGCAGTGACGAGAAATCCTTCTCGTTCGAAATCATCCTTCGCTTTCACAGAACTGCAATCGATATGGGATAAGTACCGTACTCCAATACCGCACTTCGTGAGTAATGCATTGAGATAAGCAGCCATTCCCATAGCGATCATTCCAGCGTGTTTATCTGATGTCAATTGACGAGTCGAGTGATCTCCCCATGGAAGTTTCGCCGGAGAAAGAGAGTACAGTAGGGTTGGCAGAATGAATCTTCGAGCGAATCCCGAATCATTCCTCGCCGAATCGCGCGGTTGTGGGATTCAAAGAGAGGGATTCAATTGAATCCGGGATTCATTTGAATCCCCGTTATAAAAACAGCTTCAAAATCGCCGTTTTCGTGAAATTTCTGGTGTCTTTAGGTTTTCGAGGCTTGCGAATCCGAATATGTTAATTTTAAAGGACAAATTTCTATATTGTGCACAATCTTCTCACTCTGGCCTTCCATTGCACCATTAAAAAACTTGTTTAGAAGGCAAAAAAGAAGAAATGGTAGTTCTAGTGAATGCTAGTGAGCAATTGCCAAGGATTCTTTTGAAAATTATCGATCTTTACTATCGCTACAGTCTATAAGAAGAGCCGCTCGTTCATTGCACATGGAGTCAAAACTCAGCCAAAAATCACTCATAATTACAACCACCTCACCATACAAATATATTGAAGAACCATGCAATTTTTTGATATTTTTTATCATGATTCGACGATCGAGAAAACGGGGATTCAAATGAATCCTAGCTGGGATTCATTTGAATCCTTCATTTTCCCCTCCTCTCATTTTCGGATTCATTCCACTCCCTCTCAGCGCGCGTAGAGCGGTGAAGAGGGATTCATTCTGCCAACCCTAGAGTACAGATATCTGAAATTAAAATGAAATATAAACTCTTTTTTAGAATACACATGAGAGATCAAGATAGAGAGAAAAGAACTATAATAACTAAAACGCACAAAAACTTGAAAACAACGGATTTGCATTCATGTACCAGTTTATAAAGTAACCGTAATAGTAGGGGATCGATTGATTGTGATTTACCTTTACATTCTCGTCGTCTTCCCGCATTCCGATTCTTCTTACTCGTCGAAGTCGTTTTGCTCATTCTTGCTGTAGATAGGCAACAGTTGATCGCCCGGGAGTCAGCGGCCATTCGGGGCACTATAAATATTGAATAATTAATCATTGATCTCAGAGCAGCGATACAACGAAAATATTTATGCGGTAGATGAAAATAAATAGGAAGTATAGGAGAATCAAGACTGGGCTGACAAAGACTAATGGGGAGCCAGAAAAGAAAGCATTTGCGATGGGAATGATGGCAAAAATTCTTGATAAATGAGAACACTAATGCAATTGCGATGACTACACTATTTGAGGACTGCATTCCGATGGTCTCTGGAAGAGGGAAAGAAAATAATAGCAGATGTGCAGTTCCCCAACAGAAGAGAGAAGAGCGTTGGAAAATGCTGGCAATGCTTTAACAAACAAGTTCTAATTAAGGTTTTGATTGCTCCACATTTGGAATGTCGCAATGAGAGCAGTATGTAACAAAAAAAGAATGAAGTGAGCAACAGTTGTCAGCACAAATAAATGAATTCATGAGAAATAGTGAGGGAACGCGATCAAAACAAATTAGAAAAAATAGCAGAAAATTTGAAACTCTCCGATTCATTAAAAGTGACATCGCAATTTACTTGAGCAATACTGTATACTAGAAAGATACGCAACTGATTTTATTTGGAGTTCTCGAGAATTCTCAATGTCAGGTTAAGTAGTACAAAATACGTAATAATCCTGTTGGCAAAATATAGGCAATCGTTAAAAACGATTTCGAAACAAACCAAATCAAACTCTTTCGCAAACATTCTTTTATGTTCAAGCAGGAATAATAATGTGAAAACAATTGTGATCACAGAAAAACAACTCATCGAGTTCACAACATATTGAAAGAGCGAAGTAAGGACTATTCTACAGAATAGCTATCGAACAATTGCAACGGTACATAATCAATAAAACAAATGCTAATCAGCGCAAGTGGTGATACTTCTACAACGAAATAAGCATCTTCCATCCTTTGAACATCACATCCACCGCCCTGAGATGCTATTTGTAGTCAACCAACTGCAAAGTCAAATGCTTAGGCATTTGTCGGACATAAGAAAAAGGACACATTGATTCGTCTATTAATAAGATTTGTTTCAGTTGTATTAGAAGAATCTCGCCCGGCTCTCACGCCTTGAGCTATCCAGCTTGACTCTGAAATGAAGTAGCCAATGTCCTCTGAAATATTGCAGGACCCCAAGGCAGAATACTACTGCAGGCGCCTGATCCTCCCTCACCTCCTCAAATAATCATATCGTAACATCTTTCGATGTCGAGTCATCTTATATCCAATCCCATTCCCATCATCCTTACCAGATTGCTGTCCCTGTTGCATTTGTTTCACAGTTTCTCACGTTAGTTCAAAGGCAGCATGTGGTGTGGTGCCAGATCCGTCGAACAGTTTTTGCTCACTACACAACACTACGCCGACTTATCCCAATCCCGCCGCATTTTCCTAAGTTTCAGAGGGGCAGAATTCTATTGTGGATCGAAAGGTGGGGGGTTCGACCCCCGGCAAAAGCAAGTGCCCATTGCCGCCTGCCACGCCTATTGCAAAGTTTGCCTGTGACTGAACTGATGTGTTTCTCGAATAAGTGAAACTGCTCTCTTCATCGACAGAGCTCGATCAGTTACCTTCAATTCCTTGTCCAATCTGTCCAATCTATAACACAATTTAAACAATCTTTCTCAATTAAATTCTTGGACTAACTCGAGAACGGAAGGAAGAATCATTTCAAGATCCTCAGCGTCAACACTCGATTGGTTACAATCTTCAAGGGACATTCGAAATCGAGCGACTGTCATGATTCTGAATGAGTTTAATGAGAAATTGTATCAATTTATTGATATTTACTAATAAAAAAAGGTTTCTCCATACCTTTCCATGACCAATTCGGCCACATGCATTACGTGTTGAAGTAGTGCAGTTGACGCTGTCTTCCTGTGTTGAAGAGCCTTTCTGAAGAAGAGAATATATGAGTCTCAATACAATTGATACAAGTGGCAATTCTTCTCCTACCCTGCCAGATATAATCCCGATGTGAGGTCGATTTCCTCTTCTCTTATCGATTTCTTATGGGGACAAATGGGAACGGAATGATCGAGAAGAGCAAGGAACGTCTCGTCATGGGAGAGACCAAGGGCAGTAGAGAGTTCAAGACACTGAATTATTATTATATTCATTTATCTTCCATAATAATATGGAATAGCGTATTGTTCATGAAAATGGTGGTAATTCATGTGCAGAATTGAAAAAGGGAAACGATGAATCGTTGTTACCTCTTTCAATTGTTTTCCTCCTCTTCTCATGAACTTGTGCAACATTTTAGCTCTCATTCCAGGCAATCGAAGAATGTGAAGAGAAACGTCCATATTGTATTTCGTCTGCAGTATCGGGATAATAGTTGAGTAATCCTCCAACCCACAGATGAAATGGGTGGGAATTTTTGATGGTATGGAACTCATACCATGGGAATTTTTGACCCAAAATGGCGCATACCATGGTAATTTTTGACCCAAACATGGCTCGTACCATTGGAATTTTTTTGTTTTTTTTTACCCAAAATGGCTCATACCATTTGAATTTTTTTGATTTTTTTCACCCAAAAATAGCTCATACCATGGGAATATTTGGAGGCCAAAATTGCCCTTTTCAACTGTGCTCCAACTACTCTTCACTTGTCGATACTCCTACCGTATTCCCACTCCCTTACTCACCACGAGTGTCAGCATCCTTCTCATTTCTTCATAAGTTTCTTTCCATTTTTCATATGTTCTTCGACGACGTTGGATGAGTGAATTAATGGCAACAATGGATGAGACACGCCGAGACTGCCAATCCTCAACAATCATCCATTACTTCACTAACTTTATGTATACATGCAACTCCATCTTCCAATTTCCTTACCGAATCTTCTTCGAATGCATAATCCTCCTCAGTTTCTTCTCTCACCACCAATATTTCAATCGTTTCGTCAATCACATTTTCCTTCTCAACGAATTTGTGCAACGTACGAAGCTAAACATTAATATATTTAATTTTAATATATTTAATTAGTACATTTAATTAATGGATAAATAAAGCGTACGTCATTCTTTTGTATCAGCATACAGACGTCTTCTCTAACATCGACTGATGGATTCCCTTGAGAAGGACGAAGACGAGCATCGCCTAATGGACTCTCTTGACAAGGTCGAACTCCCGGACGAAGTCTATCATAAATCGATACTGCCTGAATCAATACCGTATCATCTAATCTTTCTACCGTAATCCTTCAACCGTACCTCAGCAGCAATTTCATATCTTCCCTCATCCGTAATCTCACGTGTCGAAGTGAGCGAACCAGTGAGAAGAAAACAAAGGAATCTGAATACAACAAATAATTAGCACCGCACATCAAACAATGCGCAATTATCATTGGACAGTAATTATTCTGTTTATCTCCACTCACCCACAAAAGTCAGCGTAAGTGTCAATTGCGGAATCGACATATTCTCTATCCAATCCGAAATTCTGACAAATCGCTCCCAATTTCATTCGATCAGTCGTCAGATTCAATTCATCTTTGCTGCAAAAAGAGAGGCTTATTTGGCAATCAAATCTCCACAAACGGACATTTTCTGTTCAATCTTCTTGTCTGCCATCAATCCTTGCACTGCAATCGACAGTTTCGCACACCATGGAATGGGGGCGGAGTCAGCAATCTTGAGAATAGCACAAGCACGAACAGCTGAGACAAGAGAAGAGATTAGATTAGATGGAGTATTCGACATAGTATTCGACCCCTGTCACTGACCAACACTGTTGATAGCATCAGTGACCAATAGACAATGCACATCGAGAGGTTCGGACGACGTCTGACAACGAGCAATCGACGTCACTTTCTGAATAAAGGAGACGGATTAATCATGAGCTGCATCAATATCATTTTACCGTATCCTATGTGGATCTGTGTTATTCTTTGATCAATTATCAAATACCAAATGTTCTCCTTTCTCCTCACTTCATGAGCATACGGACAACATTCCTTCTCCAAATGATCAACGAGTATATCACAGAGGAATGAACGATGAACTTCACTATCGTACTCCCTTTGAGACAGCTCCAACTGAATGAATCAATTGTTTGCATTACCGTATCTATCCCGATTGTAGTCTACCGTACCTCAATAGTGTTATCTGCAGTGACGAGAAATCCTTCTCGTTCGAAATCATCCTTCGCTTTCACAGAACTGCAATCGATATGGGATAAGTACCGTACTCCAATACCGCACTTCGTGAGTAATGCATTGAGATAAGCAGCCATTCCCATAGCGATCATTCCAGCGTGTTTATCTGATGTCAATTGACGAGTCGAGTGATCTCCCCATGGAAGTTTCGCCGGAGAAAGAGAGTACAGTAGGGTTGGCAGAATGAATCTTCGAGCGAATCCCGAATCATTCCTCGCCGAATCGCGCGGTTGTGGGATTCAAAGAGAGGGATTCAATTGAATCCGGGATTCATTTGAATCCCCGTTATAAAAACAGCTTCAAAATCGCCGTTTTCGTGAAATTTCTGGTGTCTTTAGGTTTTCGAGGCTTGCGAATCCGAATATGTTAATTTTAAAGGACAAATTTCTATATTGTGCACAATCTTCTCACTCTGGCCTTCCATTGCACCATTAAAAAACTTGTTTAGAAGGCAAAAAAGAAGAAATGGTAGTTCTAGTGAATGCTAGTGAGCAATTGCCAAGGATTCTTTTGAAAATTATCGATCTTTACTATCGCTACAGTCTATAAGAAGAGCCGCTCGTTCATTGCACATGGAGTCAAAACTCAGCCAAAAATCACTCATAATTACAACCACCTCACCATACAAATATATTGAAGAACCATGCAATTTTTTGATATTTTTTATCATGATTCGACGATCGAGAAAACGGGGATTCAAATGAATCCTAGCTGGGATTCATTTGAATCCTTCATTTTCCCCTCCTCTCATTTTCGGATTCATTCCACTCCCTCTCAGCGCGCGTAGAGCGGTGAAGAGGGATTCATTCTGCCAACCCTAGAGTACAGATATCTGAAATTAAAATGAAATATAAACTCTTTTTTAGAATACACATGAGAGATCAAGATAGAGAGAAAAGAACTATAATAACTAAAACGCACAAAAACTTGAAAACAACGGATTTGCATTCATGTACCAGTTTATAAAGTAACCGTAATAGTAGGGGATCGATTGATTGTGATTTACCTTTACATTCTCGTCGTCTTCCCGCATTCCGATTCTTCTTACTCGTCGAAGTCGTTTTGCTCATTCTTGCTGTAGATAGGCAACAGTTGATCGCCCGGGAGTCAGCGGCCATTCGGGGCACTATAAATATTGAATAATTAATCATTGATCTCAGAGCAGCGATACAACGAAATTATTTATGCGGTAGATAAATAAGAAGTAAAAGAGAATCAAGATTGGGCTGACAAAGACGAAAGGCGAGCCAGAAAAGAAAGCAATTGCGATGGAAATTATGACAAGTTGCAGGTAATGCATTCATTTTTATATACTAATATAATACAGTGCTGTCCATTTAACAACTCCCGGCACTTCTTTAGAAATAATAAAAACCGCAACTTGTAGGGAAAATGTTAACCCCTATTATTCCCATTCTGGTGCCCCCCTCCTCCTCCCATTTACTCACAGCATCCTGTACGATGGCTGCATTGGCTGCGTTGTTGAGCAAGTCGACCACATATCCTTGATATCGCACAAATTGTCGACCGATTGCCAAGGCGACGTCTCCGAATGCGCCAAGCATGGATACTTTGACTTCAGGATTTACTCGCGGATTCTAAAGAAAAGCATAAATTATTCACTATTCAATAACGAGCAGCTATAAAGTAAATAAACCCGCATAATTTCGTCACAGTAGATAAAGGCTATTCTAACGCACATATAAAGGACGGTTCATTTTTTAAAGTAAAAAACCTAGTGTAACCTGTACGGCATTGATGAATGCTCCCATGATATCGTCGATAATTGGCTTAACTCCTCCTTGACGTGCTCTGCATAGATCAATGACGACACCAACTGCTGCAATGACGACAGCCGTATCGTCTGCAGTCGCCAGTCCACGAAGCAAATGAGGACGAGGTGCATCCACGTAGCGGAGGAAATTAGACTTCAGAGCTACAAAGAGATAGAGAAGTAATATTGACATCAATGCAAAGTATACGTAGGACAAATACGTAGGACATGAAACCCAAGATGTGGTATGCAACAGTGGTGACGGAGCCTATTTGACCTCGACCAACCTTCAACAAGCGTGGACACGGCGACAAGTGCTTCTTCGATAACATTGTAGGCACGACCGGCACTTCTGTCCATAATTTGCAATAGACCATTCATTATTGAATAGGCAACCTGCGAACGAGCAAAGAATTTAGGCCGTTATGGACAAATGATGATTTGCTACACAATCTTCTCCTGAGGAATACAGAACTAGAAGAGATCAGCATGTTACCTAACACCCATAAACATGATTCTGCTAAATGATTGATTGACACTACCTTGGGCGCATCAACCGTGCTGCATCTTGCGCACTACCGATTGTAGAGTAGCGCACAACAGAGCTTGCAGATCCATCAACTGAGACTGAAAAGAAAAACATAGCTACGATTACATTGCGTGTGAATGGCAATTAATGGTGTGAATGCGCATTGTAATGGCTCTCCTCTCTTGATTGCTTGAATTGGAGATATATTTATTTCCAATGAGAATAGAAATCATCTTATCTTATTTACCTTGTCGCTTGCATTCGTCGCATGAGCTTCCATGTCCAGAAGTTGTTCCAATTTACTCAGCACCAATAGTGTCATTTGCTGTACCACATGGTAGCAGTCCTGAATTGAATGAATAAATGAAATCATCTGTATTCAATCGATTATCACCTTGGGCGAGTTCTTTATCAGCTCCATGAGCGTCTCGAAAGCAACCAGAAGCAAATTCGACTGATTGCTGTCTGCCCTAAAATGACAACTTAACACAGGTATCGCGAGAGAATGTAGCAAAAACAACCCCTTTGAGAACTAGATTTTTCAAAATCGGTTGAAACCAACCAAACTATGGTGGGTACATACCCAGGTGACAACATTTTTTTGTGTCCGGTCAAAATGTCCGAAAGACGTCTTTTAGGGATTTTCCGGTTCTGCACCCGGCTATATCGTAACTCAGCTCCCAGATGAGCTAGGGACTTGTTCTTGGGCTCAAAAAATCCGCAAAAATATTTCGAAAAACTTTTATGTTTTGACCGAAGATGGAAACTGAAAAATAAAAATGTTAAAATTAAAAAACTGATTCTAGAACAACAAAATATTTATTTTAGCTATCTTGTGAGTTGCATTCCCAGAATTTTCTTGCAGAATATAATAAAGGGAGTTCATATGCAATAAATAAAAAAATAAAATGGGCACTTGGAGGGGGGGTATTTTTTCTATATTCGTCCAAAGGTCGCAAAGTGCGATTTTTAACAGAAATAAAATTTATTTATTTCGTTTCAAATGCTTCCATTTTGCCAAGCTTTTCAGTAAAATATGATGGGAGATTATTTTCATGCAATTTCGACCATTTAATTGCAATCTTCAATGGTAAAAACTAAAAAAATTGAAATTTTCGGCTCTGGCAGCGGATAGTGCAAATTTCAGCTGTGCATCGAGATAGACATCGTTTTTTTATGCAATAAAAAATGTAACCCATATTTTTTGATTATTTGAAATAAAGAACATGTTTTTATTTAACATTGATCACTTGAAATCGGACCATATATGAGGCCGTTTGCGTAAGAATCAAGCAGATTCGCCAACGTTCTGCACAGCAAAAGTATCGATTCTCTGTAAATTTGGGAGGTTCTCATAGGTGCTGATTACGATACACTTATTCATTTTTCATGTCGGGTCACTATTGGCTTCAGATGCCCTCAAGTCAAAATAATCGAACAACGTGTTTTATTCGATTTCTCGATATCCAAAGATGTGAAATTCTGAAAAAATGGCTAGAGAGCTTATTTTTCTTTGCGAACACGACCTTGATTTTCATTTTTCGGGTTTCACAAAAATAAATTTTATCAGCATGCTCATAAATCGGAGAGGGAGACTAGGTTTGATAGAAGCCGCTTGATATTTAGAGATTCATTTTTTTGCATCGATTAAAAGCGTCACACCATTTAATTATGGAATTTAGAACTATGAGTAATCTGCCTTAAAATCGACAGTGGTCTACCCCTGTCTCTTCCAGCTGACCTCTTCCTTTCCCCTCCCCACCTCTCTAACTGTCTGAACTCTCTCGCCTTCCTGTGCACTCTCTACCGCGAGAGAAAGGTCAAGGGAGAGACAGGCGTAGATCATGAAACCACTCTCGATTTCCAGGCAGATTACTCATAGTTCTAAATTCCATAACTCAATGGTGTGATGCTTTCAATTGATGCAAAAATAAGTGAATCTCTAAATATCAAGCGGCTTCTATCAAACCTAGTCTCCCCTCTCCGATTTATGAGCATGCTGATAAAATTTATTTCTGTGAAACCCGAAAAATGAAAATCAAGGTCGTGTTCGCAAAGAAAAATAAGCTCTCTAGCCATTTTTTCAGAATTTCACATCTTTGGATATCGAGAAATCGAATAAAACGTTGTTCGATTATTTTGACTTGAGGGCATCTGAAGCCAATAGTGACCCGACATGAAAAATGAATAAGTGTATCGTAATCAGCACCTATGAGAACCTCCCAAATTTACAGAGAATCGATACTTTTGCTGTGCAGAACGTTGGCGAATCTGCTTGATTCTTACGCAAACGGCCTCATATATGGTCCGATTTCAAGTGATCAATGTTAAATAAAAACATGTTCTTTATTTCAAATAATCAAAAAATAAGGGTTACATTTTTTATTGCTTAAAAAACGATGTCTATCTCGATGCACAGCTGAAATTTGCTCTATCCGGTGCCAGAGCCGAAAATTTCAATTTTTTTAGTTATTACCATTGAACATTGCAATTAAATGGTCGAAATTGCATGAAAATAATCTCCCATCATATTTTACTGAAAAGCTTGGCAAAATGGAAGCATTTGAAACGAAATAAATAAATTTTATTTCTGTTAAAAATCGCACTTTGCGACCTTTGGACGAATATAGAAAAAATACCCCCCCTCCAAGTGCCCATTTTTATTTTTTTATTTATTGCATATGAACTCCCTTTATTATATTCTGCAAGAAAATTCTGGGAATGCAACTCACAAGATAGCTAAAATAAATATTTTGTTGTTCTAGAATCAGTTTTTTAATTTTAACATTTTTATTTTTCAGTTTCCATCTTCGGTCAAAACATAAAAGTTTTTCGAAATATTTTTGCGGATTTTTTGAGCCCAAGAACAAGTCCCTAGCTCATCTGGGAGCTGAGTTACGATATAGCCGGGTGCAGAACCGGAAAATCCCTAAAAGACGGCTTTCGGACATTTTGACCGGACACAAAAAAATGTTGTCACCTGGGTATGTACCCACCATAGTTTGGTTGGTTTCAACTGATTTTGAAAAATCTAGTTCCCGGGTTGCTTCATTCTCTCGCGATACCTGTGTTAAAGCTGACGCCACTTTAGAGTTAATCTAATTTTGTTTGTTAAATTTGCAGTATATTTTTTTTTCTTTGAAACGTACTTTGCAAGCAAGATTCACCACCCCCACAAAAGAGGGCGACACTGTTCAAGCAAATAGAACTAACCGATCAGTCGTCTTGATAAGTTCATTAATCATTGACTCGAAGCACGCCGAAAGGACGAATGTATCCGGCTGACCTGAATTGTATATACTCAGAGCGACAGCCTATTCATAACCACTATGATGCTTCGCCATCTGAAAAGAGCACAATCAGAACAATCAATGCATTCTATTCAACCTCTGTTCCATATCCTCCAATTTCTTGTCTGCTCCTTTCTGTCCCTCCTTCGGTTTCTCATGCATCATAAATGTTACACCGCACACCACTCGCATCATATCGGTCATATGAAAAGAACAACAACCATTATATGTTTCATAAAATAGTAAAGTGCCATCAAACATTATACTGTTTAGAAGTACTCGAATCGAGGACTCTTCGATATAATAATTGTTCTTACCTCCAGAATGGGATTATCCATACTTGCTCTTCGTATGCTCCAACGCGAAATCGATTCGATAGACAAAGTGGAAGACTGAAATCACTGGTGAGCTTCGATGTCATAGTTTCCCGGGAATCCGCAAAAGGCCGGGTCCGGGGATCCGCAGTTGGAAAAAAATAACACTACGCAGACCCGCAATTCATCTTTCTCAACTCACTCTCTAGTTCAATGTATTCCGTTCGCATTGCGAGTACCATCACGTACGTTGCCGAAGCTCATGCGATTGCCGCATCTGTAATATTTTATTATGCCAAAGAATATGGTGATTATAAGTTATAACTGAACAAACATGAGAGACTGCAAGCCAAATCAAGAATGTTCTTCATAAGTTTCTCATTGTGTGGTCCTGAAATTAATTTAGTATTTCGGTATTAGTCAATCAACTACAAAATGTGATCTTTTATTCTCACATAGTTGAAGATTGACTCACTGAATAAATCGTTTTGCAGGAGCAGTAGACGAACGTCGATCTTCTCCAATATTTGAGCTATCCACCAGCCGAAGTTGTACAGCTTCTGAAAAAGGAACCAATACCTCTCGTTAGAGAGGTACTACTTCGGGGGTAGGGCCCACGAGACGCCCCCTCACTTCGAACCCAACCACCGGCTGAACTTCGAAGAAAGGGAGCGCGAGAATCCCCCCTAACCCCGAACCCAACCACCGGCTGAACTTCGGGGGTAGGGCCCACGAGACGCCCCCTCACTTCGAACCCAACCACCGGCTGAACTTCGAAGAAAGGAAGCGCGAGAATCCCCCCTAACCCCGAACCCAACCACCGGCTGAACTTCGGGGGTAGGGCCCACGAGACGCCCCCTAACTTCGAACCCAACCACCGGCTGAACTTCGAAGAAAGGGAGCGCGAGAATCCCCCCTAACCCCGAACCCAACCACCGGCTGAACTTCGGGGGTAGGGCCCACGAGACGCCCCCTAACTTCGAACCCAACCACCGGCTGAACTTCGAAGAAAGGGAGCGCGAGAATCCCCCCTAACCCCGAACCCAACCACCGGCTGAACTTCGGGGGTAGGGCCCACGAGACGCCCCCTCACTTCGAACCCAACCACCGGCTGAACTTCGAAGAAAGGAAGCGCGAGAATCCCCCCTAACCCCGAACCCAACCACCGGCTGAACTTCGGGGGTAGGGCCCACGAGACGCCCCCTAACTTCGAACCCAACCACCGGCTGAACTTCGAAGAAAGGGAGCGCGAGAATCCCCCCTAACCCCGAACCCAACCACCGGCTGAACTTCGGGGTAGGGCCCACGAGACGCCCCCTCACTTCGAACCCAACCACCGGCTGAACTTCGAAGAAAGGAAGCGCGAGAATCCCCCCTAACCCCGAACCCAACCACCGGCTGAACTTCGGGGGTAGGGCCCACGAGACGCCCCCTCACTTCGAACCCAACCACCGGCTGAACTTCGAAGAAAGGGAGCGCGAGAATCCCCCCTAACCCCGAACCCAACCACCGGCTGAACTTCGGGGGTAGGGCCCACGAGACGCCCCCTAACTTCGAACCCAACCACCGGCTGAACTTCGAAGAAAGGGAGCGCGAGAATCCCCCCTAACCCCGAACCCAACCACCGGCTGAACTTCGGGGGTAGGGCCCACGAGACGCCCCCTAACTTCGAACCCAACCACCGGCTGAACTTCGAAGAAAGGGAGCGCGAGAATCCCCCCTAACCCCGAACCCAACCACCGGCTGAACTTCGGGGGTAGGGCCCACGAGACGCCCCCTCACTTCGAACCCAACCACCGGCTGAACTTCGAAGAAAGGAAGCGCGAGAATCCCCCCTAACCCCGAACCCAACCACCGGCTGAACTTCGGGGGTAGGGCCCACGAGACGCCCCCTAACTTCGAACCCAACCACCGGCTGAACTTCGAAGAAAGGGAGCGCGAGAATCCCCCCTAACCCCGAACCCAACCACCGGCTGAACTTCGGGGGTAGGGCCCACGAGACGCCCCCTAACTTCGAACCCAACCACCGGCTGAACTTCGAAGAAAGGGAGCGCGAGAATCCCCCCTAACCCCGAACCCAACCACCGGCTGAACTTCGGGGGTAGGGCCCACGAGACGCCCCCTCACTTCGAACCCAACCACCGGCTGAACTTCGAAGAAAGGAAGCGCGAGAATCCCCCCTAACCCCGAACCCAACCACCGGCTGAACTTCGGGGGTAGGGCCCACGAGACGCCCCCTAACTTCGAACCCAACCACCGGCTGAACTTCGAAGAAAGGGAGCGCGAGAATCCCCCCTAACCCCGAACCCAACCACCGGCTGAACTTCGGGGGTAGGGCCCACGAGACGCCCCCTCACTTCGAACCCAACCACCGGCTGAACTTCGAAGAAAGGAAGCGCGAGAATCCCCCCTAACCCCGAACCCAACCACCGGCTGAACTTCGGGGGTAGGGCCCACGAGACGCCCCCTAACTTCGAACCCAACCACCGGCTGAACTTCGAAGAAAGGGAGCGCGAGAATCCCCCCTAACCCCGAACCCAACCACCGGCTGAACTTCGGGGGTAGGGCCCACGAGACGCCCCCTCACTTCGAACCCAACCACCGGCTGAACTTCGAAGAAAGGGAGCGCGAGAATCCCCCCTAACCCCGAACCCAACCACCGGCTGAACTTCGGGGGTAGGGCCCACGAGACGCCCCCTAACTTCGAACCCAACCACCGGCTGAACTTCGAAGAAAGGGAGCGCGAGAATCCCCCCTAACCCCGAACCCAACCACCGGCTGAACTTCGGGGGTAGGGCCCACGAGACGCCCCCTAACTTCGAACCCAACCACCGGCTGAACTTCGAAGAAAGGGAGCGCGAGAATCCCCCCTAACCCCGAACCCAACCACCGGCTGAACTTCGGGGGTAGGGCCCACGAGACGCCCCCTCACTTCGAACCCAACCACCGGCTGAACTTCGAAGAAAGGAAGCGCGAGAATCCCCCCTAACCCCGAACCCAACCACCGGCTGAACTTCGGGGGTAGGGCCCACGAGACGCCCCCTAACTTCGAACCCAACCACCGGCTGAACTTCGAAGAAAGGGAGCGCGAGAATCCCCCCTAACCCCGAACCCAACCACCGGCTGAACTTCGGGGGTAGGGCCCACGAGACGCCCCCTAACTTCGAACCCAACCACCGGCTGAACTTCGAAGAAAGGGAGCGCGAGAATCCCCCCTAACCCCGAACCCAACCACCGGCTGAACTTCGGGGGTAGGGCCCACGAGACGCCCCCTAACTTCGAACCCAACCACCGGCTGAACTTCGAAGAAAGGAAGCGCGAGAATCCCCCCTAACCCCGAACCCAACCACCGGCTGAACTTCGGGGGTAGGGCCCACGAGACGCCCCCTAACTTCGAACCCAACCACCGGCTGAACTTCGAAGAAAGGGAGCGCGAGAATCCCCCCTAACCCCGAACCCAACCACCGGCTGAACTTCGGGGGTAGGGCCCACGAGACGCCCCCTAACTTCGAACCCAACCACCGGCTGAACTTCGAAGAAAGGGAGCGCGAGAATCCCCCCTAACCCCGAACCCAACCACCGGCTGAACTTCGGGGGTAGGGCCCACGAGACGCCCCCTCACTTCGAACCCAACCACCGGCTGAACTTCGAAGAAAGGAAGCGCGAGAATCCCCCCTAACCCCGAACCCAACCACCGGCTGAACTTCAGGGGTAGGGCCCACGAGACGCCCCCTAACTTCGAACCCAACCACCGGCTGAACTTCGAAGAAAGGGAGCGCGAGAATCCCCCCTAACCCCGAACCCAACCACCGGCTGAACTTCGGGGGTAGGGCCCACGAGACGCCCCCTAACTTCGAACCCAACCACCGGCTGAACTTCGAAGAAAGGGAGCGCGAGAATCCCCCCTAACCCCGAACCCAACCACCGGCTGAACTTCGGGGTAGGGCCCACGAGACGCCCCCTAACTTCGAACCCAACCACCGGCTGAACTTCGAAGAAAGGGAGCGCGAGAATCCCCCCTAACCCCGAACCCAACCACCGGCTGAACTTCGGGGGTAGGGCCCACGAGACGCCCCCTCACTTCGAACCCAACCACCGGCTGAACTTCGAAGAAAGGGAGCGCGAGAATCCCCCCTAACCCCGAACCCAACCACCGGCTGAACTTCGGGGGTAGGGCCCACGAGACGCCCCCTAACTTCGAACCCAACCACCGGCTGAACTTCGAAGAAAGGGAGCGCGAGAATCCCCCCTAACCCCGAACCCAACCACCGGCTGAACTTCGGGGGTAGGGCCCACGAGACGCCCCCTAACTTCGAACCCAACCACCGGCTGAACTTCGAAGAAAGGGAGCGCGAGAATCCCCCCTAACCCCGAACCCAACCACCGGCTGAACTTCGGGGGTAGGGCCCACGAGACGCCCCCTAACTTCGAACCCAACCACCGGCTGAACTTCGAAGAAAGGGAGCGCGAGAATCCCCCCTAACCCCGAACCCAACCACCGGCTGAACTTCGGGGGTAGGGCCCACGAGACGCCCCCTAACTTCGAACCCAACCACCGGCTGAACTTCGAAGAAAGGGAGCGCGAGAATCCCCCCTAACCCCGAATTTGAACTTAGCTTTTGTCTTCCTTGGTCAGCCACCAGAAAGTCCCTCCTTGACGGGAATGCTCGCCATTTCGTCCACGTGTGCCTCCAAACAAATAAAATGTTTATTAATAAATTATTAACATGTTTATAGCGAATTTAATAGATAATGTAGTGATGAGCCTGTTTTTTTATTCGCAGGTGTGATACAATGTTCATATTTTCAAATGAGAGATCAAGATAGAGAGAAAAGAACGGCAGGAATAAATAACTAAAACGCACAAAAATTTGAAAACAACGGATTTGCATTCATGTACCAGTTTATAAAGTAACCGTAATAGTAGGAGATAGATTGATTGTGATTTACCTTTACATTTTCGTCGTCTTCCCGCATCCCGATTCCTCTTACTCGTCGAAGTCGTTTTGCTCATTCTTGCTGTAGATAGGCAACTGTTGATCGCCCGGGAGTCAGCGGCCATTCGGGGCACTATAAATATTGAATAATTAATCATTGATCTCAGAGCAGCGATACAACGAAAATATTTATGCGGTAGATGAAAATAAATAGGAAGTATAGGAGAATCAAGACTGGGCTGACAAAGACTAATGGGGAGCCAGAAAAGAAAGCATTTGCGATGGGAATGATGGCAAAAATTCTTGATAAATGAGAACACTAATGCAATTGCGATGACTACACTATTTGAGGACTGCATTCCGATGGTCTCTGGAAGAGGGAAAGAAAATAATAGCAGATGTGCAGTTCCCCAACAGAAGAGAGAAGAGCGTTGGAAAATGCTGGCAATGCTTTAACAAACAAGTTCTAATTAAGGTTTTGATTGCTCCACATTTGGAATGTCGCAATGAGAGCAGTATGTAACAAAAAAAGAATGAAGTGAGCAACAGTTGTCAGCACAAATAAATGAATTCATGAGAAATAGTGAGGGAACGCGATCAAAACAAATTAGAAAAAATAGCAGAAAATTTGAAACTCTCCGATTCATTAAAAGTGACATCGCAATTTACTTGAGCAATACTGTATACTAGAAAGATACGCAACTGATTTTATTTGGAGTTCTCGAGAATTCTCAATGTCAGGTTAAGTAGTACAAAATACGTAATAATCCTGTTGGCAAAATATAGGCAATCGTTAAAAACGATTTCGAAACAAACCAAATCAAACTCTTTCGCAAACATTCTTTTATGTTCAAGCAGGAATAATAATGTGAAAACAATTGTGATCACAGAAAAACAACTCATCGAGTTCACAACATATTGAAAGAGCGAAGTAAGGACTATTCTACAGAATAGCTATCGAACAATTGCAACGGTACATAATCAATAAAACAAATGCTAATCAGCGCAAGTGGTGATACTTCTACAACGAAATAAGCATCTTCCATCCTTTGAACATCACATCCACCGCCCTGAGATGCTATTTGTAGTCAACCAACTGCAAAGTCAAATGCTTAGGCATTTGTCGGACATAAGAAAAAGGACACATTGATTCGTCTATTAATAAGATTTGTTTCAGTTGTATTAGAAGAATCTCGCCCGGCTCTCACGCCTTGAGCTATCCAGCTTGACTCTGAAATGAAGTAGCCAATGTCCTCTGAAATATTGCAGGACCCCAAGGCAGAATACTACTGCAGGCGCCTGATCCTCCCTCACCTCCTCAAATAATCATATCGTAACATCTTTCGATGTCGAGTCATCTTATATCCAATCCCATTCCCATCATCCTTACCAGATTGCTGTCCCTGTTGCATTTGTTTCACAGTTTCTCACGTTAGTTCAAAGGCAGCATGTGGTGTGGTGCCAGATCCGTCGAACAGTTTTTGCTCACTACACAACACTACGCCGACTTATCCCAATCCCGCCGCATTTTCCTAAGTTTCAGAGGGGCAGAATTCTATTGTGGATCGAAAGGTGGGGGGTTCGACCCCCGGCAAAAGCAAGTGCCCATTGCCGCCTGCCACGCCTATTGCAAAGTTTGCCTGTGACTGAACTGATGTGTTTCTCGAATAAGTGAAACTGCTCTCTTCATCGACAGAGCTCGATCAGTTACCTTCAATTCCTTGTCCAATCTGTCCAATCTATAACACAATTTAAACAATCTTTCTCAATTAAATTCTTGGACTAACTCGAGAACGGAAGGAAGAATCATTTCAAGATCCTCAGCGTCAACACTCGATTGGTTACAATCTTCAAGGGACATTCGAAATCGAGCGACTGTCATGATTCTGAATGAGTTTAATGAGAAATTGTATCAATTTATTGATATTTACTAATAAAAAAAGGTTTCTCCATACCTTTCCATGACCAATTCGGCCACATGCATTACGTGTTGAAGTAGTGCAGTTGACGCTGTCTTCCTGTGTTGAAGAGCCTTTCTGAAGAAGAGAATATATGAGTCTCAATACAATTGATACAAGTGGCAATTCTTCTCCTACCCTGCCAGATATAATCCCGATGTGAGGTCGATTTCCTCTTCTCTTATCGATTTCTTATGGGGACAAATGGGAACGGAATGATCGAGAAGAGCAAGGAACGTCTCGTCATGGGAGAGACCAAGGGCAGTAGAGAGTTCAAGACACTGAATTATTATTATATTCATTTATCTTCCATAATAATATGGAATAGCGTATTGTTCATGAAAATGGTGGTAATTCATGTGCAGAATTGAAAAAGGGAAACGATGAATCGTTGTTACCTCTTTCAATTGTTTTCCTCCTCTTCTCATGAACTTGTGCAACATTTTAGCTCTCATTCCAGGCAATCGAAGAATGTGAAGAGAAACGTCCATATTGTATTTCGTCTGCAGTATCGGGATAATAGTTGAGTAATCCTCCAACCCACAGATGAAATGGGTGGGAATTTTTGATGGTATGGAACTCATACCATGGGAATTTTTGACCCAAAATGGCGCATACCATGGTAATTTTTGACCCAAACATGGCTCGTACCTAGGGAGGGCAGCGTATGTTCCCGATGCGAAACGCGATACAGTATGCTAGCAACTTTTTTCAGCGAATCGAATATTGATTTTATTTTTTAGTCGTCTCCAAATTATTTATTTATTGACCATTTTTTGAATTTAATTATTATTTTCTCGCTAGCAAATAACTTTCACAGCTCAAAACTATCGCATACGCCACATAGCCTGTGCTAATTCCCTCGATTTTTGTAAATATGAACACTTTAAAAAATTTTGGCTTTTAATTTTTTCGATTTCGCTTTCCCGTTCCTACATTTGGCCTTCCCCCTCTAAGGAACCGCTCTGAAATCATCGACTGGGTCCTCCCCCATCCTCCCGTTACTTCCTTTCCTGGAATTTCTCTGCCGGAGGTACCGAAACCTTGGGTTCTTTGGCGTGAATTACCCGTGTACTCGATTTTCAGCCATTTCCGCAATCCTGTACGTACGGTTGGCCTTCCCCCTCTACCAAACCACTCTGATATGATCACATATGTCCTCCCCCATCCCCCCGTTAGTAGCTGTCGCGAAAATTCTCTGCCGGAGACACTGAAATCTTTGGTTGTTTGTCGTGAATCCGCCCGCGCGCACGTTTTTTCTCAAGGTTTAGCCTTCCCGTCGCTATACTTGGCCTTCCCCCTCTACCAAACCGCTCGGAAATCATCGCCTATACCCTCCCCCGTCCCCCCGTTGCCAGCTATCGCCTTAATTTTCTGCCGGAGGTACCGAAACCTTCGCTTGATTGTCCTGAGTTCTCCCCACGCCCGCGATTTTCCGATGTTTTCGCGCGCCCCTTCCGATACTAGACCTTCCCCCTTAACCAAACCACTTTGATATCATCACTTATACCCAAGCCCTCCCCCTCATTGGTAGATGTAGGGAAAACTCTCTGTCGGAGATACCGAAACCTTGGGTTGAATCCACACGCACGAACGATTGATTAATATAAGCATAATAATAGCTTTCCTATTATTTCTGTATTCAAAATCGATCGGATTTATGTTGTAGACAGTCGAATCATATTCACAATCAAAAAATATATATATTGTTAAGTAATTACAATAAAATATAAAAAGGAAAATGCTAAATAATAAATATGTCCTAGCGCAAACTCGAGGAATCCTAAAGAGTACGGTAGGTGAGCATTTTCGTTCGTTGTTTTTGTGATTAGCATTATTATTGTTTTCGCTCATTTTTTCAAATTTTTATTTTTATATTATGATTCGGCACTATCGAATGCATAGGTCAAGCATAACTGGTTATTTATTCACTGCCTTTAAAAATTAGCTGCTGCCCTCCCTACTCGTACCATTGGAATTTTTTTGTTTTTTTTTACCCAAAATGGCTCATACCATTTGAATTTTTTTGATTTTTTTTCACCCAAAAATAGCTCATACCATGGGAATATTTGGAGGCCAAAATTGCCCTTTTCAACTGTGCTCCAACTACTCTTCACTTGTCGATACTCCTACCGTATTCCCACTCCCTTACTCACCACGAGTGTCAGCATCCTTCTCATTTCTTCATAAGTTTCTTTCCATTTTTCATATGTTCTTCGACGACGTTGGATGAGTGAATTAATGGCAACAATGGATGAGACACGCCGAGACTGCCAATCCTCAACAATCATCCATTACTTCACTAACTTTATGTATACATGCAACTCCATCTTCCAATTTCCTTACCGAATCTTCTTCGAATGCATAATCCTCCTCAGTTTCTTCTCTCACCACCAATATTTCAATCGTTTCGTCAATCACATTTTCCTTCTCAACGAATTTGTGCAACGTACGAAGCTAAACATTAATATATTTAATTTTAATATATTTAATTAGTACATTTAATTAATGGATAAATAAAGCGTACGTCATTCTTTTGTATCAGCATACAGACGTCTTCTCTAACATCGACTGATGGATTCCCTTGAGAAGGACGAAGACGAGCATCGCCTAATGGACTCTCTTGACAAGGACGAACTCCCGGACGAAGTCTATCATAAATCGATACTGCCTGAATCAATACCGTATCATCTAATCTTTCTACCGTAATCCTTCAACCGTACCTCAGCAGCAATTTCATATCTTCCCTCATCCGTAATCTCACGTGTCGAAGTGAGCGAACCAGTGAGAAGAAAACAAAGGAATCTGAATACAACAAATAATTAGCACCGCACATCAAACAATGCGCAATTATCATTGGACAGTAATTATTCTGTTTATCTCCACTCACCCACAAAAGTCAGCGTAAGTGTCAATTGCGGAATCGACATATTCTCTATCCAATCCGAAATTCTGACAAATCGCTCCCAATTTCATTCGATCAGTCGTCAGATTCAATTCATCTTTGCTGCAAAAAGAGAGGCTTATTTGGCAATCAAATCTCCACAAACGGACATTTTCTGTTCAATCTTCTTGTCTGCCATCAACCCTTGCACTGCAATCGACAGTTTCGCACACCATGGAATGGGGGCGGAGTCAGCAATCTTGAGAATAGCACAAGCACGAACAGCTGAGACAAGAGAAGAGATTAGATTAGATGGAGTATTCGACATAGTATTCGACCCCTGTCACTGACCAACACTGTTGATAGCATCAGTGACCAATAGACAATGCACATCGAGAGGTTCGGACGACGTCTGACAACGAGCAATCGACGTCACTTTCTGAATAAAGGAGACGGATTAATCATGAGCTGCATCAATATCATTTTACCGTATCCTATGTGGATCTGTGTTATTCTTTGATCAATTATCAAATACCAAAAGTTCTCCTTTCTCCTCACTTCATGAGCATACGGACAACATTCCTTCTCCAAATGATCAACGAGTGTATCACAGAGGAATGAACGATGAACTTCACTATCGTACTCCCTTTGAGACAGCTCCAACTGAATGAATCAATTGTTTGCATTACCGTATCTATCCCGATTGTAGCCTACCGTACCTCAATAGTGTTATCTGCAGTGACGAGAAATCCTTCTCGTTCGAAATCATCCTTCGCTTTCACAGAACTGCAATCGATATGGGATAAGTACCGTAACTCTCTAAGACTACCGTACTCCAATACCGTACTTCGTGAGTAATGCATTGAGATAAGCAGCCATTCCCATAGCGATCATTCCAGCGTGTTTATCTGATGTCAATTGACGAGTCGAGTGATCTCCCCATGGAAGTTTCGCCGGAGAAAGAGAGTACAGATATCTGAAATTAAAATGAAATATAAACTCTTTTTTAGAATACACATGAGAGATCAAGATAGAGAGAAAAGAACTATAATAACTAAAACGCACAAAAACTTGAAAACAACGGATTTGCATTCATGTACCAGTTTATAAAGTAACCGTAATAGTAGGGGATCGATTGATTGTGATTTACCTTTACATTCTCGTCGTCTTCCCGCATTCCGATTCTTCTTACTCGTCGAAGTCGTTTTGCTCATTCTTGCTGTAGATAGGCAACAGTTGATCGCCCGGGAGTCAGCGGCCATTCGGGGCACTATAAATATTGAATAATTAATCATTGATCTCAGAGCAGCGATACAACGAAATTATTTATGCGGTAGATAAATAAGAAGTAAAAGAGAATCAAGATTGGGCTGACAAAGACGAAAGGCGAGCCAGAAAAGAAAGCAATTGCGATGGAAATTATGACAAGTTGCAGGTAATGCATTCATTTTTATATACTAATATAATACAGTGCTGTCCATTTAACAACTCCCGGCACTTCTTTAGAAATAATAAAAACCGCAACTTGTAGGGAAAATGTTAACCCCTATTATTCCCATTCTGGTGCCCCCCTCCTCCTCCCATTTACTCACAGCATCCTGTACGATGGCTGCATTGGCTGCGTTGTTGAGCAAGTCGACCACATATCCTTGATATCGCACAAATTGTCGACCGATTGCCAAGGCGACGTCTCCGAATGCGCAAAGCATGGATACTTTGACTTCAGGATTTACTCGCGGATTCTAAAGAAAAGCATAAATTATTCACTATTCAATAACGAGCAGCTATAAAGTAAATAAACCCGCATAATTTCGTCACAGTAGATAAAGGCTATTCTAACGCACATATAAAGGACGGTTCATTTTTTAAAGTAAAAAACCTAGTGTAACCTGTACGGCATTGATGAATGCTCCCATGATATCGTCGATAATTGGCTTAACTCCTCCTTGACGTGCTCTGCATAGATCAATGACGACACCAACTGCTGCAATGACGACAGCCGTATCGTCTGCAGTCGCCAGTCCACGAAGCAAATGAGGACGAGGTGCATCCACGTAGCGGAGGAAATTAGACTTCAGAGCTACAAAGAGATAGAGAAGTAATATTGACATCAATGCAAAGTATACGTAGGACAAATACGTAGGACATGAAACCCAAGATGTGGTATGCAACAGTGGTGACGGAGCCTATTTGACCTCGACCAACCTTCAACAAGCGTGGACACGGCGACAAGTGCTTCTTCGATAACATTGTAGGCACGACCGGCACTTCTGTCCATAATTTGCAATAGACCATTCATTATTGAATAGGCAACCTGCGAACGAGCAAAGAATTTAGGCCGTTATGGACAAATGATGATTTGCTACACAATCTTCTCCTGAGGAATACAGAACTAGAAGAGATCAGCATGTTACCTAACACCCATAAACATGATTCTGCTAAATGATTGATTGACACTACCTTGGGCGCATCAACCGTGCTGCATCTTGCGCACTACCGATTGTAGAGTAGCGCACAACAGAGCTTGCAGATCCATCAACTGAGACTGAAAAGAAAAACATAGCTACGATTACATTGCGTGTGAATGGCAATTAATGGTGTGAATGCGCATTGTAATGGCTCTCCTCTCTTGATTGCTTGAATTGGAGATATATTTATTTCCAATGAGAATAGAAATCATCTTATCTTATTTACCTTGTCGCTTGCATTCGTCGCATGAGCTTCCATGTCCAGAAGTTGTTCCAATTTACTCAGCACCAATAGTGTCATTTGCTGTACCACATGGTAGCAGTCCTGAATTGAATGAATAAATGAAATCATCTGTATTCAATCGATTATCACCTTGGGCGAGTTCTTTATCAGCTCCATGAGCGTCTCGAAAGCAACCAGAAGCAAATTCGACTGATTGCTGTCTGCCCTAAAATGACAACTTAAAGCTGACGCCACTTTAGAGTTAATCTAATTTTGTTTGTTAAATTTGCAGTATATTTTTTTTTCTTTGAAACGTACTTTGCAAGCAAGATTCACCACCCCCACAAAAGAGGGCGACACTGTTCAAGCAAATAGAACTAACCGATCAGTCGTCTTGATAAGTTCATTAATCATTGACTCGAAGCACGCCGAAAGGACGAATGTATCCGGCTGACCTGAATTGTATATACTCAGAGCGACAGCCTATTCATAACCACTATGATGCTTCGCCATCTGAAAAGAGCACAATCAGAACAATCAATGCATTCTATTCAACCTCTGTTCCATATCCTCCAATTTCTTGTCTGCTCCTTTCTGTCCCTCCTTCGGTTTCTCATGCATCATAAATGTTACACCGCACACCACTCGCATCATATCGGTCATATGAAAAGAACAACAACCATTATATGTTTCATAAAATAGTAAAGTGCCATCAAACATTATACTGTTTAGAAGTACTCGAATCGAGGACTCTTCGATATAATAATTGTTCTTACCTCCAGAATGGGATTATCCATACTTGCTCTTCGTATGCTCCAACGCGAAATCGATTCGATAGACAAAGTGGAAGACTGAAATCACTGGTGAGCTTCGATGTCATAGTTTCCCGGGAATCCGCAAAAGGCCGGGTCCGGGGATCCGCAGTTGGAAAAAAATAACACTACGCAGACCCGCAATTCATCTTTCTCAACTCACTCTCTAGTTCAATGTATTCCGTTCGCATTGCGAGTACCATCACGTACGTTGCCGAAGCTCATGCGATTGCCGCATCTGTAATATTTTATTATGCCAAAGAATATGGTGATTATAAGTTATAACTGAACAAACATGAGAGACTGCAAGCCAAATCAAGAATGTTCTTCATAAGTTTCTCATTGTGTGGTCCTGAAATTAATTTAGTATTTCGGTATTAGTCAATCAACTACAAAATGTGATCTTTTATTCTCACATAGTTGAAGATTGACTCACTGAATAAATCGTTTTGCAGGAGCAGTAGACGAACGTCGATCTTCTCCAATATTTGAGCTATCCACCAGCCGAAGTTGTACAGCTTCTGAAAAAGGAACCAATACCTCTCGTTAGAGAGGTACTACTTCGGGGGTAGGGCCCACGAGACGCCCCCTAACTTCGAACCCAACCACCGGCTGAACTTCGAAGAAAGGGAGCGCGAGAATCCCCCCTAACCCCGAACCCAACCACCGGCTGAACTTCGGGGGTAGGGCCCACGAGACGCCCCCTAACTTCGAACCCAACCACCGGCTGAACTTCGAAGAAAGGGAGCGCGAGAATCCCCCCTAACCCCGAACCCAACCACCGGCTGAACTTCGGGGGTAGGGCCCACGAGACGCCCCCTAACTTCGAACCCAACCACCGGCTGAACTTCGAAGAAAGGGAGCGCGAGAATCCCCCCTAACCCCGAACCCAACCACCGGCTGAACTTCGGGGGTAGGGCCCACGAGACGCCCCTAACTTCGAACCCAACCACCGGCTGAACTTCGAAGAAAGGGAGCGCGAGAATCCCCCCTAACCCCGAACCCAACCACCGGCTGAACTTCGGGGGTAGGGCCCACGAGACGCCCCCTCACTTCGAACCCAACCACCGGCTGAACTTCGAAGAAAGGGAGCGCGAGAATCCCCCCTAACCCCGAACCCAACCACCGGCTGAACTTCGGGGGTAGGGCCCACGAGACGCCCCCTAACTTCGAACCCAACCACCGGCTGAACTTCGAAGAAAGGGAGCGCGAGAATCCCCCCTAACCCCGAACCCAACCACCGGCTGAACTTCGGGGGTAGGGCCCACGAGACGCCCCCTCACTTCGAACCCAACCACCGGCTGAACTTCGAAGAAAGGAAGCGCGAGAATCTCCCCTAACCCCGAACCCAACCACCGGCTGAACTTCGGGGGTAGGGCCCACGAGACGCCCCCTAACTTCGAACCCAACCACCGGCTGAACTTCGAAGAAAGGGAGCGCGAGAATCCCCCCTAACCCCGAACCCAACCACCGGCTGAACTTCGGGGGTAGGGCCCACGAGACGCCCCCTCACTTCGAACCCAACCACCGGCTGAACTTCGAAGAAAGGAAGCGCGAGAATCCCCCCTAACCCCGAACCCAACCACCGGCTGAACTTCGGGGGTAGGGCCCACGAGACGCCCCCTAACTTCGAACCCAACCACCGGCTGAACTTCGAAGAAAGGGAGCGCGAGAATCCCCCCTAACCCCGAACCCAACCACCGGCTGAACTTCGGGGGTAGGGCCCACGAGACGCCCCCTAACTTCGAACCCAACCACCGGCTGAACTTCGAAGAAAGGGAGCGCGAGAATCCCCCCTAACCCCGAACCCAACCACCGGCTGAACTTCGGGGGTAGGGCCCACGAGACGCCCCCTCACTTCGAACCCAACCACCGGCTGAACTTCGAAGAAAGGAAGCGCGAGAATCCCCCCTAACCCCGAACCCAACCACCGGCTGAACTTCGGGGGTAGGGCCCACGAGACGCCCCTAACTTCGAACCCAACCACCGGCTGAACTTCGAAGAAAGGAAGCGCGAGAATCCCCCCTAACCCCGAACCCAACCACCGGCTGAACTTCGGGGGTAGGGCCCACGAGACGCCCCCTCACTTCGAACCCAACCACCGGCTGAACTTCGAAGAAAGGGAGCGCGAGAATCCCCCCTAACCCCGAACCCAACCACCGGCTGAACTTCGGGGGTAGGGCCCACGAGACGCCCCCTAACTTCGAACCCAACCACCGGCTGAACTTCGAAGAAAGGGAGCGCGAGAATCCCCCCTAACCCCGAACCCAACCACCGGCTGAACTTCGGGGGTAGGGCCCACGAGACGCCCCCTCACTTCGAACCCAACCACCGGCTGAACTTCGAAGAAAGGAAGCGCGAGAATCCCCCCTAACCCCGAACCCAACCACCGGCTGAACTTCGGGGGTAGGGCCCACGAGACGCCCCCTAACTTCGAACCCAACCACCGGCTGAACTTCGAAGAAAGGGAGCGCGAGAATCCCCCCTAACCCCGAACCCAACCACCGGCTGAACTTCGGGGGTAGGGCCCACGAGACGCCCCCTCACTTCGAACCCAACCACCGGCTGAACTTCGAAAAAGGAAGCGCGAGAATCCCCCCTAACCCCGAACCCAACCACCGGCTGAACTTCGGGGGTAGGGCCCACGAGACGCCCCCTAACTTCGAACCCAACCACCGGCTGAACTTCGAAGAAAGGGAGCGCGAGAATCCCCCCTAACCCCGAACCCAACCACCGGCTGAACTTCGGGGGTAGGGCCCACGAGACGCCCCCTCACTTCGAACCCAACCACCGGCTGAACTTCGAAGAAAGGGAGCGCGAGAATCCCCCCTAACCCCGAACCCAACCACCGGCTGAACTTCGGGGGTAGGGCCCACGAGACGCCCCCTAACTTCGAACCCAACCACCGGCTGAACTTCGAAGAAAGGGAGCGCGAGAATCCCCCCTAACCCCGAACCCAACCACCGGCTGAACTTCGGGGGTAGGGCCCACGAGACGCCCCCTCACTTCGAACCCAACCACCGGCTGAACTTCGAAGAAAGGAAGCGCGAGAATCCCCCCTAACCCCGAACCCAACCACCGGCTGAACTTCGGGGGTAGGGCCCACGAGACGCCCCCTAACTTCGAACCCAACCACCGGCTGAACTTCGAAGAAAGGGAGCGCGAGAATCCCCCCTAACCCCGAACCCAACCACCGGCTGAACTTCGGGGGTAGGGCCCACGAGACGCCCCCTCACTTCGAACCCAACCACCGGCTGAACTTCGAAGAAAGGAAGCGCGAGAATCCCCCCTAACCCCGAACCCAACCACCGGCTGAACTTCGGGGGTAGGGCCCACGAGACGCCCCCTAACTTCGAACCCAACCACCGGCTGAACTTCGAAGAAAGGGAGCGCGAGAATCCCCCCTAACCCCGAACCCAACCACCGGCTGAACTTCGGGGGTAGGGCCCACGAGACGCCCCCTAACTTCGAACCCAACCACCGGCTGAACTTCGAAGAAAGGAAGCGCGAGAATCCCCCCTAACCCCGAACCCAACCACCGGCTGAACTTCGGGGGTAGGGCCCACGAGACGCCCCCTCACTTCGAACCCAACCACCGGCTGAACTTCGAAGAAAGGGAGCGCGAGAATCCCCCCTAACCCCGAACCCAACCACCGGCTGAACTTCGGGGGTAGGGCCCACGAGACGCCCCCTAACTTCGAACCCAACCACCGGCTGAACTTCGAAGAAAGGAAGCGCGAGAATCCCCCCTAACCCCGAACCCAACCACCGGCTGAACTTCGGGGGTAGGGCCCACGAGACGCCCCCTCACTTCGAACCCAACCACCGGCTGAACTTCGAAGAAAGGGAGCGCGAGAATCCCCCCTAACCCCGAACCCAACCACCGGCTGAACTTCGGGGGTAGGGCCCACGAGACGCCCCCTAACTTCGAACCCAACCACCGGCTGAACTTCGAAGAAAGGGAGCGCGAGAATCCCCCCTAACCCCGAACCCAACCACCGGCTGAACTTCGGGGGTAGGGCCCACGAGACGCCCCCTCACTTCGAACCCAACCACCGGCTGAACTTCGAAGAAAGGAGCGCGAGAATCCCCCCTAACCCCGAACCCAACCACCGGCTGAACTTCGGGGGTAGGGCCCACGAGACGCCCCCTAACTTCGAACCCAACCACCGGCTGAACTTCGAAGAAAGGGAGCGCGAGAATCCCCCTAACCCCGAACCCAACCACCGGCTGAACTTCGGGGGTAGGGCCCACGAGACGCCCCCTAACTTCGAACCCAACCACCGGCTGAACTTCGAAGAAAGGGAGCGCGAGAATCCCCCCTAACCCCGAACCCAACCACCGGCTGAACTTCGGGGGTAGGGCCCACGAGACGCCCCCTCACTTCGAACCCAACCACCGGCTGAACTTCGAAGAAAGGAAGCGCGAGAATCCCCCCTAACCCCGAACCCAACCACCGGCTGAACTTCGGGGGTAGGGCCCACGAGACGCCCCCTAACTTCGAACCCAACCACCGGCTGAACTTCGAAGAAAGGGAGCGCGAGAATCCCCCCTAACCCCGAACCCAACCACCGGCTGAACTTCGGGGGTAGGGCCCACGAGACGCCCCCTAACTTCGAACCCAACCACCGGCTGAACTTCGAAGAAAGGGAGCGCGAGAATCCCCCCTAACCCCGAACCCAACCACCGGCTGAACTTCGGGGGTAGGGCCCACGAGACGCCCCCTAACTTCGAACCCAACCACCGGCTGAACTTCGAAGAAAGGGAGCGCGAGAATCCCCCCTAACCCCGAACCCAACCACCGGCTGAACTTCGGGGGTAGGGCCCACGAGACGCCCCCTCACTTCGAACCCAACCACCGGCTGAACTTCGAAGAAAGGGAGCGCGAGAATCCCCCCTAACCCCGAACCCAACCACCGGCTGAACTTCGGGGGTAGGGCCCACGAGACGCCCCCTCACTTCGAACCCAACCACCGGCTGAACTTCGAAGAAAGGGAGCGCGAGAATCCCCCCTAACCCCGAACCCAACCACCGGCTGAACTTCGGGGGTAGGGCCCACGAGACGCCCCCTAACTTCGAACCCAACCACCGGCTGAACTTCGAAGAAAGGGAGCGCGAGAATCCCCCCTAACCCCGAACCCAACCACCGGCTGAACTTCGGGGGTAGGGCCCACGAGACGCCCCCTAACTTCGAACCCAACCACCGGCTGAACTTCGAAGAAAGGGAGCGCGAGAATCCCCCCTAACCCCGAACCCAACCACCGGCTGAACTTCGGGGGTAGGGCCCACGAGACGCCCCCTAACTTCGAACCCAACCACCGGCTGAACTTCGAAGAAAGGGAGCGCGAGAATCCCCCCTAACCCCGAACCCAACCACCGGCTGAACTTCGGGGGTAGGGCCCACGAGACGCCCCCTAACTTCGAACCCAACCACCGGCTGAACTTCGAAGAAAGGGAGCGCGAGAATCCCCCCTAACCCCGAATTTGAACTTAGCTTTTGTCTTCCTTGGTCAGCCACCAGAAAGTCCCTCCTTGACGGGAATGCTCGCCATTTCGTCCACGTGTGCCTCCAAACAAATAAAATGTTTATTAATAAATTATTAACATGTTTATAGCGAATTTAATAGATAATGTAGTGATGAGCCTGTTTTTTTATTCGCAGGTGTGATACAATGTTCATATTTTCAAATGAGAGATCAAGATAGAGAGAAAAGAACGGCAGGAATAAATAACTAAAACGCACAAAAATTTGAAAACAACGGATTTGCATTCATGTACCAGTTTATAAAGTAACCGTAATAGTAGGAGATAGATTGATTGTGATTTACCTTTACATTTTCGTCGTCTTCCCGCATCCCGATTCCTCTTACTCGTCGAAGTCGTTTTGCTCATTCTTGCTGTAGATAGGCAACTGTTGATCGCCCGGGAGTCAGCGGCCATTCGGGGCACTATAAATATTGAATAATTAATCATTGATCTCAGAGCAGCGATACAACGAAAATATTTATGCGGTAGATGAAAATAAATAGGAAGTATAGGAGAATCAAGACTGGGCTGACAAAGACTAATGGGGAGCCAGAAAAGAAAGCATTTGCGATGGGAATGATGGCAAAAATTCTTGATAAATGAGAACACTAATGCAATTGCGATGACTACACTATTTGAGGACTGCATTCCGATGGTCTCTGGAAGAGGGAAAGAAAATAATAGCAGATGTGCAGTTCCCCAACAGAAGAGAGAAGAGCGTTGGAAAATGCTGGCAATGCTTTAACAAACAAGTTCTAATTAAGGTTTTGATTGCTCCACATTTGGAATGTCGCAATGAGAGCAGTATGTAACAAAAAAAGAATGAAGTGAGCAACAGTTGTCAGCACAAATAAATGAATTCATGAGAAATAGTGAGGGAACGCGATCAAAACAAATTAGAAAAAATAGCAGAAAATTTGAAACTCTCCGATTCATTAAAAGTGACATCGCAATTTACTTGAGCAATACTGTATACTAGAAAGATACGCAACTGATTTTATTTGGAGTTCTCGAGAATTCTCAATGTCAGGTTAAGTAGTACAAAATACGTAATAATCCTGTTGGCAAAATATAGGCAATCGTTAAAACGATTTCGAAACAAACCAAATCAAACTCTTTCGCAAACATTCTTTTATGTTCAAGCAGGAATAATAATGTGAAAACAATTGTGATCACAGAAAAACAACTCATCGAGTTCACAACATATTGAAAGAGCGAAGTAAGGACTATTCTACAGAATAGCTATCGAACAATTGCAACGGTACATAATCAATAAAACAAATGCTAATCAGCGCAAGTGGTGATACTTCTACAACGAAATAAGCATCTTCCATAATTTGAACATCACATCCACCGCCCTGAGATGCTATTTGTAGTCAACCAACTGCAAAGTCAAATGCTTAGGCATTTGTCGGACATAAGAAAAAGGACACATTGATTCGTCTATTAATAAGATTTGTTTCAGTTGTATTAGAAGAATCTCGCCCGGCTCTCACGCCTTGAGCTATCCAGCTTGACTCTGAAATGAAGTAGCCAATGTCCTCTGAAATATTGCAGGACCCCAAGGCAGAATACTACTGCAGGCGCCTGATCCTCCCTCACCTCCTCAAATAATCATATCGTAACATCTTTCGATGTCGAGTCATCTTATATCCAATCCCATTCCCATCATCCTTACCAGATTGCTGTCCCTGTTGCATTTGTTTCACAGTTTCTCACGTTAGTTCAAAGGCAGCATGTGGTGTGGTGCCAGATCCGTCGAACAGTTTTTGCTCACTACACAACACTACGCCGACTTATCCCAATCCCGCCGCATTTTCCTAAGTTTCAGAGGGGCAGAATTCTATTGTGGATCGAAAGGTGGGGGTTCGACCCCCGGCAAAAGCAAGTGCCCATTGCCGCCTGCCACGCCTATTGCAAAGTTTGCCTGTGACTGAACTGATGTGTTTCTCGAATAAGTGAAACTGCTCTCTTCATCGACAGAGCTCGATCAGTTACCTTCAATTCCTTGTCCAATCTGTCCAATCTATAACACAATTTAAACAATCTTTCTCAATTAAATTCTTGGACTAACTCGAGAACGGAAGGAAGAATCATTTCAAGATCCTCAGCGTCAACACTCGATTGGTTACAATCTTCAAGGGACATTCGAAATCGAGCGACTGTCATGATTCTGAATGAGTTTAATGAGAAATTGTATCAATTTATTGATATTTACTAATAAAAAAAGGTTTCTCCATACCTTTCCATGACCAATTCGGCCACATGCATTACGTGTTGAAGTAGTGCAGTTGACGCTGTCTTCCTGTGTTGAAGAGCCTTTCTGAAGAAGAGAATATATGAGTCTCAATACAATTGATACAAGTGGCAATTCTTCTCCTACCCTGCCAGATATAATCCCGATGTGAGGTCGATTTCCTCTTCTCTTATCGATTTCTTATGGGGACAAATGGGAACGGAATGATCGAGAAGAGCAAGGAACGTCTCGTCATGGGAGAGACCAAGGGCAGTAGAGAGTTCAAGACACTGAATTATTATTATATTCATTTATCTTCCATAATAATATGGAATAGCGTATTGTTCATGAAAATGGTGGTAATTCATGTGCAGAATTGAAAAAGGGAAACGATGAATCGTTGTTACCTCTTTCAATTGTTTTCCTCCTCTTCTCATGAACTTGTGCAACATTTTAGCTCTCATTCCAGGCAATCGAAGAATGTGAAGAGAAACGTCCATATTGTATTTCGTCTGCAGTATCGGGATAATAGTTGAGTAATCCTCCAACCCACAGATGAAATGGGTGGGAATTTTTGATGGTATGGAACTCATACCATGGGAATTTTTGACCCAAAATGGCGCATACCATGGTAATTTTTGACCCAAACATGGCTCGTACCTAGGGAGGGCAGCGTATGTTCCCGATGCGAAACGCGATACAGTATGCTAGCAACTTTTTTTCAGCGAATCGAATATTGATTTTATTTTTTAGTCGTCTCCAAATTATTTATTTATTGACCATTTTTTGAATTTAATTATTATTTTCTCGCTAGCAAATAACTTTCACAGCTCAAAACTATCGCATACGCCACATAGCCTGTGCTAATTCCCTCGATTTTTGTAAATATGAACACTTTAAAAAATTTTGGCTTTTAATTTTTTTCGATTTCGCTTTCCCGTTCCTACATTTGGCCTTCCCCCTCTAAGGAACCGCTCTGAAATCATCGACTGGGTCCTCCCCCATCCTCCCGTTACTTCCTTTCCTGGAATTTCTCTGCCGGAGGTACCGAAACCTTGGGTTCTTTGGCGTGAATTACCCGTGTACTCGATTTTCAGCCATTTCCGCAATCCTGTACGTACGGTTGGCCTTCCCCCTCTACCAAACCACTCTGATATGATCACATATGTCCTCCCCCATCCCCCCGTTAGTAGCTGTCGCGAAAATTCTCTGCCGGAGACACTGAAATCTTTGGTTGTTTGTCGTGAATCCGCCCGCGCGCACGTTTTTTCTCAAGGTTTAGCCTTCCCGTCGCTATACTTGGCCTTCCCCCTCTACCAAACCGCTCGGAAATCATCGCCTATACCCTCCCCCGTCCCCCCGTTGCCAGCTATCGCCTTAATTTTCTGCCGGAGGTACCGAAACCTTCGCTTGATTGTCCTGAGTTCTCCCCACGCCCGCGATTTTCCGATGTTTTCGCGCGCCCCTTCCGATACTAGACCTTCCCCCTTAACCAAACCACTTTGATATCATCACTTATACCCAAGCCCTCCCCCTCATTGGTAGATGTAGGGAAAACTCTCTGTCGGAGATACCGAAACCTTGGGTTGAATCCACACGCACGAACGATTGATTAATATAAGCATAATAATAGCTTTCCTATTATTTCTGTATTCAAAATCGATCGGATTTATGTTGTAGACAGTCGAATCATATTCACAATCAAAAAATATATATATATTGTTAAGTAATTACAATAAAATATAAAAAGGAAAATGCTAAATAATAAATATGTCCTAGCGCAAACTCGAGGAATCCTAAAGAGTACGGTAGGTGAGCATTTTCGTTCGTTGTTTTTGTGATTAGCATTATTATTGTTTTCGCTCATTTTTTCAAATTTTTATTTTTATATTATGATTCGGCACTATCGAATGCATAGGTCAAGCATAACTGGTTATTTATTCACTGCCTTTAAAAATTAGCTGCTGCCCTCCCTACTCGTACCATTGGAATTTTTTTGTTTTTTTTTACCCAAAATGGCTCATACCATTTGAATTTTTTTGATTTTTTTTCACCCAAAAATAGCTCATACCATGGGAATATTTGGAGGCCAAAATTGCCCTTTTCAACTGTGCTCCAACTACTCTTCACTTGTCGATACTCCTACCGTATTCCCACTCCCTTACTCACCACGAGTGTCAGCATCCTTCTCATTTCTTCATAAGTTTCTTTCCATTTTTCATATGTTCTTCGACGACGTTGGATGAGTGAATTAATGGCAACAATGGATGAGACACGCCGAGACTGCCAATCCTCAACAATCATCCATTACTTCACTAACTTTATGTATACATGCAACTCCATCTTCCAATTTCCTTACCGAATCTTCTTCGAATGCATAATCCTCCTCAGTTTCTTCTCTCACCACCAATATTTCAATCGTTTCGTCAATCACATTTTCCTTCTCAACGAATTTGTGCAACGTACGAAGCTAAACATTAATATATTTAATTTTAATATATTTAATTAGTACATTTAATTAATGGATAAATAAAGCGTACGTCATTCTTTTGTATCAGCATACAGACGTCTTCTCTAACATCGACTGATGGATTCCCTTGAGAAGGACGAAGACGAGCATCGCCTAATGGACTCTCTTGACAAGGACGAACTCCCGGACGAAGTCTATCATAAATCGATACTGCCTGAATCAATACCGTATCATCTAATCTTTCTACCGTAATCCTTCAACCGTACCTCAGCAGCAATTTCATATCTTCCCTCATCCGTAATCTCACGTGTCGAAGTGAGCGAACCAGTGAGAAGAAAACAAAGGAATCTGAATACAACAAATAATTAGCACCGCACATCAAACAATGCGCAATTATCATTGGACAGTAATTATTCTGTTTATCTCCACTCACCCACAAAAGTCAGCGTAAGTGTCAATTGCGGAATCGACATATTCTCTATCCAATCCGAAATTCTGACAAATCGCTCCCAATTTCATTCGATCAGTCGTCAGATTCAATTCATCTTTGCTGCAAAAAGAGAGGCTTATTTGGCAATCAAATCTCCACAAACGGACATTTTCTGTTCAATCTTCTTGTCTGCCATCAACCCTTGCACTGCAATCGACAGTTTCGCACACCATGGAATGGGGGCGGAGTCAGCAATCTTGAGAATAGCACAAGCACGAACAGCTGAGACAAGAGAAGAGATTAGATTAGATGGAGTATTCGACATAGTATTCGACCCCTGTCACTGACCAACACTGTTGATAGCATCAGTGACCAATAGACAATGCACATCGAGAGGTTCGGACGACGTCTGACAACGAGCAATCGACGTCACTTTCTGAATAAAGGAGACGGATTAATCATGAGCTGCATCAATATCATTTTACCGTATCCTATGTGGATCTGTGTTATTCTTTGATCAATTATCAAATACCAAATGTTCTCCTTTTCCTCACTTCATGAGCATACGGACAACATTCCTTCTCCAAATGATCAACGAGTGTATCACAGAGGAATGAACGATGAACTTCACTATCGTACTCCCTTTGAGACAGCTCCAACTGAATGAATCAATTGTTTGCATTACCGTATCTATCCCGATTGTAGTCTACCGTACCTCAATAGTGTTATCTGCAGTGACGAGAAATCCTTCTCGTTCGAAATCATCCTTCGCTTTCACAGAACTGCAATCGATATGGGATAAGTACCGTAACTCTCTAAGACTACCGTACTCCAATACCGCACTTCGTGAGTAATGCATTGAGATAAGCAGCCATTCCCATAGCGATCATTCCAGCGTGTTTATCTGATGTCAATTGACGAGTCGAGTGATCTCCCCATGGAAGTTTCGCCGGAGAAAGAGAGTACAGATATCTGAAATTAAAATGAAATATAAACTCTTTTTTAGAATACACATGAGAGATCAAGATAGAGAGAAAAGAACTATAATAACTAAAACGCACAAAAACTTGAAAACAACGGATTTGCATTCATGTACCAGTTTATAAAGTAACCGTAATAGTAGGGGATCGATTGATTGTGATTTACCTTTACATTCTCGTCGTCTTCCCGCATTCCGATTCTTCTTACTCGTCGAAGTCGTTTTGCTCATTCTTGCTGTAGATAGGCAACAGTTGATCGCCCGGGAGTCAGCGGCCATTCGGGGCACTATAAATATTGAATAATTAATCATTGATCTCAGAGCAGCGATACAACGAAATTATTTATGCGGTAGATAAATAAGAAGTAAAAGAGAATCAAGATTGGGCTGACAAAGACGAAAGGCGAGCCAGAAAAGAAAGCAATTGCGATGGAAATTATGACAAGTTGCAGGTAATGCATTCATTTTTATATACTAATATAATACAGTGCTGTCCATTTAACAACTCCCGGCACTTCTTTAGAAATAATAAAAACCGCAACTTGTAGGGAAAATGTTAACCCCTATTATTCCCATTCTGGTGCCCCCCTCCTCCTCCCATTTACTCACAGCATCCTGTACGATGGCTGCATTGGCTGCGTTGTTGAGCAAGTCGACCACATATCCTTGATATCGCACAAATTGTCGACCGATTGCCAAGGCGACGTCTCCGAATGCGCCAAGCATGGATACTTTGACTTCAGGATTTACTCGCGGATTCTAAAGAAAAGCATAAATTATTCACTATTCAATAACGAGCAGCTATAAAGTAAATAAACCCGCATAATTTCGTCACAGTAGATAAAGGCTATTCTAACGCACATATAAAGGACGGTTCATTTTTTAAAGTAAAAAACCTAGTGTAACCTGTACGGCATTGATGAATGCTCCCATGATATCGTCGATAATTGGCTTAACTCCTCCTTGACGTGCTCTGCATAGATCAATGACGACACCAACTGCTGCAATGACGACAGCCGTATCGTCTGCAGTCGCCAGTCCACGAAGCAAATGAGGACGAGGTGCATCCACGTAGCGGAGGAAATTAGACTTCAGAGCTACAAAGAGATAGAGAAGTAATATTGACATCAATGCAAAGTATACGTAGGACAAATACGTAGGACATGAAACCCAAGATGTGGTATGCAACAGTGGTGACGGAGCCTATTTGACCTCGACCAACCTTCAACAAGCGTGGACACGGCGACAAGTGCTTCTTCGATAACATTGTAGGCACGACCGGCACTTCTGTCCATAATTTGCAATAGACCATTCATTATTGAATAGGCAACCTGCGAACGAGCAAAGAATTTAGGCCGTTATGGACAAATGATGATTTGCTACACAATCTTCTCCTGAGGAATACAGAACTAGAAGAGATCAGCATGTTACCTAACACCCATAAACATGATTCTGCTAAATGATTGATTGACACTACCTTGGGCGCATCAACCGTGCTGCATCTTGCGCACTACCGATTGTAGAGTAGCGCACAACAGAGCTTGCAGATCCATCAACTGAGACTGAAAAGAAAAACATAGCTACGATTACATTGCGTGTGAATGGCAATTAATGGTGTGAATGCGCATTGTAATGGCTCTCCTCTCTTGATTGCTTGAATTGGAGATATATTTATTTCCAATGAGAATAGAAATCATCTTATCTTATTTACCTTGTCGCTTGCATTCGTCGCATGAGCTTCCATGTCCAGAAGTTGTTCCAATTTACTCAGCACCAATAGTGTCATTTGCTGTACCACATGGTAGCAGTCCTGAATTGAATGAATAAATGAAATCATCTGTATTCAATCGATTATCACCTTGGGCGAGTTCTTTATCAGCTCCATGAGCGTCTCGAAAGCAACCAGAAGCAAATTCGACTGATTGCTGTCTGCCCTAAAATGACAACTTAAAGCTGACGCCACTTTAGAGTTAATCTAATTTTGTTTGTTAAATTTGCAGTATATTTTTTTTTTTGAAACGTACTTTGCAAGCAAGATTCACCACCCCCACAAAAGAGGGCGACACTGTTCAAGCAAATAGAACTAACCGATCAGTCGTCTTGATAAGTTCATTAATCATTGACTCGAAGCACGCCGAAAGGACGAATGTATCCGGCTGACCTGAATTGTATATACTCAGAGCGACAGCCTATTCATAACCACTATGATACTTCGCCATCTGAAAAGAGCACAATCAGAACAATCAATGCATTCTATTCAACCTCTGTTCCATATCCTCCAATTTCTTGTCTGCTCCTTTCTGTCCCTCCTTCGGTTTCTCATGCATCATAAATGTTACACCGCACACCACTCGCATCATATCGGTCATATGAAAAGAACAACAACCATTATGTTTCATAAAATAGTAAAGTGCCATCAAACATTATACTGTTTAGAAGTACTCGAATCGAGGACTCTTCGATATAATAATTGTTCTTACCTCCAGAATGGGATTATCCATACTTGCTCTTCGTATGCTCCAACGCGAAATCGATTCGATAGACAAAGTGGAAGACTGAAATCACTGGTGAGCTTCGATGTCATAGTTTCCCGGGAATCCGCAAAAGGCCGGGTCCGGGGATCCGCAGTTGGAAAAAAATAACACTACGCAGACCCGCAATTCATCTTTCTCAACTCACTCTCTAGTTCAATGTATTCCGTTCGCATTGCGAGTACCATCACGTACGTTGCCGAAGCTCATGCGATTGCCGCATCTGTAATATTTTATTATGCCAAAGAATATGGTGATTATAAGTTATAACTGAACAAACATGAGAGACTGCAAGCCAAATCAAGAATGTTCTTCATAAGTTTCTCATTGTGTGGTCCTGAAATTAATTTAGTATTTCGGTATTAGTCAATCAACTACAAAATGTGATCTTTTATTCTCACATAGTTGAAGATTGACTCACTGAATAAATCGTTTTGCAGGAGCAGTAGACGAACGTCGATCTTCTCCAATATTTGAGCTATCCACCAGCCGAAGTTGTACAGCTTCTGAAAAAGGAACCAATACCTCTCGTTAGAGAGGTACTACTTCGGGGGTAGGGCCCACGAGACGCCCCCTAACTTCGAACCCAACCACCGGCTGAACTTCGAAGAAAGGGAGCGCGAGAATCCCCCCTAACCCCGAACCCAACCACCGGCTGAACTTCGGGGGTAGGGCCCACGAGACGCCCCCTAACTTCGAACCCAACCACCGGCTGAACTTCGAAGAAAGGGAGCGCGAGAATCCCCCCTAACCCCGAACCCAACCACCGGCTGAACTTCGGGGGTAGGGCCCACGAGACGCCCCCTAACTTCGAACCCAACCACCGGCTGAACTTCGAAGAAAGGGAGCGCGAGAATCCCCCCTAACCCCGAACCCAACCACCGGCTGAACTTCGGGGGTAGGGCCCACGAGACGCCCCTAACTTCGAACCCAACCACCGGCTGAACTTCGAAGAAAGGGAGCGCGAGAATCCCCCCTAACCCCGAACCCAACCACCGGCTGAACTTCGGGGGTAGGGCCCACGAGACGCCCCCTAACTTCGAACCCAACCACCGGCTGAACTTCGAAGAAAGGGAGCGCGAGAATCCCCCCTAACCCCGAACCCAACCACCGGCTGAACTTCGGGGTAGGGCCCACGAGACGCCCCCTAACTTCGAACCCAACCACCGGCTGAACTTCGAAGAAAGGGAGCGCGAGAATCCCCCCTAACCCCGAACCCAACCACCGGCTGAACTTCGGGGGTAGGGCCCACGAGACGCCCCTAACTTCGAACCCAACCACCGGCTGAACTTCGAAGAAAGGGAGCGCGAGAATCCCCCCTAACCCCGAACCCAACCACCGGCTGAACTTCGGGGGTAGGGCCCACGAGACGCCCCCTCACTTCGAACCCAACCACCGGCTGAACTTCGAAGAAAGGGAGCGCGAGAATCCCCCCTAACCCCGAACCCAACCACCGGCTGAACTTCGGGGGTAGGGCCCACGAGACGCCCCCTAACTTCGAACCCAACCACCGGCTGAACTTCGAAGAAAGGGAGCGCGAGAATCCCCCCTAACCCCGAACCCAACCACCGGCTGAACTTCGGGGTAGGGCCCACGAGACGCCCCCTCACTTCGAACCCAACCACCGGCTGAACTTCGAAGAAAGGAGCGCGAGAATCCCCCTAACCCCGAACCCAACCACCGGCTGAACTTCGGGGGTAGGGCCCACGAGACGCCCCCTAACTTCGAACCCAACCACCGGCTGAACTTCGAAGAAAGGGAGCGCGAGAATCCCCCCTAACCCCGAACCCAACCACCGGCTGAACTTCGGGGGTAGGGCCCACGAGACGCCCCCTCACTTCGAACCCAACCACCGGCTGAACTTCGAAGAAAGGAAGCGCGAGAATCCCCCCTAACCCCGAACCCAACCACCGGCTGAACTTCGGGGGTAGGGCCCACGAGACGCCCCCTAACTTCGAACCCAACCACCGGCTGAACTTCGAAGAAAGGAGCGCGAGAATCCCCCCTAACCCCGAACCCAACCACCGGCTGAACTTCGGGGGTAGGGCCCACGAGACGCCCCTCACTTCGAACCCAACCACCGGCTGAACTTCGAAGAAAGGAAGCGCGAGAATCCCCCCTAACCCCGAACCCAACCACCAGCTGAACTTCGGGGGTAGGGCCCACGAGACGCCCCCTAACTTCGAACCCAACCACCGGCTGAACTTCGAAGAAAGGGAGCGCGAGAATCCCCCCTAACCCCGAACCCAACCACCGGCTGAACTTCGGGGGTAGGGCCCACGAGACGCCCCCTAACTTCGAACCCAACCACCGGCTGAACTTCGAAGAAAGGGAGCGCGAGAATCCCCCCTAACCCCGAACCCAACCACCGGCTGAACTTCGGGGGTAGGGCCCACGAGACGCCCCCTAACTTCGAACCCAACCACCGGCTGAACTTCGAAGAAAGGGAGCGCGAGAATCCCCCCTAACCCCGAACCCAACCACCGGCTGAACTTCGGGGGTAGGGCCCACGAGACGCCCCCTCACTTCGAACCCAACCACCGGCTGAACTTCGAAGAAAGGAAGCGCGAGAATCCCCCCTAACCCCGAACCCAACCACCGGCTGAACTTCGGGGGTAGGGCCCACGAGACGCCCCCTAACTTCGAACCCAACCACCGGCTGAACTTCGAAGAAAGGGAGCGCGAGAATCCCCCCTAACCCCGAACCCAACCACCGGCTGAACTTCGGGGGTAGGGCCCACGAGACGCCCCCTAACTTCGAACCCAACCACCGGCTGAACTTCGAAGAAAGGGAGCGCGAGAATCCCCCCTAACCCCGAACCCAACCACCGGCTGAACTTCGGGGGTAGGGCCCACGAGACGCCCCCTCACTTCGAACCCAACCACCGGCTGAACTTCGAAGAAAGGAGCGCGAGAATCCCCCCTAACCCCGAACCCAACCACCGGCTGAACTTCGGGGGTAGGGCCCACGAGACGCCCCTAACTTCGAACCCAACCACCGGCTGAACTTCGAAGAAAGGAGCGCGAGAATCCCCCCTAACCCCGAACCCAACCACCGGCTGAACTTCGGGGGTAGGGCCCACGAGACGCCCCCTCACTTCGAACCCAACCACCGGCTGAACTTCGAAGAAAGGGAGCGCGAGAATCCCCCCTAACCCCGAACCCAACCACCGGCTGAACTTCGGGGGTAGGGCCCACGAGACGCCCCCTAACTTCGAACCCAACCACCGGCTGAACTTCGAAGAAAGGGAGCGCGAGAATCCCCCCTAACCCCGAACCCAACCACCGGCTGAACTTCGGGGGTAGGGCCCACGAGACGCCCCCTCACTTCGAACCCAACCACCGGCTGAACTTCGAAGAAAGGAGCGCGAGAATCCCCCTAACCCCGAACCCAACCACCGGCTGAACTTCGGGGGTAGGGCCCACGAGACGCCCCCTAACTTCGAACCCAACCACCGGCTGAACTTCGAAGAAAGGGAGCGCGAGAATCCCCCCTAACCCCGAACCCAACCACCGGCTGAACTTCGGGGGTAGGGCCCACGAGACGCCCCTCACTTCGAACCCAACCACCGGCTGAACTTCGAAGAAAGGAGCGCGAGAATCCCCCCTAACCCCGAACCCAACCACCGGCTGAACTTCGGGGGTAGGGCCCACGAGACGCCCCCTAACTTCGAACCCAACCACCGGCTGAACTTCGAAGAAAGGGAGCGCGAGAATCCCCCCTAACCCCGAACCCAACCACCGGCTGAACTTCGGGGGTAGGGCCCACGAGACGCCCCCTAACTTCGAACCCAACCACCGGCTGAACTTCGAAGAAAGGGAGCGCGAGAATCCCCCCTAACCCCGAACCCAACCACCGGCTGAACTTCGGGGGTAGGGCCCACGAGACGCCCCCTCACTTCGAACCCAACCACCGGCTGAACTTCGAAGAAAGGGAGCGCGAGAATCCCCCCTAACCCCGAACCCAACCACCGGCTGAACTTCGGGGGTAGGGCCCACGAGACGCCCCCTAACTTCGAACCCAACCACCGGCTGAACTTCGAAGAAAGGGAGCGCGAGAATCCCCCCTAACCCCGAACCCAACCACCGGCTGAACTTCGGGGGTAGGGCCCACGAGACGCCCCCTAACTTCGAACCCAACCACCGGCTGAACTTCGAAGAAAGGGAGCGCGAGAATCCCCCCTAACCCCGAACCCAACCACCGGCTGAACTTCGGGGGTAGGGCCCACGAGACGCCCCCTCACTTCGAACCCAACCACCGGCTGAACTTCGAAGAAAGGAAGCGCGAGAATCCCCCCTAACCCCGAACCCAACCACCGGCTGAACTTCGGGGGTAGGGCCCACGAGACGCCCCCTAACTTCGAACCCAACCACCGGCTGAACTTCGAAGAAAGGGAGCGCGAGAATCCCCCCTAACCCCGAACCCAACCACCGGCTGAACTTCGGGGGTAGGGCCCACGAGACGCCCCCTAACTTCGAACCCAACCACCGGCTGAACTTCGAAGAAAGGGAGCGCGAGAATCCCCCCTAACCCCGAACCCAACCACCGGCTGAACTTCGGGGGTAGGGCCCACGAGACGCCCCCTCACTTCGAACCCAACCACCGGCTGAACTTCGAAGAAAGGGAGCGCGAGAATCCCCCCTAACCCCGAACCCAACCACCGGCTGAACTTCGGGGGTAGGGCCCACGAGACGCCCCCTAACTTCGAACCCAACCACCGGCTGAACTTCGAAGAAAGGGAGCGCGAGAATCCCCCCTAACCCCGAACCCAACCACCGGCTGAACTTCGGGGGTAGGGCCCACGAGACGCCCCCTAACTTCGAACCCAACCACCGGCTGAACTTCGAAGAAAGGGAGCGCGAGAATCCCCCCTAACCCCGAACCCAACCACCGGCTGAACTTCGGGGGTAGGGCCCACGAGACGCCCCCTCACTTCGAACCCAACCACCGGCTGAACTTCGAAGAAAGGAGCGCGAGAATCCCCCCTAACCCCGAACCCAACCACCGGCTGAACTTCGGGGGTAGGGCCCACGAGACGCCCCCTAACTTCGAACCCAACCACCGGCTGAACTTCGAAGAAAGGGAGCGCGAGAATCCCCCCTAACCCCGAACCCAACCACCGGCTGAACTTCGGGGGTAGGGCCCACGAGACGCCCCCTACTTCGAACCCAACCACCGGCTGAACTTCGAAGAAAGGAGCGCGAGAATCCCCCCTAACCCCGAACCCAACCACCGGCTGAACTTCGGGGGTAGGGCCCACGAGACGCCCCCTAACTTCGAACCCAACCACCGGCTGAACTTCGAAGAAAGGGAGCGCGAGAATCCCCCCTAACCCCGAACCCAACCACCGGCTGAACTTCGGGGGTAGGGCCCACGAGACGCCCCCTCACTTCGAACCCAACCACCGGCTGAACTTCGAAGAAAGGAGCGCGAGAATCCCCCCTAACCCCGAACCCAACCACCGGCTGAACTTCGGGGGTAGGGCCCACGAGACGCCCCCTAACTTCGAACCCAACCACCGGCTGAACTTCGAAGAAAGGGAGCGCGAGAATCCCCCCTAACCCCGAACCCAACCACCGGCTGAACTTCGGGGGTAGGGCCCACGAGACGCCCCCTCACTTCGAACCCAACCACCGGCTGAACTTCGAAGAAAGGAAGCGCGAGAATCCCCCTAACCCCGAACCCAACCACCGGCTGAACTTCGGGGGTAGGGCCCACGAGACGCCCCCTAACTTCGAACCCAACCACCGGCTGAACTTCGAAGAAAGGGAGCGCGAGAATCCCCCCTAACCCCGAACCCAACCACCGGCTGAACTTCGGGGGTAGGGCCCACGAGACGCCCCCTACTTCGAACCCAACCACCGGCTGAACTTCGAAGAAAGGAGCGCGAGAATCCCCCCTAACCCCGAACCCAACCACCGGCTGAACTTCGGGGGTAGGGCCCACGAGACGCCCCCTAACTTCGAACCCAACCACCGGCTGAACTTCGAAGAAAGGGAGCGCGAGAATCCCCCCTAACCCCGAACCCAACCACCGGCTGAACTTCGGGGGTAGGGCCCACGAGACGCCCCCTAACTTCGAACCCAACCACCGGCTGAACTTCGAAGAAAGGGAGCGCGAGAATCCCCCCTAACCCCGAACCCAACCACCGGCTGAACTTCGGGGGTAGGGCCCACGAGACGCCCCCTAACTTCGAACCCAACCACCGGCTGAACTTCGAAGAAAGGGAGCGCGAGAATCCCCCCTAACCCCGAACCCAACCACCGGCTGAACTTCGGGGGTAGGGCCCACGAGACGCCCCCTCACTTCGAACCCAACCACCGGCTGAACTTCGAAGAAAGGAAGCGCGAGAATCCCCCCTAACCCCGAACCCAACCACCGGCTGAACTTCGGGGGTAGGGCCCACGAGACGCCCCCTAACTTCGAACCCAACCACCGGCTGAACTTCGAAGAAAGGGAGCGCGAGAATCCCCCCTAACCCCGAACCCAACCACCGGCTGAACTTCGGGGGTAGGGCCCACGAGACGCCCCCTAACTTCGAACCCAACCACCGGCTGAACTTCGAAGAAAGGGAGCGCGAGAATCCCCCCTAACCCCGAACCCAACCACCGGCTGAACTTCGGGGGTAGGGCCCACGAGACGCCCCCTCACTTCGAACCCAACCACCGGCTGAACTTCGAAGAAAGGAAGCGCGAGAATCCCCCCTAACCCCGAACCCAACCACCGGCTGAACTTCGGGGGTAGGGCCCACGAGACGCCCCCTAACTTCGAACCCAACCACCGGCTGAACTTCGAAGAAAGGGAGCGCGAGAATCCCCCCTAACCCCGAACCCAACCACCGGCTGAACTTCGGGGGTAGGGCCCACGAGACGCCCCCTAACTTCGAACCCAACCACCGGCTGAACTTCGAAGAAAGGGAGCGCGAGAATCCCCCCTAACCCCGAACCCAACCACCGGCTGAACTTCGGGGGTAGGGCCCACGAGACGCCCCCTCACTTCGAACCCAACCACCGGCTGAACTTCGAAGAAAGGGAGCGCGAGAATCCCCCCTAACCCCGAACCCAACCACCGGCTGAACTTCGGGGGTAGGGCCCACGAGACGCCCCCTAACTTCGAACCCAACCACCGGCTGAACTTCGAAGAAAGGGAGCGCGAGAATCCCCCCTAACCCCGAACCCAACCACCGGCTGAACTTCGGGGGTAGGGCCCACGAGACGCCCCCTAACTTCGAACCCAACCACCGGCTGAACTTCGAAGAAAGGGAGCGCGAGAATCCCCCCTAACCCCGAACCCAACCACCGGCTGAACTTCGGGGGTAGGGCCCACGAGACGCCCCCTAACTTCGAACCCAACCACCGGCTGAACTTCGAAGAAAGGGAGCGCGAGAATCCCCCCTAACCCCGAACCCAACCACCGGCTGAGCTTCGGGGGTAGGGCCCACGAGACGCCCCCTAACTTCGAACCCAACCACCGCTGAACTTCGAAGAAAGGGAGCGCGAGAATCCCCCCTAACCCCGAATTTGAACTTAGCTTTTGTCTTCCTTGGTCAGCCACCAGAAAGTCCCTCCTTGACGGGAATGCTCGCCATTTCGTCCACGTGTGCCTCCAAACAAATAAAATGTTTATTAATAAATTATTAACATGTTTATAGCGAATTTAATAGATAATGTAGTGATGAGCCTGTTTTTTTATTCGCAGGTGTGATACAATGTTCATATTTTCAAATGAGAGATCAAGATAGAGAGAAAAGAACGGCAGGAATAAATAACTAAAACGCACAAAAATTTGAAAACAACGGATTTGCATTCATGTACCAGTTTATAAAGTAACCGTAATAGTAGGAGATAGATTGATTGTGATTTACCTTTACATTTTCGTCGTCTTCCCGCATCCCGATTCCTCTTACTCGTCGAAGTCGTTTTGCTCATTCTTGCTGTAGATAGGCAACTGTTGATCGCCCGGGAGTCAGCGGCCATTCGGGGCACTATAAATATTGAATAATTAATCATTGATCTCAGAGCAGCGATACAACGAAAATATTTATGCGGTAGATGAAAATAAATAGGAAGTATAGGAGAATCAAGACTGGGCTGACAAAGACTAATGGGGAGCCAGAAAAGAAAGCATTTGCGATGGGAATGATGGCAAAAATTCTTGATAAATGAGAACACTAATGCAATTGCGATGACTACACTATTTGAGGACTGCATTCCGATGGTCTCTGGAAGAGGGAAAGAAAATAATAGCAGATGTGCAGTTCCCCAACAGAAGAGAGAAGAGCGTTGGAAAATGCTGGCAATGCTTTAACAAACAAGTTCTAATTAAGGTTTTGATTGCTCCACATTTGGAATGTCGCAATGAGAGCAGTATGTAACAAAAAAAGAATGAAGTGAGCAACAGTTGTCAGCACAAATAAATGAATTCATGAGAAATAGTGAGGGAACGCGATCAAAACAAATTAGAAAAAATAGCAGAAAATTTGAAACTCTCCGATTCATTAAAAGTGACATCGCAATTTACTTGAGCAATACTGTATACTAGAAAGATACGCAACTGATTTTATTTGGAGTTCTCGAGAATTCTCAATGTCAGGTTAAGTAGTACAAAATACGTAATAATCCTGTTGGCAAAATATAGGCAATCGTTAAAAACGATTTCGAAACAAACCAAATCAAACTCTTTCGCAAACATTCTTTTATGTTCAAGCAGGAATAATAATGTGAAAACAATTGTGATCACAGAAAAACAACTCATCGAGTTCACAACATATTGAAAGAGCGAAGTAAGGACTATTCTACAGAATAGCTATCGAACAATTGCAACGGTACATAATCAATAAAACAAATGCTAATCAGCGCAAGTGGTGATACTTCTACAACGAAATAAGCATCTTCCATCCTTTGAACATCACATCCACCGCCCTGAGATGCTATTTGTAGTCAACCAACTGCAAAGTCAAATGCTTAGGCATTTGTCGGACATAAGAAAAAGGACACATTGATTCGTCTATTAATAAGATTTGTTTCAGTTGTATTAGAAGAATCTCGCCCGGCTCTCACGCCTTGAGCTATCCAGCTTGACTCTGAAATGAAGTAGCCAATGTCCTCTGAAATATTGCAGGACCCCAAGGCAGAATACTACTGCAGGCGCCTGATCCTCCCTCACCTCCTCAAATAATCATATCGTAACATCTTTCGATGTCGAGTCATCTTATATCCAATCCCATTCCCATCATCCTTACCAGATTGCTGTCCCTGTTGCATTTGTTTCACAGTTTCTCACGTTAGTTCAAAGGCAGCATGTGGTGTGGTGCCAGATCCGTCGAACAGTTTTTGCTCACTACACAACACTACGCCGACTTATCCCAATCCCGCCGCATTTTCCTAAGTTTCAGAGGGGCAGAATTCTATTGTGGATCGAAAGGTGGGGGGTTCGACCCCCGGCAAAAGCAAGTGCCCATTGCCGCCTGCCACGCCTATTGCAAAGTTTGCCTGTGACTGAACTGATGTGTTTCTCGAATAAGTGAAACTGCTCTCTTCATCGACAGAGCTCGATCAGTTACCTTCAATTCCTTGTCCAATCTGTCCAATCTATAACACAATTTAAACAATCTTTCTCAATTAAATTCTTGGACTAACTCGAGAACGGAAGGAAGAATCATTTCAAGATCCTCAGCGTCAACACTCGATTGGTTACAATCTTCAAGGGACATTCGAAATCGAGCGACTGTCATGATTCTGAATGAGTTTAATGAGAAATTGTATCAATTTATTGATATTTACTAATAAAAAAAGGTTTCTCCATACCTTTCCATGACCAATTCGGCCACATGCATTACGTGTTGAAGTAGTGCAGTTGACGCTGTCTTCCTGTGTTGAAGAGCCTTTCTGAAGAAGAGAATATATGAGTCTCAATACAATTGATACAAGTGGCAATTCTTCTCCTACCCTGCCAGATATAATCCCGATGTGAGGTCGATTTCCTCTTCTCTTATCGATTTCTTATGGGGACAAATGGGAACGGAATGATCGAGAAGAGCAAGGAACGTCTCGTCATGAGAGAGACCAAGGGCAGTAGAGAGTTCAAGACACTGAATTATTATTATATTCATTTATCTTCCATAATAATATGGAATAGCGTATTGTTCATGAAAATGGTGGTAATTCATGTGCAGAATTGAAAAAGGGAAACGATGAATCGTTGTTACCTCTTTCAATTGTTTTCCTCCTCTTCTCATGAACTTGTGCAACATTTTAGCTCTCATTCCAGGCAATCGAAGAATGTGAAGAGAAACGTCCATATTGTATTTCGTCTGCAGTATCGGGATAATAGTTGAGTAATCCTCCAACCCACAGATGAAATGGGTGGGAATTTTTGATGGTATGGAACTCATACCATGGGAATTTTTGACCCAAAATGGCGCATACCATGGTAATTTTTGACCCAAACATGGCTCGTACCATTGGAATTTTTTTGTTTTTTTTACCCAAAAATAGCTCATACCATGGGAATATTTGGAGGCCAAAATTGCCCTTTTCAACTGTGCTCCAACTACTCTTCACTTGTCGATACTCCTACCGTATTCCCACTCCCTTACTCACCACGAGTGTCAGCATCCTTCTCATTTCTTCATAAGTTTCTTTCCATTTTTCATATGTTCTTCGACGACGTTGGATGAGTGAATTAATGGCAACAATGGATGAGACACGCCGAGACTGCCAATCCTCAACAATCATCCATTACTTCACTAACTTTATGTATACATGCAACTCCATCTTCCAATTTCCTTACCGAATCTTCTTCGAATGCATAATCCTCCTCAGTTTCTTCTCTCACCACCAATATTTCAATCGTTTCGTCAATCACATTTTCCTTCTCAACGAATTTGTGCAACGTACGAAGCTAAACATTAATATATTTAATTTTAATATATTTAATTAGTACATTTAATTAATGGATAAATAAAGCGTACGTCATTCTTTTGTATCAGCATACAGACGTCTTCTCTAACATCGACTGATGGAGTCCCTTGAGAAGGACGAAGACGAGCATCGCCTAATGGACTCTCTTGACAAGGACGAACTCCCGGACGAAGTCTATCATAAATCGATACTGCCTGAATCAATACCGTATCATCTAATCTTTCTACCGTAATCCTTCAACCGTACCTCAGCAGCAATTTCATATCTTCCCTCATCCGTAATCTCACGTGTCGAAGTGAGCGAACCAGTGAGAAGAAAACAAAGGAATCTGAATACAACAAATAATTAGCACCGCACATCAAACAATGCGCAATTATCATTGGACAGTAATTATTCTGTTTATCTCCACTCACCCACAAAAGTCAGCGTAAGTGTCAATTGCGGAATCGACATATTCTCTATCCAATCCGAAATTCTGACAAATCGCTCCCAATTTCATTCGATCAGTCGTCAGATTCAATTCATCTTTGCTGCAAAAAGAGAGGCTTATTTGGCAATCAAATCTCCACAAACGGACATTTTCTGTTCAATCTTCTTGTCTGCCATCAATCCTTGCACTGCAATCGACAGTTTCGCACACCATGGAATGGGGGCGGAGTCAGCAATCTTGAGAATAGCACAAGCACGAACAGCTGAGACAAGAGAAGAGATTAGATTAGATGGAGTATTCGACATAGTATTCGACCCCTGTCACTGACCAACACTGTTGATAGCATCAGTGGCCAATAGACAATGCACATCGAGAGGTTCGGACGACGTCTGACAACGAGCAATCGACGTCACTTTCTGAATAAAGGAGACGGATTAATCATGAGCTGCATCAATATCATTTTACCGTATCCTATGTGGATCTGTGTTATTCTTTGATCAATTATCAAATACCAAATGTTCTCCTTTCTCCTCACTTCATGAGCATACGGACAACATTCCTTCTCCAAATGATCAACGAGTGTATCACAGAGGAATGAACGATGAACTTCACTATCGTACTCCCTTTGAGACAGCTCCAACTGAATGAATCAATTGTTTGCATTACCGTATCTATCCCGATTGTAGTCTACCGTACCTCAATAGTGTTATCTGCAGTGACGAGAAATCCTTCTCGTTCGAAATCATCCTTCGCTTTCACAGAACTGCAATCGATATGGGATAAGTACCGTAACTCTCTAAGACTACCGTACTCCAATACCGCACTTCGTGAGTAATGCATTGAGATAAGCAGCCATTCCCATAGCGATCATTCCAGCGTGTTTATCTGATGTCAATTGACGAGTCGAGTGATCTCCCCATGGAAGTTTCGCCGGAGAAAGAGAGTACAGATATCTGAAATTAAAATGAAATATAAACTCTTTTTTAGAATACACATGAGAGATCAAGATAGAGAGAAAAGAACTATAATAACTAAAACGCACAAAAACTTGAAAACAACGGATTTGCATTCATGTACCAGTTTATAAAGTAACCGTAATAGTAGGGGATCGATTGATTGTGATTTACCTTTACATTCTCGTCGTCTTCCCGCATTCCGATTCTTCTTACTCGTCGAAGTCGTTTTGCTCATTCTTGCTGTAGATAGGCAACAGTTGATCGCCCGGGAGTCAGCGGCCATTCGGGGCACTATAAATATTGAATAATTAATCATTGATCTCAGAGCAGCGATACAACGAAATTATTTATGCGGTAGATAAATAAGAAGTAAAAGAGAATCAAGATTGGGCTGACAAAGACGAAAGGCGAGCCAGAAAAGAAAGCAATTGCGATGGAAATTATGACAAGTTGCAGGTAATGCATTCATTTTTATATACTAATATAATACAGTGCTGTCCATTTAACAATTCCCGGCACTTCTTTAGAAATAATAAAAACCGCAACTTGTAGGGAAAATGTTAACCCCTATTATTCCCATTCTGGTGCCCCCCTCCTCCTCCCATTTACTCACAGCATCCTGTACGATGGCTGCATTGGCTGCGTTGTTGAGCAAGTCGACCACATATCCTTGATATCGCACAAATTGTCGACCGATTGCCAAGGCGACGTCTCCGAATGCGCCAAGCATGGATACTTTGACTTCAGGATTTACTCGCGGATTCTAAAGAAAAGCATAAATTATTCACTATTCAATAACGAGCAGCTATAAAGTAAATAAACCCGCATAATTTCGTCACAGTAGATAAAGGCTATTCTAACGCACATATAAAGGACGGTTCATTTTTAAAGTAAAAAACCTAGTGTAACCTGTACGGCATTGATGAATGCTCCCATGATATCGTCGATAATTGGCTTAACTCCTCCTTGACGTGCTCTGCATAGATCAGTGACGACACCAACTGCTGCAATGACGACAGCCGTATCGTCTGCAGTCGCCAGTCCACGAAGCAAATGAGGACGAGGTGCATCCACGTAGCGGAGGAAATTAGACTTCAGAGCTACAAAGAGATAGAGAAGTAATATTGACATCAATGCAAAGTATACGTAGGACAAATACGTAGGACATGAAACCCAAGATGTGGTATGCAACAGTGGTGACGGAGCCTATTTGACCTCGACCAACCTTCAACAAGCGTGGACACGGCGACAAGTGCTTCTTCGATAACATTGTAGGCACGACCGGCACTTCTGTCCATAATTTGCAATAGACCATTCATTATTGAATAGGCAACCTGCGAACGAGCAAAGAATTTAGGCCGTTATGGACAAATGATGATTTGCTACACAATCTTCTCCTGAGGAATACAGAACTAGAAGAGATCAGCATGTTACCTAACACCCATAAACATGATTCTGCTAAATGATTGATTGACACTACCTTGGGCGCATCAACCGTGCTGCATCTTGCGCACTACCGATTGTAGAGTAGCGCACAACAGAGCTTGCAGATCCATCAACTGAGACTGAAAAGAAAAACATAGCTACGATTACATTGCGTGTGAATGGCAATTAATGGTGTGAATGCGCATTGTAATGGCTCTCCTCTCTTGATTGCTTGAATTGGAGATATATTTATTTCCAATGAGAATAGAAATCATCTTATCTTATTTACCTTGTCGCTTGCATTCGTCGCATGAGCTTCCATGTCCAGAAGTTGTTCCAATTTACTCAGCACCAATAGTGTCATTTGCTGTACCACATGGTAGCAGTCCTGAATTGAATGAATAAATGAAATCATCTGTATTCAATCGATTATCACCTTGGGCGAGTTCTTTATCAGCTCCATGAGCGTCTCGAAAGCAACCAGAAGCAAATTCGACTGATTGCTGTCTGCCCTAAAATGACAACTTAAAGCTGACGCCACTTTAGAGTTAATCTAATTTTGTTTGTTAAATTTGCAGTATATTTTTTTTTCTTTGAAACGTACTTTGCAAGCAAGATTCACCACCCCCACAAAAGAGGGCGACACTGTTCAAGCAAATAGAACTAACCGATCAGTCGTCTTGATAAGTTCATTAATCATTGACTCGAAGCACGCCGAAAGGACGAATGTATCCGGCTGACCTGAATTGTATATACTCAGAGCGACAGCCTATTCATAACCACTATGATACTTCGCCATCTGAAAAGAGCACAATCAGAACAATCAATGCATTCTATTCAACCTCTGTTCCATATCCTCCAATTTCTTGTCTGCTCCTTTCTGTCCCTCCTTCGGTTTCTCATGCATCATAAATGTTACACCGCACACCACTCGCATCATATCGGTCATATGAAAAGAACAACAACCATTATATGTTTCATAAAATAGTAAAGTGCCATCAAACATTATACTGTTTAGAAGTACTCGAATCGAGGACTCTTCGATATAATAATTGTTCTTACCTCCAGAATGGGATTATCCATACTTGCTCTTCGTATGCTCCAACGCGAAATCGATTCGATAGACAAAGTGGAAGACTGAAATCACTGGTGAGCTTCGATGTCATAGTTTCCCGGGAATCCGCAAAAGGCCGGGTCCGGGGATCCGCAGTTGGAAAAAAATAACACTACGCAGACCCGCAATTCATCTTTCTCAACTCACTCTCTAGTTCAATGTATTCCGTTCGCATTGCGAGTACCATCACGTACGTTGCCGAAGCTCATGCGATTGCCGCATCTGTAATATTTTATTATGCCAAAGAATATGGTGATTATAAGTTATAACTGAACAAACATGAGAGACTGCAAGCCAAATCAAGAATGTTCTTCATAAGTTTCTCATTGTGTGGTCCTGAAATTAATTTAGTATTTCGGTATTAGTCAATCAACTACAAAATGTGATCTTTTATTCTCACATAGTTGAAGATTGACTCACTGAATAAATCGTTTTGCAGGAGCAGTAGACGAACGTCGATCTTCTCCAATATTTGAGCTATCCACCAGCCGAAGTTGTACAGCTTCTGAAAAAGGAACCAATACCTCTCGTTAGAGAGGTACTACTTCGGGGGTAGGGCCCACGAGACGCCCCCTAACTTCGAACCCAACCACCGGCTGAACTTCGAAGAAAGGGAGCGCGAGAATCCCCCCTAACCCCGAACCCAACCACCGGCTGAACTTCGGGGGTAGGGCCCACGAGACGCCCCCTAACTTCGAACCCAACCACCGGCTGAACTTCGAAGAAAGGGAGCGCGAGAATCCCCCCTAACCCCGAACCCAACCACCGGCTGAACTTCGGGGGTAGGGCCCACGAGACGCCCCTAACTTCGAACCCAACCACCGGCTGAACTTCGAAGAAAGGGAGCGCGAGAATCCCCCCTAACCCCGAACCCAACCACCGGCTGAACTTCGGGGGTAGGGCCCACGAGACGCCCCCTCACTTCGAACCCAACCACCGGCTGAACTTCGAAGAAAGGGAGCGCGAGAATCCCCCCTAACCCCGAACCCAACCACCGGCTGAACTTCGGGGGTAGGGCCCACGAGACGCCCCCTCACTTCGAACCCAACCACCGGCTGAACTTCGAAGAAAGGGAGCGCGAGAATCCCCCCTAACCCCGAACCCAACCACCGGCTGAACTTCGGGGGTAGGGCCCACGAGACGCCCCCTAACTTCGAACCCAACCACCGGCTGAACTTCGAAGAAAGGGAGCGCGAGAATCCCCCCTAACCCCGAACCCAACCACCGGCTGAACTTCGGGGGTAGGGCCCACGAGACGCCCCCTCACTTCGAACCCAACCACCGGCTGAACTTCGAAGAAAGGAAGCGCGAGAATCCCCCCTAACCCCGAACCCAACCACCGGCTGAACTTCGGGGGTAGGGCCCACGAGACGCCCCCTAACTTCGAACCCAACCACCGGCTGAACTTCGAAGAAAGGGAGCGCGAGAATCCCCCCTAACCCCGAACCCAACCACCGGCTGAACTTCGGGGGTAGGGCCCACGAGACGCCCCCTCACTTCGAACCCAACCACCGGCTGAACTTCGAAGAAAGGAAGCGCGAGAATCCCCCCTAACCCCGAACCCAACCACCGGCTGAACTTCGGGGGTAGGGCCCACGAGACGCCCCCTAACTTCGAACCCAACCACCGGCTGAACTTCGAAGAAAGGGAGCGCGAGAATCCCCCCTAACCCCGAACCCAACCACCGGCTGAACTTCGGGGGTAGGGCCCACGAGACGCCCCCTCACTTCGAACCCAACCACCGGCTGAACTTCGAAGAAAGGGAGCGCGAGAATCCCCCCTAACCCCGAACCCAACCACCGGCTGAACTTCGGGGGTAGGGCCCACGAGACGCCCCCTAACTTCGAACCCAACCACCGGCTGAACTTCGAAGAAAGGGAGCGCGAGAATCCCCCCTAACCCCGAACCCAACCACCGGCTGAACTTCGGGGGTAGGGCCCACGAGACGCCACCTAACTTCGAACCCAACCACCGGCTGAACTTCGAAGAAAGGGAGCGCGAGAATCCCCCCTAACCCCGAACCCAACCACCGGCTGAACTTCGGGGGTAGGGCCCACGAGACGCCCCCTAACTTCGAACCCAACCACCGGCTGAACTTCGAAGAAAGGGAGCGCGAGAATCCCCCCTAACCCCGAACCCAACCACCGGCTGAACTTCGGGGGTAGGGCCCACGAGACGCCCCCTCACTTCGAACCCAACCACCGGCTGAACTTCGAAGAAAGGAAGCGCGAGAATCCCCCCTAACCCCGAACCCAACCACCGGCTGAACTTCGGGGGTAGGGCCCACGAGACGCCCCCTAACTTCGAACCCAACCACCGGCTGAACTTCGAAGAAAGGGAGCGCGAGAATCCCCCCTAACCCCGAACCCAACCACCGGCTGAACTTCGGGGGTAGGGCCCACGAGACGCCCCCTCACTTCGAACCCAACCACCGGCTGAACTTCGAAGAAAGGGAGCGCGAGAATCCCCCCTAACCCCGAACCCAACCACCGGCTGAACTTCGGGGGTAGGGCCCACGAGACGCCCCCTAACTTCGAACCCAACCACCGGCTGAACTTCGAAGAAAGGGAGCGCGAGAATCCCCCCTAACCCCGAACCCAACCACCGGCTGAACTTCGGGGGTAGGGCCCACGAGACGCCACCTAACTTCGAACCCAACCACCGGCTGAACTTCGAAGAAAGGGAGCGCGAGAATCCCCCCTAACCCCGAACCCAACCACCGGCTGAACTTCGGGGGTAGGGCCCACGAGACGCCCCCTAACTTCGAACCCAACCACCGGCTGAACTTCGAAGAAAGGGAGCGCGAGAATCCCCCCTAACCCCGAACCCAACCACCGGCTGAACTTCGGGGGTAGGGCCCACGAGACGCCCCCTCACTTCGAACCCAACCACCGGCTGAACTTCGAAGAAAGGAAGCGCGAGAATCCCCCCTAACCCCGAACCCAACCACCGGCTGAACTTCGGGGGTAGGGCCCACGAGACGCCCCCTAACTTCGAACCCAACCACCGGCTGAACTTCGAAGAAAGGGAGCGCGAGAATCCCCCCTAACCCCGAACCCAACCACCGGCTGAACTTCGGGGGTAGGGCCCACGAGACGCCCCCTAACTTCGAACCCAACCACCGGCTGAACTTCGAAGAAAGGGAGCGCGAGAATCCCCCCTAACCCCGAACCCAACCACCGGCTGAACTTCGGGGGTAGGGCCCACGAGACGCCCCCTAACTTCGAACCCAACCACCGGCTGAACTTCGAAGAAAGGGAGCGCGAGAATCCCCCCTAACCCCGAACCCAACCACCGGCTGAACTTCGGGGGTAGGGCCCACGAGACGCCCCCTCACTTCGAACCCAACCACCGGCTGAACTTCGAAGAAAGGAAGCGCGAGAATCCCCCCTAACCCCGAACCCAACCACCGGCTGAACTTCGGGGGTAGGGCCCACGAGACGCCCCCTAACTTCGAACCCAACCACCGGCTGAACTTCGAAGAAAGGGAGCGCGAGAATCCCCCCTAACCCCGAACCCAACCACCGGCTGAACTTCGGGGGTAGGGCCCACGAGACGCCCCCTAACTTCGAACCCAACCACCGGCTGAACTTCGAAGAAAGGGAGCGCGAGAATCCCCCCTAACCCCGAACCCAACCACCGGCTGAACTTCGGGGGTAGGGCCCACGAGACGCCCCCTAACTTCGAACCCAACCACCGGCTGAACTTCGAAGAAAGGGAGCGCGAGAATCCCCCCTAACCCCGAACCCAACCACCGGCTGAACTTCGGGGGTAGGGCCCACGAGACGCCCCCTCACTTCGAACCCAACCACCGGCTGAACTTCGAAGAAAGGGAGCGCGAGAATCCCCCCTAACCCCGAACCCAACCACCGGCTGAACTTCGGGGGTAGGGCCCACGAGACGCCCCCTAACTTCGAACCCAACCACCGGCTGAACTTCGAAGAAAGGGAGCGCGAGAATCCCCCCTAACCCCGAACCCAACCACCGGCTGAACTTCGGGGGTAGGGCCCACGAGACGCCCCCTAACTTCGAACCCAACCACCGGCTGAACTTCGAAGAAAGGGAGCGCGAGAATCCCCCCTAACCCCGAATTTGAACTTAGCTTTTGTCTTCCTTGGTCAGCCACCAGAAAGTCCCTCCTTGACGGGAATGCTCGCCATTTCGTCCACGTGTGCCTCCAAACAAATAAAATGTTTATTAATAAATTATTAACATGTTTATAGCGAATTTAATAGATAATGTAGTGATGAGCCTGTTTTTTTATTCGCAGGTGTGATACAATGTTCATATTTTCAAATGAGAGATCAAGATAGAGAGAAAAGAACGGCAGGAATAAATAACTAAAACGCACAAAAATTTGAAAACAACGGATTTGCATTCATGTACCAGTTTATAAAGTAACCGTAATAGTAGGAGATAGATTGATTGTGATTTACCTTTACATTTTCGTCGTCTTCCCGCATCCCGATTCCTCTTACTCGTCGAAGTCGTTTTGCTCATTCTTGCTGTAGATAGGCAACTGTTGATCGCCCGGGAGTCAGCGGCCATTCGGGGCACTATAAATATTGAATAATTAATCATTGATCTCAGAGCAGCGATACAACGAAAATATTTATGCGGTAGATGAAAATAAATAGGAAGTATAGGAGAATCAAGACTGGGCTGACAAAGACTAATGGGGAGCCAGAAAAGAAAGCATTTGCGATGGGAATGATGGCAAAAATTCTTGATAAATGAGAACACTAATGCAATTGCGATGACTACACTATTTGAGGACTGCATTCCGATGGTCTCTGGAAGAGGGAAAGAAAATAATAGCAGATGTGCAGTTCCCCAACAGAAGAGAGAAGAGCGTTGGAAAATGCTGGCAATGCTTTAACAAACAAGTTCTAATTAAGGTTTTGATTGCTCCACATTTGGAATGTCGCAATGAGAGCAGTATGTAACAAAAAAAGAATGAAGTGAGCAACAGTTGTCAGCACAAATAAATGAATTCATGAGAAATAGTGAGGGAACGCGATCAAAACAAATTAGAAAAAATAGCAGAAAATTTGAAACTCTCCGATTCATTAAAAGTGACATCGCAATTTACTTGAGCAATACTGTATACTAGAAAGATACGCAACTGATTTTATTTGGAGTTCTCGAGAATTCTCAATGTCAGGTTAAGTAGTACAAAATACGTAATAATCCTGTTGGCAAAATATAGGCAATCGTTAAAAACGATTTCGAAACAAACCAAATCAAACTCTTTCGCAAACATTCTTTTATGTTCAAGCAGGAATAATAATGTGAAAACAATTGTGATCACAGAAAAACAACTCATCGAGTTCACAACATATTGAAAGAGCGAAGTAAGGACTATTCTACAGAATAGCTATCGAACAATTGCAACGGTACATAATCAATAAAACAAATGCTAATCAGCGCAAGTGGTGATACTTCTACAACGAAATAAGCATCTTCCATCCTTTGAACATCACATCCACCGCCCTGAGATGCTATTTGTAGTCAACCAACTGCAAAGTCAAATGCTTAGGCATTTGTCGGACATAAGAAAAAGGACACATTGATTCGTCTATTAATAAGATTTGTTTCAGTTGTATTAGAAGAATCTCGCCCGGCTCTCACGCCTTGAGCTATCCAGCTTGACTCTGAAATGAAGTAGCCAATGTCCTCTGAAATATTGCAGGACCCCAAGGCAGAATACTACTGCAGGCGCCTGATCCTCCCTCACCTCCTCAAATAATCATATCAGTGTTCGAAAAGTATGTCAAAACTGACATGAGGTGCCCGACGAGATCGGGAAAAAATTAGGTGAGGTGCCCGAAATAGTACAAGAAAAGTTGAATTTCAAGTGCTCTAGCATCTCTCCGTTGCGAAAACTACCGTAATCAAAACTTTTTAATTTTTCGTTGGCTCTAAAATTGCACATGTCAAGTGAGTCGAGGTGCCTTTCTCAGCCATTTCTTGACTATATGGTTAATTTTTTTTTCAAAAAAAAAGTAGAGACTGCCAGACGTTCGATTCAATCTACCGCATGGTATAAAATTCAAAAATAAATTAACTACGTACATTCAAAGTTTCACAAAAATTGGTCATGTCAGATCACATGTCAAAATGAATGTGGCATATGATCCGATATGATCCGATAGGTTTTAGATGAACGTATTCATTATTACACAATGCTAGTAAAGTATATAGGCGGCCAAAATTATTTTCAATTTTTTTAGGGTCGAGGTGCCCGAAAAACAGGTCGAGGTGCCCGACGGCAAAATGCTTTTGACATGACTTTTCGAACACTGAATCATATCGTAACATCTTTCGATGTCGAGTCATCTTATATCCAATCCCATTCCCATCATCCTTACCAGATTGCTGTCCCTGTTGCATTTGTTTCACAGTTTCTCACGTTAGTTCAAAGGCAGCATGTGGTGTGGTGCCAGATCCGTCGAACAGTTTTTGCTCACTACACAACACTACGCCGACTTATCCCAATCCCGCCGCATTTTCCTAAGTTTCAGAGGGGCAGAATTCTATTGTGGATCGAAAGGTGGGGGGTTCGACCCCCGGCAAAAGCAAGTGCCCATTGCCGCCTGCCACGCCTATTGCAAAGTTTGCCTGTGACTGAACTGATGTGTTTCTCGAATAAGTGAAACTGCTCTCTTCATCGACAGAGCTCGATCAGTTACCTTCAATTCCTTGTCCAATCTGTCCAATCTATAACACAATTTAAACAATCTTTCTCAATTAAATTCTTGGACTAACTCGAGAACGGAAGGAAGAATCATTTCAAGATCCTCAGCGTCAACACTCGATTGGTTACAATCTTCAAGGGACATTCGAAATCGAGCGACTGTCATGATTCTGAATGAGTTTAATGAGAAATTGTATCAATTTATTGATATTTACTAATAAAAAAAGGTTTCTCCATACCTTTCCATGACCAATTCGGCCACATGCATTACGTGTTGAAGTAGTGCAGTTGACGCTGTCTTCCTGTGTTGAAGAGCCTTTCTGAAGAAGAGAATATATGAGTCTCAATACAATTGATACAAGTGGCAATTCTTCTCCTACCCTGCCAGATATAATCCCGATGTGAGGTCGATTTCCTCTTCTCTTATCGATTTCTTATGGGGACAAATGGGAACGGAATGATCGAGAAGAGCAAGGAACGTCTCGTCATGGGAGAGACCAAGGGCAGTAGAGAGTTCAAGACACTGAATTATTATTATATTCATTTATCTTCCATAATAATATGGAATAGCGTATTGTTCATGAAAATGGTGGTAATTCATGTGCAGAATTGAAAAAGGGAAACGATGAATCGTTGTTACCTCTTTCAATTGTTTTCCTCCTCTTCTCATGAACTTGTGCAACATTTTAGCTCTCATTCCAGGCAATCGAAGAATGTGAAGAGAAACGTCCATATTGTATTTCGTCTGCAGTATCGGGATAATAGTTGAGTAATCCTCCAACCCACAGATGAAATGGGTGGGAATTTTTGATGGTATGGAACTCATACCATGGGAATTTTTGACCCAAAATGGCGCATACCATGGTAATTTTTGACCCAAACATGGCTCGTACCTAGGGAGGGCAGCGTATGTTCCCGATGCGAAACGCGATACAGTATGCTAGCAACTTTTTTTCAGCGAATCGAATATTGATTTTATTTTTTAGTCGTCTCCAAATTATTTATTTATTGACCATTTTTTGAATTTAATTATTATTTTCTCGCTAGCAAATAACTTTCACAGCTCAAAACTATCGCATACGCCACATAGCCTGTGCTAATTCCCTCGATTTTTGTAAATATGAACACTTTAAAAAATTTTGGCTTTTAATTTTTTTCGATTTCGCTTTCCCGTTCCTACATTTGGCCTTCCCCCTCTAAGGAACCGCTCTGAAATCATCGACTGGGTCCTCCCCCATCCTCCCGTTACTTCCTTTCCTGGAATTTCTCTGCCGGAGGTACCGAAACCTTGGGTTCTTTGGCGTGAATTACCCGTGTACTCGATTTTCAGCCATTTCCGCAATCCTGTACGTACGGTTGGCCTTCCCCCTCTACCAAACCACTCTGATATGATCACATATGTCCTCCCCCATCCCCCGTTAGTAGCTGTCGCGAAAATTCTCTGCCGGAGACACTGAAATCTTTGGTTGTTTGTCGTGAATCCGCCCGCGCGCACGTTTTTTCTCAAGGTTTAGCCTTCCCGTCGCTATACTTGGCCTTCCCCCTCTACCAAACCGCTCGGAAATCATCGCCTATACCCTCCCCCGTCCCCCCGTTGCCAGCTATCGCCTTAATTTTCTGCCGGAGGTACCGAAACCTTCGCTTGATTGTCCTGAGTTCTCCCCACGCCCGCGATTTTCCGATGTTTTCGCGCGCCCCTTCCGATACTAGACCTTCCCCCTTAACCAAACCACTTTGATATCATCACTTATACCCAAGCCCTCCCCCTCATTGGTAGATGTAGGGAAAACTCTCTGTCGGAGATACCGAAACCTTGGGTTGAATCCACACGCACGAACGATTGATTAATATAAGCATAATAATAGCTTTCCTATTATTTCTGTATTCAAAATCGATCGGATTTATGTTGTAGACAGTCGAATCATATTCACAATCAAAAAATATATATATATTGTTAAGTAATTACAATAAAATATAAAAAGGAAAATGCTAAATAATAAATATGTCCTAGCGCAAACTCGAGGAATCCTAAAGAGTACGGTAGGTGAGCATTTTCGTTCGTTGTTTTTGTGATTAGCATTATTATTGTTTTCGCTCATTTTTTCAAATTTTTATTTTTATATTATGATTCGGCACTATCGAATGCATAGGTCAAGCATAACTGGTTATTTATTCACTGCCTTTAAAAATTAGCTGCTGCCCTCCCTACTCGTACCATTGGAATTTTTTTGTTTTTTTTTACCCAAAATGGCTCATACCATTTGAATTTTTTTGATTTTTTTTCACCCAAAAATAGCTCATACCATGGGAATATTTGGAGGCCAAAATTGCCCTTTTCAACTGTGCTCCAACTACTCTTCACTTGTCGATACTCCTACCGTATTCCCACTCCCTTACTCACCACGAGTGTCAGCATCCTTCTCATTTCTTCATAAGTTTCTTTCCATTTTTCATATGTTCTTCGACGACGTTGGATGAGTGAATTAATGGCAACAATGGATGAGACACGCCGAGACTGCCAATCCTCAACAATCATCCATTACTTCACTAACTTTATGTATACATGCAACTCCATCTTCCAATTTCCTTACCGAATCTTCTTCGAATGCATAATCCTCCTCAGTTTCTTCTCTCACCACCAATATTTCAATCGTTTCGTCAATCACATTTTCCTTCTCAACGAATTTGTGCAACGTACGAAGCTAAACATTAATATATTTAATTTTAATATATTTAATTAGTACATTTAATTAATGGATAAATAAAGCGTACGTCATTCTTTTGTATCAGCATACAGACGTCTTCTCTAACATCGACTGATGGATTCCCTTGAGAAGGACGAAGACGAGCATCGCCTAATGGACTCTCTTGACAAGGACGAACTCCCGGACGAAGTCTATCATAAATCGATACTGCCTGAATCAATACCGTATCATCTAATCTTTCTACCGTAATCCTTCAACCGTACCTCAGCAGCAATTTCATATCTTCCCTCATCCGTAATCTCACGTGTCGAAGTGAGCGAACCAGTGAGAAGAAAACAAAGGAATCTGAATACAACAAATAATTAGCACCGCACATCAAACAATGCGCAATTATCATTGGACAGTAATTATTCTGTTTATCTCCACTCACCCACAAAAGTCAGCGTAAGTGTCAATTGCGGAATCGACATATTCTCTATCCAATCCGAAATTCTGACAAATCGCTCCCAATTTCATTCGATCAGTCGTCAGATTCAATTCATCTTTGCTGCAAAAAGAGAGGCTTATTTGGCAATCAAATCTCCACAAACGGACATTTTCTGTTCAATCTTCTTGTCTGCCATCAACCCTTGCACTGCAATCGACAGTTTCGCACACCATGGAATGGGGGCGGAGTCAGCAATCTTGAGAATAGCACAAGCACGAACAGCTGAGACAAGAGAAGAGATTAGATTAGATGGAGTATTCGACATAGTATTCGACCCCTGTCACTGACCAACACTGTTGATAGCATCAGTGACCAATAGACAATGCACATCGAGAGGTTCGGACGACGTCTGACAACGAGCAATCGACGTCACTTTCTGAATAAAGGAGACGGATTAATCATGAGCTGCATCAATATCATTTTACCGTATCCTATGTGGATCTGTGTTATTCTTTGATCAATTATCAAATACCAAATGTTCTCCTTTCTCCTCACTTCATGAGCATACGGACAACATTCCTTCTCCAAATGATCAACGAGTGTATCACAGAGGAATGAACGATGAACTTCACTATCGTACTCCCTTTGAGACAGCTCCAACTGAATGAATCAATTGTTTGCATTACCGTATCTATCCCGATTGTAGTCTACCGTACCTCAATAGTGTTATCTGCAGTGACTCCCCATGGAAGTTTCGCCGGAGAAAGAGAGTACAGATATCTGAAATTAAAATGAAATATAAACTCTTTTTTAAAAACACATGAGAGATCAAGATAGAGAGAAAAGAACTATAATAACTAAAACGCACAAAAACTTGAAAACAACGGATTTGCATTCATGTACCAGTTTATAAAGTAACCGTAATAGTAGGGGATCGATTGATTGTGATTTACCTTTACATTCTCGTCGTCTTCCCGCATTCCGATTCTTCTTACTCGTCGAAGTCGTTTTGCTCATTCTTGCTGTAGATAGGCAACAGTTGATCGCCCGGGAGTCAGCGGCCATTCGGGGCACTATAAATATTGAATAATTAATCATTGATCTCAGAGCAGCGATACAACGAAATTATTTATGCGGTAGATAAATAAGAAGTAAAAGAGAATCAAGATTGGGCTGACAAAGACGAAAGGCGAGCCAGAAAAGAAAGCAATTGCGATGGAAATTATGACAAGTTGCAGGTAATGCATTCATTTTTATATACTAATATAATACAGTGCTGTCCATTTAACAACTCCCGGCACTTCTTTAGAAATAATAAAAACCGCAACTTGTAGGGAAAATGTTAACCCCTATTATTCCCATTCTGGTGCCCCCCTCCTCCTCCCATTTACTCACAGCATCCTGTACGATGGCTGCATTGGCTGCGTTGTTGAGCAAGTCGACCACATATCCTTGATATCGCACAAATTGTCGACCGATTGCCAAGGCGACGTCTCCGAATGCGCAAAGCATGGATACTTTGACTTCAGGATTTACTCGCGGATTCTAAAGAAAAGCATAAATTATTCACTATTCAATAACGAGCAGCTATAAAGTAAATAAACCCGCATAATTTCGTCACAGTAGATAAAGGCTATTCTAACGCACATATAAAGGACGGTTCATTTTTTAAAGTAAAAAACCTAGTGTAACCTGTACGGCATTGATGAATGCTCCCATGATATCGTCGATAATTGGCTTAACTCCTCCTTGACGTGCTCTGCATAGATCAGTGACGACACCAACTGCTGCAATGACGACAGCCGTATCGTCTGCAGTCGCCAGTCCACGAAGCAAATGAGGACGAGGTGCATCCACGTAGCGGAGGAAATTAGACTTCAGAGCTACAAAGAGATAGAGAAGTAATATTGACATCAATGCAAAGTATACGTAGGACAAATACGTAGGACATGAAACCCAAGATGTGGTATGCAACAGTGGTGACGGAGCCTATTTGACCTCGACCAACCTTCAACAAGCGTGGACACGGCGACAAGTGCTTCTTCGATAACATTGTAGGCACGACCGGCACTTCTGTCCATAATTTACAATAGACCATTCATTATTGAATAGGCAACCTGCGAACGAGCAAAGAATTTAGGCCGTTATGGACAAATGATGATTTGCTACACAATCTTCTCCTGAGGAATACAGAACTAGAAGAGATCAGCATGTTACCTAACACCCATAAACATGATTCTGCTAAATGATTGATTGACACTACCTTGGGCGCATCAACCGTGCTGCATCTTGCGCACTACCGATTGTAGAGTAGCGCACAACAGAGCTTGCAGATCCATCAACTGAGACTGAAAAGAAAAACATAGCTACGATTACATTGCGTGTGAATGGCAATTAATGGTGTGAATGCGCATTGTAATGGCTCTCCTCTCTTGATTGCTTGAATTGGAGATATATTTATTTCCAATGAGAATAGAAATCATCTTATCTTATTTACCTTGTCGCTTGCATTCGTCGCATGAGCTTCCATGTCCAGAAGTTGTTCCAATTTACTCAGCACCAATAGTGTCATTTGCTGTACCACATGGTAGCAGTCCTGAATTGAATGAATAAATGAAATCATCTGTATTCAATCGATTATCACCTTGGGCGAGTTCTTTATCAGCTCCATGAGCGTCTCGAAAGCAACCAGAAGCAAATTCGACTGATTGCTGTCTGCCCTAAAATGACAACTTAAAGCTGACGCCACTTTAGAGTTAATCTAATTTTGTTTGTTAAATTTGCAGTATATTTTTTTTTCTTTGAAACGTACTTTGCAAGCAAGATTCACCACCCCCACAAAAGAGGGCGACACTGTTCAAGCAAATAGAACTAACCGATCAGTCGTCTTGATAAGTTCATTAATCATTGACTCGAAGCACGCCGAAAGGACGAATGTATCCGGCTGACCTGAATTGTATATACTCAGAGCGACAGCCTATTCATAACCACTATGATACTTCGCCATCTGAAAAGAGCACAATCAGAACAATCAATGCATTCTATTCAACCTCTGTTCCATATCCTCCAATTTCTTGTCTGCTCCTTTCTGTCCCTCCTTCGGTTTCTCATGCATCATAAATGTTACACCGCACACCACTCGCATCATATCGGTCATATGAAAAGAACAACAACCATTATATGTTTCATAAAATAGTAAAGTGCCATCAAACATTATACTGTTTAGAAGTACTCGAATCGAGGACTCTTCGATATAATAATTGTTCTTACCTCCAGAATGGGATTATCCATACTTGCTCTTCGTATGCTCCAACGCGAAATCGATTCGATAGACAAAGTGGAAGACTGAAATCACTGGTGAGCTTCGATGTCATAGTTTCCCGGGAATCCGCAAAAGGCCGGGTCCGGGGATCCGCAGTTGGAAAAAAATAACACTACGCAGACCCGCAATTCATCTTTCTCAACTCACTCTCTAGTTCAATGTATTCCGTTCGCATTGCGAGTACCATCACGTACGTTGCCGAAGCTCATGCGATTGCCGCATCTGTAATATTTTATTATGCCAAAGAATATGGTGATTATAAGTTATAACTGAACAAACATGAGAGACTGCAAGCCAAATCAAGAATGTTCTTCATAAGTTTCTCATTGTGTGGTCCTGAAATTAATTTAGTATTTCGGTATTAGTCAATCAACTACAAAATGTGATCTTTTATTCTCACATAGTTGAAGATTGACTCACTGAATAAATCGTTTTGCAGGAGCAGTAGACGAACGTCGATCTTCTCCAATATTTGAGCTATCCACCAGCCGAAGTTGTACAGCTTCTGAAAAAGGAACCAATACCTCTCGTTAGAGAGGTACTACTTCGGGGGTAGGGCCCACGAGACGCCCCCTAACTTCGAACCCAACCACCGGCTGAACTTCGAAGAAAGGGAGCGCGAGAATCCCCCCTAACCCCGAACCCAACCACCGGCTGAACTTCGGGGGTAGGGCCCACGAGACGCCCCCTAACTTCGAACCCAACCACCGGCTGAACTTCGAAGAAAGGGAGCGCGAGAATCCCCCCTAACCCCGAACCCAACCACCGGCTGAACTTCGGGGGTAGGGCCCACGAGACGCCCCCTAACTTCGAACCCAACCACCGGCTGAACTTCGAAGAAAGGGAGCGCGAGAATCCCCCCTAACCCCGAACCCAACCACCGGCTGAACTTCGAAGAACCGAGCCGATATGCAAAGTGAAGCAGAGCGCTCTCCTCAATTTGCACACTCTCTGGCTCGTTGCCTGCGCTTCAGGGTCACTTGGCAACCAGCCAATCGAGTATATCTCGGTTTAGAGGAAAAGTGAAAGTATGGGAGTTTCGAAAGCGTTATGGGGTGCTCATGCCACATCACCTGACATCGAGAACTCAGTTAGCCAGATATTCGTGCCACTCCTTCTTTAAGGAAGAGAATTATGTCGAAACTAATTCAATCGACTTGTGCGCAGAGTTTGATCTGCCAATCACATGGATCCTCTATGAAATTGAATGGTCAAGCATTTGAACAACACGAGTGATCAACGAGTAGATTTATCAGTGTTATTTTCATCAGGAAGACTTCTCTCAGATGATGTCAATGGAGGAGCAGAGGAATTGATTATGAGAGGATAAGGAGAATAATTAGGAGTTGGATCAGAATAAGAGACTGGAGGAGCTGTGGGATATCGAATCAATTGAGAAGATGGAAGAGAAGATGAAGAGAGATGAGTTGAATTGAGTGAATGGGAAGGATCAGTTAGAACTCTGATTCGAATTGATGATTTCCTTTGATGAGAACGAATTGAAACTGTAGGAAAAGGATGACGATGATTCTGAAGGAAAAAAGATGAGAAATTGAAAGGAAGAGAAAGAGATACCTTCTCCTCTCTCTTAGTCCTGCAGTAGCAACAATAGATAAAGAGAAGAAGAAGAAGGAAAATGAAGAAGATTGCAATTGATATAACTGCGACCTCCCATTCAAAACCCTCTCTGGATTGGAATGTTGAAAGAGGAGAAGGAAAGGAATAAACTGACGATTGACAACAACCATAATCACAACAGATTTCTCCCGAAGGACAATTCCATGAGATATCAAAGGAATCATTCGAATCGATTATTGAGATGAAATTCACTCGAAGATCTTTCACATTTCCTTCTCGAGAACATCTAAACTTGTGATTGATCTTTGATCTTTATCCATTCCACTCACCTTCCAATAGTATCAGATGCACATACAATGTGAATATTATCTCGTTCATCTTTGATCGGAGTACATTTCGATGATAATTCATTTCCATCGAACGATCCTCCGATTATATTTAAATGGTACGAACGATTGGTTAGTCTGGAAGGGAAGAGAGAAACGAGATGGAATGAAGAAGGAAAGACTCACAGATTCGGCTTATCTCTTCCTAACTTCCCATTGACAATTAGAGGAATAACAATCGAAGAACCATCTACTCAAAGTAATATCAGGTGAAATAAGAAAAGTACTGTAGACTGACCTGTTCCGTTTATTGTCGTTGATATATCAGTAATCGATCCGTTTCGAGGGAAATGAGGAGTGAAGGTCCAATTGTCTGAAAGGCAGTGGTCTTAGATGCATCATCGAATAATTCAAAATAACCGTCAGTAGCGAGAGTGAGAGAAAGAAGGAAAATCAGTAGAAAAATCATTTAGAGGGCCGGTCAAGGGAAATAAAAATGGGTAAAATGAAGAAGATGGAATAGAGAAATAAGATTCTCATTAGAGATCTCAATATTCAATCAAATCATCTGAATCTAAAATAAAAGCAAAATCATTTTCCAATGTATTTTTTTGCGCTTTCATTCAGACTACCCAAGGCTAATTTCAGAATTCGGTTTTTTTTTGAGGTCACATATCATGGAATATCAGACCCTTTTTGTGCTTGTTACTCACCCTACAGAATAGGACCACTTCTATTCCCCCTCTCTCCTCTCGGTCTTCCGATCTCTTTCCCTCTCTCCGTCTCTTTCTCTCACAATCTCTTCAATGTTGTGCAATGGTGCACGCTTCGCGCTGCTTTCTAGTTCAGTGCAAACACCCTTCCCTCATCCCCTCTCCCTCTTTCTTCCTTCTTTACGCGGGTTGATATCTAATTGGTGAGATAATCACTCTTATCTCTTCTGATTACTTTCTATCTCAGTTTCGATTCGCATCTCCTCGAGTCATAATAATCTATTTGATTGCTTCATCGCTAATCTTTCTTCTTGGTTTCATTACTCCTCTTCATCAATGGTTGGGAGGCCGAATAGCTACTATTTATATTGAGGAGAAACAGATAATCAGGATATTCTATTCAATCGAACTATTCAATTTAGCCAATTGGAAACGATGAATTTCTCTTTCGAGTGTGGAAATGGGCTTCGATCTATGGAGGAATGTTCGCTATTGCACTGATTATTGAGTACATTCAGGTAGGTTCTCTCTCCTTCTCCCTCTCTCCCTCTCCCTCTCTCCCTCTCCCTCTCTATATCTCACTCTCTCGCTCAGAATTATCTCTTCACATGGGCGAGTGAACAGATTGAAAATGAGTGCAGAAAAAGATTCATAGGGGCAATTCTAATGAGAGATTCCCTTCAATCTCTAGAAAGTTCAGGAGAATTGAGTAATCAATTGAGCAGGTGAAATAAGGAGTGATTTGAAGGAAATCAAATTCGCTAATTTCAGTCACATCGATCGAATGAAAGAGGGATTGGGTGAGAAAATAGGAGAATTTGTGAGGTGATCATCCATATTTTGTTCTTCTTTCATATTCAGTCTCAGATGTCTACAACACCCATCATCTTAATTTCACTTTGATCATTAAAGATAGATGAACTCAAAGATACCTCTCTCCATTTCCTCTTATCATAATGAGAAAGTGGAATAGAATCAATAAGAATCGATCCACTTTGCTCCTCTAGAAATCGTGTTAGAAGTTTCAACTGTATGTAAACATGACGATTATTTCGATATATTTCATTTACCGTAGTACTCTTTCCACATCCACTTTTCCCTACGAGTCCAATGGATTCTCCAGACTGAAGAGTGAATGACAAATTACGAAGAACTGGTTGAGCTCTGAGAATATTACGATAATAAAAAAGATGAGTAGTTCCAAACCTCGATGGAAAAGAGAAGGAAACATCACGAAATTCGATGGTCAAATCAGCTCTCGATGGATCTAATTTAGATTGAGACGAAGAATTGGTTTCATTCTCAGCCTGAGAAATATCCCATTCATCTCTCTTCTCTCTCTTCGTTCTCACTCTATCAATAGTCTCATATACAATAGCAGCTGCAGTTCTCGCTTTGATCATTGAAATGAGATGAGGGCCGAGTTGAGCTGAAGAGAAAGATGAAGAGGAATGAAGAGAGAGAAGAGACTGACAGAATGCCCCAGCAGAGGAAAGAGAAAGGAATGTAACTGCGAAGACGTCGCCTGCTGAAGAAATTCGACCATTGTGGAAGGAGATTGTTGCCCATCTGAGAGAGAATGGTTGAGTTATGATAAATGAGGTTGCATTATTCGAACAAATGATGACTTACAATAATCCAATACAGTGGAAAAGAACATAGAGAAAATTGGACAGTGCATCGAGAAATCCAGAGACAATTGCGATACGAAGTGAAGGAGAAATTCCAGATTGAAGAATGGAAGAATACTTCTGAAGAGAGGGGATAAAAGAAGAAGAGTGATGGAATGAACCTCAATAATTTGTTTCTGTCCATTGCATGAAGCGACAGTCCTCACATTGAGAATACTCTCTTCCGATATTCCATTTGCTTCTTCCGATATTTTGAGAGATTGTCTAGTCGCATTCGAGGAAAGCTGAATACGAAATAGTTCGAGAGTGAGTGACTAGTCGTGATACCTTTGGAATCAAAGTAGTGAGAAGATAAACAGGACCAGACCAGAAGAGAATAAGAGCAGTTTGCCAATCAATTATGAATGAGATTGTACAACAAGTAATGAAGGTTGAAAGACATCTGAGACTGAAAATAATCGTCATGTTTACATACAGTTGAAACTTCTAACACGATTTCTAGAGGAGCAAAGTGGATCGATTCTTATTGATTCTATTCCACTTTCTCATTATGATAAGAGGAAATGGAGAGAGGTATCTTTGAGTTCATCTATCTTTAATGATCAAAGTGAAATTAAGATGATGGGTGTTGTAGACATCTGAGACTGAATATGAAAGAAGAACAAAATATGGATGATCACCTCACAAATTCTCCTATTTTCTCACCCAATCCCTCCTTCATTCTATCGATGTGACTGAAATTTAAAGAAGGAGTAAACTCAATATTTTCGGGGGGTATCTGATGTCATAGGTCGATAGTTTCCGTAAACCACACTCCGAATTTGAAAATTAGAACTCTCTAGCTCAACTTTGAACTGAGTTACACGCGCGCAAAGTTTCTACAGGGCACAGGCAAAATCAAGATGCGCGGTGCAAAGGGAAGGGGTCTAGGTCAAGACGCAGAGAGATGGGAAGAGACGGGAGAGGAGCGAAAAACTCTCGCGTCTGTCACTCTCACCCTCTTACAGTACTTCCCCCTGATTGCACAGGGAAGTGCTTCCCCGCATTTGGAGTTTACGCCTTCTTTAATAGTAAATCTTCTTCAAATCACTCTTTATTGCACCTGCTCAATTGATTACTCAGTTCTCCAGAACTTTCTTGAGATTGGATGGAATCTCTCATTAGAATTGCCTCTATAAATTTTCTTCTGCACTCATTTCCAATCTGTTCACTTGCCCATGTGAAGAGATAATTCTAAGAGAGCGGGAGGGAGGGAGAGGGGGAGAGAATACCTACCTGGACGTACTCAATAATCAGTGCAATCAAGAACATTACTCCATAGATCGAAGCCCATTTCCACACTCGAAAGAGAAATTCATCGTTTCCAATTGGCTACAACTGAATTTTTCCATTGATCACAATACCAAAGCTACCCCTGTTTCTCCTCAATGTAAATAGTAGCTATTCGGCCTCCCAACCATTGATGAAGAGGAGTAATGAAACCAAGAAGAAAGATTAGCGATGAAGCAATCAAATAGATTATTATGACTCGAGGAGATGCGAATCGAAACTGAGAAGGAAAGTAATCCGAAGTCATAACAGATTATCTCACCAATTGGAAGAATGGAATCGGTTCGATGTCTTTTAGATCTTCGTCTTCTTCTCTTAAAATTAGAAAATGTTAATTAGAGGAAAGAAGACTAATTGACGAACCCATTGAATAACTCTACAAACTTCTTGAAAGATCCATTCGAATTTGTCGGTTCCCTTTCATCGTCAATAAGAGGAACGGATGAACTTTCGTCCATTCTATCACTGTTTCACTGATAGAGGAATGATATCAACCCGCGTAAAGAAGGAAGAAAGAGGGAGAGGGGATGAGGGAAGGGTGTTTGCACTGAACTAAAAAGCAGCGCGAAGCGTGCTCCATTGCACAACATTGAAGAGATTGTGAGAGAAAGAGACGGAGAGAGGGAAAGAGATCGGAAGACCAAGAAGAGAGAGGAGGAATAGAGGTGGTCCTATTCTGTAGCATGAGTAACAAGCACAAAATGGGTCTGATAATCCATGATTCATACTCTCAAAAAATGAATAAAACCGATTATCTACTAAAATTAGCCTTAGCCCGACCGAATGAAAGTGCAAAATAAACCATGAAAAACAAATTTTACATTTTTAGATTTATGAGATTTGATTGAATATTCAGATCTCAACTGAGAATCCGATTTCACTATTCTTGCTTCATTTTCCCCATTTTTATTTCCCTTGACCGGCTCTCTAAATGATTTTTCTACTGACTTTCCTTCTATCTCTCACTCTCGCTACTGACGGTTACTTTGAATTGTTCGATGATCTATCTCAGACGACTCTCTTTCAGACAATTGGACCTTCACTCCTCATTTCCATCGAAATGGATCGATTACTAATATATCAACCACAATAAATGGAACAGGTCAGTGGCTCTTCGATTGTCATTCCTCTAATTGTCAATGGGAAGTCTGGAAGAGATAAGTCTATTCTGTAAGTCTTTCCTTCTTCATTCCATCTCACTTCTCCTTTCCCATCCAGACTAACTAACCGTTCGTACCATTTGAATATAATCGGAAGATCGTTCGATGGGAATGAATTATCCTCGAAATCTACTCAGATCAAAGATGAACGAGATAATATCCACATTGTATGTGCATATGAGACTATTGGAAGGTGAGAAGAATGGAGAAAGATCAAAGATCAATCACACGTTAAGATGTTCTCGAAAAGGAAGTGTGAATGATATTCGAGTGAATTCTATCTCAATAATCGATTCGAATGATTCCTTTGATATCTCATGGAATTGTCCACCAGGAGAAAAATGTTGTGATTATGGTTGTTGTCAATCGTCAGCTTATTTCTTATTTTCTCCTCTCTCATCTTTTCCATTCCAGTGAAGGTTTTGAATGGGAAGTCGCAGTTATTTCATTTATAATCATCTTTATTTTCCTTCTTCATCTTATCTTCATCTACTGTCGCTACTGCAGGAATAAGAGAGAGGAGAAGGTATCTTTTTCTCTCTCTTCCTTCCAATTTCTCTTCTTCCTTCAGACTCATCGTCATCCTAATCCAACAGTTTCAATTCGTTCTCATGAAAGGAAATCATCAAATCGAATCAGAGTTCTAACTGATCCTTCTCATTCACTCAATTTAACTCATGTCTCTTTATCTCCTCAATTGATTCGTTATCCCACATCCCCTCCAGTCTCTTATTCTGATCCATCTCCTAATTATTCTCCATATCCTCTCATAATCAATCCTTCTGCTCCTCCATTGACTTCATCTCAGAGAAGTCTTCCTCATGAAAATAACACTGATAAATCTACTCGTTGATCACTCGTCTTGTTCAAATGATTGACCATTCAATTTCATAGAGGGTCTATGTAATTGGCAGATCAAACTCTGCATACAAGATTGAATAATTTTCGTCATATTTCTTTTCCACAAATAAAAAAATACATCACTGAACTCACTCCATAAACGCCTGTCTCACGCCTGTCTCAGGCCTGTTAGATTGAAGAATTCCTCTCTTCATTCTAAATGTTCTCTCGTCACACTAACCGATGAGAAAGTATCTATGTGGAATGAATAGACCGATTCCGCGACGGCACTACATTGTATATAATTATTTTTCAAAGATTAAACAAAATAAATCTCTCTGTGAGTGTAGAGGGAGATGTAGAAGAGTATTGAACTACAATGATCATATTCGTCATCAACGGTCAGTTTGCAACGTGATGGAAATGAGAAAGGAACGATCTTTGATCACTGATCGGAGACTGAGATGGGAAGAGAAGAAGAGAGAGTATGGGGAATAGAGAGAGTTAGAGAAAGAGAGATCAACCTCTCTCTCTTTAGAGAACGGGGAATTCACAGGTGCAGTAAGAAGAACTGTCTCCCCCCTTCTCCCCTTCTCTCTCTTACTCTCTGATGAAATGAGGACTGTACTTCGGTCGATGGTATGTTCAATCTTATACATTCCACCACAATGCTTCTATTTAAGTTATGTAAGAATAGTCAAGCGAGTCCGAGAGATGAGAATGAATCGAAGGAGGAAGAAATGGACAAAGAAGATCAATCCATCGGTTAGTATCTTTCATTTTGATATGCACTTCTTGATACAAATATTCTGGAAGAAAGATTGATTGATTCAGTATGGGAATTCATTCTTAATATCAATGAATCTCTATGTGCTTCTCTCTCCTTCAGTTCGATTCTTTCGTTATCTATGGATTCGAATGGAAGATTGGGTTTATCTCACTATTCTCGGTCTCTCCTGTGCTTCTATTGCAGTCATTCTCGAGTTTATCATTAGTCGACTAAATCAAAGTGAGCCCCCTCTTCCGTTCCTTCTTCCTTTCTCTTCCTTTGACTGATTACGTGTGAATCACAATCTCTTTCAGTCCATCTCATAATCTACAACGATGTCAATCAAATGGATAATGGATGGAGGATTCCAGCTACTTACGGTATCTCATGATCTTTGATCTCTCATCCATTAATCTCTTTAGGTGTCTGGGTTGGATACGTTGTTCTCCTCGTTCTTTTATCTGCAGCGTGCACTAAATACATCGCAGTGGGTGCAACTGGTGAGATTATGGGAGATCTCATTAATTCTTCTCCATTTCTTTGCAGGTTCTGGTTTCCCCGAGATGAAATGTATTCTACGAGGAACGATCCTCAAAGAATATCTCACATTTCGAACGATGATCGGAAAATTCATCGGATTGATTCTATCGATGAGTTCAGGAATTCCCAATGGAAGGGAGGTTAATTGCTATTTATTTACTGATGTTGCGATCTCTCTGATTGAAACAACTCAATAGAGACGTTGACTGAGATATTGATCACGATTAGAATAGTTCAATGTTGATGCTAGACAATGACCAGATCTCAATCTTGATTCTCTATCTCAATTCCTCTCTCAGGGTCCACTCTGTCACATCTTCGGCGCATTTGCAATGCAACTTTCTCGATTCGCTGCTTTCACTGTCAGTTTCATCGTCTCTTATCGAAAGTAGATCAGAATTGAATATCCAATGTGCTGTTATACAATAATCCGATTGGAACGTCACATTCTTCCGTTCTCTCGAGGGCAAAATTGTGATTTGTGAGGTCGACCACGTAGAACAGACAAAGGAAAGTGAATAGAAGGGACGATATATGTGATTGTAGAGAATCTACAGTAACGAGAGTCGATGCAGTGAGATGTTAGCAGCAGGAGCAGCTGTGGGAGTGGCATCGACCTTCTCAGCCCCTGTTGGTGGAGTACTTCTTTCCATTGAATTGACTTCCGTTTTATTCGCTGTCAGGTAAGATCTCTCTCTCTCTCTCTCTCTCTCTCTCTCTCTCTCTCTCTCTCTCTCTCTCTCTCTCTCTCTCTCTCTCTCTCTCTCTCTCTCTATTTCTCACACAGTCTCATTCCCTTCCCTATAGAAACTATTGGCGTTCATTCTATGCCGCTTCTTGCTCTGCTCTCGTTATTCTCATTCTTCTTCCTGCTATTAATGATCCCCTTCGTAAGTTGAGATTGAAGAGTGAATGAAGAGTGTCCATTCAGTTGATATTCAACCTCAATATCAAACTCGTTTCCCTCCTGGGAAGTCATTCTCAGTACAAGAACTTCCATTATTCGTCCTTTTGGGGTGAGCAAAATATCTTGATTATTTATCCATCTCTAACATTTTAGAGTCGTAATAGGATTGATCTCCGTACTTTTCATTAAATTCCATCGATTCTGGGTGCTCTTTCTAAGGAGAAATCGATTTTGCAAGAAGATCTTCCAATCAAAGTGAGGGAATTCATTTTTATTCCATCAAATTCCCTCTGCAGTTTCTTCGTTTATCCTCTGGTAATCTCAACTCTTGTGGGATCAATAACTTATCCTGAATCACTAGGCCAATTCATGGCAGGGAAGGTATTCCTTCCTCTTATCTTCTCTATCTCAAATCTCTTAATAACAGAAGAAATTCATGACAACTCTCATCGATTTCTTCGCCACTTGCACATGGTCGAATGTAGAAGGAGCAACAGTCTGTAATGAGGTCTCCCCCTCCCCTCCACCCCCCTCCCCTCCATCCCCCTCCCCTCCATCCACGCATTCCAGTCTATCACTGATAACTACACTGGTCTCCATCACGATGTTTCTATCTTCGTTTCCCTCTCAGTCTTCATTATAGTCCATGTGAGTATTTCTTCTCCTCTTCTCTCTCATTCTCTTTCTTCGCTTCAGTTCTTCCTCTCGATTCTGTGTCATACAATGCCCGTGCCTTCTGGTATCATAATATCCTCACTTGGAATTGGAGCAGCAATGGGAAGACTCATGGGTCAGTCCCCCTCCCCTCCCAACCCCCTTCTTATCCCTATCCTTCGTCTAGGTGAGATATTCTCTGTAATGAACGATGGTTTTGTGTGGACGGGTGTAGTCCATCAGATGATATATCCAGGAGTATATGCAGTTGCAGGTAGGTCACCCAATAGATTCCTTCCCCTCTCCCCTTCTTCTCTTCAGGGTCGGCAGCAATGGTTGGATCAGTGACTCATACGGTGTCAACTGCAGTCATTATGTTCGAAATGACTGGACAACTTCTTCATCTTCTTCCCGTTCTCGTAAGTTAGACTCTTTCGATCCCTCCATCCTTCCCTCCCATCTTCCGCTCTCTCCCTCTTCAGATAACAGTCATCACATCAAATGCCGTTTGTTCATTCTTCGAAATTTCAATAATTGATTCGATGATTCGATTGAGGAAATTGCCGTATCTTCCCGATCTATCGAGAGGATCCTCAATGTAACCAATAAAATGGTTTATTCTCGCTCTCATTCTTCTCTTCAGATTCCATTCAATAACTGCTAGTCAGTTTATGATCTCTCCTGTCATTTTCATTCATAAGAGATCGACGTATAGAGAAGTTAGAAATCTACTGAGAGAATCTCCGAAGATATCGGCCTTCCCTATCGTTGATTCCAAAGGTTTGTCAAAGGGTATTTATTGACTCCCCCGGTCCCTCTCTCCTCTTTCTTTTCAGATTCTCTTCTCCTTCTTGGAACTGTCGATAGAAGGAAATTGGAACGCTTCATCAATGAAAGAGTGAGAAGATCTATCTCTGAGTTGCTAATTAATCAATAATTAAGATGGATAAATCAGCTTTCTCGAATGGTCATTCATCTTCTGTTCATAGTTCTTCTCATTCTCAGTGAGTCCCTTCCTCTTTCTTCAAATATCTTCCTTTTTCTTTAGTTCTCCTACTCATATTTTCTCTATCCGTCGAATGCTTCACAGTTGGAGAAAATATGAGCATGAAAATGTAAGTTTATTCTAATTTATTCGTTGTGAATGGATTTTCCTTGCAGCGAAATGATATTGAAGAAGGGAATGATGGAGTGAATAGAAGAAATGGAGATGAAGTGAGTGGCTATTCGATTTATCGAACACATTCTTCATCTTTCAGATAGAAGGAAGGAATTTAGACGAAAGGATTGATCTCGATTGTATTTCTATTGATGAAACACCTATCCAAGTGACATATCGAACTTCTCTGTTTAAAGTAAGACTTCCTCCTGTATCTCGTCTCTATTCATGATCCTTCAGATCCATTGGTTATTCTCTCTTCTCTCAGTCAATCGAATCTTTATCACAGAGAGAGGATCATTGAGAGGAGTAATCGCACTCAAAGAGGTCTCCCCCCTCTCCCCCTCCTCATTAATCGAACCCTTCCAGGTTCGAGATGCAATCGAGGCAGTTCACAATGGAGAACTCAAACCCAATAATGATAAGACTCATTCTCCTCAAGGTTATTTCCTTAGAAAAGTATCAGCTTTATTGGGTATTCTCAGTTCCTCGAAGTTTCCTGACGAATAAAAAAGATGAATCGGATAGTGAAGAGGATCAACTACAGGTTTGATATGAATGAAGAAAGAGAAATGAATTGAAGGTATTCAGGGTCGATTAGAAATCATAAGGAGATCGGCTCTCACTGAAATTCCGTGTCAAACGAATCGATCGTTTAGATCGATTGATCCGAGGTACGGTAGATACAGTATATCGATAGCTTAATATTAATTTGAGTTTATTCGGACAATGTCATAGTGAGAGAATGGATCATATGACAAGGGAACGAAGAATGAGGTATTAGATCGAATCTCCATTATATTTCAAAAAATTATCTTCAGTGTCAATATTGCAATGGTTGCACGTCGAAATATACGAAAGGGGGAATATTCAGAGAGAATCGTCTAATTATAATTAACTGTTGTTCACGTTTATAGCTTTAAATTGCAGCTTTGTTTTAATCGGGTATTCTCATAGCTCATCGGTGTATTAACACTAACATTTAACAGAGCGTGATAAATTCGTTATTCCTCTCAAGGATATTCTTACCTTGTTCACACGTCTTTCAATCGTCCCATTCATTAGACCTATAGAGATGATTTGATCCGTTGAACCTTGATCTTCGACTACTCATAACATTTCATTGATGACTCATCAACTCCATTTTCTCACCTTCTTTCCCATCTTCATTCAAATTCCTGAGTTCTTATATCTCTTCATGACTCAATCGTGGGAATAATCTTATAGGAAGTGTTGAATACTTCTCTCCTCTCTTCCCTTTCATCTATCGATAATGGAAGTGAGTAGTCGTCCCGCATTCTCCTTTTCGAATATCGATCAAATAGCTCAATTGGGAGAACCCCCAAGAGGAATTCTCGAGATTGGGGGAACATTGGGTTTATTATCTAATAACATTTTCAAACTATGAATGTTCCATTAAGAAGGAACAATTGTTCTCTCAATTCTCGAATAGTTCCTTTGTCTATTCATTTGGATTGGAACTCTTCGTCTATCACGAGATGATCATTCACGTTCATTTCTATCCATTTTCTCATTCCAAAGTGGTCAGTTATCGATTCACTCTTCTACATCTACAGTAATCTCTCAGGTTTCACTTCGATCCTAAAAGGATTTTGTTCATTTCTCCTTCTGAATGGGAATGGATCAGGAGTATTCTCTCTTCTCTTCACTATTCTCACTCTTATCCATCGTTCATCCATTCTTCTTTTTCCTCTTTGTTCTTCTCTTCTTATCTTCTCAATGGCAATTGTATCAAGAAAGAGAGACAATTTCTGTTCATGCAGGTAATTTCCCTTCTTCATTCCTCACTTTCATCACTTTTCAGTCCTCTTTATCATCTCATCTCTTTTTTCGTCTTCATTCTTCTTCTCTTCTCATTTCTTCTATCTGATCTGCTCTCTTCAATTCCCATTCTTCTCTTTCATTCAATCAATGGAATATCTCCAATTCTTCTCTCAATTGTCATCATAATCGTTAGTTCCTTCAAAAATATATCCATAATAATCGAATACTTTCTTATAGTCTCTTCCAATCGGTGGATTTTCCTCTTCTCATTCCATCGACAGTCGAGATAAATCAATAATCAATGCAAGAACGAGGTGCTTTTTCTTCTCTTTCTCCTTCTATAATCAATTCATTCAATAGATTCTTCTGGACTTGTCTCTATGTGCTTCCTCCTGTATTCGTTGCTTCTCTCTCCTACGGTATTTCATTCTGCCTTTTCTCATCATCTACCTAGAATAGTCAATCACCTAGTAAAGAGCCCCTTTAATAATCAGATTACTTTTCCTATCACTATTTGTTATAAATCCCTCATAATTTAGTTTCATCGATTTCCTTCATTCTTCTCTTTCTTCGTCATATTCAATATTCATCCATTCCCAATGCAGTCACTTCTTCAATCACTCAGATGAATGTACTAGTCCAATCAATTCTTTCCTTTTCTTTCATTGATTTTCTTCAGATAACTGAATCATCATGGTCATTCCATCTCTTCAATACTATATTCCTCCTTTCGACCATCTTCATCCTTCCCTCATACAGGAATTCCATCTCATGCAAATCTCTCAAGGTAACGTCTGCCATAGGATTTGTTCCATTTTCTAATTAGAAGAGCCAAGAAAGTATGAATCATTGAATTCCAAGATGGAATATGATGATTAAGGTAACTCCGAAGGCGAAGGAAGACAAACCGATTGAAATGAATTGTTCTCCTTCTCTTTCCCATTCCACTCCATACTTCATCACATATGGAGATCGTTCAATGTTCTATTCAGTCTAAGAAGGAAGAATCAATTCTGTCTCAATTCCATCTAGACAGATCTCATTGATAAATCCCTTGTTAATATCTCTCGTTCCCCTTCGTTTCATTCGCCTTCCTTCTCTTCATCTCATCTTTTCCTTCTTCTCCTTCGTAATTTGGCTAATCGTGTCTCTTCTCTTCTCTTCTTTTCCTTTTCTAATAGTCAGAAAGAGAAGAAGACTCGAAATACTCTCATCCTTCTTCTTATTTTAATTACATGGGGACATAAGAGGTACAAGGAATGTTCATCATTCTGTTGAATGAAATAAACACAGCTAAGAAGGAATAGAAAAACATTGTTGTACCATCTCATTATCATCCTTCATTCCTTCCACCTTGTCGTTTTGTCACTATAGTAAACACTCAATTCCATCGATTTCGTACGGAAATTACATCACAATAATAGTCGATCGATATTCTCTATTGGAGAATAGACTGCTTTCATACTGTACCTTCCCCTTCCTTTCCTTCTTCGTGTTTTCTTCTAAAATAGGCAATATTTCATGAATACCCTAATGAGTCCTCTCTTTCCCTTCTTCTTCTTTCTTCATCTTCATTCTCTTCTTTGTTCTTCTCTTTATCGATACTTCAATTACCTTTCCTATTCTCTATCCACTTCTCCTTCTTCCTTCTTTTCCTCTTGAGAAAGAGCGGAAAAGACGTCAATTTCACTCATTTAGATTAGTCAACCCAAGTGAAAGAATGTACTTCAGCCTACTAAGAGACTTCTACTATTCTCTTCTCTTTCGAGTTGAGGAGACAAGAGTAGAGATATAAGAATATGGAATCAAGGAACCTCTACGAACTTTGTGCTTTATCATTCCATTGTTTATCCATTTCTAAGAGTTTGTGGATGGATCAAAATATATAAATCGATAATATTGAATGCGCGTTGCATGAAAAGACGCGTTGCGTATTCCCTTCGTTGTCTCTTGAAGACAGAAGAGAAAAGAGAGAGAGAAGGGAAGATAAGGAGAGGGGAGAGGGGGAGGGGAGAGGGAGAGGGGAGACACATTAGAGAGAAGGGAGAGGGATTGAATCCTATCCTCACTCATACTAACTAATAGAGCACACTACTCATTAACAATATCGCCATTATATTCCTTCATCTCACTCCATTCCCTCATATCATCAGTTTATCAATTCTTTATCTTCCTTCATAAATCCAATCCTTTCCATGTTCTATTCAATCCACACGTGGTATTCTCTCCTATTTGTCTTCTATCATCTCTTCTCTTCCCTTCTCTTCTTCTCTTCCCTCCTTCTCTTCAACTCTTCTATTCCTCTTCTCTACTTTCCTTCTTCTTCACACTTCTTCCATTACTCATCTCTTTCCCTTTACCATTATTTATTCTCCTTCCAATCTTCTTTTTTCCTCTTCTTTCCTCTCTCTGACCTTTCTATTCCTTCATCTCTCGACGAGAAACAAGTTGTTCCTTCTCTTCAGTTGATTGATGGTCACAAGGAATCTTCCCCATCTTCTTCCCTCTTTCACTCTACGGATTCCATCCCATTACTCTCACTATTCTATTCTCATTCTCACAATATTCCATGTCTCTCCCCCCCCTCCCCTTCCCCTCTCTCCCTCTCTCATCAATATGTTCAATCTCTTTCTTCTTCACTCTAATCGAGTACAACTCGATCCTTTCCCTCACTTTACTCCCCCCCTCTCCCCCTCTCCCTCTCTCTCTTTGGTTCATTGAAACTTCCTCTCTTTCCTCGTGATGGTTCGAACACTTTAATCACCACTAAGTGAATGATTTACTGTCCTCACTCTTTATTTGTTACTTTCCTCTCTCTGATTCCAATCTATTTCAATCGAGACAACTTCCCTGTGTGATTTCTCCTCTTTCTCGTCTTCCAATTCCCCTTCCTTCTCTTCACTTGGAAGAAGAGAGATCTCTATGCATCCATTATGCTTTGAGTCTTTGTATTCTTCCTTCTCTCTCTCATACAAATCCCCCTTCCTTCCCTTCTTATTCTGTAGATATCGACCATCCTCTCACTACCACTACTCTCACACTTCCAATCAACAAAAAGGCTCGAGGAGAGACTTGTCCGATCCCCTCCTCCGATCTCCCCTCTTCCCCCTCTCCTCCCCTCCCCTCCTCCTCCCCCCCCCTCTCCCTCATCGAATCCCCATCAGCAGCTGCCTATTCTATCGACAACTGCCTTTCTCTCTCTCTATCCTTATCACCCTCCCTTCCTCTCCTTCCTTCTCCCTCTCTACTTCCTTCCTCTTTCTTCTCTGCTCTCTCAAAGTCTTCCATTGATCCCTCATTTCTTAAACCTGACCAACTCTATTTTCATCCTTCTTCCTCCTCGTTATTTCAAGTGCAATGGTCCATTTTCTAATTTGTTTTCGATTCCCGATATCATTTGATGTGATTTATTAGTCAGTTCCCTCTCCCCCTCTCCTCCTCCCCTCCCCTCCCTTCCTATCACTTGTTATCTCTATGGTTTCCATCTTCTCTTCATCCCTTCCGACTTCCCTTTAAGACTCCTTCTTCTTCTCTCCATTCTAATCCTCTTTTCATGATAACACTTTCAATCCACTCCAATCTCAATCATTCAATCTATTTCATTCAATAGTTCATCCCCCTCTTCTTACCTTTTCCTCATTACTAACATTTTTAGTGCGGAGAACAGTTTATTGAACTTTTGCTCATTCAATCTTTAATCATTATCATAATTAATAATTCTTACCTTATCAATTAATCATAATGAAATAGCAAGTGTTCATCCTTCTCTTCCTCTCTTCTTTTCAATATCTATTAGAAAGAGAAGGAAGTTGTAGTATCCGGTCATTTCCTTCTTTCTTCCATCATTCTTCCTTCTCTTCCTTCTCTTTCTACTCTTTCTACTCTTTATAATCAACAAAACGAGTCTGTTCTCTTCTTCTTTTCTCCTTTCAATTAGTCCTTTCGTCCATCTCTCAATTCAATTCTTCTCTTCATTCTCACAACACATTTCTCTCTCTCTCTTTTCTTCTCATTAAGTCATCCTTCTCTACATTACTTGTCTCTTCTCCTATCCTATCTTCTACGCTCATTCCCGTAATACGCGAGTCCTTCCTCCCCCCTCCTCCCTCCCCCTCTCTATCTCTCTCCCTCCCTCTCCTCCCCTCCTTCCCTCTCCCTCTTCTTCTCTCTTCATCCTTCAGATCCTCGACGGGAGGAGAGCGCAAAAAGCATCGATTGTGAGGGGAGGAGAGGAGGAAGGGGAGGAAGGGAGGGGAGGGGAGAGAGAGAGAGAGACTGGAATACACTTGGTGTCTCCCCGTATTTCATGGCTATCTCCACAACCTCTCATTACTTCACTCGTGAATCTTCTAATTCGCTTCATCTTCTTCTCTTTCCTTCTTAGTCCCTTCCCTCCCCTTCTTTCCTCCCTTCTTCCTTCTTTCTTCACTCCTTTCACACATTGTAGTATCAGCTCTTCTTTCTGTTGATTCACATGAATAATCTCTTCTTCTATCATCTCTTTCCCTATCCCCCTCCTATTCACCCCCTTTGGCACATTTCCCCCTTACTCTTCTCTTCTTATCGTCATCTATCACAATATTGATCTATTTCTATCTATTTCTTTCCATTCCCATTAGTATTCTCATTAGAATGTCTTCTCCTCCTCCTTCTCTCATCCCTTCATTCCATCTTCTTCTTCTTCTCCAGGGGATCAAATGCATATTTTTCATTCCGTTAATGGTTCTTTCTGTTTTTGCTCATCCGATCTTTCGTCCATTTGTACATTGAATGGAGATCTTCTTCTTCGATGTAATCATTTGATAATCAGGGACGACTTCTCTTCTCTTCACGGGGAACAAAAGGTCGGGGAGTAGTGAGTGTGAAGAAGCACTCCCGACCAAGAGAAACCGTGACGGTAAGAGGGGAAGGGGGAGGGGAGGGGGGGGGGTATGAACTACTCTGGTATTTTTTTCCCAGTGGGGCCCCAGCAGAAATGGGCGTGGTTAGGCTCCCCCACTGGTTTCCCAGACTCTGGGAGAGGGTCGAGAGGGCTGATTTCTTCCCACTGGTTTCCTAATGAAGTTCCCACTGGTTTCCCACTGAATGAAGAGCGTCAGTATCTTAAATGAAGGCGCGCTTCGGGTTGCGCCGAACGGGAGTTTCGCAATTGCGAAACGCCCGTTCCATTTCGATTGTTTTCATCGATAATATTCGCAAATTTCAAGTTGTTTATTACAATTTATTGTCATCTTGAAGAGGAACAAATGCTTAGTCAATTCCAACGTGAGTTATCTTGCCTGAACGTAACCTATTCTAACCATTCAATAACTGATTTGTGATGTTTTTCAGATCGCCACAGTAATTATCGCATATGTATATCTTACAATTAGCGGCAAATATTGGAGAAAATGACGATTTTCCCAGGTATGACCTTAGCTCGTGGAAATGGAACCATTTCAGGCAAATTGTTATTTCCTTGGGAAGTTTCATACTATTATCATCGACTAATCAAGATGAATCAGCACACAAGAGCTGCCCTACATGATATGGGCTATATCGGCGCTTCTACTACCATGAATCATCATTTTTGTATACAATGTATTGTTTTATATTGACTTTACGTATCTTGGATAAAGTCCTTTGCCGTATTGCAAACTCGTTTCGTCACGTTTGAGAACCACTTTCCCCACTGGTTTCCCAGGCAAATTCCCACTGGTCCCCCAGGGTAAAATTCTTCCCACTGGTCCCCCAGTAGATTTCCCAATGGTGCCCTACCTCACTGCCCACTGGGAAAAGTTCTGGGGGACCAGTGGGAAAAAAATACCAGAGTAGCACGTAATTTAGAGTAAGAGAAGTAGACATCTTTGTAAGATGGGAAAGATGAAATGCATTCACTTGGAAGTCCCCTTTCAATTTATGAGAGAATAGGAAAAGAGACAGATGGATTCGATCCATTCTCACTCTCTTGTCTAATCTTCTTCTTTCTTCAATCTTCCATTTGATATGGACAGATATGGATGAGTGAGAGGATGCACTATGAAATTCCCCTTTTCCAATCCTCTCTTTTGATGTGAACAGATTTGGGATGAAATCACTTCCACTCTTCTTTAGCAGACTTCGTATTTTCATTTCTCCCACTCAAACCATTTTAGTTTCTGGATATTCTCTCTGTTTTCAATAGCAATTAAACATAGTATATTCTAGTTCATGAAGTTCTCTTCATTTATTCATAGAGTTGTTTCGAACAAAAGATGATACGATGCGTATTAATGAGTATAAGGGAATAATATGTTGATATATTGAATATTGAATGAGTGTGAATATTTTCCTTTCCTTCATCTTCTTCTCTTTCATCTTCATTTCCTATATCGATTCTTTATCTCCAGGTGAAATTTAACTCTCATTTCCAATTGTAGTCTCTCTTTCACTCTTATCCCTCATTCCTCCTCTCAATTTCTCTTCTCATTTCATCTCAATTTTGTCTATCAGACAACTTCTTCCTCTTCCTTCTTTCCATTATTGCTGCTACTGAAGAAGGTTCTGATAATTCTTTTCATTTTCATGCACACCATTGGGGGAGTAGGAGTATCTACCATACAGTAGTACCTTTTGTATATACGGTAGTTCCATTTCCTTGTTCGACCTCTCTCCTTTAAAAAAAACCGAAACACCCGTCCGCTTATCTAGGAAGTATTCATTCGTAACATTTTCGCAGTGCTTCTTGTGTAAAAACTCTATTCCGAGTCTCTTTTGTAATTTCCTTACTATGCGGCAGTTTCAATCGATAATATGCCCTTCCTTTCTCCTTGGTATACGGTAGTTCATGCGTCACAGGACTTGGAATCTCTCAAATTTTCTTCTTTCGATTAGTGGGGAAAGAGTCTTTTCACCTGCCGATTACACGAGTTTCCATCTGTCTTTCGAGGGACTAAAAGTGAAGGGAATAATAGGTGAATCTCTCTTCAGGTATGGTCGTAAGCAACGGTACAATGAACGCCGCTACAACGAAATTCAGTGATAATTACGATGTGAAGGAGGAACTTGGAAAGTTAGCACAATTCTTTATTCTTTATATCAATATTCTATTGTCAGGGGTGCATTCTCAGTAGTCCGAAGATGTGTTATGAAAGCGAATGGAAATGAATTCGCAGCAAAGATAATCAATACGAAGAAACTCTCAGCCAGAGGTAACAATCACTCCATTTTCCCTATTATTTCCATCTTTTTTAGATTTCCAAAAACTTGAGCGGGAAGCAAGAATCTGCAGAAAACTTCAACATCCCAATATCGGTAGATTTATTTATTAAGAAGAGGGAAATAATCTTATTTTTGCAGTTCGTCTTCACGATTCAATTCAGGAGGAATCATTTCATTATCTCGTATTCGATCTGTTAGTTATTTATTCTTCTCATCACGTAAATAGATGTCATCACAATTTTTCGTAGTCAAAACTCACGAGACACTTGTTGTATGCCACTACAAATAATATATTTTATCATTCTCTCCATTCCACAGAGATCAAAGATCATCTTTCAGTGTAACGGGAGGCGAACTCTTCGAAGATATCGTTGCTCGTGAATTCTATTCAGAAGCCGATGCGAGGTATTCTTCTTGTCCCTCCCTTTCCCATCCTCTCATTCTCAATCACTCAATCGATAATTCTTACCGTAACCCCTTCCTTCTCCTCCAGTTACTGTATCGCACAAGTTCTGGACGGCGTCAGATACTGTCACCAATACAATATCGTGCATAGGGACTTGAAGGTATACGGTAGTGTGCGAAGAAAGAGTTCGATGTCTCTCAAAAGTCGTCCTGCGTCGCACTTGACTGACAGAGTAACATCGAGTGTGAGATAGAGAATAGAGTGTGAAAGAAGGCATGATTGTAGTGTAAAGAATAGGGAAATTGAGTGATATCGGAGTGAAAAGAATGAATTCGTTACTATGGTTATAGATATCTATCTCTCTCTCATAGTGATCCTCCCCTCCCTTCCCCCTCCCTCCTCTCTCTCTCTCTCTCTTCTCTCTTCTTCTCTCTATTCGTTCGTCTTCTCTTTCAGTCACTGCATTCAACAAATCTTGGAATCGATAGCGTACTGTCACTCGAATTGCATCGTCCATCGTGATCTCAAGGTAATTCGTCGCCCTTCCATCTGCACTCTCTGCACCATCCACTCCACACCACGCACCACGAGCATGTCATAGATGCAAATACATGTAGTAACAACGGAATTACCATCAATCCCTGTTAGGGGATTAACGTGCTTAAATAGAGTGTGAATGTGTTTACTTGTGTATCAACCAATCACATAATTATCTTCATTCTTCACATTCCAGCCAGAGAATCTCCTTCTTGCTTCAAAAGCTAAAGGAGCAGCAGTGAAATTGGCCGATTTCGGATTGGCGATAGAGGTAAAATCTATTCTCACTTGTTCATTCCCTTATTCTAAATAATAAAAGATCAAAATGTCTCGATGGTACATTTTATTGGAGGTCTCGGCCGATGCTGAAGCATGGTTTGGATTCGCCGGTACTCCCGGATATCTATCTCCAGAAGTACTCAAGAAGGATCCTTATGGAAAACCTGTCGACATATGGGCGTGTGGTGAGTGCAATTACCGAGGACGACTTATCCCTCTACACAACGAGAATGAATTGGACATCTTCCAGGAGTAATTCTCTACATTCTTCTTGTTGGATATCCTCCCTTCTGGGATGAGGATCAACATCGTCTGTATGCACAGATCAAAGCAGGGGCTTATGATGTAAGTGATAGAGAAGAGTTAATCAATCAATATCTAATTACAGTATCCATCACCCGAATGGGATACGGTAACTCCTGAGGCAAAGTCTTTAATTGATTCGATGCTAACAACAAATCCAAAGAAGAGAATCACAGCTCACGAAGCACTACGTGTTCCATGGATTTGTGTTAGTCTCTTTCTTTCTCTTCCTTCCATTCAATTGTATTCAGAATCGTGAACGAGTGGCGTCTGCCATGCACAGACAGGATACTGTTGACTGTCTCAAGAAGTTCAATGCTCGTAGAAAGTTAAAGGTATCTCTCTCTCTCCCTCTCTCTCTCTCTCTCTTCCCCCTTATGATACCGCCTTCTCTCTATCGTATCCCTCCCATTCACTAGTTAGTCCCTCTGTGCCTGTATTTCCTTCCCCTCATCATATGCAACTCCCTCCCTTCGTCCTTTCTCCTATCACTCAGACCTTCTCTTCTTCTTCTTTCTATCCAATCCGTCCTTTCATCTTCTTCAATGTAGTCAAGTATTCAATGGAGTACGCAGGCGATCAATAACAGCCGCGATAATCGATCGATTGTGATTGGTACGGTATGATTGGTACGGTATCTAGTCTAGTCAGCATGAATATATGCATGTTATCCCTTCCTTTCCCTCCACTTTGTATCTTCGTGGTGATGTCTCTCTTCTCTCTCAGTCTCTCTCTCCTCCTCCCCCCTCTCTCTCTCTCTCTCTCTCTTGATCACTCTCCCTATCCACAGGCAGCAATCTCGGCAGTAGCCATGGTTGCTCGTATGTCTGGTGCTCTTCGTGGTTCCGATTCAACAGGATCATTCGCTTCATCAAATGGAGGTGATGGAGTAGAAGCATCAACATCATCTGCACCATCATCAGCTGGATTAGATGGACATCCATCACAAGAAGGAAGATATGATGAGGTAGAGTGTTAATGTGGACAATCATCAATAGATTCCACTCTATCTCTATCCACAGCACCATTCTAATTCACACCCCGATTCCGCTTCTCTTCCCTTTCGCTTGCGCGTCTCAAGCTTCTCGCTCGTCCTGTCGTGTGGTGTGTGCGTGTGCTCAGAGGGGACGACGTATCTCATTCGTCGTCTTCACTGTCCCTTCACTCATACTAACAGCATTGCTTCTATCTAGTGCATGGTGTATAGTGAGTAGTGGAGTGTTTTCTCTCTCTCTCTCTCTCTTCAAGTGAAGGCGGTATCGTATCGGGTGGTGTATCTACTACCGTATCTCGTAAACAACACGACACACGACGAATGTATCTCTATTCACCCTGGCTTCTTCTCTTCTGTTCGTCTTTCGCTCTTTGAAACCCATCAGTTATCAAATACACTAACTTCATTCTTCTTCTTTTTCTATTCAATATATTTCCTTCTTTCCATTCGCGGAATCGGGGTTAATTTCAATGTAGAATATCTTCTCTTTCATCTCTTTAATTGCTTTATAATCTCTAAATGTCGCTGCTATCCGTAGTAATTCTATTCCATTCTATCCTATCTTCATTCATTCTTTCTCCATTCCCATTTATCTTCACTACTGCAAGGCATTACGCTGTGTGTGCGCAATCATTTCTTTATTTCTGACTGCCGTATCTTTCTCTTCCATGGAAGATTACGGTAGTCTCACCGTATTCTCGCACCACTCAATCACACCAAACACACACAATGCGTGCGCCTACAGTAGTCGACGTTTCTCTAGCTGAGATTGTGTATCTACCGTATTCACCTTTGCTTTCTCCACACAGTTTGGCCTAGCTAATGGGAGTAGCCATTGTGGGATTACGGTAGAAAGGGAATATTGAATAATTGTAATTTCAGGGTGCAATTCTGACTACGATGATCGCAACTCGAAATCTATCGAGTAAGTTCTCTGCAGGAGGAATTGTTGATGCTGCTAATGGAATTGGTGAGGAGAAGAATGAAGAAACAATGGATTGAAGAGAATCAAATGAATCCTTCTTATGAGTGGATGGAATAGCGAGAACACTTGCACATTCGATTACCCCCTTGCTGCACTGTTAGTGTATCTATTGAAGGCGACCTTTCCCAAACGTCGTCTCTGATAGATACACTATGCACACCCTAACGTCTTCTCCTCTGTCGATTAACCGTATTCGACCGAAATATCTCGCTTAACACTCACAAGATGGCTTCACTTTGTGTCTCTACTATTCACTGTAATCTCTTTCCTTCTCCGCACTAAATGGGAAAATCAATTGATCAATTGATCATTTTGATTATCTCTCTCAACAGCTTCATTATTTCCCCTAACTTCTTCGAGATTATCACTTCACGTTACAAAGTTATTGAAAATCGTTCTGAGAATTCATGAAATTAGATAGAAATGAGAAAAACGAGAGATCAGACTGGGGACATTATCCACTGATTATGTGTACTCCCTCGAATAATCTCTCATTTGAATATAAGTCTTCATAAATCGATATAATTCCTCTTCACAACTAAGTCTTCTTATTCCTCTCTCTTCAAATCTATTCCATCTGCTTCATTTCTAGTTGTAATTCCTTCATTCTCCATAGTGATTAAAGTATTCCTCACTCTTCCTCATCCATCCCTCCTTCTCCTTCTCCTTCAACCAATCGAGTGGTCATCTATCGTCAATCAGATATAACAACTTGTTATCCCCTTGTCTCTCCATCCTCCCTCTTCCCCTCCTCCTCCTCTCCCTATCGTATTTGCTCTTACAACATCCCTCCCCCCCCCCTCATCTCTTCATCTGTTCACTCTTCCAATCACTCCATCGATCTCTTCTCTTCATCTCTTCAATGGCTCATGAGTCTCGTCAATCGGTCTTTTCTGGATTTGCAGATCTCATTCTAAGAAGGCGATCTCTCAAGGTATTCCCTCCTCCTCCCTCTCTCCCTTCTCCTCTCCTTATATCTAATCCCTTCATGAATCTGTTCCACTTCGTCATCGTCAATCTCGATCAGTCTCTTCACATCCTCGTAAATCTTCTGCTCCTTCTTCATCTCAATCAACTTTCCATTCTCCTCAACCTGCAAGTGGAAGAGTTGTCACTGCAATAGAAAGAATTGAATCATCGAGATCTCCTCAATCGACCCCTCCTCCTCCATATGAAGATATCGATACAGGTAATCGAATCAAGAGGGAATATCGGGGTATTCTTGCATAGCAGATTCCCTATTTAACATAGACGTTTCTCTCATTCGACGTGCATTTACTTCTTTCCCTTCATGGATAATTAGTATGAGTAATCTCTTTACTCATCTTCTCTTTCACATCTCCCTATTGAATACCTCTCATATTTCTGTTTCTCTTCACTCCCTCATTAGTCCTTCTCTTCTCTTCATCCTCTTCATGGATCTCTCTTCTCTTCAGCTTTTGCTTCTCTTCTCTTACCTTTTCCTCTCTCTCAATTCACTAACCAATTCATCTCCTGACATGCAATGATTGAATGGGATATCATTCCCTTTCCTCGTCCTCTTCTTTCCTTTCCTTCCTTTACTATTTGTTCTCACATCTCAACAATTCTTCCTTTTTCCTCTTCTTCTTCTCCTTTTCTGGTCTTCTTCACACTAAATTTGACAGACGACTCACATCCCATTTGCTCTCTTTTCTCTCCTTCTCTTCGTTTGAGTTACAGTCGATATCTCGAGAGTTCTCAACTCAGTCACAATTCCATTCTTCCCTTCTCTCATCCTTTCATATATCAGTATTCACTTACAAACTCTACGTATACTTTCTCTTTCCCATCTCTTCTTTTTCTTACTTTAAAATTGTCTTTGAATAGTTTCACTTCAATTTCATGGTCGTGACACTTTTCCGTCCAAATTAGCGATAAAGTGGATTGGGATAGAGTAATAACTTTAGTCTTTCCCCTACTCTTCTTCATTTCTTTCTTCTCTCAATATCATTTTCACACTTGGAATCTCTTTATCTCTCTTGTACAGTCTTCCATCTCAATTCGATGAGTTCATCCCTCTAATCTCCCTCTCCCCTCCTTCTCTTCTTTTCCTTCCGAGTGAATCTCTCCATCTCAATTCATCCTAATGCGCATTCATCCTGGTTACTTCTTCTCTTTTTCTCTCTTCTCATCATCATAATCAACACATTTTCTCTTCTTCATTCTCTCACTCGAATCATAACCATCTCATTATAAGACTATCTATACAAGCATTTTCTGATCAATCATTTTATTTATGTTTTTGTCAAAAGAAAATGTGTATGGTTGAAGTATCACATTCTCCTTGCCATCAAGATCGTTCCATCCTTCATTAGTAATTCATAACTTCTTTCCTCTCTCTCATATCCACTATTCTCTCGATAAGAAAAGGTGTTGAATCGATGAAAGCTCTCTTTTTATCCTCTGTATTCTTATCATTCATCCGGATAATCTCTTCTTTCTCACTATTCTTCTACTGTTCTGACGTAATCATCCTTGTCAGTCCCATCCCTCTCCTCCCTCCTCCCTCCTTCCCTTCCCCTTCCTCTCTTCATAATGTCTCGTCTCGTTGGATTCGTCGATGGATTCAATCGAGTTATTCGAAGATCATCTAAAAAGAAGAAGAAAGCGATTGAACATCCTGATATCTCAACTCTCCGCACTGAAGACGGTACCTCCTCTCTCTCTCTCTCTTCCTTAGATGGTCCCTTCTCTCTCTCTCTCTCTCTCTTCACTTGTTGACCTATTCCTTCCTTCTTCCACTCTCTTTTTTACTCTCATGGGGGGAATCTGAATGGGGTCTTTCTCCAATCTCGAAAAGGATTTCCTCTCTCTCTTCTTCTCTTCTCTTCACTGACACCTTCAGAACGAAAAAGAGAGTGAGGAGGGAAGAGAGGGGTAGATCTCTCCCTCTCTCTCTCCGCCCTCCGCCCTCCCCTCCCCTCCCCTCCTTCCCTCCCCTCCATCCTTCTTCTACTCATCTAATGACTGGTTGAGATGCTATGTCCATCCTTGCATTTCTCTATCAATTAGCTCAAATTGCTCCTCTTCTCGTTTTAATCTTCGGTTCAGCTGCTTATTATTATCTCATTACAACAAATCCCAATTACGTACAAAATCAAGGTAAATTTCAATCTCTTCTATCAACTCATTATATTAGCATGAACTCATTATTGAATGGGAAATGGGAGCGCTGCATTTTGTTTACCTATCTAATTTTTGTAAATTTTCTTATATTTATAATTAAAAACGTATTTATAAATTAACTTTTCATTGGTGAAAAAATGTTCTCTCAGTAGAACTCCTAAGGGAAAGGTATTGATTCATCGAATGGATCATCTTCTTCATATATGTTCACATCTGTAATTCATCTCTTTCTATTCCTTCTCATCTTTCTCTGGTTCTCTCATAGTGTAAGGACAGATTCACCGATTCCTCACCCCCTCCCCCCTCCATCCCTCCCTCTCCCTCCCTCTCCCTCTCCCTCCCCCCCCCCTCTCTCTCTTTCCTCTGTTGTAATGGCAGTCCATCGATTCATTCTTACTATCAATCTTTCTTCCGATCAATCTCATTCTAATCAATACGATATCGGGATAAAGTCAAACAATATCCAATGTTTGACTTAGTGAGTCGATTCAAACTGACAGGGGAAGGGAATACAGTCTGTTCTCTCCTTTTCCCATTTCATCAAAGTGAGATTTACTAGGGGAATGAAAAATAGTTCAGTTAATCAATGGATTAATTTCTGTTGAATAATGCATTTGCAGGTCGAAATCTTCTAAACAAGAAGGAGAATCCTCCATCGGCAATAAAAGAATCATCAGAATCATCACAGACAATAGATGAGACTGAATCGGGAGTTGAGAAAGGTAAGAATAATCCATCTAGAGGATTATACGCATCTGCATTCATGTGAAAATAATCTCTCTCTCATTATATTTCTATTCTGCTTAGCTTCATTCTAATCAATTCTCTTTCACTAATCACCTTCCTCACAATGCTTCTTGTATTCATTAACCCCTGCATCCCTCACCTAACTATTCTCCCAATTTTTCCTTACATTCCCTATAATCACTTCTTTCTTCATCCCTTTTCCCTCCCTTTCTCACTCCCTTTCTTCATTCCTTTCTCTCAATCTATTCATCGATCAATAATATTTTTCATCTCGGACCAATTTCATATAATTCATTCGTATGTGCGATCCGAGCTTATTCCCATTTATTTATTATTCCATTATTGTAAAGAATTTAATAAAAATGAATCTTCATCAATTGAAATTATTTGATAACGTTGTGTATCGTAACTTCTCGCCTATCCCTTTTCTGCTCGGATCTCACATACCGTAATCACTCATTTCATTGTACCGTATCCACCCTTTCCACCCAATCAATTGCTCCTCCCTTCTATCCATTCCATTTATAGTCATCATCAACCTGCCATTCAATCGTGCATGTCTTTCTTTCAATTCGTATTTGTCTTCCTTCCATCTGCACCCTCTGCACCATTTGGTGTATTCCACTCGCACCACACAATCGTCCTTCTCGGTTCAATCGCACTCTCTTCTCTCTCTCTGCTTCATTCTAATGCCTCTTTTCTCTTCACTCTTCCATTCCTCAATTGAACAGGCAGCGGTGGTGCGTCTCTCAAGCACGAGAATACGGTAGTGCGTGCAGACGGTGCGACGACTTCTCGCAGTGGTGCGTCGAGTGCACCCACCAATGCGACACTTCCCACAGGTAGGAAATGTCTAATACGGAACGAAGAATAATGATGAGTGTGCATGTTGTGTGATAGTGTGACTAATGCTTAGTTCTCTATCTATCATGGCTCCGTCCACTTCTCATACTAACTACTCGCTCTATCTCTCTGCATGATCTCTTTCTATTCCTTCGTTCGCCATTTCATGCATGGATTTGTCTATTGGAAGACAAGAGAAGGGTCATAACAGAGAGAAGAAGAGAGAGAGAGAGAAGGAACAATAGTTATCTAGGAGAGAGAGAGTGGAGGGGGAGAGGGGGGAGGGAGGGGAAGGAGATAGGAGTCTCGTGCTCTATTCCTCTCTCCTTCTTACATCCGTTAGTCGTGTAGTCGAAAGAGTCGAAAGGAGTTCAATAGTGTATGGAACGAGGTAAGATTTATGAATATAGCCCTTATATTTGAGAGGATAAATGGAATACAAAAGGAATTTGATGATATCGTGTTCGTTCCCCGTTGAATATATAGAGTCCATCGATTGAATAGCGCATTATAACGAGTAATGAGTGGAATGAGAGTGACAATAAAATGGTATGAATTTATTTCCCTTTTCAAAGTGTAATCTGGTGTGTTTATTGAGTGAATGATTGAATGAAGTGAATTGTATCTATTCTCTTTGCTTGATCCTCCCCTTCCATCATTATTCTATTCTCTCTTCATCAATTCTCCATTTCAGATCGTAAAACAGAGATTGTGAGAGTGACTCAAACTCTTCTCGATGCAATCGCCAATAAGGATTATGAAGCCTATTGGTTAGTTCATTCCATGATTAATGAAGAAGGAAGTAGAGTAGAGAAGAAGAGAGAGAGAGAGAGAAGAGGGAAAGAGTGTGGGAATGAATAACGATGAATTCATTCATTGTCTATTCGTTCTCTTTCAGTCGACATTGCGATTCGATGATGACTGCATTTGAACCGGAAGCACTCGGAAATCTCGTTGAAGGAATGGATTTCCATCGATTCTATTTTGATAATGGTATGATAAAGAGAAGAGATTGATTAGAATGAATAATGAATTCAGGAGCGACATCGACTAATAGAAGAAGTGTACAAACAACTCTTCTTAATCCTAATGTCCATCTCATTGGAGAAGATGGAGCTTCCATTGCTTATGTTAGACTCACTCAATTCATGGATAAGTAAGCACTTTTATTATTATTGAGTTGAGGATGAATAGAATGGAATGGTGTGAATGGAGAATAGTGTAGACTGAGAGAAAGAGAGAGAGAAACAATCAATCACTCCTTCCTTCCTCTATCGAAAGAGAGACTAGAGACCAATGATAAACAAGGATGATGAGAGTGATAAATAGAGCTTCTTCATTTCAGAGGAGGAGATCTTCGTACTCGTCAATCGGAAGAAACGAGAGTATGGCATAAGAAGAATGGAAGGTATCTTTACATTCATTATTACTTTAGTTATACCAATATCACTTTCAACCCTTGTTCATTCTCAGCGCAATGAATATAGATTATAAAATTAATTCAACGATGAAATAACAATTTGTTTTATTTCAGATGGTTGTGCGTACATGTGCATAGATCGGGAGCTCCTTCCTCTATTCAAGCATCGAACTGATTCCCCCCTCTCCCCTCTCCCTCCTCTCCCTCATTATCTCCATCCCTCCACTCTCGACATAATCTCTCCCTTTCGGATTCGAGTGAACATCGATAGATCAATTAATCAATAAATAGATGAAACAAATCGATGATTCACTCGAATTTGTTTCATTTCTTCGCGTTGTGCGTTTCTTCCCTTCTTCCAATTTTTCTAGTAATCTAATTTTCTCTCGTTTTTACTCTAGCATTTTCATATTTTGAAACCTAATAAGTACGAAACAAATGTTCTACAAATCGTAAATCGGACCACACTTTCGTTTCCCAATCATTCAATATTCTTGTCTACCGTACACCCGGTTGAATCCCCCTTTCCATCGTCCATTATCGCTATTTCTTGCTTCTTTGTATGAGCCATGAGAGCTTCGTTTCTTCTTGTCTTCTAATTGTCTAGTTGTGATTTCTATCAGATAGTCTAGTCAGTTTCTCTCTCTCTAGAAAATGAGTCCTTTGTAGATAGTCATCCAACTCTCTCTCTCTGTATTTCACTCCAGCATCTCCTTATTTATGAAGCTTTTATAGCAACCGAAGACAACTCTCTCCTCCTCCCTCCCCCTTCATAGCCTTTCAATGGCAGATATTTATGTCCCAGAGAGAAGTCCAAGATGTATACTGTATTTGAAGAGCAAAATAAAGATTATCGATGAGAATAATGATCAATGAGCAATGAGAACTCTGTTCTTCTCCTCAGTCGATTTCCTCTTCTGGAAGATATAGTCAATTATCTTATTGAATCTCAATTCTCACCTTTGGTTTTGTCTCTGGAAGATAAACGAAGAGATAAATGAGAGTGAAAAGAGAAATCGGAATGAAGAGAATGAAATAGATTGTGGATGTGCTGTAGAAAAGAACGAGAGGAGGAAAGATTGCAAGAACGATAGAACGACTGAAAAGGAATGAAGTGAAGGAGGGAAGAGAGAAGGAAGAGGAGAGGAGAGGGACTGACTAGACTGCATTAGTGACATTGGCCCATGTCATGGCTGAACCACGAATAGAAAGAGAACAAAGTTCAGCTGAGATGAAGAATGAGAGTGGAGCTGGACCTGAGAAAAAATAAAGATAAAAGGGAAGGGAAAGAAGGATAGACAGACCTGTTGAGAAAAGAAGAGCATAGATACAGATGGGAATGAGAAGGAGTTGACCATAGAAGACATTCTGAAACAAATGAGATGAGGGAAGGAAAAGGGAGGAAGGAATACCTCAGTTATCTCGAATAGATACATTAATATGACAAAGGACATATTGGAGATAAGAATGAGTGTGAGAGTAGAAAGAAGAAGAGGACGTCGACCATATCGATCAATGAAGAATGAAGAGAGAAGACAACCAATCTATGAAGGAACAAGAGTGATGATGGAGAGAGAGGGAGATCTTTCACCACAGCAATAACTGATATTCCAATATTGGCCCAAGCAGCAGATCCAATCGATAATCCAACTTGTACGAGAATATTAACTGCGTATCCATTAATGACTGCAATGAGTGATATCTTCGCTTTCCTTTCATTAAAGGGGGAGGGGCACGAATATTTTCGCACATAAACTGAGCCTGTGGAGTGATAGGGATCCTGTACCCGATCAGAGATCACTTTATCCCAAGTGCTAGAAATGCCTCTGAACCTCGCTACGGATTTTTGAAGTTACATTGATTGTGCAGGCACAATTTAGGGTACTGTACTTTCGAATTGATTTCATTGGATTTTCTGTCGAAAATAGCAGCAATAGTGAAGATGCACTGGGCGGGAGTCGAACCAGCGGGTGCTGTACAGACAGGCAAAAGCGTAAACCACTTGGCTACGGCCCATGATGTGAGCTATTCCTAGTTGGCTATGTTAGGGAGAGGACCGAGTCAACCTGTGCTGATTACCGTATGTTACAGCTGGGGTGCAGGCATGTCGTGGTGGGACCCACCAATTTTGATTCGTGCCCCTCCCCCTTTAACTTCTTTCAACTCACCCACAATTCCACTACTGATCATGGCTAACATCACCATACATCCATTCATTACTGGTTCTCTATTTATCCGTTCCGTGAATACTTTCCAGATTCCTACTGTCTCCTCGTTAGCGTGTGCCTTAATTACAGTAATCCCTCAAGATCACAATCGACTTTCTTACCTCTTCAACGAATTTGCCAAGAACAGCGAAGGAATAATTCTCATCTCCACCATGATAAAAGATAATCGATCGAAGGGCTGCATCGGTTTGACCCCTGAAGAATACGGTAGAATAGGGTAGATCAATTGGAATGAAACTAACTGAGCAGCGAGATAAGAGGGTGAATCAGGAAAGAATGGTATAGAGACAAGAGGAATGAGAAGGATAATTACTTCAACGACATAGAGAGTATACCATGAATCACCCAAGATCTTTATGAACAGATTAAATATGTTGATTACTTTCATAAAAAATGTGCAACCTGAGGCATAGATATAATTGATCCGACGACAATTGATAATTAAACGAAAAGTCCAGTGGACAAAGAGATTCGACCTCGAATATGAGGAGGACTTAATCAATTCAAAATAAGAAATGATTGTGAGAGAAATATTTACCTCGATTCAGATATGAAAAGAGGTGCAATTCCAACAGCCATCGATTGAAAGAAACCGAGAAGAAATCGAGAGAATGCATAGAGATGAGCACTTAGAATCTATATATTCCATTTGATATCCATATAATCATTCGTCTCTCTTTCTCTTCTCTTTGATCGAATGTGTCTATCTTTCTCTCATTGAAATGGTTTTCGATGTCTCCGATAGAGATCACTTCCTCTCTCTCAGACACAATCATTGTACCCAATCTCCCCCCCCCCCCCCCGACTGTCGAAATTCATTATCACTCCTCTATCCCATCTCTTTCTCTATTGCAATAGAGAAGAGTTTAGCGAGAAAAGGAAAGAACATCTCAATATCTCGTGTATGATAACATGAAATCGATGTTCACTTACGAAGTACGAGATAATTGAGAGTAGACAAGAGATAGTTTGGCCTACTGTCGTCACATATATCGATCGTTTTCTGAATATACCAATGAGATTAAATGAGAAGGGAAGTTATCGTACCTTCCTAGTCGATCAGCAGCTATTCGAATGTAAAATGAACCGAATATTCCACCGAAATAGAGAAGAGAAACAATTATTGGCCAGTAGTTCTGAATTGAGAATGAGAGTGAGAGACGATTGAATGAGACAACAAACATTCAAGGATTCATTGGACATTGGACCAGAAGATTCATTCAGAAATTTGAGGAAAGCATCCTGGAATTATCTCATTTAATTGGTAAATCGATGGAACTGAAGGGGAACCTGAGCTGGATTTGTAATGACTAAATTATATCCAAAGTGAAATCCCCCAGAAAGAGCGAGGACTATAGCTGAAATCCATAGACGAAGTGGAGACGAAGGAAGTTCAACTCTATATTTATTGATTTATGTTAGAACGAAAGTAATGAAATGACTTAGTCTCTATTAGTGCAGTAGCATCAGCCATAACAAAGGAATAAATGAAAGTGAAAGGTGCGAAGAAAGTAGCACTAGAGAGAAGGAGAAAGAGATGACGGTCTGATTGAATGTAGAGAAACTATGAGAAATGAAGGAACTCTTAGAGATTAGATAGAGAAGACAGTGGGGAGGAGTGAATAAACATTGACCGCTCTTCATTTATTGATTGATATCGTGAGAATAAGACGTGAAAACGATCTGAATGTGTCAATAGAGAAGATTCAATGATGAAAGGAGTGAATCCTCAGATGGGATCTACACTATTTGTCCATCTGACGTCCTTCCAGACGTTTAACTCTTCGACATCGGTATTAACACATAATGAATACCAATTTTAATTTTCTCAAAGGCTGAACGATCAAAATGTGAGAAATTAACGTTCCGATATTAATAGAATTACGAACTGTGATTACGGTAAGACATTACATTGACTTTTCATTTCAAATTGTGGCTTGTTTTTCAAGTGTTGCATTCTTGTTTTTTTTATGTTTTCGTTGTGATTTACAACTTTAGATGGTGGTATTGCGGTTACTTCTTCTTCTTATCTTCAATTGTATTAACTTGATCGATACCGCACCCGCGAATATTCCCGTTCTGAGGTGGCATCGTTCGAAGTAAGATTTTTTTCATTCCTATTTCATCTTTTTTACTCCCACATTTCCAGCTTCCGTGGATTTGATACTACTCTGAAGTTCAAAATTAATCAAAAGCTTTCGATCTCATGTGAAGGGGATTCGTATGGAACTATTAACGAGGTATTTTTGTTTACAAATACGTCTTTCTTACACCTCTATTGTTAATCATTCATTATCAAGATTAAACGTTCCCAACTAATGTATTGCAACGCATGTTGTTTGCTAAATAAAATGCTACACGTTATATTCGTAGGTGTCAGAAAGATGCTTCAATTCGTGTAGCCCTGAAAACTGCAATAGCTCTAATGGCGACAAAATGAAGGAATTTTTCGTTTGCAATCAAGCGGTATGGGTTTGAATATTTCCTAAAATAATATTTATTCTTTTATATCGTGGGCCCGGTTACACTCCGAACAATGAGTCCGCATCCACGTGCGCTAACCTTCACTGCTCACAAGATACACTACTTCACATGTATGTTTTTACAAACTAATGTGTATTGTTTGGCATTGCTATTTTTATTATGTATTGTTCTATTAATAATATATTCTATTAAGCTCTTGACCATAGTTCGCGCGGAGGAAAACCCAGCACACTTTGCCGTGATGGAATGAAGTTCAAAGTATGTATCGGCGTTTTTGTGTCCTTACTTAACCCATAACAGATGATAATCTCGAATGAATTTGATGAGGAAACTCATCGTACTACAATGGATCATCCTCTTTTTTCTGCTTCTCACTTCCATCACACTTATCCCTCCAATCCCTCCAGTAGGTTATAATACTTCACTAATACAATGGTAGTTAAATAGGAATACAAAATTCATGTAGCATATCGGCAATTCGATTATTTTTAGCGGAGAAGACAAAGCCAGCGCGTGTTCAATCAATTGAATCAACGACTATGACGACTTCCATAAGGATCGAAAAAGAAGAAACGAGGGAGGAGTATATTCAAGAACCAATGCTTACTGACAAAACGGGAATGTCTATCGAGGTTCATTTTTGAGTTCCAAATGTAAACGATAGTAAACTTTTTTCTTAAATGCTGTACGCGAACGTTATTCTTTCACGACACGTGATGTATAATATAAACACAACTTAGAAGTAGTATAATCTTTTATTTAGGAAATGGAGAGAATCGATCGTCTCACGAGTTATCCCTCTGCCCCTTACAAATTTCGTAATCCTCGTTATGATATGAAGAATTCGATTAATCACAAACTCGTGAGTGATTTTTTCGAATTTAATCTGTAAATGTGAGATATTTCAGACTCGCATTGATGATACAGTTAAGTATAACGATAATGGAGAAATTGATCAATACTATGAAGTTGCCCTTCTCCTTGGAATAGGTGAGTGATCATTTGGACGTTCTTATATCCGAGGAAGGGGGCTAATTGTCTCTTACAATTATGCTGGTCATGTTTTACGCTGATACTATTATCTAATTGACTATATTTAGATCCTAATTCTTCATCGTTCGCTTTCTCTTCTTTTTCGATCACTCTCGTATGTATTCTTCTCGCTATTCTTTTATAAGACCCATCATCCCATGTATTATTAATTCTTGTAAGTTACATCCTGTCAAAAGTATCTCTTTTCTAATAGAAACTGCATGGATTCCCGCTTGATATGTACTGTAGTCTCAATTGCTTTTGCATATCCCCCCTACTTCTTACTTTCTTCTATAGTATCGACTATCGATTATCATCTCTAATCCATAGTCATGAATGCTTCACAAATTGATTATATTGCAAAGTTTGATTGATTGCTTATGTTTGTAAATTTTTCAAGAGATTTTCGTTTGTTGTCATTTTTCTAATGAGAATCTAATAATAATAAATCAGTTTTACCCGAATGAAAGAAGAAGAGTGCATTATTATACCGGAAGTGAGAGTGAAATTATAGTGGGAAGACGTGCAATAATGACCGAGAGGGAGGAAAGGAATAGGTCAATGAAAGAGACTCACTTATTCTCATTCACTCCCTATGGTCATGTGGTCATCTATGATTCTCTTCTCTGTATTTCTCCTTATTCCTTCTTCAAATGGGCTTTGTTGTGGAAGAAAGAAGAGGTAATCGAAACGGTAGTTCTATAATTTTACAGTATTCAGATCAATATCCGAATATTCTGATTTCCACAATCTCGCTGCGAGATCAAATGATTATCTATGTAATTCACCTGATCTCAAGAGAATTCTTCAATATGTAAGATCCTTCTCAATTATTATCTCATTTCATTCCTTCTTCAGCACATGAATATGTCATCTCATTCAATCTCATCCTCTATTGATTCAATCACTTCTGCATTGGAAGCATCGGGAGAACGGTAAGAATGAAAGAGTAGTGTCATATCTACCGGATCCATTCTTCTATTTCAGATTCGTCGTCCTCTGTTCACCATCTAATCAATCTCTTCATTATTCTCTTCCTCATGAGGCTGAATTCTGTTCATCATCATCATCGGATCATTCTTGTCATATCTTCATTGATCCTCGTCATATCTCTAATTTCTAAGTGACGTCATCTTCATTCTTCCATCTTCAGAATTCTTCTTCCTTATCGTTGAATAGGCTGACTAATGGAAAGGAACGTGATCATATGATCGAGAAAGGCCTATTCTGTCTCCCTTTTCTCCTTTTGTGTTCCATCTCTTCTATCACATCGATAAAAGAATGACGTGCCCCATCCTTCTCTCATTCTCTTCCTTTCCAGAATTCCCTGTGAATAATGAGCATTGTCCTCATGGAAGTTCCGTCTTTCTATCCAAGAGAGAGAATGGGAATAAGAGAGAATGAGAAGTGTTGTCGATCCGTTTCTGTAGGCAAATATCAATGAGTGAGAAGGGGAAGGGAGGGGTATAAAAGGGGAAAAGGACGGCAATACTAGATCATGTTGAGTGACACTTACGTGCACCATCCGGATCTACTTCTTCCCTTTTATTCCATCGTCGACTACCTCTCGTCTCTCTTACTCTTTCATTGGAATAACTTCTTCTATCCCATCTATTCCATAATCTCTGACTGAGTCACTCAAACTCTCGATCGAGAACGACGATTATTCCCTCTCTTCTGTACAGTCCCCTCTCCCCTCTTCCTTCTCTTCCTTCTCTTCCTTCTCTTCCTTCTCTTCCTTCTCTTCCTTCTCTTCCTTCTCTTCCTTCTCTTCCTTCTCTTCCTTCTCTTCCTTCTCTTCCTTCTCTTCCTTCTCTTCCTTCTCTTCCTTCTTCCTTCTCTTCCTTCTCTTCCTTCTCTTCCTTCTCTTCCTTCTCTTCCTTCTCTTCCTTCTCTTCCTTCTCTTCCTTCTCTTCCTTCTCTTCCTTCTCTTCCTTCTCTTCCTTCTCTTCCTTCTCTTCCTTCTCTTCCTTCTCTTCCTTCTCTTCCTTCTCTTCCTTCTCTTCCTTCTCTTCCTTCTCTTCCTTCTCTTCCTTCTCTTCCTTCTCTTCCTTCTCTTCCTTCTCTTCCTTCTCTTCCTTCTCTTCCTTCTCTTCCTTCTCTTCCTTCTCTTCCTTCTCTTCCTTCTCTTCCTTCTCTTCCTTCTCTTCCTTCTCTTCCTTCTCTTCCTTCTCTTCCTTCTCTTCCTTCTCTTCCTTCTCTTCCTTCTCTTCCTTCTCTTCCTTCTCTTCCTTCTCTTCCTTCTCTTCCTTCTCTTCCTTCTCTTCCTTCTCTTCCTTCTCTTCCTTCTCTTCCTTCTCTTCCTTCTCTTCCTTCTCTTCCTTCTCTTCCTTCTCTTCCTTCTCTTCCTTCTCTTCCTTCTCTTCCTTCTCTTCCTTCTCTTCCTTCTCTTCCTTCTCTTCCTTCTCTTCCTTCTCTTCCTTCTCTTCCTTCTCTTCCTTCTCTTCCTTCTCTTCCTTCTCTTCCTTCTCTTCCTTCTCTTCCTTCTCTTCCTTCTCTTCCTTCTCTTCCTTCTCTTCCTTCTCTTCCTTCTCTTCCTTCTCTTCCTTCTCTTCCTTCTCTTCCTTCTCTTCCTTCTCTTCCTTCTCTTCCTTCTCTTCCTTCTCTTCCTTCTCTTCCTTCTCTTCCTTCTCTTCCTTCTCTTCCTTCTCTTCCTTCTCTTCCTTCTCTTCCTTCTCTTCCTTCTCTTCCTTCTCTTCCTTCTCTTCCTTCTCTTCCTTCTCTTCCTTCTCTTCCTTCTCTTCCTTCTCTTCCTTCTCTTCCTTCTCTTCCTTCTCTTCCTTCTCTTCCTTCTCTTCCTTCTCTTCCTTCTCTTCCTTCTCTTCCTTCTCTTCCTTCTCTTCCTTCTCTTCCTTCTCTTCCTTCTCTTCCTTCTCTTCCTTCTCTTCCTTCTCTTCCTTCTCTTCCTTCTCTTCCTTCTCTTCCTTCTCTTCCTTCTCTTCCTTCTCTTCCTTCTCTTCCTTCTCTTCCTTCTCTTCCTTCTCTTCCTTCTCTTCCTTCTCTTCCTTCTCTTCCTTCTCTTCCTTCTCTTCCTTCTCTTCCTTCTCTTCCTTCTCTTCCTTCTCTTCCTTCTCTTCCTTCTCTTCCTTCTCTTCCTTCTCTTCCTTCTCTTCCTTCTCTTCCTTCTCTTCCTTCTCTTCCTTCTCTTCCTTCTCTTCCTTCTCTTCCTTCTCTTCCTTCTCTTCCTTCTCTTCGATAGCACAGCTGTTTTTTAGTCAGGGATCGGTCAATTGTTCTCGTGTTGAAAGGGGGAAAGTGGCCATTCACTTATCCCTCTTCTCTTCCATTCCTCCATTGATCTTTGATCTCTCCCTCTCTCTCTTCAGATGACATCATTCACTTCATCAATCGTTCTCGTCATTCTTCTCATCTTCTCTCTTGCAAGTGGGTGTATCAGTAAGTGCTTGGTGTCAACTTGGGATGAGATGCATGATTACTGTAGAATATGAGTTCACATAACGCTTCTTTCCATTCCCTTTCTCTCTATTTTAGGATGAAGATGAAATTCTTCTCATTGATAGATAGCATTTTGTCTCTACTGACTATGTCTGATTTATGTCTTTTACTTTCTCGCCCTCTATAAATGCATGAGGAATGAGGACTGGAATGTGTCAGAAAGAGAATAGAAAGGAGAAGGGAATAATCTCAGATCTTCCGGCTTCTCATTACATTGGAGATCGAGCTTACTTCCTCAGACAAAATTCAGAATGCAAAGGAGGAAAAGTATATGAGATCAAGAATGTCAGAGTAAGTCAACTAGCGTGATCTAATGAGACTATCAAAGGTTATCACGAAGTGCTTCAATTTAGGATATTGGACAATGTGAAGAAGCGTGTAGACAATTCGATTGTGCAGCAGTCAATCTATTCCAGCTGAGTGAATTGTACGTTATTCATATTAATCCGTCAGCAATACTTGAAATCCAAAAAGGAAATGAATTCCTTGTTCAGTTATTTCGTCTGCGAGATTTTGTCGAATTTGAATGGAGTAATTCCTGCTCAAGGATCGGTCTGTTATATCGGACAGTGATCACCTTCATTATTTAGTCCCCAATTCATCTTTGCTCAACATATCGATCGAATACATTTTGTAAATTGTCCGTTCTTTCTCTCTATCCATTTCCAAGTAGTCTCTCTAGTCTTTTTTCCTAATCCCTTTGTGCCCCCTTCTAAATTTCTTTCATCCCCTAATAAAAGATGCATAATCCCTTTCATGACAAAATGTTCCATTCTTTTCTCGACCTTTTCTTCAGTCGAGATCATTTTTCCGTTCGAGGTAACTCTGTTCATTCTATTCATTCTGTTGTCTTTTCAATCATCCAATAAATATTGAGTTCTCTTTCGTCGTTCATTCTTCAATTGAATCAGTAGAGAGAACAGAAGTCAAGATGAAGAAGGGGAGGGACTCAATTTAGTAGATTCGAAAAGGGGAAAGGATTCTTTCCTTCCTTAGAGACTAAGAGAATACATCCATCTTCACATTCTCAACCCTTCTCTCCTGAAGAAGAGAAGAAATCTGGAAGTTATCTCCTCATTCTCCCTCTCTCAACTGAACACTTCTCATTTATTCAACTTCAACTTTATAAGGAACTGGAAGCTCTTTTATAGCAGCAAATTAGAATCCAATGAAATGGGATAATCCAATTTCACTGAGAACCTTACAAATGCATTTTCTATGTTTCTTTTCTTTCGTTTGTAGTCGTAATTTGTGCATCTCAGTCGATCATTTTCACAACTCTTCTCTTTCTTCCTTCAATAGTCTCCGATGAAATGCAATTGATTCCAACCAATTTCATGTCTTCCTTCTCTTCTTTTAGCCCTTCACTTCTCTTGTCCTTTTGTTGTGCTACACTGTCTTCATTTCATCTTTCACTTAGATTCATCTTCTGCAATGCAATATTTCACTCTACTCGTTATCTTCATATCCATCATTGGAAAGGTTCGTTGTCCTCTATTATAATTTATCTCCAATCGATTCGTTCAGATGGAAAGTCGACCAAACAAGTACAAGACATTCATGGATTCAATTGAATTCGATGTGAGAACCGTTTTTTATTGTCAATAATCGAAATTTCTCTTAATTCTCTCGTTCGTTGGAAGTGAATTTCTTCTATTTCTGGGAATTTCTTCCATCTTTTCTTCATCCGATTTTGTTTGCAGGATGAAGGCGATCTCGATGAAGAAAGTGATGAGAATACCAAATTAGACCACGAATCAGTTTTCACTCAAGGGTGAGATGGAGGAATGAACTGATTAATCTCCCATCCATTCAGTGAAACGCGTGATTTCCTTCGTTTTCTTCGTTCAATAAAATATGATCATCGACAAGTTCCCGATGGAAAAAATGGAGGTAAGAGTAAGATTGATATCATGAATATTCTCTCTCTCTCTTCAAAGGTCCCGTCATTGTCAATTGTTCTGTCGTTGTCAGTAATGTTAGAGCCGTCTCTGAGATTACAATGGTATGCATTTTTCACTTTTGGAAATCATGATGGTGTATATTTCAGGATTATGCATTAGAGATTTTCTACAGAGAAGCTTGGAGAGATCCGAGACTGAAATATTCGAAAAAGAAGTTCAAGAACAAGGTAAGAGAGTGTGCAAGGGAGTGAGAGAGTTCCGTTCAAGATCAATTAATTCTCTTCAGACTTCTCTTTCTTTACATGAGTCATACTCTAATTTCCTCTGGCATCCAGACACTTTCGTTCCCAATGCAATCGCATCGCAGAATCCGAGAAAGCAAAGTGTATCCCATCGATCATTATTGAGGTATATATGAATGAATACGGTATCTTCCATTCTTCTCTTATCACAGACTGAATCCCGATGGTCGAATTCTCTTCTCTCGTAGAATTTCTCTCGTTCTCAGTTGTGGAATGGATTTGACTATGTTCCCATTCGATTTTCAGGCATGATTTATCTTTTTCCCCGTCATCTTTTACCTTTATTTCAGGTCTGCAAGTTGGGCATCGAGAGTTGTAAGTTATCAATATTCTTTTTTTTTAAATCGAGGACGTACAAATTTGATTTTTTCAAAATTTAAATATATTTGGATGTGGTTTAAATTGAAATGGAATAGACGATTGTCCGTTGAACAGTGTCGAAATGTATTTTCGTATTAGATGGTCACACGGCGGATCAAGTGAGTTATTCGTGGTCCGATGGAGATATTACTGCACTACAATTGAATAAGGTACAACTCATCTCTCTACAACTATTCTTCTCCTTTCTTTTCAATAGGTTTCACTTCCGGACTTTCGAATAGAGAAAGCTTTCGTCACCAGCAGAGTTGAAAAATATGCAACAGGTAAAACATTTACATTTGTGAAGTAAAGCTAGATTTCTTCAATTTGAAAAATAATCAAATTTCAAATACTCAATACTAGCTCGTATCTTTCTCTGAATACATAACAATTTACACAAATATAGATAAATCCAGGTGATTATTCTCGTCTTTATGTCTGTTTTGTCTTCTCTCGTGCTGCCGGATTCTGTTTCCTTCAATTGATCGTCCCTTCCACTGCTGGTGAGAATGAGAGAAAGAGAGAGAGAGTGATCCATTCCATATTCTCCTATCTTCAGTTGTAATCACTTCATGGGTTTGTCTATGGATGGAAAATGAGACGAGTTTCCAGGTATTTCATGCCCACTCTACTCAAATAATTTAACATCTCATTGTCAGGATATGATCTCAATTATACTAACAATAACTTTCCTTCTCTTTTCGTACAATGAAGTAATGCCACGAGTCAGTTATCTCAAGGCGATGGATGTTTGGCTAGGTTGAGAGAGGATAATGCCACAATCGTACCGTATTCTGCTCAGGAGTTTGCTTCATTATCGTGTTCTTCTCTCTCATCAAACTGGCTCTTCTTAAATATATGCAACAGAAATTGAGGAAGGATAGGTCAGTTACATATATTTCATTAAGTTTGGGGGTCTACAGATTTTCCTATCTTAACTAAACTTTTCCATTCGAGTTTATTCTACGATCTTCGTCATCTTTCAACGAGACGAAAATGTGTCGTCGAAAATTGGGTTTATTCGAGGTATTTGAGTGATGTGGTTTGACTGTGGAAGCATGATGAGTATAACATCCCACTCATCTAAAGTGATCAATTAACCATTTGGAGTTCGTCTGTCTCTTCATATTCACTCAATGGTCATTTCTCCCATTGCAGTGGAGCTCTTCCCCCTCCAGTCAAAGTATTCAATCCTCTATCCAATGGATTCCCTCATAAGGTTAATCCTTCACCCGTTCTCTTTCTTATATTCCATATCATCAGTCTCACATTCTCGTATCTCGTAATAATCGAATATGCACTGATCGATTCGTTCGAGCTTTCCATTGGTCAACTCAAGTGAGAACAATTTCCATTAAGAATATGGAATGAAGAAACTGAATCATCATAATCATTAACAATAATTCTACAGATTCTCTTTATTCTCGCATTCATTCTCTTCTGTCTTTTCTTCTTCTTTGGTTATCAGAATATTCATCAACCAGAGATCGATCCAGATTGTAATCTCGAAATCGCTGAATTCTTTGCTGAGATTCGATGAATAAATGTGTTGTCTACTTCATTCCTTCGATCTCATTCAATCAACCAATCGATCAGCTGACGCATGTATTCTATTCACAGATATTCTTCTTTCATCGACAGCTCATTCCCAGTCAATTAATTCCTACTCAATTCACATTTGTGTTCTGTCCTTTTCTCTTTATTTAGGAGTGCTGAATGAATGGGAAGTTTGAGTACTTGAAGAGTGGAAAAGATTGGAAGGAAGAGAGAGGGTCTTCCCTGGATTACAACTGACTGAGAGAGAGAATGAAGAGGGAGAGGAGGAGGAAGGGGAGAGGGAGGGAGGCAGAGGGAGACAGATAGGAAGGTCTAAGCCATCTCACTGCTTACATTTCCATTCTTACTCCATTTTGCTCACTGTTATTCTTCTTCTTTCATAATTTTCATTCTCTCAGTTGATTATCTCTTTAATGACAATGTGATCGATCATTCAACATGTATTTATTCATCGTCATCCTTCTCTCTTCTTTTTTCACTGGTGGTCAGTCCTTTTATTCCTGATCTGACATTGATCACAAAAGATATTTAATTGCAAATTGCTTAGCCATTGTTTTTGTTAATGAGTACAAATGGATAGTTCGAAGTGGAAGGAGTGGAAGGGTCGTATTGAGAGATAGAGAATGGAATGGAATTAGAGCTATCTACTCTATTCAGATGGAAGGAAGGTTTAGAGGGAAAGAAAGGAGAAAGAAGAGGATAGGTGTTAGAAAGAGGATATAGTGAGGAATAGAGGAAGTTACTGGTATTAAACAATGAAATTTGAGAAGTATTTCTTTCAGTGTCAAGTAGCACTGATGCTGAAGATCGATTGATGATCGATTTATTCAGAGGGTCAGATTCAATTTATCTTTATATTAAATCAATTATTTTCCAAATTAGAATTAAATATAATTCATATTGAGACATTGATGTAAACATATAACAGTGAAGAATTCATGATTGTAGATATAATGCTCTCGTTCAACCAATTCGGAATAAGAGTGATATTCCACTTGTGGTTAAAATAGGAATGCAACTTATTCTACTCATCAATGTTGTAAGTCATCCGTATTATTCAATTCACAAATATTTCTCTAATTGAAATAATTGAGGACGAAAAGGATCAAGTTATGCATACAAATGTGTGGTTGACACTTGTGAGTTCATTATATTCAATTACTCTAATGATCTATTCGATCTCAGGAATGGCACGATTTCCAACTTCGATGGTCTCCAATTGAATACGAAGGAGTCACTGAAATTAGAGTTGCTCCCGAAAAGATTTGGTTGCCAGATATCGTCCTATTCAATAAGTGAGTCTCTTCTCTCTCTTTCCTTCCTCATCTTTTTCTTCTCAGTGCTGATGGAAACTACGAGGTTTCCTTCATGTGTAATGCCCTTATCAAACACGACGGAACTGTCTTGTGGGTCCCTCCCGCCATATACAAGAGTTCCTGTATTATTGGTAAGTTTCGTATTCACATCATTCCAAATGTTATGAGTTTAAATTATTATTTAGATGTGGAGTATTTTCCCTTTGACGAGCAGACATGTCATCTTATATTCGGAAGTTGGACGGTATTCGACTATATTTCATCTCTCTCATTTCAATCTGTTTCAGTATGGTCGTGATGAGATTCAATTAGACTTCGCTAAAAGTGATATGGTGGATCTCCAAGAATATTCTCCCTCTTCTATTTGGGATCTAATCGACGCACCTGCTGAATTAGTTGCTGATAGAAGCAGAATTGAATTTTTGATTAAAATTCGGTAGGTGAACACATTCAATTAATCGTAATATCATTTCTTGTAGTCGTAAGACTCTCTTCTACACGGTTGTTCTCATTCTTCCGACAGTTCTCATGGCATTTCTCAATGTAACTGTATTCTATCTCCCTACTGCATCTGGTATGAACATTTTTTTCACTTTTTTTCCTTTCTTCACTCTCATCTTTTATGTCTGTTCAGGAGAGAAAATGGGATTGACAATGAACGTTCTTCTCTCAATCGTTGTGTTTCTTCTTCTGGTCTCCAAGATTCTTCCTCCTACATCCTCATCCATTCCTCTCGTTGCCAAGTATGTCCTTCCTCTTTCTTCATTCAATCTCATTCCATCTCAGATATCTTCTTCTCACCTTCGTTCTCAATATCATCACAATCGTAATCACAGTCGTAGTCTGTAATATCTTCTTTCGTTCTCCTATCACTCATCGACTTCCTCCGTGGGTCAGAAGACTCTTTCTTGAGGTGATCATCGATCTAATTATATCAGTGACGTTCTCCTTATAGATCCTTCCAATGGTAATGTGTATGCAGAGACCTCCAAGGGATAAAGGACATTTAAATGCTAAACCGAAGAGAAATGGAGCATTGAAGGTAAGGAAAGAGAGAGGAAATGGAGAGTGGAGATAATAGAAAATTTAGAATGCAACTAGAGGAGAAAACCATCATCCTCATTGTTTGGCTGTGAATCACATGAAGGAAGAAAAGTGAGTTATCATATATCCAACTCGAGCTCTCTTTTCTTTTAGAATAATCAGTTCGACATTCAATGAAGATTTGTCTCCAAATGCACAGAGAGCAGTGGATGCAATTGAATTCATTACGGATAGTATAAGAGACGATGCTATGATTAAAGAAGTGAGAATATACTATGAGTCTCTGAGTGAATCGTTCTCATTTAGTATCGTGATGATTGGAAGTTCGTTTCAATGGTAGTGGATCGTCTTCTTCTCTATTTCTTCCTTGGAATAACTCTCGGAGGAACAATCGGAATCATCTGTTCTGCTCCTACTGTATTCGATTTCATCGACCAAAAAGTAAGCTAATTTCATATTGAGATTGGAGTGATTATTCTTGATAACAGGAAGAATTGAAGAAATTGACGGAAAGATATAGAGTGGGACTCTTCCGAGATAATGCTACTTTCCCTAATATCATCCATACTTCTTTATAGATTGCTCATTGTTGATACGGGTTTGCTACTGTTATGCGAGTAATTAATCATTACAATAAAGTTTACACAGATTGAATTTATTTGACATCAACGATACACTTATAGTTACTTTTTTGGATTGAGCTTTTGGTTTCTTATTTTTCGGACTCATTGGCAGACAGTATACTTCAAATTCCAATTGTATGTCACTATTCTCCTTCATTCACTGTTTCTCTCCACTCTCTTCGTTACGTCGTCAATTCCATTATCGCACTCCTTTTTACTTCTCCCATTTCACTCACGAGAAAAGTAGGAAGTGAATCTCGTTTATCTTTTATTTTGTCGTATTTAGAGCATGCATTTTAAAAAATATACAAAAATTCATTTAAAAATACGTTTGTGAAACTTCGAACTTTGGCAAACGCAATTACATATTTTGAAATACATAGTGCACATTTCCGCAATGTATTTTGTGCTCGATATCGAAGTTCGAATGCATGTCATGCTGGCTGTTACTCCTTTTCCTTTCTGTCAATACTGAATTCACTTCTCTTATTTCACTTCTCTTCACTTCTCTTATCTATCTACATAATAACTACTTCCCTTCATTTTCCAACAAACCATTTTACAGAATACTGACAACTGAATGGATGTTTATGGATCGAATCCAACATTAATTATTGTAAGTATCGGAGAAATAATTTTTAAGTGAAATGGTATTCAGTTGGAAAGTATTTCTCTGTGGAATGGGATCATCTGTTTTTACTTGTCACTTTTTCTTAATCTCTTTCTCATTCTATCAATATTTCGTTATTCTCCTCCTCATATGGGCATTTATTATAAAGTATGACTATTCATCCATCTTTCTCTTCATTATTTCATTAGATCGTCCAAGGAATTCTTTCTCTCTGCAGTATTATTCTCGTTTTTCTAGTAGTAATGTCGAGACCCGTAAGTATTTTTTTATAATTATTGTCTTCACTTCGAATAAATTGCAGACAATGCATGTTCATTCGGGAATATTCTTCTTCTCAGCTCAACCTCCATTCACTATTTCTCGATTATCTCTTACTATTCTTCTCTTCACTTTTATATTTTGCTTCGTTCAGAACAAAGGAATTCTATCTACACTGATGATATATCGAATTATCCACATGAAATTGTTTGTATTCATCATCGATCATCTCAATCATTAATTAATAGCAGAGGTCATAATCATCATCTTCATCCATTGATTATAATCTCCCTTCCCACTATTTCTCTTCTTCTTAGTCTTCCCATCACTGCTCTTCTAATAATCGTATTGATACCATCAGATGAGAAGAACAAACTACGTTTTGGTAAGTATATTTTAATTTGTTTCATAATGAAGAGCAATGATTAGATGAAATAACCGTGGAAGAGGCAATAAACCGACATCTTTCACCAGATTCGACATTCATTCTCTCTACTATAAGTGTAGGTGGACACATAGACATAGAAAGGTCTAGATAGACTAGACCTTTCTATGTCCTATCTACCTGCCATGTCTCGAATAGACTTCTTACGAAGAATGTCTACTTCCGCTTACGTGTCTCATACGGCAAAAACATCATTTACAACACCTTTTTAATAGGAAGGAGAAAGAAGAAATTGGTGGTTCATCTGTGGAATGGTTCTTCTCGTTCTGTTATTACTAAGTTCTTCTATCATAATTAATGTCGGTGCAAAGTAAGTAATATCCTCCATTTCATTGTTTCATTACTCAATTCAGGAAGATCACATCACATGCAACTCATGCAAGAGATTCATTACAGAGACAATTAGCGAGATCTTTGTATACACAGGTTTTGTTAGTCACTCTCTGTTCAATCACTCACTTCATCACAGTCTCTCGTCCCTTCGATTCTTGTTCAAATTCCAATAGGAATTGGAGTAGTCGGAGCTCTGTTTAATCAAGATATGGATTTCTTCTTCCATCTTCTTCCCATTGTCAGTGCATGGTCTGTATTCATCTCTTATCCCTTCAATCTCATTCTCTTCATAGGTATACGGTAGTCGATCCTCTTATTATCTTCCATAATGTTCGATCATATCGTCATGCGATATTCCGAGTTCTTCGACTTCCTTGTTGGAAAGGTGTGATACACTAAGGGAGGAAGATATGATCCCTCTCTTCAGATGGAATATCACCAATAGGAACAGGCCATTTTGAAGGGAAAAGTATTGCTAGCAAAGGACATCGTACCCTTCCGACTGGTATGAAAACACAATCTTCTCCATATCTCAAATAATTCTTTTTCCAGGAGGTAATAGAGTTGTTCCATTTAGGAGAAGTAGTTCATTGGAACGACAAATACCATCAATTATGAGTAAATGAACAGAAGGAACATCAGAAAGTCCATCGAAACAAATAGAGTAGAGAACGACTTATATTGACATATTTCATAACCAAATGAATCTACGAGTTTTCCCACATTCTACGAGTAACCAAACGACTTTGAACTCAGCCGAGTAGCTCACATAGACTCTTCTATATTTTCATCATTATTGTATCGTTTATTCATTCGACTCTGTCGAAGTTTTTCTGTCTAGTTATTAATGTCAATGTACTCCCTTGTTTGCGAAATACATTCTCATACTAAGTTGTAAATTTATTAATCACTTTATCAAAATTAAAGATGCGATTGAAATTAATAGCTGAAATGAAAGGGAGTACCCGAAAAAATATCTATTATAAATTATAACGGTAAAGAGAAGCTGTAAAGGAAGAAACTACCGTGATTTAAACGAACCAGAGAATAAAGATCATTTGGACAATATTTAGTTACTCGTTCACATAAATTGACTAGAGAAGAATATTAGTGATTGCATTGAAAACTACTAGTGCACAGGCGAATTGGAAATTGAGGTAGTTTAATTCAACGAAGGATGAAATAATTGCATGAGCACAATAGGGAAGCCAAAGGAGAAGATTGAATGAAAGCATGAGGAAAGCCTGAATAATCATTGATAAGAAGGAATAAATAAAATAGATAGATGGAACCTTCTTTCGTGCATTCCTTCTTGCCACGATCACAGTTTGCATCCATGGAACGGATACTCGAGGCTGATTCACTTTATTCTGAATGAGATTTGTCCACTCAATACGAGAGATAATGACATACATCTCCACAAGGAGCACTTGCTCTTCTCGATTGATGACGAATTCCCAATAAATGACTTCTCTCTCCAATCTCATTCTCATTAGTCGTATGAAGGGATGAAATATCTTAATCATTTCTTCTCGATATCTTCCCTTTCTTCTTCTAACCTTGAGTTCCTCCTGTCATCGTCATTCTTCTCATTCCAACATCAACCGATTGGAATCGATTTCGATATGAAACACGAAGATTGACACGTCGTCCATTGGTAGGTGACGAATTATGAAAGTTAATCATATTTACTCATTCTCACTTTTACTCAACCAACTAGTGCTACATTTTTAATTAATTATAACTATTGATAAATGTAAATAGACCTACAACACTCCTCGATGGTCGACGCGTCAATTTAATCTTCAATGGAGATTGAATGGGTGAATCGGATTGAGGATCTTCGATTATTGTTCTACAATGAGAAAGTTCATTTGATTCGATCGATTAATCTTACGGAAGTGAATTAAATCTCTCCTTCCTCTCTTCTCTCCTTTTCATATGACACAGTCGAACGATTTTTCTTCAAATATATGTTATTAATTTTAGAGACATTTTTCACATCTCACTTGTGAATAAATCTTCTGAATCCTGAGAATTCTCCTTTCTCTGCATCAGAAAGAAGAGATAGAATAAGTGTATAGAATATTAATTCGAGTAGATATGGAATAACACACATCATTGATACGTGAACGATGTTGTACATCTACAAAATTACTCAATATTTCCATGATTTTGTTTTTCACACTTTTCTCACCTTCTCCCATTCTTGCATCCGAATCCATTCTTCTTCAATAGAAGAATTATACAACGAATTGTTAACCTGAATTGTCGGGAATATGTCTACATTCATACATACTCTAACCATTGCATTATCTTCATTGTAATATTCCATAATTTCTCTTCTCTCTTGTTCTTTCAAATATAATTGTGTATATTCATTCCTGCAGATTGTCTATTTTAGTAGAAGTATTGAGAGGAATTTCTTCCTTCCTTTTCGAATTAAGTGAGCTAATGGGGAAATCTGAGTCATTTACGCCTACGAGAAAAGAGAAGAGAATAAAAGAGAGAACTTACCAAATAGAAGAACACTGAGGACTTTCGTTATTATGATACACTATTTTGAATATGACAAGTTGAGGTAATGAAAAGATAATAGCGAGAATCCATGAGAGAGATAGAAAGAGACGAGTATTGTAGTCTGTAGTCTGAAATGACAAATCACATTTCATCTGTTTTTATTAGATCGTTTACGTATCTATCTATTATGTATCTTTATCTATAACTTAGAAAATCTCTGAGAAAACGCATAAATATGTTTACGCGGTTTGCCTAATTGGTGATTATAGAGTGAAGTGACAGATGTTGATTCAATTTCATCTTGAGATTCTGTTCGACTCTTCATCCTATTTGACTGCATAACCCTATCTCACAAAATGGTCGGACACGTAAAAACATCTCTATTTTTGTCACTTATTCTGCACAATTTTTTGTGTGACTGCCGAATGATTGAATAAGTAAGAACTTACTCCTTTCACGTGCAATTTGTTTATTCGAGTCATTGTAATCAGACGATCGAATGCAATTAAAACCTGAATAAGGAAAAGCAAATAGAGTGAAATCATCCCTAATTACAGTAAACACGAACCTGCATATTTCCTGTTAGATGAAAAGCAAACGTAACTGTGAATTTGTAGACTCGACATAATATTTCCCCTCCGTACCACTGAGAAGAAAGAAGATTTAGAGATGAGAATGAGTAGGAAAGAGGATTACCCAGAAGGTTGATATCCATACGAGTTGAGTGGGAGCATACACAAAGAGAATTAATACATCTGCCACAGAGAGAGAAATTTTATATGAGAGAAGACGAGCAGCGACGTCCTGATAGAAGAAGAGATGATGAAGGGATGGAAGGAGGGGGAGGAGGGGGAGGGAGGGGGAGAGGGAGGGGGGGGCATACCAGGTTCTTCTTACAACATCGTCGAAACTTTCGAATTGTATAGACTGAAGCAATGAATCCAAGAATTATGGCAATTCCGTACATAACCCGCTCGATCTAAGATAAAATTGAATGGTTCTATAAATTGAAGAAATCAAAGGGAAGACCTCATAGGAGAGAGTGAGAGAAAGCGACTCTGGATATTCCATCTCTTCTGTCGTATCTCAAATTAATGTCTCGATTATTTGACTGTCAACACTTGAATTAATAAATTCTACGGAAGAGAATTGAAGCGTATAATAAGGTAGAGGTAATGAACCATTATCTTCCGATTCAGTTGTCCGAGGGAATTCATTCTTATTTTGTGTAGACATCGACGTATCAAATAAAGAAAATGTCGCAAATCATCTGAAAAAGTGAGAAGAAGATATAAATGAAGGCACTCTCGTATGTGAAAACAAAAGGAATTGTATGTTAGAGGAAAGACTGAGAGAGGAAAGAGAAATGTCTTTCGTGGTCAAGAGAGAGAAAGAGAAAAGACGGTGTAGCGTCGATTAAAGGGGGAGGGGCACGAATATTTTCGCACATAAACTGAGCCTGTGGAGTGATAGGGATCCTGTACCCGATCAGAGATCACTTTATCCCAAGTGCTAGAAATGCCTCTGAACCTCGCTACGGATTTTTGAAGTTACATTGATTGTGCAGGCACAATTTAGGGTACTGTACTTTCGAATTGATTTCATTGGATTTTCTGTCGAAAATAGCAGCAATAGTGAAGATGCACTGGGCGGGAGTCGAACCAGCGGGTGCTGTACAGACAGGCAAAAGCGTAAACCACTTGGCTACGGCCCATGATGTGAGCTATTCCTAGTTGGCTATGTTAGGGAGAGGACCGAGTCAACCTGAGTGCTGATTACCGTATGTTACAGCTGGGGTGCAGGCATGTCGTGGTGGGACCCACCAATTTTGATTCGTGCCCCTCCCCCTTTAAGATTGAATTTGGATGAGGGAATTGAGAAAAAGGGGAAGAGACTGAAAGTAGAAGGGGGAAGAGAGAGAGAGAGAGAGAGAGAGAGAGAGAGAGAGAGAGGGTTAAAGAGAGACAATGAGAAGATATGACATTATGGAATAGAGCTGTTGAAATGACGGAATGAGAACATAAATGGAGAGAGAAAGAATGAGATCTACTTGAAAGACATGTGATATCTTAATCCTTCCTTGTTCCATTCCATTGAAGGAATGACATTATTATCCCGTCTACAATGAGTATCACAACAAATACTCAATACACTCTTTATAGGATGGAAAGAAGTGTAGGAAGAAAGAAGGATGAGTAGAGAAGTGAGATGGGGAAAAGATAGAGAAAGAAAGAGAGAATGAATTAGGGAAGTCGAGACTGAATTAGAGAGGGCGAAAGGAAGATTCAGATGAATGATCCGCCATAGGAGAAGAGACTCATTCTACAAGAGTACGAAGAATAACGAACTGAATGTATTGAATGAGAATGAATTCCGAAGAAAAGAAATTATGGGGGTAGTAAAATGAGTGATTTATTGTCTGTCAACGATATAAAGGATGTTATAAGAGAAGAGAAGGTTTCTTAGAAAAGGACGGAGAAGAGAAGAAAAGAGTGGGCATGGTTCCTTTTTCTACATAGACAGAAAGAGAGACGGAGACAATACGTTGAGGTGAATGAAAACATCCATTCAATGAAGAGAACAATCCTTCTCAACAATATTCAATTATTTGTGTGGGGGGGAGGAATTCCGTCGTTTCTTTCTTCAATTCAGTTTTTAATCGTGTGAAAAGTAGTGAACATTGAGTGGATAATGAGATGATGAAGCACACAAAGGAATAATTGAAAGAATGGGAAAGAAGAAGAAAAAGACGAAGAGAAGGAAAGGGAAGGGTTAGTATAATGGAGAATAGCTACAGTTTACTCCTTCCACATTTCTCCGTTCCTTTGATTTGCAGAGAAGAATTTCAGCCTTTCGAGTCTATGCAAAATACGAAGGAGAAAGGAATTGAAAAGAGGAAGAGAATGGAGGAATTGAAGGGATGAGAGTTCACACGGTGCAGAGAAGGAAGAGGAAGATGGGATTGAATATTTCGATGAAAGAGAATATGAGAGAGTGTGTAAAATGAAGAGAGTGAAGCCGATAGCATGAATTTGTGACTCGTGATTCACAACTGAAATGGAGTAGAAAAGATAGCATATTTGCAGTTGTGAAGAATCCTTGAGATGGAAAGAAACACTTGAAGATTTTGTGTGTAAATGTAGTTTATTCGTAATGAGTAATCGAATTGAGTTCAATTAAGTTCAATTCTTCATTGGATGGATAAACTTCATGTGACTCAACTTCAAAACTCGATAATTTGACCAGAGATATTCGCCCAATAGCAAAGTAATGAAGAATAAATCATGATTGAAGGATTTTACTCTAACATAAATGCCCAGAAATTATATTTTAGCATTGCAAATTCGATTACAAATTAGCTCTTCCTTCTTCATTTTTTCTTTCCGTTCACATGCACGCAATAATCAATTTATTTCTATCTATTTATTCCCATTCTCAATCTCATTTATTCCTCTATTCTATTGAATGATCGTTCGCTCTATCGAACTCGCTACTTCACTTTCTCTTATATCTCTCATATCATCTCTATCACTATCATTTCCTTTAATCTGTTCGTCCAACCTCCTTCTTCTCCCCTATAAATACTCGATTCATTGCTTCAATGGTCACAGTCAGTCATCATGACCTCTTCTTCCCTTCTATTCGTCCTTCTTCTCATTTCTTTCCTTTCTCTCTCTTTCGCTCAATGGGGATGGGGTGGAAACTACTACGGTAACAACGGATGGGGCAACAATGGATGGGGATACAATCGTACGTTTATTTTATCAATTTAATCTTTGTTCATTACCCTTTCTATGTGATATCGTGACATAAATGATACTAATCGAATTCCTTCAGCTTGGCGTCATCATCACCATCATCATCATCATTCTCACTCTCATTCTCATTCTCATGGTCATTGGTAGATCATCCCTCTCCTTCCATCTCCTCTCTCATCTCTCTTCTTCATCTTCTTTCATCCCTTCAGACATCAGCTCATCTCGCTGGAAAACAAACTGCTTTATCCACTTCTTCCTCTGGTTACGAATAAACTCTTGATTATTATGAATATCCTGTCGATATTGAGTCATTCTTCCCGACAGCATCATGATGAAACAATGGTTCTCTGAGGGGAACATTTTAACAAACGAGATAAATCTAGAATTGAAAATTCAATTGAATTGAGAAAGAGAAAAGCGTGCATCTCATTTTTTCGATTGCTAAAGTATAACAAGTTGAGAGAAAACAATCGATTTCAATGGCGCTTATGGGTTCACAATGCTCACACGCATTTTAGAGAAAAATTGTCACACTATTCCTAGCACTATTCCTTCTCATTTGATGTTGTATTTATGCAAACTAGCGGTCCACGATACTCACAATGGGAGCAGGGGTACGCTTAGAGTGCGTGTGAGGTGTTCTGGGTACTGTAGTGACGAGAGTGTGGTACGGTGTGGATGGACGAGGGATTTAATACCAATTATTTATTACGGTATACGGTGGGGGAAGGAACGGGGTCGAGAAGGGATGATGTGGGTGGATGGAATGGGTATCCAAGTGGATACTGAAGATGGAGATCCAAGTAGGATCTAATGGTGGATGATAAGGGTAATGACCCTTGGAAACGACGTGGACTCGCGTATGAGCGAGGAGAGGTTCAGTGGTACTCTGACGATTGGAGGAAAGCGAGACCATTTATAGGCCGAGGGCGGTATGGAAATGGATTTGAGTCGATGCAAAGAGAGGGGATAAGTGAGGATAATGGAGTGGATTAGATAGAACAAGGGAGAGACCAGACATGCAAATGTGACGTTGGACGACAACGACCACATTGCAGTACGGTAATTGGGGTATTGGAAAGTGACTTAATAATTATGATTATCAAGATGGATGTGGTAGTGAAAAAAGGGTAGCAATTGTGAAAGTTGCTACACTCCCGCCTGGGGGATGAAATGGATGGAATGTATGGATATGGAAGGAATGGATGGAATTATGATAGAATGGGTTTTATGATGGTATAAATGGATGGGATACTGTGGTGGTTGAGATGAAGTTGATGGGTGGAGAATTTTGACGGACGACTAAGGAGGGGTACAATAGAAAGGGGGAACAAGAAACGAACAATTGAACGAGTGGCGCGGGTTGTCTGGCCACGGCTCGTCGAACAGGTAGGAGGTCTTCTTGTAATCGGAGCTGCACGGATCTGAATAATCTGAATAGAGAATGGGAGGAGGAGTGAAGTGGGATGGAAGGGGCGGATGCTTGGTCGCCGCGATGGAATCGACGAATGCATCGATTGACTGAGAAGTGGAATGGGTGATCGAGAATGATCGAGATCCCTCTCGCCAGGGAACGAAGTGGAAAGAGTACGGTAGATTGGATCTAGTGGAATGGTAAGGTTTCTTCTTCTTAGGGGCTGTGCCCGGGATCGGAATGGAAATGAGGGAATGGTTGGGATGGATACTATTGGTTTGCTCGTTGGGAATGTTGTGGTTGTTGGATGATGGGACGGAAACGGTAGATGAGTCCTTGACGGGTACGTTAGTGGATGTCTTGATTGGATTGGATGAAGGGGTTGGAATGATTTCGACGATTTGCCAGATCGGGTCGGAATCAGTAGGAATGGGAATGGAATCGTTGGAATTATCAGCGACACTGCCACTCGTCGCGATAGTTTCCGTGATGAGTGGAACGGATGGTTCGGATTGGATCACTGTGAAATCGTGAAGTGGAGGGGCCGGTGGAATGGCTGGACATCCAGATGGATGGAGTGAGCACGAGAGACTGGAAGTGGATGTATGGAATGATGGATCAACAATTCGATTGATTGAATTGAACCGACGAACGGATTGATACTGAGACATCATTCTAATGTCGGATTCAAGCCAGCGGAGATCTCTCGCTAGAACTTGATCGATGGAATCTCTATGGAATGAAACCGCATCAATGAGAATGTTCTCATCATACGGTAGATCGTCATACAAGTCTTCCTCCCACATGACTTTGTGAAGGATAGACTCTTCCTGGGTCTTGTGGTCGATATCAGTCATGCTACTGATCTGATCTCGAATGTAAGCGACAGCTTTGCTGTATGAATGGATGAAAGAAACGAGATGGTCGAGTGCAGTTCCAAGAAGAGCACGTTTGGACTGGAGATGGGAGTAGCAAGGCTTATGAATGAGCCAACAGCGGATGGATTGGATGTTGGAAACTGCCTTTTTGACAGTGGAATGGAGTGAGGGAAGGCGCTCATAGTGAGCAGCAAAGACACTTGATCTAGTGTTAGAAATGAATGGGATATCTGGAGGTGGGGGCGGTGGTGCCATGATGAATGACTGCTGGTTACTGTAGCAGTGGATGAATGGTTGACGTGATGAATGGATTAGCTACCGTAGTGGATGGTTACGGTACAAACGGATCGACGAATGGATGGTGGTTGGATTGGATACTGTAGTGATGGATGGAATGGTGAAGGGTCCTGCCACGCGGGTCTTGGTTGGGGTTCTTGAGGTGGAACGATGCACCATATGCAAACTAGCGGTCCACGATACTCACAATGGGAGCAGGGGTACGCTTAGAGTGCGTGTGAGGTGTTCTGGGTACTGTAGTGACGAGAGTGTGGTACGGTGTGGATGGACGAGGGATTTAATACCAATTATTTATTACGGTATACGGTGGGGGAAGGAACGGGGTCGAGAAGGGATGATGTGGGTGGATGGAATGGGTATCCAAGTGGATACTGAAGATGGAGATCCAAGTAGGATCTAATGGTGGATGATAAGGGTAATGACCCTTGGAAACGACGTGGACTCGCGTATGAGCGAGGAGAGGTTCAGTGGTACTCTGACGATTGGAGGAAAGCGAGACCATTTATAGGCCGAGGGCGGTATGGAAATGGATTTGAGTCGATGCAAAGAGAGGGGATAAGTGAGGATAATGGAGTGGATTAGATAGAACAAGGGAGAGACCAGACATGCAAATGTGACGTTGGACGACAACGACCACATTGCAGTACGGTAATTGGGGTATTGGAAAGTGACTTAATAATTATGATTATCAAGATGGATGTGGTAGTGAAAAAAGGGTAGCAATTGTGAAAGTTGCTACACTCCCGCCTGGGGGATGAAATGGATGGAATGTATGGATATGGAAGGAATGGATGGAATTATGATAGAATGGGTTTTATGATGGTATAAATGGATGGGATACTGTGGTGGTTGAGATGAAGTTGATGGGTGGAGAATTTTGACGGACGACTAAGGAGGGGTACAATAGAAAGGGGGAACAAGAAACGAACAATTGAACGAGTGGCGCGGGTTGTCTGGCCACGGCTCGTCGAACAGGTAGGAGGTCTTCTTGTAATCGGAGCTGCACGGATCTGAATAATCTGAATAGAGAATGGGAGGAGGAGTGAAGTGGGATGGAAGGGGCGGATGCTTGGTCGCCGCGATGGAATCGACGAATGCATCGATTGACTGAGAAGTGGAATGGGTGATCGAGAATGATCGAGATCCCTCTCGCCAGGGAACGAAGTGGAAAGAGTACGGTAGATTGGATCTAGTGGAATGGTAAGGTTTCTTCTTCTTAGGGGCTGTGCCCGGGATCGGAATGGAAATGAGGGAATGGTTGGGATGGATACTATTGGTTTGCTCGTTGGGAATGTTGTGGTTGTTGGATGATGGGACGGAAACGGTAGATGAGTCCTTGACGGGTACGTTAGTGGATGTCTTGATTGGATTGGATGAAGGGGTTGGAATGATTTCGACGATTTGCCAGATCGGGTCGGAATCAGTAGGAATGGGAATGGAATCGTTGGAATTATCAGCGACACTGCCACTCGTCGCGATAGTTTCCGTGATGAGTGGAACGGATGGTTCGGATTGGATCACTGTGAAATCGTGAAGTGGAGGGGCCGGTGGAATGGCTGGACATCCAGATGGATGGAGTGAGCACGAGAGACTGGAAGTGGATGTATGGAATGATGGATCAACAATTCGATTGATTGAATTGAACCGACGAACGGATTGATACTGAGACATCATTCTAATGTCGGATTCAAGCCAGCGGAGATCTCTCGCTAGAACTTGATCGATGGAATCTCTATGGAATGAAACCGCATCAATGAGAATGTTCTCATCATACGGTAGATCGTCATACAAGTCTTCCTCCCACATGACTTTGTGAAGGATAGACTCTTCCTGGGTCTTGTGGTCGATATCAGTCATGCTACTGATCTGATCTCGAATGTAAGCGACAGCTTTGCTGTATGAATGGATGAAAGAAACGAGATGGTCGAGTGCAGTTCCAAGAAGAGCACGTTTGGACTGGAGATGGGAGTAGCAAGGCTTATGAATGAGCCAACAGCGGATGGATTGGATGTTGGAAACTGCCTTTTTGACAGTGGAATGGAGTGAGGGAAGGCGCTCATAGTGAGCAGCAAAGACACTTGATCTAGTGTTAGAAATGAATGGGATATCTGGAGGTGGGGGCGGTGGTGCCATGATGAATGACTGCTGGTTACTGTAGCAGTGGATGAATGGTTGACGTGATGAATGGATTAGCTACCGTAGTGGATGGTTACGGTACAAACGGATCGACGAATGGATGGTGGTTGGATTGGATACTGTAGTGATGGATGGAATGGTGAAGGGTCCTGCCACGCGGGTCTTGGTTGGGGTTCTTGAGGTGGAACGATGCACCATATGCAAACTAGCGGTCCACGATACTCACAATGGGAGCAGGGGTACGCTTAGAGTGCGTGTGAGGTGTTCTGGGTACTGTAGTGACGAGAGTGTGGTACGGTGTGGATGGACGAGGGATTTAATACCAATTATTTATTACGGTATACGGTGGGGGAAGGAACGGGGTCGAGAAGGGATGATGTGGGTGGATGGAATGGGTATCCAAGTGGATACTGAAGATGGAGATCCAAGTAGGATCTAATGGTGGATGATAAGGGTAATGACCCTTGGAAACGACGTGGACTCGCGTATGAGCGAGGAGAGGTTCAGTGGTACTCTGACGATTGGAGGAAAGCGAGACCATTTATAGGCCGAGGGCGGTATGGAAATGGATTTGAGTCGATGCAAAGAGAGGGGATAAGTGAGGATAATGGAGTGGATTAGATAGAACAAGGGAGAGACCAGACATGCAAATGTGACGTTGGACGACAACGACCACATTGCAGTACGGTAATTGGGGTATTGGAAAGTGACTTAATAATTATGATTATCAAGATGGATGTGGTAGTGAAAAAAGGGTAGCAATTGTGAAAGTTGCTACAGTATTTGATGAGTACTTCATTTTACTTTAATCTGTACTCATTCGTGAGAAGAATGAATATTCCAAGAGTGAAGGAAAGAAAGACATGAGATATGATATAACTGATCATGAGAACGATTGAACGATTGAGGGAGAACAGGAAAAGAACCTCCGGCGAGATTTGACCCATCAATCTGAATTACTGTGAAAAATTCACCTGAAGCACCAAACAAATTCAATTGACATATGAAAAAGTCTACAAATTTAATGGACATATGAGAAAGTATGAATACTAGGAATGAACTTATTCCCAATCACTCCTCAAATGTACCGATCAAAGGAAACTGGAGGAAATCAAATTGCGAAACTATTTCGCCGATCTTTTTCATAAATACCATTTCTAAATTTTAAACTAGCGTAAAACCACATTTAAAATTACTTCTCAGTCTGAAATTGGTTCCATTGAGTATGAATGTTGCAAATTTAAAAAAAAGTATTCTACCTACAGTGGGATTCAAACTGTGCGCAACTCTGTCAACAGTCCTATCGGGAACCAAGGGAGCAGGATTATCTCTCCAGCCATTGCGACTGTGATAAGGAAAGAAGTCAAATCCACTGTCCCGAGACCCATCAAAATAACCATTTAGAAAGAAGAGCATCTTTCTGATAGATACCCTATTTTAATCAGCGCTCAGATAACGACACTGATAAATTCTGTAATCGGCAGTATTATTCACGATGATTAGTATAGTGGAATGAAGTGAATAACAGAAATGACTCCCTCATGCCATTGAAATTACGAAATACCGTAATTATTGAACGTGGAAAACAAGAAACGTTCTCTTCGATTCAAAGTTGTTGTCGTCTATTTTATTGACGAGTTCGGAAAAGTGAAATAAAATTTGGAATCACACCTGTCAGGGGTACTGGTTTAGATACTGGTTTTGAAGATTCAACTTTGAGCTCTGTTATCTCAGCTTCAAGGACGATATTGAACACTTTAGACAATTGAATGCAATTACAAGTTTTCAATAGGATTCTGTAATATTTATCCGCAATATAGAATATACAATGAGTATGTTCTCTATTCATCTCCAAATAGACTTGCACAATCGAGAATAGAAACTTGTCCTTTGTGATTCGAGAGAACTATTTGATGAGGTGACCATGCAACTCTTTCAACTGAATCCACCTGGAAAGATAGGATTAGTTAAGGGAAGGAGGTATGTTCATCTAAACATAGCTGTAAAGAAAAGGTGTAATTAATTACTACAGTATATTCATTTTCATAATAAAAATTCATTCCTACCTTCCTCATCAATCTTCCAATCGCACTATCTTGAGTCTCTTGATCGATTCCCTCGATCTTCAATTGTACGATTCTATCCGTTTCTCTGCAATCATCATTACTCTTCTCAAATTCGTCTAATTTCCTCATTTCTTCTATTTCCTCCATTCGTCTCACTTTCAGACCAATCTCCTCACCAAACAAAACGTATTTATAGTTCAGTATAAAGTGAATAACGATTTACTCTGCGAGATTGAGCCAATAACTGATTATCTTGGCCACGATAATTGGATTGGCAACTGAATTATGAAGAACCTGAATGGAGATTGTTAAAGGAATATGACGAATAAAGAACCTCTAAGACTGACGATTCTTTAAGAGACGAAAGAAGAATGCGAAGAGATTCCCTTTCAATTGAATCGAATAGAGAGAAATTAATATCGATCTGAGAAAAGAAAATGAAGAAGAGACGATTGAATAAACTGACATGAATAAGGAGAATGTCCAGATTGGAAAGAGTTCGATTGAAATGATCACTGATGAGAGTGGAAGGATTGAGAAGTGAACCCTGTAATGGAATGAAATGAAGAGAGAGGAGGGGGGGGGGTGGTATACCTTGACTCGCAATTGAGAAAGACCATTAGTTGAGGCAATCGAAATGAGATCATTTACTGTGAGTCCATCGACAGATGAAAGAATGAGGGAACTGAAGAATGAGAATAAGAAGGAAGGAAAGAAGGGAAGGTACTTACTCTAATCTTTTACCTTCAAGGGCATTCATAATGAATGATCGAGATATTTTATCTTTCTTCCTCGGTTCATATTCAACATTATCGATAAGAGAGCATTGACCAATCGAATTCCTTCAATGAATTCATTCTCTTAAATCCACGAGATTTATCTCACCAAAGGAAAGATGCGCAATCGGTCTCAGATACTAAAATTCTCCTCAATCGAATGGATCGGAGAGATTTTCGAGTGAGAAGAATAAGACGAGAGATCTGGAGATAAAAGAATATTCAATAGATATCGTGATTGGCCTACCGTATCAATTTGATTGTCTGTCTCATTACGGACAACTGTAAGTTGAGTGAGAGTAAGTCTAAATTTATTGATTAATCATTGAATCTTCATTTCTCTCACCTTTCATTAGTCTCACAATCAATGAAAGCATCAATTATACCACGGACGAAATCAGAATTCACTTTTGAATCGAGCCACAATTGAGTTATTCCAGAGACAATCTGACCTGAGAAGAATAAGAATGAAAAGAGAGAGAGGAAAGGGATATCATACCAATGGCCTTTCCCACTTCATAAGCACATTCATTCGGTGCAATCATCACTCCTTTTTTCAGACTGCTGCATGGAACTTCCTGAAATATTAATTGATTCATCAAGGGTGATTACGGTATACCCTTACTTCATTTATACTCGTGTAGATTGTCTCTAATGTCTCTCCCACAATCTCGAATCGAGTCTTAGTTATAGATCGAATAAGAAGAATTGGAATGGAAAGAAGAGAACGAGAGGGACGAATCTAAATGAGATATGGAATATTATTGGGGGTTGAATCACTCACAGTATCAATTAGTTCGTATTCTGGATGAAGAAGTGCAATCGAAGTTTCTTCTTTCTCTTCATTCTTAAGTCGACGAATTGACGTCCGAGAGAGAAAAAGAGAACGCAGTTTCTTTATCTTTATTCCAATTGAAGTTGAGATAGAAGGCATTCTGAATAGATTTGAATGATAGGAATACAGGAAGGAAGGGGGGAGGGAAGGACAAATTAGAAATGAGATAGTAATACCCTCCTCTCTTACACATGTTCCTCATTACTCACTCTGAGAGTTTAGAGGAACATTTGAATTTGTTGCGAAGTGAAAAGAGAAGAAGAAAGAGGAGAGGAAGGAAAGGTGATTGGAATAGAAGATTAATGAGATCGGAAATGAAGTGAGGAGAATGGATGGAAATGAAGAAAAGTTGAGAAGGGACAAAGAGATGAGACTTCCTTCCAGAGATATCAAGAGAAGAAGTGAAGGAGAAAGGTTGTGAAAGGGAAGAATGAATGGGAAAGAAACTAGAGTATTGGTTCACAAGGTAAAACAATGGAGAGCCAATGGAAAGAAGGCTTTTCCTTCTCTTTCTAATTAATGGAACGAGAATTTAATCGGATCCTCCACCAAAGTGGAAACACTTTCACACTACTTTTACATCTGATTGCATTCTTGATATCAGGTAATGGAATGGGTGGAATGGGGGGGGGGTATGGTGTGGGGGAAGGGAAGGAAGAAGGGGGAGGGAAGAGTCTGTAGTCATATGGAGTGATTGTGACAGTCGACCAGAGGATGACCATAGAGAATGAGAAATGGATAGAAGGAAAGAAGAAGAGGGAGACGAAATGGTAATGAGAGATTAATGAGTTGTACCGCCAAAGTGCAATATGTCTGAGTATTCAATCTCATTTATGAGATCCAGATGATGAGAAAGAATAACAGAAATCATTGAAGGGAATACGGTAAGAGTTCCCATGAGAGAAAGAATAGAGAGAAGAGACCACCCATAGTCTATGTACAAATGAGTAGTTACATTGAGAGACTATGAGGATTCCGTCAAGGTCTGAGAACGGAATAAAGAAAGGAAGACGGTAGAGAAGTTTGGAGAAGAAGAATCAACAGAATTGCCGCATGAATGGTTTGATGAGGTCATGAATGGAGAAAAGATTGAGATTGAGATGGGAAGAAGTGAAGAGAGGACAACGGGCGATTCTCATTTCATTCCTACCGTTTGAATTGAAGACCAGAAAGAGAGAAATGAGTGAATATGAATATGATGGAAAGACGAAACAAGGACTTGTTTTCCATTCCTACTCTGATTAAAAGAAGTGAGCGAATCTCGACTGAGAGAGAGAGGGCGAGAGAGAGGAGAGGGCGAACTCTATTTGTCTCCTCATTTGGAACCAGATTACGGAAGTGCTAAAATGACACAGCAGACTGTCAGATATTACGTAACAATGTAAGTAGTGATAGGGTAGAATGAGATGGAGAAGTCTGGTATGAGATTGACAGAGAAGTGTAATTAGTTATACAAACAGTCTGAGGTCAAAGGGGGGATGTATTGGGCCCAGAAAAATTTGGGCCAGAAAGTGAGATTTATTTCCTATGAAAAAACTGTAATTGTATTCATTGTTAGATAGTACAGTTTATATTTCAAAGCAAAAAAGTGGTTTGAAAGCAGAATAGTAGTGAGAGGAGAGAAGATTACGTACACGTCTAGTCTTCGTTGGAAAAATGAGAAGATGGGTTGGTCAAAACATAAATCTCTGCGAAAAAAAAAGAAGAAGAGATGAGTAGAAAAGATTGTGTGAACGTTAGCAGAAGAGCGACAATTCATAGGAATGGAAAGAAATGCGGTAGAATAAAAGACTCTTTAGAGAGAAGGAATGGATACAAAGAAGGACTCTCTAATCTTCCAATTATCTCTTTTCTCACCTCTCCTCTTCTTCTTTCTTCTCTTCCTCTATTTTTCTCTTCTTTATTCTCGGACACAAGCACCGATTTCGTATGGACGTCATTACTGAATTAGATGTGTGACCATCTTGGAGTATTCATTTCATTCTCATCCTATCCATTCCTCTTTCGCCCCCGTAAATAACACGAAATCGGAAGATGTCTCAGAATGAGGAGAAGAGTTGTCAACAAGAGAGACCATTATCACGCCTCTCAATATTTTTTGAGGAATATTGTACGACAGATCATTGATATGTTGAGTCCCTTCTTCCTGACGAATAGGAAGTATTGATGAAACTGAGAATGATAATCTCAATAAAGTATCGATGTTCAAGTTCACATGATTACCGTCGGGTAATAACCGAGTGGATGAGAACCATAAAATATTGTTTGTGCCGACGGTGATCATCTGACCTAGATAGTAACTGTATCCATGCCAATGGAGACAATGAGAATGTGCAATAAAGAAGATCGATTAGACACAAGAAGACCAAGACATTTCATGTGGAAACGATCGAGATAATACAATTATATTACGTTTAAATGTTCATTCCCTCCATTTTGATTTTGTTTATCTCTCATGATAGATCTCAATTCTCCCTTCCCTCCATTCTTCCCCCTGTAGAATGAAGAGATCGGTCGACATCGATCGATTCTCTTTCTATACATCTCTCACTTCTCTCGTATTTCTCGCTCTTCTCCCGTTAGTTGATCTTTGATCTCTCTATTATCGCTTTAATGTTTCCTTAATTCTCTAATTCAGTTCACTTTTCCCATGTGCTCTACTCACCCCGATATTCGCCTATTTCGTATACGTAAGATCTCTCTCTCTTGATCCCTTTCACTTGGTCACATTTAGGTATGGTTCCAACTATTCGGACAATTTGTGCATCTATCGCCCAGAGAATACAAGTACATCGGAATATCTCGGAGATCTAATAATCGATAATTGATTACAGTATGGGCCCATCCACAGTATCCACTCCAAGAATCTACATGAAACGATCACCTCCAAAACTATCGCCACCACAGTAATAATCAATAGATAGGTGGATAAATGGGATCGATTCAGGACCGTCCCTACTCCCATTCGAAAGGAAAATAATGAAAAAGAAGAAGTTAATCAGATGTTACCACAGTTGAAGTGAGTAGATGGACAATACAGTAATAATTAATCGATTTAGTGTTGTTGATCCAAATCGAGAGGAGTACGGTAGACAACAACAATCGATGGAAAGCTCACCGTCTCCACAACCAACACAGTAATTGATAAGTATCTATTAGTTGATTAGAATATCGATTGTAGAATGGAAGAATCGTCTTCATCTTCAGAGGAAACAATGGAGAACTCTCAACCAAGGTTAGTAATATATCTATTGATCTTCCATTCATTTATCTTCCAGCTCAAATGATTCGGAAGATGCGGATCAACTAGTGAAAGAGGCATTGAAACCACCAATGAATGATCATCCGAGGGAATTGAGAGATGAAGAGAAGGAATCGAGTGAGACCCTCCCCCTCCCCCTCTCTCTCTCAATGTCTTCTTCTAGGTGGATCTCCACCTGATCCATCAGAAGGAAGTAATCGAGCATCAAATGTTTCTGTCAAATTCATTCAAGTTCAAGCTAAACGAGTTGACTGAATCTTCATTTACCAATTTTCTCTTGTTCCAGTTAAAACTTTTATCTCTGAATTGAGTGCATCATTTGCAAAGGAATGTCAAATATTTATCGACGGTGGTTTGAAACCCGTGCAATTCAGTTACTGAACGAATACTAGAGGGAAGCGTGTTAGATCATATGGACTTAGGGGGTATTCGAATGACTCATTGTCACATCGATATTCTATTATAACGGGGAGTAAATGCGTCACACTCAGTCTGAGATTTGAATACATATTAACGGTAAGAAACGGGGGTTTAAGTCTATACTGGAATCTACTTGGCAGTCTATTAAAACAAGCAATTGAACAGTCAGATAAACATGCGTAAAAAAAAGGGAGGAAACCCGTTGATAATAAAGAGAGGTAAGAGAAGGCAGAAGAATTGGAAGGATTTGAGGGAATCCAATAGGATTGACACAGAGGAAGCGAACAGATGAAGGAAGGAAAGAAGGGAACCAGCTAATTACTCTTACGATATGATTAATTAAAAGGCAAAGAATAGGAAATGCATGGCGACTAGTTTCTAAATACACATTCGAGTAGTCTATTTCTCGCATTGATCTACATGAATGAATTGTCTCTCGCATTGAAATGGCATCATACAAACCCGTCATTAATTTGAGGGGTGGTTATAACTTAGAATGGTTCATCCTACCAATTGGTTGCATTAGTAGGATGGAATCTTAATCGGAAGTCAACACTGGAAGAGAAGAGTTCATCGAGAACTTTATGACCAATATCTCCAGGAAGAGATCGATTAAGTGGATGAGTATTCCTCATACATAATGATCGATCTCTTTCATCTCCCCATCCTCCATTCTCCTTCGATGGTTTGAGCATACGACGAGAAGTCTGATTAATTCATTCACTCATTCATCTATACACTGCACCGTACCTCAGTGACTTTCATCGATTCGGGAAAGAGAGAAGATGAATGCTGTTGGAGGAGATCTTCTGCTGCCTGGAACATACATCACACATTATTATCACCTGCGACTCCCTCCCCTCCTCTCCCCCCCCCCCCCTCTCCTTCCTTTCCTCCCTCCCCCCCCCCCCCCCCCCCCACTCTCACCTTGGCAGCATTGGATACAGCACATCGATGTGTATGTACTCCACAATCTCCTACATGAAGAACACGAGGAGCCTCAAATTTATTACATTATATCCTAATTCTTCCAATATTTATCTATGGCCAACGATCAAGCTCTATCCATATCAATCTTAACGTAAAATACACTTGTGACTACCTCATCACAACTTTCAACAATTAATTAGCCAATTAAGCTTATACAATTAGTCGCAAAGTATTTCTTACCTTAGTGAATATGACTTTGAATCTCTGAGGGAGACACTTCACTGATATCTGTAGAAGCGACCAATCCCAATTGTAGTCATCCCAAGTGCAGAACAACTCAAATAATATACTATCCAATCAAGACATTCAACCATAGTACCATCAGAGCAATTTTATAAAGAAATCGGTCAAAGGAGGGAGAGCAAATATAAATGGATATACCTCTGAGCAATTCTTAATCTTGGCCCATGTACTCTTCTGTAGTGCCATTCCCATATTATGTTTAGATGAGAACCATGGATGAACTCCCAATCGATCTATATTCTGCCCGTAAGAGACAAAGGATTTAAGATAAAATCCTAGCGAAATTAATTCACAGTCAGCACACAAACTGCAATGAGACCATTATTCATAACAAATGTCAAATAAAACAAACGTGTTCCTCCTTTCAATAATATGATTGAGTACATGAAGTGCATCAGGAGACATATAATGATCTTCTTCTAATAGAAGAATCCATCGATCATCAAGAGAATATCGATCAATTATCCCATCGAACACATAGTTCATCTGCAATACAATTTAAATATTTCATATCATATCACGGCACATATTACATAACAGGTACTCACTTTCCACCACCAGTGATGTTTGATCTGGGTAAACTTGGCAATACGGTAGTTACCGTATTTATCAGGATGTTCCCAGTTCTGACATCCAGATGCCTTTGCGCTGGAAAAAACGTGCATTTATTATAAATGAGATTATATTATTTAGTATTGATACATATTATTAAATAAGTACTTTCATATGAATAGATGAATAAATGGATACTCACTCTTCTTTACTTATTTTCTCAGGACAATCTCGTGGATCTTGACCAGGGAAAACATGAGGGAATAGTTGCATATTGTATGGATAGAAGATTTGCACTACCTGAAAACAAACAACACTAATCCTATTTTCCACTTCAAATTCTTCCAGGAAAAGTTCCGGAAATATAAACGTTAAATGTGAAAAAAATCCATATAGTTAGACAATCTTACCCTTGCGAAAGTGATATTCCTGACGAGATTATCGATTGATTCGATATTAATATCATGAGAGAATACAAGGAGAGTATCCTCTATTCCTCGAGTCTTCGAAAGAGTTGATACAAGATACTTGAGATATTCCAATCGACTATGCACCTCAAAGTGTCACAAGTAGACAAGTGACTATCAACATCATTAATCGCACGTCCCTTACATATGCAATTAGCAGATTACTATTTCATCGAGTGCTCTCTTTACACCATGAAAACAGAATGCTTGGGATAAAAGGAGATTATGACTCATAGAGGAATTCCATGCAGAAAATGTATATCATCCCCACAATCCAATGACGTACTCTCGAGTAATGAGCATTCAATGGAATAAAGTTAATCAGATTGAGGAGAAATAAATAGTATCTTTTCTATCGTTGCACAATATGAATGTATTCTCACCTGAATAACGATAACAGTCTTCACACTCTCAACGGGACCGAATTTGTCAGTGTTTAGGACAGCAAAGTTCTCATTGAGATAATTAACTGAATCGACTACTTCTCGACCTCGAATCATATCTTCCATGTGTAAATCTGAAAAGTATACAATTCTATGCAACAATCGTTCATATATAATAGAGTATAAAGAACTAACTTGTCTTAGTCTTGAGATCATTTTCCCATCCTCCCATTCCATCTAATTCATATACATGCTGATCTCTTGTCTCAGGTGGATCCGCCGGAGGAGCCACACCTTCCTTCTCCACACTTTTATTCAATTTCTTCACAACTTCTTTCTCCTTTTCATCGTGGATGACATCCGTATCTTTCAACTATAATTAATCAATGTATGTATTATCTGATATAGACAATCCCACTACAAAATGTTCTTCAGTCACTCATTCTCTTCCATCCATCATATTCCCATTCGTGCTCATTCACCTTCTCTCTCTATAGTCAACACGATAATTTCCATCAGTCTCTTCTATTCCCCCATCCGTTCCTTTCCCTATTCTTCATACCAACTACTTCCCTTTCCTTCCCTTACACCACTGCACACTTCCATCCATCCATATCTATCTGGCTACAATATCTATTAAGTACCGTACCTGAGATACGACTCTTCCAAAATCGAAGTGTTCCTCTTTCTCAAATTGTCGAGTGTCGATGTCATCTAATTGTGGCCTTTGAAGGAAGAGAAGAATGAAGAAGATCTGTAATGAATCATACTCACACATTCCCAATTTTCTCGTTCCATCAATTCACAACAACTTCTCATCTTCTCTATAAAAAGTTATTGCCCACTTTCTCTACTCTAATTATATGCGAGTATTCTAGCCGTTATGACTGACTGTGGTAGATGAAGCGAAGTCTTCCTCATTCATCTCATTCTCTTCGTCCCTCCTTCTTTCGACCCATCTCCCTTCCTCTTCCTTCCCACCCTCAGTACAAGACTCCCATGGGATTCAACCACACAATCACCCTATGTTTACATTCATTCACCAATTAATTTACTATATTATTTAAGCACGACTAACCTAACCGAATGCAGCTGAATCAAGTTTCCATAAAACGATTACCAAAGTTGTTACATTATCCATAACGAGATCAGCATCAGTTTGTAACAATACGAACAATACGAACAATATATTAATAGGCATGCCCATAAAATTGAAACTAACCAAACAAACTCCAATCACGAAATTGATGAGCCTTGATGCTCTCCTATAGGGGAGCATCGCATACCGAAGGGAAGTGATGAAGTTCTCCCTTGGTATTTGGATTGACTGGGGAAGAGGAGCGAGAAATAAAGAAACTGAAAGGAAAGGTTAAACAAGAGCTAAAATCAGAAAAAAATAATGCATTATATAATGTCAAACGGAATATAATGGATTTTAGCTAAATTGAAAAGAATCATTTCCGAATTCGCGAGTGATCAATATCAATTCAGAAAATGAACAATAAATGGAGCGAATATAGCTAATTTTAGCGATGTTAGATATATATTGCTACAAGTAAAAAAACGTAAGAGTAATAAATCTGACAGAGCGAACATGGAGCTGCAGATGCTAAACACTGGAAGTCGCGGGTCGCACTCTAATTCGACTGTAGTGAAAATATCTATTGTCTACAGACGTCTGCAGATCTATATTTTTTTAAAATTTTTAATTTATGGGAAAAACAATTATCATATCCCATATATTCTCATTTTACATATTTTCAAAAAATATATATTTGACAACATCATCCGAATAATTCTCGCGAGATCTCGACTAGCAGAATAAAGAATGAATGGATGAAGGGACAACCTAATCTAGTATGAATTCACGACGACTTAATGTAGAAGCGAGACCAGTATCCTATTTCACTCCCATTCTATCTTCTAAGATCGATATCAAAAAATGGAAGACAAGGAATTTGAGAAGATAATGAGAGCTTCGTTGAACGAATGATGTTATAGAAGAAATAATTGGATTGAGGAAAGAGTTTATATTGAAGTAGAGACAGAACAGCTAGATCAACAATGGAATTGAGTATAGATAGCAAGAATAGGGGATGGTACAAGTGAAAGTCAACTCGTTTGCACATGAATACTATTCGGTATTACAGTGAAGCTGTAGAGGGATTCACAACAACTTTACGGGGAAAGAAAAGAGGATCTCCTCCCTTTAGCCCTAAATGCACCCGAAGAGAGAGAGAAAAGAGACGAGAAGAAGAGGGGGAAGAGGGAGGGGAATGGGCGGATGGCCAGGTGGAAGCCGGATAGAAGATCGGCTTAGCAACAGAGAGAATGAGATCATCGAGGAAACGAGCATCGAAGCAATTTGATAGAATATGAGAGAAGTTGATGAGAAGTTGACAGAATAGAAGGAACAACAACAATTGAGAAGAAGGCCGAAAAATATGGGGAACAAGAGGGGGAATTGGGAAGAGAAGATGGAAAAAGTGCGAGGGCACGGAGAGAAGAAAAAAAGACTTAGCGGAAGGGAATTCAAACAAACGGTGACTTGCGATGACAATGAAAGAAATGTTTCAATGGAGAAGTGAGAACGAATTCAGAAAGAATATTAAAAAAAAAACAATTGTAACAACTGTAATTGAAAGAGAAAACGATGAAAATAGGCATGACGACAATTCGAAAAACGAGAGAGATATTAGTTCAAAGTCGGAACATAATTTGTCATAATTATTATTAGTCTTAATAAGTTGGCTTCTCCTTATCTACCATCGAGTGTGAATTCGACAACCAGAAAGACAAAGTAAACATTTAAGCTTCTGATAAGAAGAGATCGGTGTTTACTGTGTGATAAGAAATGCGCGACTTTGGTGTCTTTCCATCTCAGGATTTCCACACATTCCTTTCTCCATCTATCGTCTGCACCTTTCCAAGAGAGAGAGAGGGAGGGAGGGTGAATAGTTCCTTATATACTCCCTTCCTTGCACTTGTTTTGACTTCAATTTCTGAAATGTCTGACAAGAGAGCGGCAAAGAAGAACGTGAGTTCATTTCTCTCGAATGACTAATGGTTACTTCTCAATCAGTCGACAATTTGTCTCGTCTGTAATGGATGGACGAATAGGGCTCATCTTGGACTGAATATATGCCGAGCATGCACTATCTTCTATCGGTAAGAAAACTACGAGAGTTTTAAAAACACCCTATTTAGGCGAAATGAGAAAAGAAATGATTTGGCGTGCAGATCTAATACAAATAAGTGTCCGTCAGGAGAAGGTGATCTATAAAGAGAGAGAAAGGGGATGATCAAGAGTATCACAGATCTAAACTGTAAGAAGTGTCGTTTCCAACATCTTGAAAGAATGCTCAAGCAAACTATTCAGGTTTATATTTTAAATAATACATTTTGATATATAATGTTAAGTGTGGCGTAAATAAATCTTTTCCTTCACTTGCAAGGAAACCCCATCTAATTTCCTCTATCGTATCACCAAGGTTAAAAACTATTGCAACAAAAAATAATGAAAATTAAGTTCATCCGGATTGTGTGAACAGGCTTTGATCGAAAAGTTAAAAGTGAATTATCGGTAAGATAGCTGAAGGAAATTAATTTAATCGTGAAATTTGTATACGGATGAGTCATACAAGACTAATAGGGGAACTGAATGCAAGATCATATCCTTCCAATCCAAAAGTAATCAATATGAGAGACATGGTTACTAAATCTTACAATACGCTAAAAATAAATGTATTCAATAGCCCACTTTTCCTGCGACATTCGAATCAATGAACGTCGCTTTTCGAATTCTCGTTTCTTCTGCCACCGAATTCGCATACTCTTCTTTTCCCGAATTCAAACATTTCACCGAACAGGAAAAGGTGACTTGAAGGATAGTTTAAATTTAGGACGCTAGTTTTTGTAACTGCGCATTAATTGATCTTTCAGTGGAAATTAGTAATAAATTTTATTTATGCATTTCGATCGTTTGAAGGAACTTATCGCGCAATAGAATTATTCGCAGACCACCCTGATAGGTAAGGTTTACCCCTCGTATATTCTAAAAGTTATTTATACAGATTCCTCGCTAGTTACACATCATTCATCTCTCCCGAAGTATATGATAATTTCTTCTCTGATAGATCGTCCGAAGAAAACGTCAAAAGTGCACTCAAGTATGATATCCATTTCAGCTACTCTTTATGAAGAACTAATTGCTCTCGTAAATGGAAACATAATCTTATTTTGTCAGATATATGAAGAATAGTTTGACAGAGAAAAGAAATATTCAACAAGGAAGAGATAATAGAAAGACTGAAACCAAAAAATGAAGAGATACTTGCTCTCTTTGCTCTGCAATTCTGGTCAATTGGTCAGCCTATTCATCTTCATCACTCTTTATTGTTTCATATATCAGATGATGTTCAGCTTCCTTCACAAATAATTGAAATATCAGAAAAGTATTATCATCAAATAATGAGAGAACTTCACTCCTTCTATAGGTATTAGTTACTCCCCCTCCCCCTCTAATGATATTAATTAATTAACTTAAGAGAGGAACTAAAAATAGGAGATTATGCATCCCGGCTTGGTCAATTAATGTCATTCCTCCATATCTTCCAAGTGGGCCTTCTATTCAAATATAAAAATAGATTTCAATTTCAGTCCTCAAAAATATTGAAAGGTCATTTTGAAATACTTCGTTTGCTAGATATTTTCAAGGACGATTCTTTCATCTACACTCTTCAAAAGGCATAAATCAAAATGATTCCAATGGAGATATTTATTCAGTAGAGATGCTCACAATTAGTTCGAAGAAGTGTAATCGTAATTTACAAACAATCCTATGCGATTATTGCAATTTACAGTTCATAGAAATAAAGACGACACTTGTGTATATAACAATCAATTGATAGTGCAAGTAAAACATGTGTTGAGTATAGAGATAAATAATAACATAATGAATGGAATAGAGAGATGAAGTTGGATAAAGTTCTCACATCTTTCTTGTGGAAGAAGTTATTGCTGATGATGATGACGGTAGACGACGATCTTAAATTTATTCATTCATCATACAAATAATTGCCTCCACCCCTTCTACATTCAATACAGTATCCACTCACCTTCCTTGGCTCCAACAATATCCTTCAAAGTCTTTGAAATACCAGCCATTTCCATCTCAATCTTCTCGAGAAGTTTCGCCTTCTCCTTTAATAAAAGTACATTAATTACATCGAAAAGTCTAAGAATTCAAGAACATTCCCTGTGATTCTAAAAAAAAACGTTGCATTAAAAAAAAAGATCTCCGAGGGATCTCTCATAAACAAATTCGGATTTCGAAGATTTTGTATCATGTTTAAATGGTAATAAATATCACGGCAGTGCGGAAAGTAAGAACAACGCTGCACTTGATATAGAATCTTCCCTTCTTTCCCTCTCCTTCACTTCTATCGTACCTCATCGCTCCAATTTGATCGAAGAGCATTAGACAGAGTCATTATACGACTCTTCAATTTGTTGTTCTCCTCCATCAAGAATTCCAACTGCAAAAATAAACCTGATTTGAAACACAAGAAGAATCATGATTCGTATACATAGGGGCCACAACGCAGATAGCCGATTTTGCACAATAGGGTGAAATTTGTGTTCAAACTATCCCTCGTGGTCCCAATATCATCATACTGTTTACCGTTTGTTGATATCTTTTCTCTGAGGCGCGCTAGAGCCCGAGAAGTACGCGCGGAACGCACTGGGGAAGAGGAGGGAGAGGCGAGACGAGAGAGAAGGGGGCGGAGCCTAATTTGCGTGTGTCTCTCTCCCTCCCCCCGCCCTCTCGCTCGCCTCTCCCCGCCCAAAAGGCACAAGCCGGGGAAGCATGCTAAAAATCTGAAAAAAATTCTAAAATTCCTAAAATATTCGAATTAGTCAGAAAATCGCTATTCAAACATAATTTGCATACTGGAACACCTAGAAACACCCTATTCCCTTCTTTCAAGTCCAATTTTGATCTACTTAGTGATATTAGGCAAATTTTGAATAGTGATCAATCAATAGAGGACACTAGTAGCTATCCATAGCAATTGAGAACGAGCAATTTGGTTGAGAAAGAGCCTTGTGCCCTCCCCGTCTCGCTTTTGGGCGAGATCGTGTCCGCACAAAGTGGGCGGAGCTTGTGGCCCCTACGTATACAACACAAATTGGAATTTAGAAAAGAGAAAGAGAAACAAACTCTAAGAATTGTTTTCGCATCACCCATATCTTGAGATGATTGAGATTTCTGAAATAAAGCGAGTTCTCGATTCGAAAAAAAACTTGATGTGATACCTGAGAAGACTGAGACAATCTCAAATTCAATTGGTCACGTACAGTTCTCATCTTCATCAATAAACGAGCGTATTCATTCTGTGACTGTAATATACGTGAAATTTAATTTTCTCCTTCCTTCACCCCCCTCCTTCTCTTTTCTTTCTCACTCACCAATCCTCCATTCATTATTTTCTTCTGTTCCTTCTTATACATCTGTACTAATTCATTGGCATCAGAAGTGAGAGAGTATAATAATTGCCTCAGTGGATCCTTGTACTTCCCTTCATTTACTTCCTCTCTTGGAATCTTTCCTGTAAGCAGCCTAATTCACAATTACCCATAGTTGGCTACGCATTTCTATCGTAATGGTCAAATGAGACTGGGCCAATTCAAAAAACGACAATGTCCATAGAGTAAGGTCTCTCTTTCTCCCTCTTCATTGATCCATTCTATTCACTCACCATCTCCATCCTCACCACTACACGATTCTCTCGATTCAACCCCTTCCTTCTCCTGATATATTATTATTACTCCATATTCATTCTCTACTTAAATCGTACCTCAATATACTTAAGGAGTTCCTCTTTTGTCTTCTCCAAAATCACCATATTTTCATCCTTCTTCTTCTTTTCTCTTGTCACAATGTCGACTAGACGATTAACATCGACATCACCGACGCATCTGATTGTCCTATTGTTACCATTTGCTCATTCAAGTGAAACAGTTGTAGACACATTTCCGAGTGGATTGATGTCTCATTAAATGAATGAATGGAAAGGAACCTCTGCACATCAACTCCTCCTTCTTTCTCTAAGAATGAATTCTCGATAATATTCCCCAATCTATTGAGATCAGAGATCATTTCCTTCTGACTCCATTCCATTCTCGATAATTTCTCCATCGTCAGAGAAGTTTGAGTGGATGATTCATCTCTCTATAATCATTGTAATCATCTCTCCATTTGATTCCTCCTTTCAGTCTCTCTCTCTCACTTCATTCGCTTTCCTTATTTTATCTTCCTCTTCAATCGCTTTGAACTTATACTTGTTAAGTCTGTAAATATACATTTTCGTATTTAATCTATCTACTATCTTTTATCTTACCTTTTCTCCAATTCTTCTTCTCTTTTCTTTCCAATCTCCAACTCTTCACTTATCTTCACATATTCCTCATTAGTCCTCTCCAACTGCAAATCTATATGTATATTTATCACGCCTATCACGAAACAATAATCTTTTTTCTTGACAATGGAGTGAAATTTAATGGGGGAATTTCAATAACATGCGTTGAAAGAGAGGCTGGAAGAGAGGTGTAAAACCATTGACAATTCACTGGTTTCGATCTATTCCCGTCTCAGATACATTGATCCATATTCGCATGATATTTCTCCTCGGGACCCCCCCCCTCCTCACCTGTTCTCTATAAGCCTCAGATTCCTTCTCAAGTCGACTAATCTTCCTTTCTTCTTTCTCCATTATTTTTCTCTCACAGTCTCTCATTTCATTCAATTCCTTTGTTATCTCTTCCATTCGTCCATGAACATTCCTTACTTCAATCTAAATATCAATGGATGTAGATAATCTTTTTTTAATTCGAGTCAACCTCTTTCTCTTCAATTGATCTGCTCATAATCCATATCTTTTCATCTTTCACTCTCAATTCCTCCTCTCTGATTCTGTTTGATTCGCATGCCTAGATACATTATATTATCACAAGATACATTATATTAACACCATTCTATTCCATACCTCAGAATCCAATCGATCGATATGATCTTGCATTCTCGCTACCGTATCTTCCATCTCATTCTATCAATTGAATACGGTATATATTGAATAGATCATTGATATTCTTACCTTGCATCTGTCGACCTCCACCACAGCTTCTTCCAATTTATTCATCAACCTCTTAAATTCATCTATTTAGTTGATATTAATTTCCAAATTAACAAACCTTATTCTCATCTAAAAGTCGTCCCTCCTTCTCTCTTCTTTTTTCCACCTCAATGAATAATTCTCATTTCTATATTTCACATTTCACCATACCTCTCCATACAATTCTTCCCTTTCCTTTTGCAGCTCTTCAATCTTATCATTCTGATCTCTTCCCAATGACACCACCTACGATTCATATTTGTCTTCGCAATCAAATTAGAGAAAGGGGAAATGGTCGGCAGTGCCACTTTGCTTCTTCGAATATACTTATGTGTCACAATTTCGTCCTTACTCTCGGACACTCCAGTATTTTCCAATCGATTTAATTCCCGTCTCAAATTGCACAAGAAGATCGATCGATTCAGACATTCATAGTAGGATTCACAAATATTTACCTCTTCATTTTTCTTCTTCATTTCCTCATTCTCAATCTGTAATAGACGATGTTCCTCGATAAGAGATTCCAATTGATTTCTCTCTTCAGTCGCACCTTAATATACCCAATGAATCCATCTCATCTCTTCATTTACTCACTCTGTCTCTCTCCAGTAGCAATCACTTCAATCGAGTATGTCATATCTCTCTTCCCTTCCTTCTCTTCTTCCTCCACTCTTCCCAATGCATTCGATAGATTGAACATAGATTCTCTTCCCTGTCCTTCCCCTCCCATTGAAACTTCCAGCAAAGACTGTAACTCGAACAACGAGTTTTCGACTACTTCCATTGCCTGCAATAGATCCATCCCTTCCATCAATCCATGGGATGGCCGAGTGGTGTAAGGCGCCAGCGGTCATTCGAAGGGTACCGAGTTCAATCCCCCGCCGAGGCAGACCAAGCCTTGCTATCCCCCAGGGGTCGGCAAATTGGTAGTAACCTCGGTTACGAAAGGTAAACGTGCCCTAGAAGTCTGGCCAACAGGGGTCACGCTGGCCTCGCTGTACCTGGCCTTACCTGTGTACACCACCAGGCGTGGTTGTCTCAAGACAACTGTAAAATCGCCTTGATTGTGGAAGCAACTTTACCTTTTTTACCTTTTTTTTCCATCAATCGATATCATCATCCTACAGTACCTTAGCTGCTTCTCCTGAATCCATCACAGACATTTCGAGATCGAGTCGTAGATTTTCCATTTGACGAGCAAGTTCCGAATGTTCTTCTCCTCCAAGTGCCAACTATAATATTATATTATCCTTCTATCATATCTTTATTCCATTTCTCCTTCTTATCATTCCCATCAACTATAACTCACTCTTATTTCATCGAAGAGTGCATATGAAGATTGAAGTCTCTCGAAGAGTCTCTTGCACGAATCCCTCATCGTCACCAATTTGTCCTGCAAATGGCCATTCATTTAGAGAAGGGAGGAGGGGGGATGGGGGGGGAGTCTACCTTTGCGTTCTTGATTCCCTGAGAAGTATTCATTGAACAGTTAAGAATATCGACGTGACTTACGTTAAGCTGGAAAGAGGAATAAGTACAATGGAGTGAGAATGATCAACTGACTACACTTCTCTGTAGTACACTATGCAATAATCTCGTATGTCCTCCTCTTCCTGTTGGTGTACCGGGAGTTACTCCCATTCCACTACCATTGTAACTTCCTTCTCCCAATCTGAAATACTCTTCTCCCTCTTCCTTCTCTCTCTTTCTTTCTTTTCTCACCTGATGGGAGTTAGTCCACTAACTTCAAATCCTTTCAATCCTTCAATGAAACTACGACGTCCCATTACTGATCTGAACGAAGCATAAATCGCATCTTTATCGAGAGAATCAAGCTGATGATGGGAAAGGGACAGCAATGGTTTTAAAAAATCGGACTAATACGTGAAAACGTTGGGTAGCTAAATGGCATCTACCTATAGACAGTAAAGTGAATGAGAATGATCTCTCACTTGTTCATGGCGATGATTCTCTGTTGAAGAGGAGCGAGACGATCACCCATCTAAAGGAATAGAAGAATCATTAACATCTATATTCCCATTCAACCCCTCCCCCTTCCTCTCTTCGCTATACTTGTGGCAATTTCATTGTACCAGAATAAGTAAGACCAAAAATGTCAACCACAGATACTATACTCTCGTACTTCATTCCCCTCTTCCATATCTTCTCACCTTCCGATATTGTTCACATATGTCAACAGTCGTATCCAATTCCTTCTTTATCTCATCCAAAGATGATTCCTTTTCTCCTTCCTTCTTCTTTTCTCTTTTCATCGCCCCACGTCGTCTACATTCCTCCTATACAATACCATCTTACTCCCTCTCTCCTTCTCTCCCTCTCTTTCACACCTGAAGTTCCTCGTTCATTGCACTCAATTCGAGTAATTCTTTCATTATTTCGTCAACCTGTAATGACATGGATAATTCCCCTCTTCCATTCCCACATCCTTTCACTCACTTCTTTATTCTCCATAATGGAAATGCTTGCTTCTCTGGCCATTCTCAATTCATTCTCCAGATCTTTCCTCGCTTTCATTTGATCCTCAAATGATTTATTTCGTGTCATTTATTACTTAGAATGGATACCTTGACTAATCCAGCCAGCTTATTCTCATTCTCAATTTTTACTTTCAATTCATTCTCCAGACTGTCAATTCTCGCAAATTGTTCATCAATCTATAAATATTAAAAATATTTATAGCGTTGTAACATATAACAGAATACCTTTTCCATTAACTCTTTCCTTGAACTTCCTGGAATGCCAATATGAAATGTCTGAAACAGTTCCCTGTCGCGTGTTCCTATATTAATGACCATCATACCTCCTGTAGAGTTGCAATACTTGCTCTTCTATCCCATTCCTTCTCCTTCTCTTCCATTTTTCTTCTCAATTCATTTAATTCTCTTCGTGCATTCATTGCTGAACTTCTCTCCGCTTCCAACTTAAAATCACGTAATTAATTCGATGTAAGCAACCAAGCCCTACATCCACAGTGAAGGAGTGTATGGAGCCCCCTCCCACTCATATGTTGGCGTCAAATCTATCAGTTTCCACTAATTAATAATAAGACTTACAGCATTGTTTGCAGCTTTGATGTCCTTCTCCAATCCTTCAATTCTCATCTCGAACATTCCCACTTGTCTACTTCTATCACTCCACATACTACTTCCATCACTCATCATTGATCGATCGAAATCTCGAGGGGAAGGATTAATCTGTCCAACTTCTTCACGAAGAGCATCATATTCCTGACAAGACTCACCTATTCATTCAATTCATTTCGTTAATCACGTGACTCATCTACTCATTTAAACCATCACCGAGAAAACTTTTGTTATTGAGCTGAGACTGTTACTGTTACCAACAACACCGTTAGAAAATATGTCAGTGACTATTCCACGCACATGAGTCCTAATTTGCCCTAATGAAGTCCGCGACCGTTGTTTTGGAAATCGTTTTAGAAAAATTACTCGCTGACAAGACTTAATCATTCTTAGATAATATGCGTTATACATCCTTGTGTACATCCTTCTCTCACCTGACAAATTCTCTCGTATTGCAATCTCAAATGGGCCATCTCATCTGAGTGTTCTTGTTGCATTCGCTCACGCTCCTTAAAATAGTTCTCACTTTGATGGATATATTGAAGAGAGTCATACCTCCATCACAAATTGTTCATTATCTCGTCTCAATAACTCGAGATTTGTATTTTGTTCAGTCAATTGCTTACGAAGGTCTTCATTATCATTTTTGAATTGGATGTACTATAAGGGAATATTCAAATCGATGTCTTGATGACTGAATAATCATGGATACCTGAGCGATGTGATCCTTTCCATCCACCATAATCCAAGGCAGCTCTTTGTTAATCACTCCGATTTTCATTTTCAGATCGTAAACCTCAACAGCTAAGTATCAACTAAGAGGACGTTTGCGTAAGAGTCGGACAAGAGTTGGCACAGCTCAAAAATTTGGATTCTCTGAAACAGTGTGTTTTGGGGTTCTTGGGGGTGCTCATGACGATGGGCAAGTTTATTTTGCATGCCGACCTCCCGTTGGCTCCAGATGCCGTGACGTCGAAAACAGTTTTTCGAGATTTTTTCAGTTAGAATAACAGCAACAATTAAGCGAGTTTGGTCCTGGGGGTATAATTCGATGCTGATTACAGCTGCCAACACTGTTTCAGAGAATCCAAATTTTTGCGCTGTGCCAAGACACTCCTGATTTGTCCGAATCTTAGGCAAACGGCCTCCTAAGACTAGAGATATGAAGTACTCACGGTGCTTTCTAGTTCCTTGTTTCTTTCCATTACAGCAGACACGTTGATTGTTCTGTCTTTCTTCCGATTAATCTCTTAATAATGATCTCTTACAATTGGATAAAGGATGATTAGTGCTACGAATACACTCACGAGTAGTTGACGAAAGTCTTGAAGCAGGAGTGTTTCCTGCAAGTGGAGTCCGATTCTCCTTGTTGTCAACCAGTGTAGCATTTGATTCTGATCCCGTAAGCGTTGATTCTGATCCTGCCACAGACTGAAAAATATATTTGTGGAAGGGTTGGAAGTTGAAATGAAACCTTGCCATCGTCGTGAACGATCTCTTGCTCTTCTTCGCTTACTGAATCTCGATTACTAGCTAACATTCCAGAGAGATCTGAGTGGTCTTCGTACGAATCATACTTCCAAGATGAGTCGTCCATCTCAAGAATCAAATTTATTCATGAAATTGTAGAAACAATATAAAGAAAAGCATAAAAGGAGGACAAAACTATACATTCGGATTAAGCAACCTTGTCGCTAAGGAAACGTTTAAAATTCGTAGTTCGCGGTCTTTTCAAAGGATGTCATAAATCCCGGTCCGGCTAAAATTCTCCCGGTCCGGCTAAAATTCTCCCGGTCCTTTCTCACTCCGAAACCAACAGAGAAGTATTCCGAAAAGTATTTGGAAAGGTTTCCGGAAAGTATTCCAGAAACCCTTCCGAAAACTTGTCGGACGAGTTTGCGGAAGAGTTTGAGCCGCGACGCGTAACCCACGCGTCGCGTGCTGGCTTGCTGCATTGCTTGTTTGCTTCACTGTTTTACTTCTTGTTATTTATATTACTAGTAATTTCATGGTTATCTTTTTAATATTTGTGCTAAATCGTTAAGCATATCTCAGGGTAACTAATCGCTGACCCCCTGAAGTGGCCCAAGAGAACCGAACCGAACGTGGGTAGTGACGGTTGAAAGGTTAGTAAATGTAATTGTTAGACATCTAGTTGACATAATTCCCAGAGTTTTAGCACATTTTAGACAGCCTATAAACAATCAAGTGGAATTGTGCCTTTTTCGTTATAGAAAAGAAGAAATTGGCATCGCAATTAACTTATGCAAAGAGAAACTCTGTCTACTGAGTGATTCGGATGAAAAGGTATGGATTTACAATCAAGTATTGATTACTGTGTATGATCATTGAAGGAAGAAAGCACTATTCGAAAGGGATATCTGGATAAATTAGTTCAATGGGGATTGGAGGGACTGACAATTTTCGATGAAGATGGAGAGAAAGAATAAGTTGAAATGCTTTTTCAATCGATTGATTCAATATTCCTATTTAGATTGTTCGTGCAAGTGGTCATTGATTCGTCATTCAATCTATTCGAGGAAGTGAATCCAATGTGTTAATGACTATTTCGAAATATAAACATATATGGAGGAGATGAAAATGTGAGTTAAAGCGTACTTTATACTTTTGCAGTACGGAATACGACTGCATAAGAGTCATTTATAACAATAAATGATTGTTGATCTTATTTTAAGTTGTGGCCTTAGTACTCACGATAAGTGTACATCTTCCGTTGGTCGAATGTGTGCTACTTTCCTCGCTACTAGTCTTGTTCTCTCCTCGAATATGAATATCTATCGAGAGAAAGGACTAGCTGCACATAACTATCGTTGTCACGAATGTGCCACGAATCTTGAGTGGTTACCATCTGTTCATCTTGTAATTTTAATGATCAGGTAAGGGCAAATAAGAGGGGGGGGGGGCAAGTATAATCCCTATCTTCCAGACGACGATTACTGCTATGACAGTGAATTTCGTGCAATTAGTAGCGCATCCAAGCAATAACTGGCAATATGGAATTCATGGCTCCTTCTCAACATGTTCTCGTGAGTCTTTCTTCTAACGGCTCATTCAATTCTTATCTCAGGGCTCTCTTTCCCTCTTTCACATGAAGTTTTAACGGATGTCTCATGTTGCAACCTTTAAGGAATTACTCGGAGAAGCGATGTGAGTGAAGTTTGAGATTGTTTCTACTAGTTTGGCGAAAATGACTTATGAATAACCGCACTTGTTTACTCCCTAGTGAAACGCGCTTTTAAAGCCTCACTCTTTGCGATGAGTCGTTTTCAATGAATTACGGCGGTTCAAACAGCTCATTCCTCAATATTTAATTTTCACATAGACGATTTGCTCTACAAGTATTATCTGACTAATACTAGAACTGACTAAGCCCTTCTTTTCAGGGAAACTTTTCGTCAAGGAAAGATAAGAAATCTTGGGTGGTTATCGAACTGCGTCTTCAATGATCGAGACGAGTACGTACAAGAGGAAGAACACATCGTATATGTGAATGAAGAAAGAAGAGATTGAGATCTCCTTGATTTCCCCTTTACAGTAGAATAAATTAGACATGAAATTGATGTGTCGTAGAATTTTTTTAAATACAGAACCTGTGTCATTCATTGTTATCTGTCTTTATTATACTGCCTGTTGGAAATAATTGTTCTGTGATTTTCTTGTCAAATGTTGAATTATTCCCACTGTGCTAATGTTCGTGCTTTATGCTCCCATCGTGTGATGAAATGATGATTGTTTTGTGTAGATAAAGAAGTTTTCTTAAGAAATCAAATGAAATATGACGAAAAGCAAAAATAAAACAAATTTCCATTGAGAGAAAAAAGGGGGCGTGGCTTGAAGATAAGTGTGCACCAACGTGCAAGCAATCACGCGCGCATCGGTTTGGACGAGTTTGTCGGCGGGTTTTCGGCTGCCTTTCCAGATGGTTGCCGGAAACCCTTCCGCATTCTCCCCAGAATAGTCCTCTTTGCGTTTCAGAGCAAAACCCCTGTTTTGCGCGCCAATGGGAATGGGCCATTCAATGGGATTTGCTTACAGTTAGCCGGTTTGTCGCCAGGACGTCTAATTAAATAGGAGATTTCGTTAATTCGTTTTGCGTTGGAAATCCCAAATTCCGTAGTTTTATTCCGTTTGTAAATTATAAAAAATTCAATTACACTGATTTTCTTGTTGCCAAGACATACCTAGATAATCTGAAGCATTTTCCATATTACACCAGCAGAATTTTGTACTAAATGAATTCAAATGTTTACCACTGAACAAACGAAGTTTAACAATGAATGAAGAGGACAACAAACAACGTAACAAAACATAGTTGCTAACGGAAAGATCAAACGAGTGCAGATTTCGAGAAGGCAACAATAGAAGAAGTCTCAACGAATGGTTCATCAATTCTATTCCATACAGATTGAACAGTCTTCAATAATTGATCGAGTACATCTCCTGTCTCATCATTAAGATCATCTCCCTCTGACCACAATTGAGTCCTTAATTAATAAGTATATTAAAATAAGGAATTTACACGATGACATACCTGTGTACTTTGATAAGAGTGGCGAGATAAGCCTGAACTAAGTCGAAGTCTTCGTGCATTTTCAAAGCACTCAATAGCATTCGAAGAAATACCGAAATGACATCAGGAGACAAAGTGCGGATCTGAATATTAATGGGTCATCAAAATTCAATTGAATATTTGCCTCACTTGGAAATCGATAGCAGAGAGTGACATCTTCTTAAGAGTTCGAAATGCGTCGAGGAGATGAGAATGAGTGGATGCACTGAAAAACATTCATTTTTAGTGATTTGACTCGTAAATAAAAATGGATATTAATATCCCTTTGCTATTCCCTCCCATGCACATGTTACATACTTCCTCAATTTGCTAGAGAACGCCGATTCCAATTCAAGCATATTTCTCTTCGCCTCTGCAATCTTCCTTCGTTCGTCTGTATCATCTTTATCCTGAAATACATTTTATTTTCTTGTGAACAAAACGAAATCTATTCGTGCCATACCATGCTTCAACTCAATAAACGCCGTACCTTTTCAAATTCGAATCCATCGAGAGTGGCTGCTGCAGAAAGGAAGAACGGTGCTCGTTTAGGCTTCTTTGCGGGTTCTATCGGTTTATTCCTGGAAATTAGGATTCAGATACCAACAACGACCTTATTTTCACTCAATGGAAATTTCATATGAATATGTAGATGATTATATTGAGTGATATTGTAACGTACCTCTGTCTGATGATATCTAGATCAGGAAGATTAGCCCATCGGGAAGGGGCTAGACCAGACAATTCCACCAGTCGAGACTCCTGATAACATCCCTATGTCTCTTATTGTTTCTTCCTAATATCAAATCAATAACTATTTTATCTCATGAATGGCCCGAAAAGGAACTGACATCGATCTTGTTACTCTCTTCCTTCGCCGTTTCATCCTCTTCATCATCATCCATCAGATAATCCAATGAATCATCATCAATTATCTGAGTGAAGAAGGCTTCTTCCGCATCTCTTTTCACTCCCTATAAGGTCGGCATTCAATCTCATTCCTCTCACTAATGATAACCTTCCAGGATGGTTCATAATTCAATTCGAGAGGTTCCATTTCAATAGGAGAATCGAAATGATTCTTTGATGCCCAGATAAAGACGGCTCGTTGATCCTTCAATTCAATCATTCATTCTTCTTTCACTCAAAACAATATATGGCCCAGAAATTAAGTGAACGTTTAATGAACTACCTCATGACAAGTGGCCATAAATTCGCCCGATGGATTGAATGAGACAGAGATACACGGAGAACCGAATTTAATAACGTCGACGAGATATGAAGAAGCAATATCCCATACCTACAACATATCCACTTCATAAATATAGTATTAATAAGAAAAGTAATAAATATGAATAGATTACCCTTAGATGTCCCTTCTCATCAGATATCATAACCCATCTTCCATCAGGAGTGAATGAAACAGCAGGAATTGATCCCATTCCATCTGGTTGAGGAAATGAACGAACAACTCGACGACAAAGAGAATCAATTAGAGTTACTGAAGCACTTCTCAACTCTGAAATATCAAATCAATAACGATTGTGTCTCGAGTGCATAATATAAGTAGATGGGAATGAACTGACTGTTTCCATCTCTCTTCTCTAGAACGATAGCAACAAGAGAATTGGCATTGCAGGTAGAAGCTCTTACTACATTTCCATCGGAAGGAGCTCTCATCTGAGCAGTGAGAGTTCCCTCTCGAGTATCCCAGAATCGAACACGACCTGAGATTAATTAAATAATTAGAGAAGAGGGAGAGGAATGAATACCTGAAGATGAAGCTGAGATAAGTTCTCTTCCTCTACCATCAATTGTAAGAACCGTAACATCCGAATCATGAGCTGTTGTAGACTGAAATCTTATGGATAAGAAAAAATAGAAAAAAGAAAAAAAGAAACGATATTGGAGAAAGGAATAATGACCTTTGGAGCGACGAGAGTTCGAACGTGTCTCGCACTCTGTACATTGAATACATCGATGTGACCTGATTATATATTGAATCATTAACATTATACAGTGGTGAGGATGAATCATCACCAAAGTCACGTTTGAAGGGGGTAAAACAAGGGGTTTCCGGGAGTTCAAATTCTAAAAAAAATATATTTTTAGACCAATTTTCGGGTTTACGCAGGCTCAATCGCGGGGATGCGCTCCAAAGTTGGTGGGGTCGCTCAACACTGACATTATAATATAATTACCCCCCCCCCCTCTCAGATTTGAGGACACCGTTTATTTCAACACCAAAATATACCAGTTGAATATCCAATGTATGCAGTGTTTCCACACGGAGAAATGGCGATAGCTGTAGCCACACTATTTCGAAGAGCTGGATCCGATTTGAACCGATCGTGTACCAACTGGAAACAACCATAATTATATCAACGCATCCATCCGGGAATACAGTATTCCTTTATCTTACCGAATGTGTTCCGAGAGATTGTTTCCTCGTAGTCCAAGTGGTAACAATGACTTCATTCTCGTGTCTGGCCAATACATTGTCCCATGCAGCTTCTCGGGTCCATCCAAATGCCAATTCAACCACTGGAGGAAGACGAATCGCATCTATATTCACTCCATTCTTTTTCGCCTTTGATCTGACAATGTATGGCAATTATAGTGGATCATCAAAGAAAAAAAGACAATCAATGGTTAAATATCACTGACCTCTTCATTGTTCCAGCAGATCCGAGCTTCTGTCGAAGGGTATCGATAAGCACTGAATATTTCCGAACACTTTCATCTTTACCCGAAGAAATCACCTTAACGGATATAAAAAATATTGGAAAGCACAGTTTTTATAGGACAGAAAATATAAAAACCTGTTAACCTCGTGTTTGCTAGAGAATATGCATGAGTTAACGGGTTTAGCATGACCCTCGTTGATAATCAATTGACGAGGCATTCCATCCACTTGATCAAGAACCCATACACGAAGAGAATTATCCATTGAAGCAGAAATCTAAGATAGAGAGATTATAATGCGAATGAGAGACACTTTAGCATACCATGATAGCCTCGCCATCAATAAAATGCAATAGATGGATTGAGCTTGAGTGCACATTAGTTAGTCTACCGATAAGTGATTGTTTCTCAAGATTCCATACAGCCATCATTCCGCTTGAATCTCCAGTGGTCATCAATGGCTCGCCATCCGTACTACAATAAAACACTAAGACATCTCGATGATGGCAAGAAAAAAAGTCCACAAACCGGAATCCAATCGCAGTTATTTCGTTCTCGTGTTTGAATTCCATAATAGTTTCATCAGTTTTGAGATTTCTTAATTCCACTCTTCCACTAGCGAATCCTACTCCAACCACATCTAATGCGGGTGATTGCGTAATAGATGTGATTCTGCAAGAAGGAGCAACATATTATATGTAATATCATACTCCTTAATAAAGGAGAGATGTCTCCCGATGTCTGTTCGTTTGTTCGCTATTGCGAAAGACACGTAGGCAGGTGACGAAACAATAAACAAGGTCAAACGTGTCGCGCGTTTTTTCTGTTTTGTGAAATGAATGAGGAGCGGAACACATATTGAAGAGACTTCCAGACGATAAGACCCCGCCGAAGGAGGGGGCGAAATAATTAAGAAAAAAAGATTTATTAATACCTCGATTTTTTGGGACATCGAGATACAAACTCGAAAATCATTTTTCCAGTGCGAAGATTGAGAAGTCGCATTCGACCATCGGTCGATCCGAGAAGAACCTATTCCAAAATTGAATTAAACAAGTACAACAAGTGTAGTCATTACCTTATTGAGATAAGTTGAAGGATGGGCGATAACAGATATTTCGAAAATTTCTTTAGGCCATTCGAGAGTCAAGGTGGTCTCTTTCGTTTCAGTATTAATCACTGACAGCTTGTTATCAATGTCGACCTGAAAAACATATTTTTTTTCAAAGAAAAAGGACTAGTAGCTACGAACCACAAAGAGATTATCTCCGAATAAAAGAAGATCCTTGATATCGGATGAGAGCTCAATTTCACTCTCGACGAATCGGCACGTTGGTAGTAAAGATATCTTCGCCCCATTAGCAACATATACTCCCCTTGACATAAGATCATGAGTGACCACATAATTGGATAAATTTACCCGGAATGAGCAGCAATGGCAGTGACGGGATACTCGAGTGGATCAGAGATTGCCACAGGACGGAGATTCGCAGCACTTTAATTGCGTATTAGTTTCCCTCTATCTTCCTTGAACCTCACTTGTAATGAACGACAGTGTTGTCGACTGCACAGAGAAGAGAGTGCATATTCCGGGCTAGCTTGCGCTTTACGAGCCTCACCACTGGCCGAACCTCGGAGCACACAACTCCTACCTGCAACCATTAGCTATAATTCCTTTCCCAAGCAATGAGGTCAAAATTGTGAGAGAAAAACACTATACCTGTCTGTATGGTGCGAAGAGCACCGAGTCGACTCGGCGCATTTCACACTCTGCAAATTATAAACTTATTTGATTAGACATTACGAACATTGAAGTGCAATAGTGATCACATACAAAATAACGAAGGATAAGCACTTGATTTAATACAAGAATACGTGTCTGCCGGAAAGCGCCTCTGCGATACATAAATTTTCAATAATAGAAAAAAACGTGTGAGAGCAGTAAAATGTGTGCTGCTAAAAGTTTTGCTAAACACCGTAATTAGAGAGAGTTAGAGAGCTCTCGAGAGTTAGACAAAGCTCCAGCGTTTAATTATTCATTAATTAATTGGGAAATCGCAAATTCTTTCTTTCTTTTCTTGTGGCTCTTCTTTCTTGTGGCTTTAATTCTTGTGGCGCATTCCGTGAAATACGCAATTACAAGATTTGGTAGCACGATTTGGTAGCAATGTTTGACTTTGGGGTGATTGAATTTTATAGAATTGTTTTTTGGAACGGATTATGCGCTTTTTGATTACCTTTTGACGTAAATAAAAGTTATTCCACTTAATATACTGTTTAATTGGACTTAATTGGATTTCCTCATTTGTAATTTCTTTATCAGATTCAGTGTTTACGCGAGATAGCATTAGAATGTAGAATCATAGAAGCATAGTGATCCCCATGCGTGCTAAATTGACCTTCACAGTTCGTTGGACATACTCCTGGTAGACCTGGCATTCCTGGTGGTCCATTCTTTCCTGGCATCCCAGGTGGTCCATCAAATCCGATGGATCCTTCAGGACCCCGTTCTCCTTTTGAACCCGGTTCACCCCGAATGACATTTCCATTTTCTCCAGGTTCTCCGGGTGGGCCAATTAGTCCGGGCTCTCCGGCAGGACCAGGATTTCCTTCCGGATTCATTTCTATTCGAGCAGATATTCCTGGTAGTCCCTCCATGCCTGGTTCTCCATCATCACCCGATTCTCCATCAATTCCTTTGGGTCCGGGTGGCCCTGGATCTCCATCCTTTCCATTAGTTCCTGGTTTTCCATCTACACCGGGTTCTCCTGATGGCCCTGGTGGTCCTTTGGGTCCCTTTTCTCCTTTTGGACAGGGCATACATGGTGGAGTAGTGATGGGCTCACATACTGGATCAGGGGGAGATTCAGGTGTTCCGGGCTTCCCGGGAGCACCCTGAATTCCTGGTTTCCCATGCCTTCCCTGCTGGCCCGTCACTCCTTTTAGTCCTGGCAAACAACAGGGCGAACATTCTTCGTTGGTAGAACGAATAGTTCGATTTCTGATTGAAATGCTCTCCTTAAGTAGATTGACGACGATTCGTGCGTCTTCCTGAATATAAACAGATCAATAATATAACGATAGGAACTCACAAGACATATTCCAATATCTTTAGTTATTTTGATGTGATGTATGTAGGAATGAAGTAAGGGGAGAGTACATAATAGAGAGACGATTGCAGCAATACTGAAAACAGATGCAGTTGTGAGAACTACTCTGTAGGCAACTGGCTTATCCATCGATAATTACCTCCATTTCTCTTTCTCTCTTTTATACCGTGCCGTTATTAGCATTGCTTTCTTATTAGCCCTTGTCCATAAACACTCGTTAAGTTAACTGGACTACAGTATGCTGACTCGCGGAATATTGTCTACTCGTAGCGGAATCTCTCCCATTCTTTCATTACGGTTCTCATCGGGAGATCCACCTTGTCTAACTGTCCAACGACTCGAAGGAAAAGATAAAGGTGAGTCATTCATTTAGATAACTGTAGGAGACAATAGATTTCTCTTTGAGAATAGACGATTAAAATACAACTTATATACTCGAATGTTGAGGCATCGTCGTCTTCCGAATCAACCGACCAAAGACTAAGAATGCAATCAGCAAAGAACTCATTGCCAGACTTCATGAAGAGGCAGATGTCAGTTATTGTCCATCCTTCAATCCGTTGTATCTCAATCCATTTATAGTCTCTCTCAACTGATTCGGATGCTCGTGTTCTCATCCTTAAGAGTGACGTCCCTGGCGCATTCTGCTCTGGTTGCTTCTATTTTTATTATTTCCCTCGTTGATTTTTGTCCTTACCTAATTATTATGTTACTTGTATAACAGGTGCTGATCTAAAGGAGCGTAAAACTATGCCTCAAAGCGAAGTTGGAGGATTAGTCAAGAAATTGAGGGGATTTGCTGATAAGATCTCTCTTCTTCCTATTCCTTCAATTGCTGCACTAGATGGAGTTGCATTCGGAGGAGGGCTTGAGTGAGTCATTTATTATTCCTTTACCATCAAGGTTACATTTGTTTGTTTTAAGGCGTTAAGAGTTTGTTATGTTCAGAATCTAAACTTTAGATTCGCACTCGCATGTGATATCCGAGTTGCTGCATCTAATACAAAGATGGGACTGACTGAGACGAGACTAGCTATATTCCCAGGTATTATACATGTATAGGTACTATACGGATAGTTACCTAATTCCCTGCGATATATATCAAAATATACTGCTACTACTACTTCTATTTATAATAAAAAAATTGAAGATGGCCCTTAATAATTAATTAAAATAGGGCGATAAAGTTGAGGTGCTGGTGGATGTCAACGACTCCCTCGTTTGATCGGAGGAAGCAAAGCAAAAGAGCTCATATTTACTGCACGTATATTCGATGGAAAGGAAGCGGAGAGATTAGGAGTAGTCAATTCATCCGTTGAGGGTGGACCCGAAGCTGCTTATGAAAAGGTTACTTATCCTCTTGATGTGGAGATCTTCATCTTATTCATCTTTGTTTATCAAATTACGATATTTCAGGCACTCGAGCTAGCTCGGGAGATTATTCCCCGAGGACCCATTGGAGTAAAACTTGCTAAGGTATTCTATTCGCACATATTCACGACGTTAAAAAATGTTCTAGTGAAAATAGAGATCAAGTGGAATAGTGTCCAGAATGATTTTTGTACGTTAGGCCCTCGATTTAATTTTTGAAAATTACCAATTGAAGAACCCGTGTTTCTGTAGCGGTCTGCCCGAACAGAATCATTGGCATGAATTGTTCATCTTATTGAAACAAAAATATTTAAGGTTGTGATTGACACGGCTCTACGCGCCGATTCGGAAGTAACGAATAGAGTGGAGGAACAGGCTTATGATAGGGTATCGTTGATTATCCATTGATTACCGCATTCATAAATAATATGCAGATAATTGTGACGAAGGATCGAGTAGAAGGACTGGCGGCATTCAACGAGAAGAGACCTCCTGTCTACAAGGGAGAGTAATCTAGTGTAAATACAGTATTAGAACATAATTAGATTATGGTAGAGGTCGATTATCCATACTATCTCGTTGCATACTTTTCTGTTGCCATATATGAATAAATGAATGATGTCAATGCATAGGACAAGTAGATTGATTCTGTAAATCTACAGTATGAGATACCTGATCTACTACGATTGAATAGTAAGTGATTACTGTGGTTAAGATGGCTCCAAAATGGGATGTAATGGTTTCCCTTCTCCTCACTCGACGACCAACCATCGCTCCTCCAATGAATGCTATTGAACAAAAGTTTGTTTCTCATTTTCCACTACGATATACCCTATCCACCCTCACATCCACCCTAATCAAGGGCGTTTATAAATATTGAAAGTGGTGAAAAACCTAGTAAAGAATTTCCCTAACACGTGCACGGCGTCTCGAAATTTCTCGTGACACACTGAATGCTCAATTGTCTTGGGACGGTAGACCCGCCCTTGTGTGGAAAATACCTAACACATCTATTACTTTTTATATAAGTAAATTACAGCTTCCAACGTCTCTCACTCAAGCGAGAAGATGATAAGAGCTTGCTGTGCGATTTCGAGCTGAAGTCTAGGAAGGATGAAATGTATGCACCATTTATCGCTCTCATCCCTACCCTGTGACATCTAGGGTTTTGTATATTTGGTGTGGAGTCTATAGCACCTTTCGTAGCCCTCCCCCCTCTCCCCCCCCCTCCCCAAAAAAAAGAAAGAAATTAACAATCTAATTATGTTGTGATTAAGATTGGAAGTAAAACGTGCTCGACTTCTGGAAGAGGGAAAAGATCTTTCTGAATTGGAAGGAGAATTAGGAGAGACAAATGCAATGAGAATTGATGATTGGAACAAAAGACGAGGAAATATCACTAAGGCGTATGTTATACTTTTATTCTTCTTTTATCTCACCATTATTTAAATGAATGAAATGTGATTAATGTTCTTTCTTAAGCCTCGGAATCTCTTCAACGTCATCATCATCTCTTTCTCCTTCTGATTCTTCATCTCTATCTTCTCTCTCACGTCTTCTCGATCGACGATTAACTCTTCTCGTTCAACAAAAATTTGGAAGGAACGATTATTCTTCCCCATGGATTCTCCCTCAGATGAAAAATGAGAATGGAGAAAGTTTAAGTGAGGTAAGAGTAAATAAATATTGTATATGAGTGATAGATAATGAATGATTTCAGACAGCTCATCGTTGTCTTTCCTCGTATCTACCAGGAGTAAATGGAGTCACTTTCTTGAATGCTCCATTCGCAGTTCACACTCATACATATTCCAAAGGAATAAAGAATGAGTTGAAGACTGACGCAGTCGGAGCAAAGGTTAATCATATATTTTATTATTATTCAATATCTTCCCATCTATCAGTTGTTCTTCTTTGCTGCTGATATCGTCATTCCCAAATCGGGAGAGATCAATTTCAATAAAAACGAGGTATGATGAATATAAATCATCTTTTTACATATATTGTATGGTACTTCATAAAGAGTGTATAATTCAGATCGTCTCTCATTCTTGGCTCACTCGGGAAGAGTTATGGACGACTGTGAATGTACTCGACTATAAGAAAATTATATCGAGAGCTATTGTTGAATAGTTTCATGGAGGTTCAAATTTGATCTTTCTCTCTTTTTTTGTCATAGACATCGAATAGAGAAATAGATAGAGTTCAATATAGATCACACTTTCGTTGATTTGTTGTCTGTTTCTATATCATTTATATAAAGTTTTTTTTCTTAATATTACATGACAGTTCTACTCAAGGGCTCGTAACCCATATTCAATTGCTTTACTATAAAGGGCTGGTTAAGAAGAAATTAAATGTGTCCGATTTAGAATTTTTTTTGTTGTCTCATCGCTTTCGAATAGATGTGCGATGCACCGAGTAGGATTGCGTTTTATGAAATTATCGTCGGATTTTACAAGGAGAAATTACTCTATTAATTCGCCTATTTCGAAGATAAGAAATATCGGAGTCGTAGCACATATCGATGCAGGTTTGATAGTGCAAAGACGATGAGCATTGCTTACCTCTAAATTTGAAGGTAAAACAACACTAACGGAACGGCTTCTTTTTCTCTGTGGAGAATTGAGACGTATGGGAGATGTAGATGCCGGCTCTACACTCACTGATTTTCTTGAGGTTTACATTTACCCGTAATATTGAAGTTATATATTTTGACTAGGTAGAAAGAGAACGAGGAATCACAGTTCAATCAGCAATAGTTTCTCTCCCATGGAAAGATCATCGAATCAATCTAATTGATACTCCTGGACACGTTGATTTCGGAGTTGAAGTTCAAAGGTTACATTGTCGAGTGAGAGGTATTGAAGGAAAGATACATGTGTTTAGATGTGTTCGAGTACTCGATGGACTTTTGGTGGTTTTGGATGGAAGTGCGGGTGTTCAGGTACGGTACATGGGGAGTGACAAGTGAGGGGAGGAGGGAGGGGGGGGGAGGTGTTGTTGAGAGGCTATATTTGAGGCGCAAACTCTGACAGTGTGGAGACAAGCTGCGAAATACAATCTTCCTTCTCTATTTCTAATTAATAAAATGGACAAACCACAAGCAGATTTCATGATGTCTGTGGCTTCAATTGAGGATAAATTAGGACTAAGAGGTAAGAATGGGGGAAACAAATGAGGCGACCCTTTTCATTCTCAGCTCTTCCTGTCGTTGTTCCCTTCTCGAGAGAGAATTCAATCGATGGATTCATTGATTTAGTAGAGGGACGATATCTCAACTTATCCGATGGGAACGAATGCGAATGGAGACAAGTGGAAGTAGTCTATTTAGTTTATATTCATTAAGACTTTGATTATCCAGAATCCATCTCACGAATTAGATGTTCTCTTGGAAGGAAGGGAGAATATGTGTCTTGGTCTATCTGACTCGGATGAATTATTCTCTTCTCTTTTCCTTGATAAATATCAAGGAGATACATTGAAAGTAACTCGTGAAGATATTATTGCAGGTGCGTAGATAATGATATCGTTATCTCCTTCAATAAGTCTATTTAGCTCTTGGACGTAGTTCTCTCTCAAGATCTGCGTGTGCTGTTGCATCTGGTAGTGCATTACGGTATATATTGATTACGGTAGATGAGAAGTAGAATATTGATTAATTGAGATCATCATCGAGTGTTCGTCCCTGTCTTGACCTTGTCTGCAATTTACTCCCTTCACCTGAGAATTCAAGCGAATTAGTAAAGAAATCAATTGGAAACCATTTCTCGGGTCTTCTTTTTAAGGTTTGTTCAATACTTATTTTATTATTATAATTGTATGTCTATGTTGACAGATAATTCATGATAAGCGAAAGGGTCGAATCGGATACACTCGAGTGTACAGTGGAGAATTAAAAGGAGGAAGTCATGTTTGGAATTGGACAAGAGGAGAGAAGGAAGGACCTATTGAGGTACTGTACATTATGAGTAATCGATTATCTAATGATTGTATTGTAGTTATTCGAGGCTCAATCAGATTCACTTGATCCGATTAAGAGTGCAAAAGAAGGAAGTATCATTGCAGTGAGAGGATTGGAGAAGAGTTTGACTGGAGATGCATTCATATCCATGTCAGATTATTTATAACAAACAGAAGCAACCTTAAAACTAATTTATTGATTATAGCGATTTCAGAGATTGCGACAAACGAATAATTCCTGAAGAGAATGCAGGATCACATATCATATTTGACGGTGAGAAGGAGGGAAAGGAGTGGAGAGAGAGAGAGGGACGGGGGAGGGGGGGGGGGGTAGGAAGAGAAGATGATGCTGATGAGTAATACAGGAATCGATCAACCTGATCCTGTCTTCTATTGTTCAATCGAACCTCCTGATATGAAGAAGAGACATGCACTTGAAAGAGCTCTCAAAGAATTAGTTGTGGAAGATCCCAGTCTCAGGTTTATCACTTCTATTCATTATATTCGTTAACTTTATTCGTTGAGGGTTCGAGAAGATACTGAAAGTGGACAGACAATTCTAGAAACAATGGGAGAATTACATGTTGAGATTGTGAAAGATAGACTAGTCAGGGGATACGGATTAAATGTATTCCTTGGCCCTTTACAGGTACTTTCTATTCTCTATTCGTGGTTATCCATTTGATCATAGGTATCGTATCGTGAAGTAGTGCAGAATACAGTAGAACACATTGAATACGTAGAGGATACTGTAGATGGACGAACGTATTCGGCTACTGTTAAATTGAGAATCGAACCAGAAGAAGGATTGGGCAAATGGAAAAAGTGAGCGATATTGGGACTACTGTAGATGTGGATATGGATTACAGACTGAAGATGGATCTTCCTCCTGGGACACGACTGCCACGACCCGATTGGCAACAGGGACTAAGAGAGGTACGGTTGTCTAATCGAATGAGGGATATTAAATGATTAAATTGTAACTGATATATTATAGGGTGTATCATCAGCTCTTCATCATGGTCCTCTTCTTTCTTTCCCTGTCTATGATGTGTCCGTCTCTTTACTCGAATTAAATGTATCTGGGGAAAAGTAGGAGCCAATCTAGGTAAGAAAGTATTTGATATTAAATTTCTCCCCTTTCAAATCTTCACACTTTTACTAACTCTTCTTCTTCTTCATACTCATCATTAATTCCTCTTTTTTAGTATGCGCAGCAGCTCACAAATGCATTGAAATGGGACTGAAGAAATGTGGAGTGAGATTAGTTGAACCAGTGATGGAGGTTAGTCATTCTCTCTCTCATTCTTCTCATCTTGATATTGTTAATTTGACTATTCGAGGTGGAATTGACCCTACCAGCGGATTGCCCTTCTCAGGCTGTTCTACACGAATTAACGAGAAGAAGAGCTACTATTGATGAAATGGGTGGAGACGACGAGAGTGAGTGAAAGAGAGAGAGAGATGGGAAAGAGGTTGAATATAACAGGAGAGAATAAGATTCGTGCTACTCTTCCTCTCTCTTCATTGGCTGGTTTATCGTCTGCAGTGAGAACTCTTTCTCGTGGTCTATCACATCTTAATGTTCGACCTATTGGACACGAATTATTGGATGGAGGAGAAGAAATGAGATTGATTAAAATGAGGAGAACGGGGCGATAGAAGTGTATAGGAGCCCGTTTGTGTAAGAATCGAACAAAATGGTAAGAGGGTCGGCACAGTGATTTTTCAAAAAATTGAGGAAAGAGGTTCTCAAGGGTGGTGATCATCGTGATGAACTTCATTTTGCTCCAAATCATTCCGTGCAGCCGTGCTGCAAGGGTGCTGCAAAGCACCTTTTTTCTGTATCTCGGGTATCCGTGGATGAATCTTTATGAAATTTTAATAGCAAATACAATCGACCACGCTGATTTCAACCATGATATTCGCGATTTCTGAAATCCATCAATTTGCTGATAAAAATTTCAATTTTGAGAGCCGTTATTTTGTGACGGCTGAATTTATCATAGAAAGAAGCGCCTTATCGAGAGCATCATTTTTCATACCCAGAGTGTGGGTTGAAAAATATCCGTTTTTTTGCTATCCTTAGATTTATCTTGACTTTCATTCCTCATTCTCTCTTTACTCTCCCCTCGCACCGCGCTCTTGGCGCGACGAATGGGGAATGAAATGGTTTGGCAGTCCGGAATCTCGTTTCAGTGTAGTCCGTGTTTCTATGGATGTGTGAATACTGTCGATCTGGGGCTTCTCAGGGGAAGATGAGAAGAGATCAATTGGGAAAATAAAGCACTGGTTCGGGAATACTGTATTTGTGGTACCGAAGGGTCCCTGCTAATAACGGTATCTGTGGTAGTGGGTCCCGGCTGGGTACTGTATATGTGGCACCGAAGGGTACTGAACGACAAACAACAGGTTGCTCATGTCAACACTTTGGAAAAATGCGAATGCCATCTGAAGTATCTACTTACCGAATGGAATAATAATTCTACAAACAACGTCAATAAATATCCATTTGCTCGCTCCCATCGGTAAGGTTTTCAAAGCAACCATTTTTCATGTATCTATTAACCAAATGTGTAATGTAAAGTGTAAACAAGAAGTAGTGATTTGTCTTCCTCAGGTTGAGCATGTTCGATCGGATAAGCGAAATACGACAGCAAAAACACGGACTAGACTGAAACGAGATTCCGGACTGCCAAACCATTTCATTCCCCATTCGTCGCGCCAAGAGCGCGGTGCGAGGGGAGAGTAAAGTGAGAATGAGGAATGAAAGTCAAGATAAATCTAAGGATAGCAAAAAACGGATATTTTTCAACCCACACTCTGGGTATGAAAAATGATGCTCTCGATAAGGCGCTTCTTTCTATGATAAATTCAGCCGTCACAAAATAACGGCTCTCAAAATTGAAATTTTTATCAGCAAATTGATGGATTTCAGAAATCGCGAATATCATGGTTGAAATCAGCGTGGTCGATTGTATTTGCTATTAAAATTTCATAAAGATTCATCCACGGATACCCGAGATACAGAAAAAAGGTGCTTTGCAGCACCCTTGCAGCACGGCTGCACGGAATGATTTGGAGCAAAATGAAGTTCATCACGATGATCACCACCCTTGAGAACCTCTCTCCTCAATTTTTTGAAAAATCACTGTGCCGAGGTTTGTCCGACTCTTAGGCGAACGGGCTCATAGTCATTGAAAAATACGATTACGGATGATGATAAACGTAGACAATTTTCGCCTAGTTGTTATTATTATGTTTTGTTGCATGTTGTTTTTGTCCGATAAACAAAATACACAGTGAATATTCGCGAGAATCATCCGGTCACTGTAAAGTGTTTGTGGCACTGTTGTACCTGTATACATTACACATTTGTGTGGTTAAAAAATCAACAACACTTTCGGATGCGTAGTCGATAATGGAGGAAATATCAAGGATTTTCCTCGGCAAGTATGCCAGACCGAAGGACAAAATCAATTTAATGGGCGAGATAATGAGATGTGAAGGAGATTCTTATCAAGTATGATAATAACATCCTCCCAGAACATTGTTTTTCTTTGATTCAGAAATCCGATGAAGAAATAAAAGAAGAGGTTATGAACCGATTTGAGAGACTCGGATTGAAAGATAGAATCGCAACTGCCTCATATCTGGAAGGTGCATATTGAAGTGATGTTACTGTAGACGAATATTCATCTAGATGAGATTTCATCCGATGGTTTTCAATCGATGGTTTACTTCCTTTATCGACTATCTCTTTCTCTCGATGATGGAGAAATATTAAAACAATATCGTTCAACTCATGATATCAATGTTAGTTTATGCTTTCATTATTCTTTAATTCTCATCTTTGTTGCAGTTCTCTTCACTAATTAATTCTGATAGGAATGGTTTATCATTTGTTAAAGGGAATAAATATGAGAGGACTGAGTTGCCTTCTACTGATGAAGGATGTGGTCATAGTGCCAGAGGTATAATATATTTTTCTTCACTCTTATCCAACTTTGAAATATCTTCTAATTAAAAAAAAAATGTTGTGATATTGAGACGATTGTCCATCATCTGAAACACGCAATCCTTCTGGAAACTTCTCTCATGAATATCTACCTCTTCACAAGGCAAGTACGAGAGCAAATCCAATGCAAGTGAGTGAATAAAAGACTATTGGTGAAGAGAAATGAAGAAATAAAAGTCTGATTCGGAAATTAATGTATTGTATGTATTAAGCGTGAATGCATCGAAGTATCAATGAGTGGATTTTCCTCCTTCGTTTCTGATGCTCTCTCACGGAAATCAACCTTCCTCTTCACAATACAAGTGAGTAATTTGTTTTTTAATCGCAACGACTAGTTGAATCGATGTTTTTGCGCTGTCAAGGGTCTTGTTGTATTTTATTTTTATGTGTTTCTTATGTGGTCTTAAGTATCTTATGATAATTAGTCATTGATAAATTAAGGATGGATTTGTAACTGCTCAATCTCCTCTCGTTATTAGCAATCAATCGATTAGTAAATCGAGAGCATTTCTCAGACCGATTCTTCAATTTATCAATGAGTTAGTTTCATTCTTCACATCCGAAATAATGAATATGTATCAGAGTATTGAAGACAGAAGACTCTCTTCTAGACATAATTAATAATAGGAAGAGCGACTTACCCTCTCAATTATGTAAAATATTACTCGAATATCTCGAAGAGATAAGGTATACACCTCCTTCCTTTAATATTGGTTCAGAGTAGTAACAAATTGTTCAGAGAGGGGTCAGTATTTTTGTTCTCTATTCGTCCCTTTCCTTGTACACAATCGATTAAAAATAACATTGAACTCATAATGGAGAAAATAGAGCTTTTCATTTCAATATCGAGGAAATTGACTCAACTTCGAAATTCGTCGGTGAGGGATTGACAAAAATGATTACCATTAGTCTTTTAAAAAGTTTTAAACGCAAATTATTACGGTTTACAGTGTGCGGAATGTATTGACGTGCTCAGTCCTTTTCTCTCACATGAATCGATCAATGACGAATTAACAATGCCTATCATTAATCTACTCAGATTTGCCATTGAGAAAACACTCGAGTATGTTGAAAGATACTGAACAAAGAAGATTACTGTAGATGAATGGTTGATTCTTGTAGAGAAGCAGAATGGTTCATGTTGTCAGGGGAAGTTACGGAATTGAGATTAATTGTGGAGATAGGAGATGGTTCAACACTGCATGAACCTTATCGAGGTATGACCTCATTCACTTTATTAGTATATTCACCATAAATAAATTGAAAATCTTTAAGGTGGTCGAATAGAGGGTGAGAGATGGAGGAAAAACTACGGTATCCGAGTGGGATACGGGAAATCAATCGATAAGACTACTGCTGATGAAATAATGGCTGAGGGCAAACTTGCACTTATGAGGTTACTCGGTCATATGAAAACCCTATCGAGTTTTTTCACAGAGTTCGAGATCCTTCTCTGATTGCGGAATATTCTGTTGTGAATTGGAATGTATTAAAAGAGGAGAGAGATGAAGAGAGAAAGAGGATTGCGATGACAATTCAGAGAGGAGTTACTAATGAAATTATTAACCAAATATTTAAAGATTCCATAAAGTGAGTAACGTTAAATGTGAGTTAATTACTAATATATCATATGATTAAGATGGATTCGAACTTGCGGAGATCGATCGATATTTCTATCGAAACAAATTAATCTTGTTGCCAATTCACTCGAGATTGTATGGCAGGTTTTCCTATTGGGAGATCGAGTCACAAGAGTTCCTCATTTCGAGTATCGAATTCATTTTCTAATTCTAATAATATTAATTATTATTAAGTGGTTCAATGAATAAGAGATTCGCTGAGATGAGAGATGCAATCGCTGCTTTTCCTGATGATCATCTATTGGCTGTGAGCTATTATTCAAAGAAGAAAGGAGGTTAATCATCTTATTACATTATTATTCCACTTGAGATATCTATGTGATTTGTATTTAGCTCCTCATATAACTCTCCAAGTATCGGGTGCTCTCTCTATCGTAGTCTCATCTTCCAATATTTCCATCTACACCGAAGCACACAAACTCCTATCCAAATTATCACAGGTGTATCATCAAATCTCACAGGTACCACTTCATCTACCCACTCAATCTTCTCTGTATTAACTATCTCTTCTCATTTGTTCCTTCAGGCGTATCTGTGTCTCCCTCCTCTTAGTAAAGGATGTGATGAGATACTGAGATCACTACACAAAGGACTCGCTGAGGTGAGAGAGAGAGAGAATAATTAGATGATGAAGAGGGGGAGATAATTGCAGATTACTCATTGGGTGGGCAAATTGTGTGGTCATTTGTGTACTCAAGTGCACGAGGTTGTATGGAAGGAGACTAACAAGGTATGACAGGATGAAGAAAGGGAATTAGAAGAATAATATGTTCAACTTAAGGAAGTTCTTCGTTCTCTTCCCTCCTTCGATCAAATATTTAGTATTCATCGGAAATGTCTCAAACAATTGGCGACTCGTTTATTCCTTCAGTCATCAGCTTCTTCATTATCATCAGGTCAGTTCTGTTCTTCTAGAGGGAAGCCCCCCCCCTCCTCTCTCTCTCTCTCTCTCTCTCTCTCTCTCTCTCTCTCTCTCTCTCTCTCTCTCTCTCTCTCTCTCTCTCTCTCCTTTTCAGCTCTCCATTCATCAATCGATGCTTCATCAGACTTCGCCCGTAATATAGAGGGTAATGAATGGAAGAAAGCAGCTGAAAATTACATCGATTTCATTGAAGCGGCTCAGATGTTCACTCATGGTTAGCTATTGCCAATTATGCATATTACTACACAAATATTGGAACTTCTCTGTTTTTTTGGCCCTGGATACGACCGCTCTGAATGTGAAGGGGGTAGGGAATGAGAATAGTAGGGAGAGAATACTCTACGGGAAAAGGCGGGGCCAAAAAACAGAGAAGTGTCCAAATACTAAATTATATAAATATTAAATTTTAAATCCATGCATTTTACCTAGGTAAATAATATATAAATCAGTACATAATTTTTTTCAACAATAAACAATATAAAGAAATAAAAGTAAAGGTTTTATTCCTTCTTAGGTCTGATGGTCGACGAAGATCCTTTCCTTTTACGATCTCAATTACTCTTTCTTATCGATCCTGACGAGAAATTCCGAATGTGAGAAAATTTATTACTATCAGTTTCATCCCATTTTTCTTAATCTCTATCACTTATTATTACGCGTATTAACGTATTAACTTGGTGCATTTTTATTTGTCCTGATATCGTTCTACGGATAAATCAATTTTTTATCCGTACGTTTGGACTGAAAGAATGGAATGGGAAATAGATTGAAGAGAGGAAATGAGTACCAGTTGTTCATTGGGAAATGATAGAAGACAAGATAATGGAGAGGAAGAGAAAGGAGGACTCGTAAAATGTTTGAGAGAAGTGATGAGATCAGTTAAGATAGGATAAGAAAATGAATAGAAGGAGAATAAATAGTGACATGGAAAAGAGATGGATATGGAAAGGATAATGATAATACTCGTACAAGGATAATATGGTGATGATCAGTGTTTAGATCGAGATCTTTCTCTGATTGAAACAGGAGATGATACGAGTGGTTCTCTCAATGAAGTTTTCTTCTGAATCTTCTCTTTAGTTGGAGATAATTTGAGACATATTCCATCTCCTTTCTCTCCATCGATCATCACTGTGTATTCACTTGCTTTCTCATAGATCATTGAAGACCTGAGAAGGGAGAATTGAATGACGAGAGAGAATAAGGATTCATTTCACGAATTCGAAATTGAACATAATAAAAGGAATAATGAATGAGTAACCTCTTAGTTGAAGTATGATGTATATTGGATAAAGAAGGACGACTTGAAGTAGAAGAATAAAAGTGAGCAGAGATATATCTCTCACGAAGATCACGAAATTGACGAGTGAAGAAGAAATATAACTGAATCAATCAATTATATCAACTGACTTTTCATTCTAAACATTTTGAAGATCAATCACAAAATAAGGAATGTAGAGAGAGAAAGAGTGGACTAACCATGGGATTGGCCATACTATTCACATTGAATAGAATGTTGATTATGTCCTTTACGAGAACAAAACTAAAAAGGATCTTCATTAATTCATTTTGAAATTGATTCCTTCTTTTGACAAGGGAATATTTTAAATAAACTGACCCCTCGCCTTCACTCTCTTCGACAAATCGAATGATGAGACCTCCTGAGAAGAAGGATATGGATTATGATAGATGGAAAGGAATTCATTACCTGTGTGACAAAAAAAGAATAGAAGTACAATAGAAATGAGGAGGGAAATAGTTCTCTTCTCTTGAGCTATTCGACTTCTATGAGTGGATGTCACTCTTGCCTTCGATATTCTGTGAAGAATAATAAGTGTGACCATCGTATTGACTTACTTGAGAAGAATTCGAAGATTCAGGCAAGTAAGGAATGAAATAGGAATGAAGTAGACCAGAAGGGGATATAATATCAATTCTCTCTGAATAAACGGCTTAATTTATTCAAAAGAGATACTTAATCATACCGTAAACTTGTAGGTGTGGTTCATTGTGAGATTATTGGGAAAATGATAGATGAAATTCGTGGGTGCAAATCCAAACAAATAACCTTCTCTGTAATAGAAACTCGTTGATATTTCTACGAATTGGAAGCCTGATGAATGGGAGAAAAAGAGAAAAAAGACCCACTTTTCCTCTTTTCGAAGTGTCCTCCAATCCCAATCGAATTCATACCATTTAGAAACATTGAATAGAATTGCGAGAATCGAAATTAGAACTAGAGGTAGGACCTGTGAACGTGATTAATTAACAGATTTGATAATGATTCTTACTCTCGGGCCCTTTGATTGCACTGTAGACAAAGGATTGACTATTGCCTGCAATAAAGAGAAGATTAGTGAGAAGAGACTTCAGATATGACCAACCCGATGTCTTTCGATTGATATGTATGATATTGTCCAGATTGAAGCGCAATTGGATGCTAGAAGAAGAGGAGAAAGAAGACCAGTTGAAATATATGTCAGTTGGCCAGTCCATGAGATCTCAATGGAAAGATGACGAAGAATGACAAGATCAAAGAGTTCGAAGGAGGAGAGGGGGGGGGAGAGGGAAGTAGGAGAGAGAGAGGGAGGGGAAAGGAAAGGAAGAATATATACCTGATTGAGTTCGAAGAAGTCGATGAGAGCTGGTAGAAATAAGACGAGAATAGAGAGTGATAATTGAAGAATATCACAAAGAGAAAGAAGAGTAAGAGCAGGTACGAGTGGATGAGATCTATATGAAGAAGATGATATGGAATGAGAGAGAGAGAATTATATACCTTGTCTTTCTGAATACAAGGATACACCATAGATTGAGAGATATACCGATGAATGAAATGAGTGGAAGAAGGAAGACATCAAGGAAACAATCGATACCACGAAGATATCGAAAGTTATAACACATCTGAAGATGGAATGATTAAGTGAAGAAATGATAGGGGGAGATGGTGGAGGAGAGGAAAGAGCATGATAGTTAGCAGAGGAATTCAAATTAAATCAGATTCCAGTGTCGGGAGTTGAGAGGGGAGGAGAGAACGTGAGAGAGGGGAGGGAGAAGGAGAAAGGGGGGGGGGTGGAAGAGGAAGATGTTTCGTGCTGGACACATATCAATCATAGGTAGTCGATAAGACCTTTTTCTAATACTCGTTCGGTCATTTAAGAGTAGCTTAGACACATAATGGGAGGTGGAAAAGGAGATGGAAAAGGAGGAAGATGAGAAAGCAAAGGGAGGTGGGAAAAGAGGAGGAAGGATGAATATGGAGGATGGGTCTGAAACGTCTATAATCCAATTATAATCGTGTATATTCAGGGATGAATGAGGGGGTGTTTCTCACTTGAGTCCATGAGAGAAATTCGCTGTTACAAAAATAAAATAGTACTGTAGGAATGAGCGATTGACAAAGATTTAGATTATGTTGTGAAATGATGCGGCTTCGGATCTTTTGTGCAGAAGAATTTTGTTGAGATAGATAGATATGGATAGAGAAGGAAAAGAGGGAATTATCTATCTTCCCGCTTGATTCACACCAAGGGTTTCAACCTCAATGGAGGAGAGACTTGAGAAGATGAAATGAAGTTGCAAGGAATGAAAAAGAGAAGAGAGAGGATAAGTTGAAGATGAGATTGAGATAAATGAAGAAGGATGGAAGAGAGGAGAAAAGGGACTGTACGTAGAAAAGATGAAGACGATGGGGTGTTTACAACCGACAAAATGAGAATATTATTATTATGGGGATCGTAGATATTGGAAATTGAGACGGTCGAGTAAAGAAGAGAAGAACTGTCTATTTTATGGATATGAGAGGGACATATTTATTAGTTCTCTTTTTCAAGAGAATCAAAGGGAAAGAAGATAGACTGATCCTGAAGGGAAAATGACTTGGAATGAGCAATGAAAGATAATGCAAGGAGAATTGTAGATGATGCATATTGGTCATTAGAGAGAGAGGGTATAATAGAGAGATGAATGAGAAGGTTTAGGAATGAGGAAAAAGGAAGGAGAAGAGGGGAAGTGAGGTGAGAAGAAATAGAAGAGATTAGAATACGAATTGGAAGAGGTCAAAATGGGAAGAGAGAAATAGAGTGATTACCATAGGAAGAGAGAAGGAAAGGAAGGAGAGAAATGTTTATTCCCGAGAGAATTTGATTGAGATCATGATGGATTTATGGAGAAACGATTGATTTGTAGAGGATATGACATTCTGATTATTCACAAATGGATAATAGGGGGATGAACGATGGAGATTGAATGAAGAAAGAGAGAAGAAGTTAGAATAGAGAAGAGAGAATGTGATGTGAAGGATATTGATATGAGTGATGACACATCGAAACATAAGAAGATAGAAGGACAAATGGAAAGAGAAGAAGAGAAATAGAAAGGAGATTGGAAAGGTAATCGAGTAGAATAGAAGAAGGACTCATTTTGGATACGAGAAAGGATTGAAACATGATTGTCCTCTTTTTCGACTACGAAGGATATTTGGAGGTGTATAAAGGAGAAAGAAAGAAGGAAGAAGGGGCGATTACGGAAGACTTTTGAAGGGTCTCATGATGGTATAGTGATAGATAATATAATATATGAAAGTAAATATGGATATCAACAAATAAGGTAGAAATGATAAGATGAAAGTGACGATAAGGTAGAAACTCATTAGAGGAACAGTTTTTCAATTTGGTGTCTATTCAAATATCTCAATTGGGAGCTGATTGATAATTCTGAATCTCGGTAAATTCACTTTAGATTTTTTGAAACAGACTGGAAAAATGTAGTTTTATTTCAACAGTTTCAGAAGTTCAAATAACTATCGTCTGCATTCTCCTGTTCAATGTCTCTCAATGTCTTCCAACAGTGTTACCGGGTAGATATTCATAATCTCGCATCAAGGACTTACGTTAGACAGATATTTGTGTGCCTCATCCACATATTAACGGTCAGAAAAATTTGTGGTGAAATTTTTTTTTTAAAATTGGATACGTAATTAACGGATTGATACATACATCGAATGATGTGGAAAGAGTAGAGGAGAAGAAAAAAATAACCTTTGCTAAAGAAAAGACAATGATTGTACGAAAGGAGAAGATCTCAATTTCAAAAACCAGAGATAATTAATTGATTACGGAAGTGAAGCTAGAGATGAGCGGAAATCTGAAAAATCTAATTCAAGGGGGGGAAGGAGTTCACACACTTTTTATATAAGTCTTCAAGAGTTTAGACGGTGGAATTTTTTAGGGTTATTTTTGAAGTTGAGATTTCTTCATTTTTTCTATGTTAAAATTTATTTTTCTTCAAAATTGTGGATTCTATTTGCATAAGAAAAAAAGGGATTGAAAGTTATTTTTCAGAGTTCTTCTAATAAGGAGAAGTTGACAAGTTAATATTCTCAGAATAAGGACAACTAATAGAGTCTGGTTTCCACATCTTCACAATATTCACTGAAGATTACTGCATAGATATGTAGTATCTAGATAGCACTCGAAAGATACTGTCGAATGTGAAGATAAAGGGCATAAGGTGTGAAGTGAGGGTATGAAGAGATAGTCATGACGATTTGAGCATAAATATTGAATGGGTGAGATAAGAGTGAATTAAATTATGCGCATATTAAAATATTCTAATTACGAATTATGTTTAAGAAGGTGATGGTCGACTGTCCTTCCTTCTTTTGTCTATGAGGAAAGGAAGGATGAATTACTAGTTATCAACCATTTTATTCCTTGTTCGTCCTCATCAAAATATGTGAAATGAAGTAATTTATTCGTTTTACGACCACTATGAATAGGATGCACCAATTGACTTCCTTCAACCATCCTTTTCAATTTAGGGACTTTTCTTTGATACGAATAATCATTGCAATCATCAATAATAATCATCATTCCTTTTCCGATTCTTCCCTATTCGTTCTTCTAAGAGAGACCATTCATGTCTTCGTATTCGTCTCTCCATCTCTCTTCCTCTACTTCTCTACTCGCTCTCTCTCTCTTCTTTCTTGGATGCCTGGGGCAGAGACCTCCCCAAGAGGGAAGAAGAAAGAGTATCTCCCTCCTCCCCTCTCTCTTCTTTCCCTCTCCTCTCTTCTTCCATCCTCATCGATTCCCTTGAATGGGACAGCAACAATCGGGATTCGTAGTAGAGATTGCTTCTCCTCGTCTTGGAAGATTCCAAGTGATTATATTCATTATTCATTCTATTCATATTCTTCTTTATTAAGGCTCTTCCTCAGAAAGATCCGGAAGATGAGGAAAGAAGTTCTCCTCTTTCTTCTCCCGTTGGTTCAGAATGGAGAATTATATCTAATCCGTGCAGTGAAATGTTTGGAACTCAGAGATTGAGGTGTGTGCTCGGAGTTGTCTCTTCCATTCCATTTACATCTTAAATTGATGTCCCGCTCTTTCTTTCCTTCATCCTTTTCTCACATTTCTCCCTTCTACATATTCCCCTTTTTGTCAACCAAATGGAAAAGATGACAAATGATGTAATCTAAAGAGTCTAAAGAGATAGCTCCATCACAGTTACACAGTTTGCTTAGGTACGGCAGAAACGGCTTCAATGGGAACTGTAATGACATTTCTTCCCTCGATCATTTTAATACTTTCAGAGGACTTATTCAAAAGTTATACAAACAACAGAAATTATTCAATGAAAGCGATGCTAAATTGGTGAGATAATGAATATGATGAGTGTCTAATAGAGAATGAATAGATGTTCACTTCTCTTCACGCTCTTGATCCTGCTGCTGATATTCTTCTTCCTCTTCTCACTGTTATATCAAATGCTACTGCTATTCAATCTAATCAGGTCCATACATTCAATGTATTCAATAGTTTCTCTTCTCTTCTTGGATCGAGTCCATAATCTGCCCTTTCCCATGGATTTCCCTTCTTTCCATTGAGAGATTCACTTTAGAGACTGGATAGAGACTGGATAGATGTAATAAGACTAATTTTCCCTATTTCAAAGTGATAACATTCTTTAGGGACATTCACGTAAAAATTCAAACTCTATTTAAAATTCCTATTTTTCTGTTGTGGGGGTCTCGGCCATGCAGAATTATGATAGCACTTCCAGAATTTTAAAATATTTTAAATTAAGCGAGAACCAACCACCCATGCTAAGCCCCGCCCACCGTGGTGTAGTGCCAGCGAGTGCGCGGTTCGGTTGGTCACATATTTTCGACATGTCAACTATTGAAATTTTCAAATTGTCTTTCATTCTTTCTTTTCTATTCTGTTTTGTAGAGCATTTTCGGAATATCAGTAATTGACCAGCGAAATGGTAGTTTTTAATAGATGGCGTTCACAATACGCTCAAATTAGTTCACGGTATACGGTAACTGCGAATTTTTCACTGTACTTGCACTCAAAGTATTAAATCATAGCTTAAATTTGTGATTAACACACACTGTCCGACTCTTTAAATAGAGTTATACGTATAAAATAAAGAAAATAATTCCAACTATTTCACATTGACTCGTTAAAGTCTTCGCCATTCGCAAACTTCATCATCGATTATTGAAGTTCCGATGATTTGAATTTTTCTAATTTTCTCTTGAAGCCTTGCTCTGATAAGGAACAATGTGCCAAGCACGAAACTGGACTGCTGCACTTCCTAAATTGCTCGCTGGATAATTTATTTCAAAAAATTGCCGATTTTTAAATGTTCACGACCCGATTATATCTTTCCGATATTTTGAATATTTTTTATTTTGTTTACTGCGAGTTATAATCAATAGTCTTTTTATTATAATCGTAAAATTAGAGTGCTGCACCTTTTAATATTTGATAAATCTTGAAATACATTTTTTTTCCACACAAATTTGAATTCCCACAATCGACGTTTATCACTAATGGCACATACCTTTCCCCGGCTCTCAATTTTTATTTTCTGGTTTGCATGTCCCTAAACATTCTTCGTGATATTTTCCATAACTTTAATTCTTTTGTGCATCAATGAACCATTCGAGATTACTCTATGTATCTACATTGTGAAGGAGAAACACTCTTCATCTAATGAAATAGATAGGGTCATTTGGGTATGGAGGAAAGAGGATTCTCTAATGAGATGAACAAGGGAAGGTCTCCATTGCATTTCCAATAAAAGGGTCCCATAGGAATCCCCATAGAGAGAGAGTGTAAATGGTTCCTTCGTAGAATTTATGAATTTGCATTATAGGTAATTCTTCGTGAGAATGGAATAACTCATCGAATCAGTGAGATGGTCTCATCTGGTCTCACTCTTTCTAAAGGAGGAAAAGTTATGCTCATGCAATGTCTAGCTAATATGGCAGTTAGCAAAGAAAATCATGTCAGTTTTCATATCTTTCTTCCATTTCACAACTGAATATTCGTGAATTCGTGTTTTTTAAGTAATAAATTGTAGAAAATTCTGTCTCCGTGCATTCCACGGTTAATTGATCGAATTTCAACGGGAGATGAAACTGAAGGAAGTGTAGCAATGCAAGCACTCACTAATCTATCCATTGATATCACTAAAGATCAGGTACTGTCCCTCCCCTTCCTCTTCATCCATTGACTTCCTCAGATTGAAATGTATTCTCGTTGTATACCTCGTGTTCTCTCTCGAGTATGGCTAAGAGGAGAACCATCACTCGATGCTCTTCGATTACTCGTTAATCTCAGTTGTTGTCCTGATCTCGTCCCTCATATACTTGGATCCAAGGTGAGTCCCCTCCCTCCCTCTCTCGTTCACTCCTTCCTTCTCAGATTATCAATGGTATTCTATGTGTTCTTGATACAGACAAGACAGAGGTCAGTTCCCCCCCCCTCCTTCCCCTGCACCTCCTTCTCTCTCTCTCTCTCTCTTTCTTTCTCTCAGATTTTAATTCGTGCGATAACATGGATTCTGTGCATGTCATCAGCAGTTGATGCACTACATATAACATACGATAAGCTTGGTCCATTCATAATCGATCCATTTGGTAATCCTTCTCATACTCTCTTCCATGCTATATTCGGATATCGAGCGAGAAATGAGGTTTGTCTCTGAAGGAGAACAACTATTTCCTTCCTTTATTGAGAATGTAGATAGACAAAGAGAATGTTCAGTTGGAGAAGAGAGTGGAACTCTTAGTGAAACATCCACAACCCGATATATCCAAGAAGTGTGTTAGATTACTGGAGATTCTATCTCAGGCGAGTCTTCTCTTTTCTATTTATTCCTATTTCTTCCATTACAGATTCCTCTTCCTCCTGCAGCAGGATTCCATCTTAATCGTCTCTAATTCTCTTCATTCCCATTATCTCTCCTTTTCTCAATCCGTCATCTCTTCCCTACGAGTGAATCTCTTTCTCCATTCATTGCCTCTTCTCTCCATTCCCGTTCCACTTCCTCTATGGAATGATTCGTGTATTTCTTCTCTCACTTCATTCCGCATCTTCAATTAACGAGTTCTCTTTTCCATCAGATGAATCAATTTATGCTTCTATGATATGAGATCATTGGGAAGACAATCAAAGACTACTCGTAATACTGAAAGGAACCGGGCAAATTGAGGAATGAATATCACCGAGGAAATCGATAATTGAGAGAAAAGATCATTGATCAACTCGAGAATGATTAGAATGGAAGGAAGGAATGGGAGAGAGAGAAGCACAGATCCCATCGTTAGAATGATAATATGTTAGAAGTTTGATTGAAGAACTCTGAAAGAAAAGGAGAGTTAAAGTGAGAAAGAGAGAATTTCGATTCGTTCCATCTTCTAAATAAAGTACTTCCAAAGCAAATTTAGATAATACGTGTTATATCGAATGTCTTTAATAGAACAATGCCTAACCTGCCATGAAACCATAGCTGCGAGAATAAGAAGATGCCACCACTGATGAGAACATCCAACGAGATCGAAACTTCCTGAAAAAGTACAAGAAATTATTCCATTTATCTCGTTTTCGATTGGATGTTGGGCGAATATTTGAGATTTGTTAGCATTAAAAGAGTTAACCAAGAGAATGAAAAAAGAAAGAAAATAAAGAGGGAAGTTGAGAAGAATTTTACAGATTAATTATGGAAGAGGTTGAGATGGTATTGAGTGAGATATTTTTGAGTGTATTTTGAGTGAGACGAGATAGTTCCTACGTTCCTTCCAGCATCACATGAATAAATATATGCATTGATTATCTAACCAGGTCGAATCCTCTCAGGGAACATGGATACGTAGAAGAAAAATGCAGCTCCAGTTAGAGTGTAGACAATAAGGACACTTGGAATCCATTCCTCAAATCAAGTATACATTGGTTATTGCTTTCAATGAAATGAATGATACCACGACATGCGGATTATCGAATCCTCCATGAAGAAGCACCCAATGAACAATTGGACAAAGACCAAACAGAATTACAAGACTATAGATTATATGGACCCATCCAATACGAGACCCAATCACCTCAATATAAATGTTTTAATTAAATTATAATGGGCAGATGGTGAAGCAAGTAATGTAGATAGATATTACCTTACTACCCAAAGAGTCTTTGCTGAATGGGACAATTGCGGTGATGAGGAAGAGACACAGAAGAACAGCGAGATAAGATCGAAGATGACTCTCAATCAGAGAGGTTAGTCAATTTTTATTAGATTTCACTTCTTTTCAATTTCTATCTCTAAATTCGAACAAGAGAAAGTTCACGAAATAAGTGATAGAAAAGGAGGAAAGGATAGAAAAATGAGGAATGTCGACCTTGAAGTGATTGGCAAGTTATTGGAGAGAATAGTGATGTGTATGAAGTAATTAGTGAACAAGTTGGTACGTCAAACCTCAAAGCAATAGAAGGAAGTGTAGATACCAGTGATGTACATTGACAGAATTCCTCAACCAATTTACATTTAATGGATTGAGTTATACGAATAAACAAACCTGCAGATATTCCGAATAAATCCAATTGGAGATAATTCTGTCGAGAACGAGCACTTTGACATCCAAAGATATGAAATGTTGCAGAAAGGAACATACAAATCTGAAGAAGAAGTGGAACGTAAATGAATGAAGGGGGAGGGGATTCACCTGAGCTCCAAAAAGAGACAATGACACAACAATGTGTTCTGTTGTGGAAGCATCTATCAATGGAAGGGAATAGAAATTACGCTCAATTTGACAGTAAGTAAAATAGATGAATCCAAGGAGATGTGACCAGATGTTAATTGTTTCATTCGTCCAATGGAACATACTGTAACGAAGGAGAGAATGGATAGATAATGAAGATAGAATTGAATACCTTTGAATACACAATGAAGCAGGCATCTTCGGAGGTCGATAATGATGAAGAACATGCTCATTTATCCATAGTGATTTATCCAATGAATTCCTATGCTGAAGTCGAATTGAACGATGACGTTTACAATGAGTGGAGAAAGTACAGTGGACACAGCGAACCATCTACAAATGAATCATACGGTACTGTAAGATTAGATAAGTTTAAAGAATTTATTCATTTCGAGATATCATTTTAGGAACGGGAATCGATTGAGAAGAGATGGAGTAATGAAAAGGACTAGGAGCACTTCTCATCTCTCTCTACTATTTCTCTAACCGGAATAAGACATCCTTCCCTCTTGCTCTCTCACCTTAAACGGTGTCTCTGCCAAGGAGGAGTCTGGACCGGTTCCAATTTGAATCTCCCGCTATTCACTCAGGAAATCATAAATTGGCGCAAATTTAAAAAAAAAACTACTCTGTTCCGAACACATTTTTGCAATAAGGTACATCCAGATCGTAGCATGATTATGTAGATCTACGTATAGATAGTTTAATCATTACAATTGACGAATTCATATTTTCTATTTTTTAAGCGCGATGAAAACATACATTTAAACTAATTTATCAAATTCCGGCGCCAATTGGCAATTAGAACACGGAATTTAGAGTCCAGGCAAGACTCGGCTTTTTTTCTCCGATTGACAGCTAAGTAGCATCCACCGATCAATAACGATCAACCACCGTAGTCATTAACGATTAGGCACGGCGACGATGTTTACAGATGATCGAAACAATTCACAAGTTTATGCGCAAACGGAAGCTTTCCTTACCCCATTTCATGTTATCAATTTAGTTTTACAAAAAAAATAAAAAATAAAGAGAAATAGGATAAATAAAGAGGGTACGAAACCCGACGATTTGAGTTCAAACGGAGCGCATCACGTGTCAACCTTTTTTATCAGTCTATCGCAAACTGAGCGGGAATTGTGAACTGATTTTCTTAAATATTTTAACGAAACTGCCATGTCCTTCGTTTCGCGTCAATGCCCGCATTCCTGCTGAATAGCATCGTTGAAAACAGTCTCCAGAAGATCGATAAGCTTTCAAAGTAAACTCAGATCAAAGCTCAAGAACTGAGCTACAGTAATCGCGATGTCACGGTGTGTCACGAACGTTACTTAACTTTTCAAAAATCATTTTCTCAAAAACCGCCCGTAGATTATTCATAGGGACGGCGGCGCGAATTTTTGAGTACGAAATATTGGACTACACCCTCCGACGTTTTTCTTGTCAATCTACCGTAATCTTTTTCCAAATTTCTTTCACAGTTTTGCATCTCATTTTAAAAATAAATAACACTTTTTATGATCATTTTTATTAATTACGATTGCTAAAGAATATTTCGAAGAATATATCATACATGATGACACATATAAAGAGGCAAAGAGGAAGTGGTACGATGCGATGCAAAAAATGGACTGTTTTCAAAAATAATATTTAATTCATATTTCTATTGGTATTTATAGATTAAGGTACACAAAAAATGATTATAAAAACAGAAATAGAAATAACATTGTGGTTTGAAAGAATGAGGTCGGGAAAGTTCGTCAATTTAACGTTGTAAAAATGGTTTTCACCAAATATTTAAAAAACCGCCGATAGATTATTTATAATTTTTTAATGGTGATTAGAGGAGGGTAGTGTGAAGTGGTGGACAGAAAAATATGAATAATCTACGGGCGGTTTTTGAGAAAATGATTTTTGAAAAGTTAAGTAACGTTCGTGACACACCGTGACATCGCGATTACTGTAGCTCAGTTCTTGAGCTTTGATCTGAGTTTACTTTGAAAGCTTATCGATCTTCTGGAGACTGTTTTCAACGATGCTATTCAGCAGGAATGCGGGCATTGACGCGAAACGAAGGACATGGCAGTTTCGTTAAAATATTTAAGAAAATCAGTTCACAATTCCCGCTCAGTTTGCGATAGACTGATAAAAAAGGTTGACACGTGATGCGCTCCGTTTGAACTCAAATCGTCGGGTTTCGTACCCTCTTTATTTATCCTATTTCTCTTTATTTTTTATTTTTTTTGTAAAACTAAATTGATAACATGAAATGGGGTAAGGAAAGCTTCCGTTTGCGCATAAACTTGTGAATTGTTTCGATCATCTGTAAACATCGTCGCCGTGCCTAATTATTCATATTTTTCTGTCCACCACTTCACACTACCCTCCTCTAATCACCATTAAAAAATTATAAATAATCTATCGGCGGTTTTTTAAATATTTGGTGAAAACCATTTTTACAACGTTAAATTGACGAACTTTCCCGACCTCATTCTTTCAAACCACAATGTTATTTCTATTTCTGTTTTTATAATCATTTTTTGTGTACCTTAATCTATAAATACCAATAGAAATATGAATTAAATATTATTTTTGAAAACAGTCCATTTTTTGCATCGCATCGTACCACTTCCTCTTTGCCTCTTTATATGTGTCATCATGTATGATATATTCTTCGAAATATTCTTTAGCAATCGTAATTAATAAAAATGATCATAAAAAGTGTTATTTATTTTTAAAATGAGATGCAAAACTGTGAAAGAAATTTGGAAAAAGATTACGGTAGATTGACAAGAAAAACGTCGGAGGGTGTAGTCCAATATTTCGTACTCAAAAATTCGCGCCGCCGTCCCTATTAACGATAGTGTTACTGTAACCCTAATTCAGTTATTTGAATTCCCGCGTTTCGACGTTTATTCATCGGCTCTCAATTTTGAAATTCCCGGTTAACGCGTCGGGGAGTCGCGTTGCGTCTTTTTTTTTTTTAATTAAAAGTGCGTGGCGTGGTTTTCAGTTTTACCGTTGTTTATTTAATTGTATCCTTCCCTAACACATGCTTTACAGATCCAAGATCTCAAAATGGCGAATATTGATAAAAAAGGCGAAGATTCGGCGATGGACGTGGTCGAGAATCCGGTTCGTTTTCGATTACTCCAACCAATACTTTCTGGTGGTTTCAGGATGCATCTTTGGATACTCAAAATGAGAATGAGATAACGAAGAGTGCTACAAAGGAAGAGATGAAAGTGGAAGAGAATGTGGAGCAAGCAGGGGACGAGCACACGGATGAAATAATCGAGGAAGATGAGATGGAGGAATCGGAAGAGATCGAAGAGAAACCTACAATCGAGAAGACGAATGAGACCACTGGGACAGTCAATGCATACGCCATCACTAAGGTCGTCCAAGATGCATCAAGTGTCGATATTGGAAAGTTCGTACCCATTGATTTCGCTTCATTTTTTAAATTTCGTAATTGTTCATGTTGGTATTTTTTATTCCCTTATTTTTCAGATGCATGATTATGAGTGGTCTTCCTTCATCGTTATACGATGATGACGACGATATATTCAATGAATGCATAATCTCAATGCTCGAGGAAGACTTCACAGTGAAGAAAGACAGTATCGCGAGCATCACTAGACTTCTAAAGGGAGAGGATGAGGTATAACTTGTGCTCCACTCGCATATTCTCTTTTCTTGCGTGCACTCGAGAGTGTATTTATTTCATCATGGCTCTGTGGTTGATGATGCAATTGTGATCATCCCATATATTGATCTTGTATTATCCACTCTGAAATGCCTATACTCATCGGCAGGAATTGTGGCAAACTTTGTTCCATGATGGGAATTACTTGCTACGAGTGATGTCATTATTAACTATTTACTTATTTCCTCAGTCTGTCTGATCTGTGAGATAGCGTGTAAGACGTAAATTGGGCCTAGTCTGGCCTATGGTTGTATTTGGACATAGCTTGTTGGGTTCTTATTAAGAGAGTATTCAGGAGAACGGATGCCGTGTGATGGTCCTCTTCAAAACTCGAGTGCACAAGCATAGAGTTATGGCAGTGAAGAATCGATCGAATGTGGGATACTCATTGGAACAAGTAGAGACTGTACCACCAGAGGTGGCTGATCTTTTGAAGGAAATTAAGAAGGGAGAAGAGAAGGACACTCATGATGTCAAGGAGGGAATCAAGAAGGAAGGTTCGACAGTCTAATTATGTCTCCTTCCTTGAATTGGTCATCGTTGGGGCTGTGATGTACGAGTCGTTTGTGAAACGGTCATATCACCATGATGGGCATGTATACCCACTTTCTCAGTCCATCAGTGAGTCAGTGGGCGACTGTTACGATGCATTGATACACAACCTCAAATCCTGTACCCACTCTGAGTTGGGCATTTATCTTGAGTATCGACTTGTCTGGTGAATAATGTTGATTGTGAAGACGAATGAGTTCTCGTTTGACGAGAATCGCGTTCACGCTGTCATTAGCGATCGATTCACAATATCAACAGTGAATACTGATATAGATGGGATACGATGTCGAGATTGACGGTTGTGTTCAATGCATCTACAAATACGATTCCCTCCTATCCTGTGACTGCCATCAATTTACCATCTGTTCTGTTAAACACGTATTCATTTGGACTAGGGTTGGCAAAAAATCGTTTATAGCCGCTCGGGCATGGCTCTGAGTATAATGAATCCGAGAATATGAAATTTGGAAAGGGGAGGTTCAATTGAATCGTGGCCCTTTGCGTTGAGTTTCTCTGCTGAACAGAGATTCAGTCGAATCGGGAATGAAATAAACCGATTGATTCGAATCTCTCGAAATTCACCGATTCACCGAGGAATGATTCAATGTCGAGATTCTTTTTGCCGCTCTGATCTGGACATGGACTTTTCCTACAGTTCCACATAGCCCCCCCCCTCCTCCCATCTTATACGGTTTCGGTTTATATATTTACCTATATATCCCGATGATATTGAATGTACCCCTACCGCCTTCCAAAGTGTAAATATATTCAGAAGAGAAGAAAGAGGAGAAGTTCAAGGATGAGCATTCAACTCTTCCATTTGTCATCGATTGGGATGGAGCTCCTGAGTTCCAATGGAAGAGTAAGTTATCGTGGCAGATGAGACACTTCATCTCATTCCTCCTCATTTTCTTTCGACCTTGTGTCGCATCCACCTTATTAGTATTCACATTGATAGTTATCTCTCTTTCTCTCTCTTCCTCGGACTTAAATGTGGCAACTAGATATCTAAATTGTGTACGCCTATTGAACGCGGGTCAGTACAATTGATAGCAGAGTAGGGACACACTAGAACTTGAACTTAATCTCTTTGGTTTATGAATCAGATAGATATTCGTTCGTGATTGGGAGACACATGTAGTATTAAAAAAAAATCCTGTGTTTAAAAAACACAAGAATTTTTAAAGAAATTAAGAAAAAATCACTAGTGTTTATAAGAAAAAAATCTTGAATTTTAGTAATTAAAATATGATGGGATTTGACAGGAACTGGGGCGAACCTTTGAAAATCTACCTTGTTTTTATAGCGGCTTCCCGTTCGTGTAGGTTGCGTAAAATTACAGGAACATATCTATACTTAGCACCTGTATTTCCATGATTTTTTTAAATTCAATAGGATGTACTTTCTCTTTCCCCTAGCACTGGGTCTATATGAGTGCAATTGTAACATGGCATAACTGTTGTTATTCAGTTCCTAAAGGAAAGGGCGGAACTACTCTCGTTATTGAGAATGCAGATACACTCGATCTGTACGAACCTTTCCTCTACAGGTCAGTATATTCATCTTTCACAAATAGTTATCTTTTGTTGTTCTTTTTTTTTGTATTTGCTTTATTTTTTTAAACTAATTGTGCTCAACTATAGAGCATCGCTGAAGGCGCAGTCTGTTAGCGTGAGAATGCCTGGAAGAATAATTGAAGATCAGCCAACTGCTAAACACTACGGGTGAGAGAAGGAACGGAATGTATTAGTGAATGAGACATCTACTTTGTAGAACAATCTCTCTCCAATTTCTTAATGATGGGGAAGCAATTCGATACGCAATGGTCAATCTGATCTACTTCCGATCGAAGGGAGATCGAAGAATCAAAGTGTATCTTCCTCAGAGTTAGTTATCACTTTATTGCATATTTTATATAATTAATTCTCAGCCATCGTTGCACTGAAGAGAAAGAGCGAATTCGAGAAAAGACTAGGAAGAAAGATAGCTTATCCTGAGGCAATGAGGAAGGTAATCCCTTCTCAATATAAACATTTTATTCAATGAAAAGTACGTGGATTTATTAATTAAAATATATAGTATATATAAATATATATATATATATATATATATATATATTTAGATAATGGTGAAGTCGACAGATCTCTCTCTTGCGGAGTGCACTTTCGGAATGGATGAAGCAAAGGCTGTCTTCCCTCATAGAGAAATCGAAAGTGTTGAGAGAATCACGGACTCGAATGAGTGAGTACTCACTTGATTTAGTTATATACGATGACAATGAATAGATGTTTATTTGACGGAGTGTGATTACAGGAAAGTTGGATTCGTGATCACTTTCAAGTGTGCTCATGATACAGTGATAGCCCATGCCAGTACAAGAAGTGTCAAAGTTGGAGATATCAACTGCAGAATTTACATGCTCGGATGTAAGCTTTTTTTATAATATTCATTGGAGAAGCTACAGTCATCTTTCATCACTCATATCAATATATATTTTGTTCAGCTGAGTGTAATGGAACGGAGAGACAGGGAAAAGAATACTTGACGAGAATGGAGGTGATCACACAGAATAAGGAGGATCAGATAAAGAAGAAGAAGGAATATGATGAGAAAGTTGCCAAGGGAGAGAGTAAGTTGAATCATTCACTCAATCTATTTAGAATTGTTGTGTTTTAGTCGTTCCTACGGTTAAGAAGACATTCCCTAAGAAGACTACTGGCAGTAGTACTCTTGGATTGAGGAAGACAAGAGGCCCTCTTCCTGTTACTACCACCAAATCCATTCCTTTGAATAAGGTAATCTTGCGAATAAGATATGGAATATAAGAAGAAAATTTACAGACTAATGGACCGTCCTTCAAGCAGCCAATGGGATCAGTGAGAGGAGCGAGATCGAATACATATCCTCAAAGGATGAATACTAGGTATCGATGAATCAATGAGGGAAGAGGGGGGGGGTGTTATAAGATGTTCACTGCTGAGCTACCAATGTCTTAGGATTCCCGGACCCGACCTTTTGCGGATCCCCAGGAAATTATGACATGGAAGCTGACCAGTGAAGATGTTAGAATCGGTTGTTCTTTTGCCATGATCCGGGGTTGTGTGATGTTACAATGAGCTATGACTTTGTCGCATCAAAACGAGGAGGGATTATCTTGCTGAATGAGAGTGGACTCTAACCACTAAATACAATTAATATATTATAGTCCCCGTGGCCCTCCTCCTCTCTCCGTTTCTTCGTCTTCTCGTGGAAGAATTGGACGTCCACGTAGAGATGATGATCAAGGAGGAAATAGATCAAGAGGAGGATTATCTCCATGGATGGAAAATGGAAGAAGAAGTGGAGGAGCACCTCCATTATCTTCATCGGCATTCAATAAAGATGATATTAGAATGGAACAAATGGTAAGGAGAAAGAGAGGGAGAGAAGGAAGTATTGGGAGATGATACAGGTTCGAGAGCAACGAAGACAGATGGATATGCAGGAGAGATTGTTGAGACAACAGGAGATGATAACGTGAGTGAAGAGAGAGAGGGATAGAGATGGCAGTGTTCCTTTCAGAGTGATGAATGATCGTCTCCATCAGCCAGTTCTCTCTTCTTCTGCATTCAGACAGAGAGATCATGAAGTGATTAGGAAGGGTTATTAATGAATGATCTCCCTTTTAATTGTAGTTGTCTGCCTCTCAAAGTGCATTCGATGGAAGATCAGGATATGGAGTTGCTCCTTCTATCAATTACAACAAGGTACTCTTCATCTTCTTCTCTTTGTATCATCTCATTCTTATCCCATCAGACCTCTGGATACACTCCTTCTCCTGCATACGAACCTCTCACTGCAACGATGACTCCTTCTCATCTATCCAATCCAGCACAAGATACTTATCTATCCTCTGCCTATGGATCATCTGCATAGTGAGTCATTTGAGTTATCATTTGAGAGTAGACAGTAGATAGTTGTTATGTGATAGATAGTGTGTATGGATGGGATAGTCTCGTGGTTATTGTGCTCCCTCCCTCTTCCCACTCATCATTCATCCATTTATTCATTCTATTACCACGCATGTCCTTCTCTTCTCTCACTTCATCTCATTGAACACTTTGATATATTAGTAAATGTCGTTGCAAATTCTAATCAATTAGTTAATCTCCTTTTCTTCTGTCTTATTTCTTCTTCTCGTTGCAATTTCTTTGTAATGACTATGTCTCTGATTGATATGCGAGAATAGAGTAGACAGAATAGGGCTATTCAGTTAGCCCAAGAGAAGTCGAAAGACGATACTGCAGTAGATAATCACTGTTTCATTGGCGCTTCAAGTCTAAACCACTCTTTTTTTCTCTCTTTTGTCATTGACCATCGCTTTATTCTCTACTGTTCTCTCCTTTCCCGAATCTTCCAGACTTCATATCTTCCTCTCTTCTTCCTTGCTCATTAACTGTTATTGGAATGCGATTAGATGGGAATTTAATGGAGTGGGAAGAGTTTCCGCTATGCAGTTATATTCATATAAATCATTCTAACGAATGCGTTGCTATCCTATCCATACGAAATAGTTCATATGTTCACTAGATGATATCAATAATTACTTTATTTTTATTGTCTTAAATAGTATAAATGGATGTTTTCAGTGGGAAGCCATCGTCATCTTCATTCCCTTCTTCATCTTCCTATCGTGATCATCGATATTGAATACTCTATTCCCATCCAATCATTTAATAAGCTACCATATTCTATTCTTTTTCCTTGAATCAATAATATTCCTATTTATTCCTAGTTATCCTAATCTCTCTTCGTTTCACTCGCGATCGCTTCAATTTCATTGATTACCAATTTCATCGTCGAATTCCGTTGAACACCTATCAATTGGTTTTCTTTTCCGTTTCATCCAATATACTCTATTCCCCTATACAGTAATCGATCCCTCTCAAAGAACATCGTTGATAGTCTCTTCCCTCTTCTATATTTCGTTGTAGATTTTATTCAATTGAATTCCCTCTGTTATCTAAATGTTTCATTCTTCAACTTGTGTTCACGTGAATCGTAATCTCTACAGATAAACGGTGTACCAATCCGTTTATTCCCACTCGTCAGTCTTTCTTCCTCTCTCTGGAAGTGGTCAAGGTTGCCACTTGTATATCTATATTCATCATACTCTCTGTCTACCCCATTCCTCTTATTGGAGAAGATACCTGTTCGCGCTTTCAGTCTCTGGTCCTCCGTCTCGATGATCATGTGCCTTCTAGTCTCACGATCAGTTGGTTCCCATAGCTCAATGGTTAGCGTGACTGTCTAGTAATCGTGAGGTCGCCGGTTCAATCCCATCATCCGACATCTGTCTTTTGTCGATAATCTACCTCCTCCCCTATTCGTATCTCATTTGTTGCAATCCCCCCCCCTTCTCTATTTCGAGATGGTGCCGATAGAGTGATTAGCCCTTTCTCCCCACAGTTCTCTTGCTACTCTTGGCGCGTCCTTCCATTCTCTTCCTTCCTTTCCAGTCACTCATTGCATAGTATTGCATAACCTATTCCTCTAGTCTTTCTTTTTTTTCCCTAACTCTCCCCTCCCTCCTTTTCTCTCTATCTCTCTTCAAACCACGCGACATGTGACACGCTTGCCGCGCGATTCTCTCATTGGTCCGCTATATAGGCTCCGCCTATATTCTCTCTTTCTCTCTTCGTTCATTGGCTAGGCAAAAGGGGGTATGTGCTAGTCAGAGAGACGAGAAATGGAATCTTGCCAAGATGCTCAATTCAACTTTTGCCCCTAACGTGTTACTATGTTTAATTCTGTCCAATTTAAGCACATGAGAATTGAGTGCAAATTCTTCTCCAAACTAATTGGGGAAATCACTTGATATCCCTCTCATCTTCACTATTTTGAGTGTTTCTCATCCTCTTGAGAATATCACAAGGACTTAAACCGTTTGCAACGCATACATATAAGTATCATTCAATGATAATCTGATAACCTGTTTTTTTTCTTATTTTTAAGCTCTGTATTAAATGTTTTCGTTCGCTTAATAATATAATAACTATCGAAAATGATGTGGATGCTGTCTCTTGTTTAGTGTATTGAAATCTTTTTGCCTGTTCGCTTCTTTATCGCTATTTTAACTGGGTAATACCCTTTTTGATTGCTTGATAGACATTCGAACCGTCTTCTTTAGATATTCGCGTGACCACTTTCATGTTTTTGTGTGGACTCTCTCTTTCTCTCTCACTCTCGATTCATTGGTATCTTACAGATAGAATGGTTTGTCCTCTAGTGTCCATCCTCTCCATTTGGTGAGAATATGGCGAAGATAATGATGAGATATCTAACTCTTCCTGCTCCGAAACGACGACGAACCGATAAGAATAATCGAATTAGAAATGGAGAAGGAAAAGGAACAGCTCATTCCATATCTTCAACCCATTCATCTCATGAATATGTTGACGAACTTTGGTGAGTCTCTTTCCTATTTCACGTATTCAATCTCTAACGAGTTGGTATTTACGATTAGATAGATCCGTTTAATAAGTATATACTAAATAGTGTGAGAGAAAGAAGCGAGATATTGTTAGTTAGAGGGTTCATTTCCGGTGAAAAGAACACAACTGTTGATTCTGCTGCTAGCAGGCTTCTTCCTCTCTCACTTTTTACCCCTCTCATCCATCTCACTTGTTTAGCTCTCCTTTCGATAGACTAAGACTAAGTGAATGGCTGGCAGACAGTTTAAGAATAGGTCACACGTACCGGGTATTCCCCGCTCTATTCCCTCCCTCCCTCCCTCCCTCTCTCTCTCTCTCTTCTCTTCCCTTTCTTTACGTCGTTGATAGGCGCCACTGAGCTTTATTGATAGAGATAATGACTTGAAAAGAATAGCGAACATAATGATAAGAGACGTGTGGGATACTGATGTATGATGAGTGAAGGAAGATGGGATGAATATGATTAGGAGAAGAGGGAAATGAGGGCAGGGATTGAATATTAATAAATGAATAATTTCAGTTGGATGGGAGATCATCGATTGGAAGAACCATCAATGAGATTAGTATTATTGGCTGAGAGTGAATGTCGAGTTCTCTTCGATTCAGCTACAATTACTTCAACGAAAGAAGGAGAAGTCATTGGAGCAAGAAAGAGTCCTGATGGACGATATCAGGTATATTATTTTATTACTCTTTAACAATTAAGATAGAATAGACTGATAATAGAGAATACGTTCTCATTGTGGCATAGTGGATGGCGGATTTGTAGTTATCGCCATTATCTCTTTATCTACTTATTCAATTGCGAACTCCTCATTTCTTCCTTCATATCTTGGCGCCAATGATCTTTCTGTCTTCCTCATCTCTCATGATCACTCTCATAATCTGTATTATATCACTCGATGAATCCATTGAGAAGGAAAGAGTCTTCCCTCAACTCATTGGTCGTTCTCTCATTTCTTGTGTCCTTTGCCCTCTGACCCGTCTCTCTTCTCTCTTCACATCTTCTCTCCTTCTCACCCTTCGCTTATCACAGGAAGGGGGAATTCATGTCTGCTTGTCAACGACGAAGGAATGATGAGGGCGAAGGGGGAGGGAGGGAGAGGGAGCGAGGGAAGGGGAGACTAACACTCATCATCGTTTCCCCTTCCACACATTGTGCACATTAGGACTTCCTCTTACCGATATTCACAACAGTTTCATTGAGCATTTACGATGTATTGTACTGAGCGAGAAGGGAAAGAAGGGGAATGAATAGAGTGAGGAATGCACTGTATTCGCTTGTCTCTAGAATAGGAATAGAGAGGAACCCATTGATAGACCGGAAGTAGTTAGCCATTGTGCCCCCCCCCCCCACCTCCTCCCTCTCACTTGACGAGGTATTCCAAATGACATTAGGATATATTGGGATGATGATGGATTACTCATTCACAAACTACATAGGAAAAGGCAGAATTTGAAATTAGAATACGTAAATAAGAATCACATGAGTAAAGGGGCGATGCCGTCACTAGCCTCCTGATAGTACTCCCCCTCCCCTCCTCACCTCCCCTCTCTCTCCTCCTCCCTCTACTCACGTCATTATGAGTGTGCTCGTGCAATTCCACGAAGAGAGGCGATTGTTGCATTAGTGCCTTCTCTTTTTTGCCCCCCCCCTCCCTCTCCCTCCATCTCTCCCTTTCTTTCTTCCTCCTCTTCATTTCTCTCCAGATGCGCACACACACTCATCATCATCTTCTTCTCTTCCGTTCATTCCTCCAATCTTCCATTTGATGGGCTACATCTCTCATTGAAATTAGAATGAATATAAGAGGAGAGAGTAGACAGGAGGGAGAGGGGAGGGATACTGTAGTCTCTATCGTCTTGATCACGAGACTCTCACGTGGAAGGCCTTCTTGTAGTTGTCTGCAGTGCCGTAGTCTATCCCCCTCTCCCCCTTCCTCTCCCCCTTCCTCTCTCCCCTCCCCTCCCCTCCCTCTCTCACTGTATCCTCGTGCTTCCCCCCTCGTGAGCGATGGAGAACTCGTGAGAAAGAGAAGAGGGAAAGAGGGAGGGGGTGCACAAGAATGAGAATTTATTCCAAGGGAGGAAATGAAGAAGGATGAGTAAATGAGCACATGACCCCCACCTTCCAGAGGGAGTGAAAGGGAAGAGGAAGGGAAGACTGATGGAGATGAGAGATGATGAGCCATTCCCATACTCAATTGAGAACCACTTGAGAAAGAGGATTATGAGCGTAGTCTCGTGATAGCTGGGCCAAGTGGACGATATGACCAATCAGTTTATGAAATATTTAGCAGCCATCCTTTTTTGGTTTGATGAGAAATATCAGAAAGTCAATCAAAAAATATTTTAATGGGGAAGCCCGGAGATTCTTTTCACAGTTTGCTAAATAGGCCAAAAAAAGCGAAGGACTTTGCTGGATGACTCATAGTTGTATTTCTACCACCTTCTCTCTCTCTTCCTCTTTCTACCCCTTCCCTGTTTGTGTGTTATGTGATTGGTAGTGATAGGACTGAGTGAAGTGAAGTGAAGGAATGGAAAACAATGAATGGATGGATTGAGGGAAAAAAGAGATAAGTGTAGACCAGAGTGATCCTTCTCCAATTGAATAATGAATATAGTTCTTCTTATTTCAGTTTCTACGTCGATCAGAAGATACGTGTGAATTGGGTCAGATGTTATTCGGTACGATGGCAGCAACTGGAGGGACGGCCAGTGTTAAGATGCACACTCTAGGGTATGGAGGAGATTATTAGCAGAGAGTTATTGCGTATGTAGATTAGAATGAGGATAGAAGGAATCAGTCTAAATGTTTACATCAAACACGATATTACGATGTCTAACTAGCAACAAATTAGTTGGAGAGATGTACAAATTCATAAGATGTTTATTGATAATGGATGAGCAGTTACTAAAAATAGAGTTACCTATACTATTCCACTAGTTAAATTATATTGGGTAGGAAAAACTAGTATATCTATTTGTGGATGAGGGGAGAGGGGATTGGACACATTAACTAGAGGGTTTAGTAACGAAATGAGTGAAGTTGATATATCAAATATATTTGGTATCATAATTTGAATATATTATGTCCAATTTATTTAATATTGTTGATTTCAGAGACAATAAGATGTTGGTATCTCGAGTGTTCACAATGCCCGTTGGATCGTGTTCGAGGAATGATGAGAGGAGAAATGATCAATCTGATAGTGTCGCCAGTAGTTGTGACAGTGGTTAGTTACACTTCCATTCAATATCCATTATTTTGTATAGTCCGCCTGTTTCGTTATTACTTTATGAATATATTTAGTGAAACCAATTGGAATATTCTTTATTATGGGCTGACAAATGGGATTTATGCGCCTTTCATAAAAATTAACTAATAAGTGTATTTGAGAGTATGGCTGTCCTCTGACAGTTCATTCTCTCGATGGTCTCTCTCATTATGTGAAGAAGGCTGCGTCGTCGTGTATCCCACCTGAGAAGTAAGTACTTTTTACACTCATTTTCCCGCAGTTCAAAATTTTATGCCCAATTCCCTAACCTTCCTTTTTTAAATTCTTTTCTCTCGATTAAAACTTCAACATTTTAAAAATTGGATTTAACGATCCATATTCCCTCTTTTAATTGACTGTCATAAATGTACGATTCTTACACGTAGGCGAACGCATTGATATGTTTTGTTGACTAGTTGCAAGTAGTGCACTCGTCTTATGAACTTGAATGATTGACCAATGGATTCTTTGAGATTCTCCTTAACTCGTAATCATCGTCGATCTCGTCAATCTTCTCTTCAAACTTCATGTGGAGGAGGAGTAATGGATGATTGTGATCCATCTTCATCTTCCACTGATTGGGATGATCTACGTGCTCTTTCCCCTCCTCATAGAGTATTCTCAAGAACTAGAAGAGATGAAGCATTACCTACTAATTCCCTCCAAGATGGTAAGAGAGAGAGAGAGAGAGAGAGAGAGAGAGAGAGAGAGAGAATGAGTGTAGACGAAGACATTACAGATCAGAATAATTTGATGGGATTACGATCGAGATTCTCTTCTATGTCAGCAGAGACAGAAGTAAAGACTGTTGGAATGGGAGTGATATTGGAAGCTAATGTGAGTTTCCTTCCCTTTTATCTATTTTAATTTCTCTGTCGCACTGGGAGATGAGATGTGTGTGTAAAGAATAAAATAATGCTTGATGAGCGAATGGTCGATGTAATAGTTAATTGATTGACAGGAGCGTCATTTCGTCCTTCAACACATGCCATTGATAGAAGGAGAACTTCGCCGATTGGAATCAAGAGTGCAAGTGGCTGCAGCCCATCCTGCATCTTTCATCCATCATATATTCGAGGTTCCCTCCCCTCCCCTCCCTCCATCCCCTCTTCTCATTCTCTTCCTTCAGGCATGGCATTCCTTCTCATCATGTCTATGTACTCTCCATAATGCATCTCGTCTTCGTGATCCAGTATGGATTCATCTTCTAAGGAAACCGAGAGATTCATTCACAACTGCTCGATTCTGCTCTCTTCTCGCTGAGACGAGTGATATCTGTGAAACGAAACAGACCAAATTGTGAGTGACAATTCCCCCCTCCCCTTCTCCTTCTCCTTCCTGAGTGACCACCTCATTGCAGCTTTCTATCGAATGTTGTAACGGCAATTCTAATGCATCACATGGCATGGATTGCAAGTGTTGCTCCTCCTCCAGTGAAGATGGCAGTTGATGGGAAGATGGGAGAAATGGTAAACGATTCAATGAGTATTCATTCAATCCATCAATTGTAGGAATCATATGGTCCATCATCTCTATCGATATCATCTCTTCATGGAGTAAATCCTCACGTGGCTCAATTACTAGAGATATCTGGTTGTGTGGGAGGTGCATCTCGATCAGCGAGAACTGTCGTGTGTGGATCTGATGGAACATTGATTAGCAAGATATTACATTGTCTATCTTACTTCCTACGATGTACAAGTATTGTACATAGAGAAGGTAATCATATACATTCATACTCATTTCACCCTTTTATTATTATTCACAAATTCTGGATAATTAATAATGTTTCCTTTTTAGATGTGACTCGTGAATCGATGCACGGTGTACAATATCCAGAGGAGGAATCAAATTCAATGCATCATCATGATTCATGTGATCATTCTGACTCTTCTATTGGAGGAGGAAGTATGAATGGAGATGGTAAGTGTCCCCCTTCCCCTTCCCTGTCCTCATCGATGTTATGGTGATCATTCAGTTGGTCATGTGGAAGTGCCATCATCATCAGTGACAACACTCCTTGCATCACATGAACATCAATCGGGATTGGGAGAATCACTTCTAGCTGGTCCATCCTATTCATACTCTCCTCATTTCGTATTAAGTGGATTACTCAGATCCAGTGAGAGCAAGTACAAAAGTCTCATGTAAGTGTTCATTATGCTTCCTTCTCTATGAAATGCATGACTCTTTGTCTAAGTACATGTGTATGATAGTATTGATATTACAGGACGATATCGGATGAGATGTCTTCATATGCTGATTCGAGTCTTGCATCAGCCCGTCAGGAGATGTGTCCTTCCTCTCCCACTCCTGAGAATGTAACCATTGTGGCAGATTGTACTGAATGGACTGTCAAGGTAAGACTCCCCCCACCCCTCCTCTCCCTCTCCTCATACATTCTATCTCTTTGAAGGTTTTAACTGGAGATATGATGACTGAATTGCATTCTCCATCTGAGTCGATTGTGCAGATGATGGAAACATTCAGTGGATTACATCGTGAAGGAGTATCTCCCCATGTTCTCACTGATATTATGGAAGATACTCTTAGTGATCTACTATCAAAGAGTATTGCACTTACTGAGATAGTGAGTACTTCTTATTCAATTCAATCATCTATCTTATTCCATTTCAGTTGCAATTGGAAGGATCAATAGGTCGATTGGCTAATCTCAATTCGATAACATCAGAGAGAGTAGCTGCAGTTGTTGGATGCGATCAATCTGATCTTCGTCTTCTTCTCAATATTGCTGCTGTCTATTGTCCCACTATTCTATCTTCTCTCAATGATTCAGAAGATGATCGAGATAGTGATGTATGATGATATCTCCATTTATTCCCTTCCCCTGTTATCTATCGTATCCCCCTCCCCCCTCTTCCCCTCCTGTACATACCCCCCCCCCTCTCTCTCTCCATGTGTATCATTCACGATTCGTTGTGCCTTCCATTCGTTGTCAATTATTGATCGAGGAGTACGGTAGTCAAGTACATCCTTTGTGTTGTAGTTAGTGGTTATGGTTACTCATCCCTCTTCCCATATGTGAAAATAGCCCTTGTCTTCCACCTTCCTTCCATCTCCCCATTCTTTTCCCTGTCGAGCAGAGTTTGACTGAGAGTCTTTATTAGACACGAAGAGATCTTAACCCATATCTATACAGATAGACATATATATAGATGAGATATGATATATAACTAGCATGATCAAGCAGCCTATCTATCGATGGTTCTGCCTGTATCACTCTCAATTATTAATTGATTGCTACTATCTTTCATTGAATTATTGTGATCGTTGTACTACTACTAGCACCCCTTGTTACTCTTTGCCAGTTGCATAGTCTAACCGAATGTTATCTGCCTTCTTCCTCTGTCCCATAATCATTTGATGTATTGTATCCTCCCCTCTATCTGTATCAACATGCCTCACATCCCTCTCCCGTCTCAAAGACACTCATCTATCCATTTCCATTTCATCATCCCATCATCATCATCATTCTCCTATATTTGTGCCTTATCTCTCCATTTCCATCCCCTTGCCTCACTCAATACTCATTAACTATCCCATCTAATCGATACCGTAACCCGTGTGACGCCAAGCGTACTCATTCCTACCGTAGTCCGTCTCCTATCGATAGGATTCTGTACCCTTCCTCTCTCCTCATTATGTTGCATGATGGTGTATAGTCTGTGAGATACAGTATTCCTTTCCTCTTCTCACTCTCATCTCTTCTCCATTCAATCGGTTGCCTTTCCACATTTGACATTTATTTCCCATTCTAATCCAATCATTGTAAATATTCCCATTCGTTTTCTCGTTCCTCTTTGGTCCGTGTACATATATGTTCTCTCATTTCCCTTCTAATTATTATAATTTCTCGTTTCTTCTCAATATCTCTCTCATGTCTATGGTAGTCGATTGAATGGTAATAATGTCTATGAATACGGTTAGTCCCCCTTTCCTTTCTTGTACTGGCTCAATTGTCAACTGCTCATCACTCTCCATTACTCGTTATATTCCTTATCCTTGAGATGACAAACCTTCCCTTATCTATCCGGTCACTTTCTTATTTCACTCGACACTTGCTCATCCTTCTATTAATTACAACGTCCAACAAGTATGGCTGGATTATCTCTCTTGAATGCTAAATAAACATTTCCACGCTTCTCCCTGTTCGATGCATCGAATACCATGCATAAACAAATAACTTTATTCTCGTTACCTCTGTGATAAACAATCCATAACAACAAGATAATTTAGACTACATATTATGTTTCTTTAACGTTTCGAAGAAAAAAAGCAGCCCAAAAGCAAGAGAAAAAGAATGAAAAACGGGAGGACACAAAATACAGTAAAGCTCTGGGGGAAGGAGTTTCCGAGAAAAAATTATATACTAGAGAAAGAATGATATAAGAAATGGTATGAAAAAGACCGATAACAGGGAGAAACCTCAGAGAGAGTGAGAAAACCGGTGAAAGATAGGATCATGAGAAAACGAGGGGGGGGCGAAATAATGATTATATCGATTACTTCTGTTCCGCAAGGAATGCCTTGTATAACTTATCTTGATTGTTCCATGCCTTTTCCAAATTCTTTCGAGCACTCTTCTTAACCTAAACAAACGGTGATTGTAATTATATCCAGTTGGTATATACCGTACCTCTTCTCCAGATGACAAATGAGTGGGAATTCCTTTCACATCGAACTGTGAGTACTTTTCTGCATCTTCTCCCTGTAAACAATTCATTTTCCTTCCTCTCAAACTACAGTATCCTTCTTCTACCGTACCTTGGAGAACATTTCGATAGGATTGATTCTTCTTTGAGCCTCTTTGGCTGCAGCCTTCTCTGCCTGTTCACGTAGTCGTTTCTCCTTTTCCTAGAATAAATACCGTACTCTCTTCATCTATCTACAGTATCCCCCTCCCCTCTCCTTCAGTTCACTCACAGCTTGTTTCTGTTGTTCTGCATTCTTCTTATGCATAGCCTCCATTAGAAGTGTTTCCTTATCAACCAATTTGAGTACAGTCTCATTAGCTCGATCCTCCAATCTAACTCCCAATTCAGGTAGAACTTCATCTCGCACTCTATCACATTCCTTGAAGAATACAAATTACAAGATCCAAGATAATACAGAAAACGGATAAGAGAAAGAGATAAAGGTGTCTTACTTCGAGAATGGGAGTCACTTTGTGCTCTCTAGCGATGGATCGAACTTTCTCACGGAAGTCAGCGAGAACAGAGAGATATGGCATTATTGTCTCTTCCAGATTACCATTCACAGCATTATTTCCTTCACTGAAATATCATCCATTACAGCATAATATTCATGAACAAGGTTCATGAAAGTATGGGCGCATAGTATCAATTAATTGACCTTTCGACGGCAAATCCGATGTCTCCCGATGTTGGAATACCAAACATTCTCAATTGAGTGGTGATATACACACCGATATCACGAAGGAGCACACAATTGGGCATCTTGTGAGCTTTCTCCTATAAATTAACACTTCTCATATATCACTTATTCTAACTCTACATATTGAATTGAATATTTCTGAACCCGTAGAAAATAAATACAATGAATAATGTAATAGGGTCACCTTCTCAACAATGTATGCATTTCCCACACCAATTAAATCTCTCAATTTGTCAATAGCCGTTCGAGTATCCACTGAATCACAAAGAGCCGTGTGGAATTCCTCTCTGCAATTATCAATTTATTATCAAAATCCGCATCTTAAAATCCGACTGTTTTAAATCTTTTCAAACGAGATTTCCACAGAACAAACAATGCTATCGAAATATAGGAGATGAATAAACTAACGTGTATGCATTGAACTTCTTCTGTATCTCCAACTCCGATGCATCCAATTTCTGGTAGCCCTCAATTTGTAATATTTAAAAACAAAATAATTTCAGAACTGATTATCTAGCATAAAATGAATGAAAAACGAGATAACATACAGTGCTGGAATCGGGCTTGTAATTCTTTCTCAGAATATCCTTGACCAATTGGAGGAAATCATTGCAAATTCTCTCAAAATGAAGAGCTCGTTCCATTGCATTCGAGCTGGAAATATTGATATTTCCCCATTGTTTGTTCAATCGATTAAAATATTCTTACCAGTAATCAAGAGTATCTGTCCATGTGTTCATTAGGAAAAGAATTCTCATTTGTCTGCACGAATATTGACGAAGAGCCTCTCGGATAGTAATAAAGTTCTAAACACAATCACATAATTAATACTTTATAATATGCTCACCTTGAGTGATTTGCTCATTTTCAATCCTTGAATTCGAAGAGTTCCAGCATGAAGGAAATAATTGACCCAATTATCACTCTTGAAGTGAGCTTCGCATTGAGCAATTTCATTATCGTGATGAGGGAACTTGAGATCGGATCCTCCAGAATGAATATCCAGTTTATCCCCGAAGACTGCACCGCACATTGCAGAGCATTCAATGTGCCATCCCGGACGACCTAAACAACCCATTACAAGAGAGTACGATAGTCATCACTTACCCTTTCCCCATGGAGAATCCCAGAATGGTTCTCCTGGCTTATAAGCCTTCCACAGGGCGAAATCATTACCATTCCGTTTTAGCTGCAAATAAATAAATGTCAAAAATGATTATTTAAAAAGTGGGTATGTTACCTGCATGGCCTCAGATCCGAGAGATAATTCTCCTTCTCCCTCTCTCATATTCTTTGCCAATTGATCATCATCTACATCTCCATATGCTTCAGGAACGAGTTTAGCATACGAATGCATTGGATTGGCTGAGAAAGCAGCCGTGTCGAAATATACCTGAATGACAAAATATAAACAGTGATGGGGGCCCCAGATATTAGTTTGTTCCTTCTCAGGTTTCGAATGGTTTGTGTCATCAAAACACGTATATTGACTGGGAGAGAAGAAGGCATACCGATCCATCGGCAGTTGCATACGCGTATCCATTGGAGATGATCTCTTCCACGAATGAAACGATCTGCAATCAATTTACTGACTCCATATCACAAGTGACAGCGAGATCCTTCCTTTGTTTACATCGTCGCTTATCCTATGATCTATAACATCCAATCACATCCTAGGATCGTCAACTTTTCTCTTCCCAACCCTCTTATCTCTCACATTGAGAGCTCTGATAAAGTCACACAGATCAACCAGGGGTCAACTACTTCGTTATTTTTAACATACCGTACCCGCTATTTTCAGTGTTTGTCATAAAACGTCTCGAAAAATTTGGGGTGAAAATGGTAAAAATTTAAGATTTCCTCAAAATGTCACAGCAACCACATTCGAGGAAAACGCAGAGTCAGAGAGTCTGTAGAATTTTGAAAAGAAGGACTGATGTCGCAGAAAATTCCGTGCAAGACAAAAATTTTCACAATTTTCTTAAACAACTTTGGTACGTTACTCCCAACGGCGGATTTCGGAAGAAGGCGTTTTATGCTTCGAATCCACATTTTTTCTTTGGGTTTGTTGATCTTGCCGCGGATTTGAGTGATTACCTATTTTTTAAGCACAAGAACAAGTTATATGATTGCCTCCTCGCTTGGCAAGATCGACCCTTTCGAATTGACCGGTTTAAAATCTGACCGAGCGAACTCGTTCCATATTGATTGTTCAGGCTTATTTTTATAATTTTGAGCGATATTTAGCTAAATTAGGCATGCTGAACAATGTGCGAAAACTCATAATATTGTGTGTAATCAAGTTTGAAATATTGGTTGAAAAAACGCGTCGCGTGCTACCGAACCGCGACGCACGAAAGTTGAGCGCGTACGCCCTTCGCTGTGGTTGCTGTGAATGTACCCATATTTTCGCCATTGGGATGAAAAACGTACCCGTCTCAAACAAGTGATTTTACCTAAGCAATTGACCCTTGAGATCAACATCTATCAAGCATATCAATACTGCCGGAAAGGCATACTCTCGTCCATTCCAGTATCTACCGTACTCATGGTCGTTATCATTTACCGTACCTCGGGAACATATTCGGAAACACGGGTGAGAATATTGGGAGGAAGAACGTTGAGACGAGACATATCAGAGAAGAATTCATTCTCGTATCTGAGAAGAGAGAGCCATTGTTGAATAGGAAGAGTAATAAGACAGACGTCTTAGCCAATTGATCGAAGACTGAATGTTCATTCACTGTATCTCCCTTCTTCGAATCAAGCCAATCAGAGAGAACATCACGAGAATCATTCAAGAGATTACCCTTGAATCATATTTATATTGCAATTAGCATTTCCTAATAATAAATGATAATATCAATAATGTATATCATACCTTTGCTCTCTCAATCGCTTCATTATCTTTGCTTATCAGCGCCTTCTCGAGATCACTGCACGATGTATTCACCTACAACGTTTAGTTTAAACTAAATTCAATGAATGAATCGAATCATTCGCTTACTTTGTGCATAATCTTATCGAGCATCGTCTTCTTGTCTGCATCGGTCTCTGCATCGTATTTAACCTCAATTAACCATTTATTATATTATAACTACCCCTGAATGAACTACCATCGACATACTTATCAATTTCCATATTACTTTTACATCGATAGTACATCTAATAGACTCATAAACATAGATAGAAAGAGTGAAATGATGTTGGTACCTTGAAGTGAGAGAGTGCTCCCATAACATCTTCGACAACTTTGGTCACATTGATTCCTTCCTTTTCAGCATCGAGGTAAGAAGTAAGAAGATGACGTTGACGTGCCCTTCAATCACAATCAATCACAATATATTCCTTTTCTTACGAGTCCATCGAATACAAACCTCTTGATAATCTTGTCGTCGATATCAGTGATGTTCATAGCATAAACCACTCGATATCCGAAGTAGTTCTCAAGAACTCTCCTTAACGTAGAACTCTGGTGTGCGAATCCAACTTGGATCCAAGTAAAAAGGGGTTTCCAACTTGGATCCAAGTACAGTATCCCTATATTACAGTATAGCCTCGGGAACCCAACTTGGATCCAAGCAGTTCTTGCCCCGTCGCGTCTAACACACACCAAGCCTATAAGGTCCTTTTTTCGCAGCTCTGTTTGACTGCCTTCGGGCACGAGTGTGATTGACTGTCTACGGTCCCCAGTAGGACCGTATTTTGGATGTGACCGGCCCGACATGGTCTAACCGTGTGGAGCCTTTGGTTACTGTATGAGATTACTGTATCTCATATTATCAATCAATAAAAAAGAAGGCTACCCCTTTCCAAGTTGGATCCAAGCAGATTTCCAAGTTGGATCCAAGCAGATTTCCAAGTTGGATCCAAGCAAAAATCCAAGTTGCCCCCAGGCCTGGTCGCAACTTGGATTTTTGCTTGGATCCAAGTTGGATTGACACACCAGAGAACCCATTGTTTTACCATAATCACAATATTGAGATCAAAGAAATGTGAGTGAGAGTAAGGTTTAATGTAAATAAAAAAAACCTGAGAATATCGAAGGAGAGATATGCTCTCGCATGTCCCATATGAGAACTGTCGTATACAGTTGGACCGCAGATGTACCATTTCACCTGCAACATATTATAATTATTACACTTGTTTCAATTTAAAGTGAAATATTGTCAGCTGATTTAACCTTTACTTATCTCTATTCTCAACTATTCTCTCTCACTCTCGCACACATTCATTCTTGTGCACTCCAGCCTATCAACAGAGAGACGTCATACTGATGCAATCCTCACTACTCTTTACAACAAAATGAGTATTTGAGAAACATTATGAAATCTAAAAAATAAAGAAATTTAGTCCATTGCTAGAAAAGGAATTGATCACGTTATCAGTGCGCACGTGAGAAGTGATAGACATCCAAGAAAAAAGTGAAACGACTCGACATAAAAAGTGAGTGCAGACTTACCACTTTGCCATTATTAGGTTGGAATATTTCCTTCTTTCTAGTGAGACTGTTGTAAAGAGTAAGTTGCTTAGGTGGAGATCCATTCTCCGGCACTTTCCACAATGGTTGCTCTCGTTTGGCTGTAATTGTGGCCATCGTAAAACATAAAACATCGCAACGTGGCAAAATATAATCAACTTTTACGAAAATAACGAGCTATAAGTAAAATGAGACGCGTATTACGTATGAAAATAATTGCATGAAATAATTGGTAACATAAGTACATAAAAATAATTGATGGGAGGGGGGGGGCTCACTTGGTGCTTCAGTCGACATGGCGAATATGAATGACGAGCTCGCACGACGAAGAAGTCGAAGAGGGGAAATGAGAGAAATGATGGGTCTGCAAAGAGAGATAGAGACCTTCCTGAGATGGACAAACGGTAGAAAGAGAGACAAACAAAGTGACGGATCGAGGACGAAGGACCGCCCAAAGCAAAGAGATGACACATAACAATGAATGTAGTTTATACTGGAAGTGAATGATGCAATTTCTTATGACGAAAGTATATTTACTTTTTAACGTGCTAACAGGAATCAGGTGAGAAAGTTTAACAACAAATTCAGTAGCAACCACTTTTCCTGAGTGCACCCACGAGTGCAGTCAGCATCCAAGTCAACCCAGCTTTCGTTGTGATCTAACCAGTAAAAAATGGAAACAATAGGTAGGAACCAACAAAGTTCAAAGTTCCAAGAAAACTTGCATGCAATTGCAAGTTAAAAACGTGTCCCTCCGCGGATTTGATTATTTTACGTACAGTAATTCGAGCTCGGTTACTCTTACCATGAACTAATCTTTCGCAACAAATATTTCGAAAATCATGTGTTACGACATTCACCTTATTCATTTCGGCAGCGATTTAGCGCGATATTGAAATACAGCCTGTTTTCAAACCTTAAAGTTTGAGTACAAAACATTGAAATTTAAATTTAAAATCATACTGTGTTTATCAATTTCGCGCGTTTTTTTTCAAACATGCTTCGCGATGTCACTTTTTGTTTATATTTGTATTTTTGTCTCTCACCTTTTTAATGTTTTCAATCGTTGTGACATTGATATGCTTTTTCCAGAAGTCATGGACATTGCTCAACTCTCGGATGCTCAGCTCCGAGATGAGCTAAAGCAATTCGGTATCGATGTGGGTACGTTGTATAAAATATACATTAAAACATGAAAAACAATGTTTTCAGGACCAGTTGTCGGAACCACCAGAATAGTCTATGAGAAAAAATTGGTAGTTGCACGCAAAAAAGGAGTGCCCACACCAGCAGCACCACCAAAGGTGATTTTTTACGTTAGACTCTGCATTATGCTTCACATTTTGAATTATCTTTTGTATCTGAACAAGGATGTTTCAGTCGCCGACTACAGTTCCTGCTAAGAAGACTCCATCAGTTTCAACCAAGAACACTCCTACTCCATCTCGCACTCCATCGGCCTCTCGATCAACTTCCAGACGCAAAGCTCCCACAACTCGAAGTGAGAGTGAGGAACGATCTGATACTGAAACAGAATCACTCACTCCTTCTCGAGTCAAATCTGTCGTAGCATCCACTCCCAAGAAGAAGGAAAAGGTCGTTACTCCTTCGGCCAAGTATGTTATTTATCCCTTTGTGTTCACTTATCGTTACTCATTCTAGGCCGACTCCAACCTATCCTATTCCTGGACTAAATACAACCATGACTCGTTTCAACTCAAGTGCTGATAAGCCAGGACACACACCTCCTAGATCGGTTTGCATAGTTTACAGTATAGTTCAATATTGTTTTTTTTACAGAAGGTGGCGCCAAAGACTCCGTCTATCAAATCGAATCTCAACGTGTCTTCTTATTCTGCGTCAAGTAATACTTTATAATTAAGGACAACGTATCTTCTTAAATGATGGATGATTTAGGATCTCGTAGTATGCTTGAACCGGAGCCTGCGACATCAGGAGATGAATCAGATGATCACGAGGAGACCTCTGGAGTACTTTCTCCTTCTTCATCTTCTTTCATTTCATCTTTCGGAAGCGCACAGCGGTAATTTTATCTCAAGTTTATACTGAGTCAATTATGAGGTTACTGAGTCATAAATGACAATTTCATTATTTAGCAAGACAACGAGGTCGCCCGTCTATTCTGCAATGGATTCAATGAAGAGTAAAGCGGAATCATCGTTTAACTTCCTGAGAAAGAAACCCACCGTGAGTAATAATAATAAAACTTTCAACCGTTTTTGTAATTGTTAAGCTTGATTTCGATGATGCTCCTCTTTCTTCGTATGATATGCAAGTGGGAGGTCGTCATACTCGAGTTATTAAGGATCACAAGACGGGAAAGATGAAAGTGAGCCAAAGCGTGGTTAGTCTTTTTGTTGGTGTGCTTATATGTTGTACTCATTATATTAACACATTATGCATCTTGCTTCAATGTATGAACAGGAAAAAAGTTGTCTAATTAAGGAGACAGCATACGACGTCTCTCGCATTCTCATTATAATTCTCTCACTCTTCCTTATCTTACTTCTCGGTGCATATCTGTTCACTGCAAAGAAGGAAGTTATCGTCGGAAGTGTCAAAACTGTCGTCGGTAATATCATTTACCATTCTGTGTGATCAGTCGAGTTGAATTGAGTATTTGTTTCTTCCTTCAGGAGCAGCTCAAGATACAGTCTTCTTCGTCTATAACTATGCCATATTCCCTGCTATTCTGATTGCTCTTTGTGCTGTCATTGTAGTCACTGTCTATTGGGTATACATGAGAAGAAAGGCAGCACTTATCGATGAGGAAGAAGCACTCTACGAATTAATCGACAAGATTACTGGTACGCTTATTCAAACGTTGGAAAATGGATGCATAGTCGAATATGAATGATAATCGAGAGAAAAGCGTAACATTTATAATGTGCTACATGTAAATATTTATCGTGGGATTCTTTAGACATGAAGGTTGTCATGTTGGGGTTATTTAGTATTTTGTAAGGCAAGGAGGAGAATTCCCAAGTGTGAATTGTTGATAGATGAAGGATCGGGAGGGGGGTTGGAAAGAGGAGTAAGAAGAGGACTGATCGTAGGAAGAGAAGAGACCTCAAAGAAGTCGTTTTATATTCTATATTTGAAAATAGGAACGACTTACGGGCTTGAATGGGAGTAGAGTATGGAGTGAACGGATGACTGGAGAGGGAGGATGGAAGATAAGAAGATGAATATAAGGAGAGAAAAGTCCATTAGATGATATTACATGGATACGGATCTGAATGGAATATGAGGATATAAAGTAGAAATATATGATTAAACCTTGGTTTTACATCTGATATTATCATTCTGTTGAATGGAAAGAGTAAGGGAAGCTCCTTTATCTATCTTTCCTTGATTAGGAAGATTGAACGAGAGTGAAAGTGATGGAGAAGTTACTCGAATCGTCACTCCATTCTTATTTATTCATTATCTGATATAATCACGATATGGGCGATACCTCAGTGAGATTAGTGATGGAGTGATTGGTTATTCGAGGGAATGCATTCTCTTGAGTGTAGATATTACGAGGTTCCACTTCAATTATACCCATGCTAAGTGTCTGTAGTTGATTAGAATGAGGACGAGTGAGAGGGAGAGGGAGAGGGGAGAGAGGGGGGGGGACATACCTTGACTATCTCCGTGTCTCCTCCAGCCACAGAATGGGCAATACGAGAGTGTTGAGTAGTGATCTGAGAACGGCGAGAGAGAAGATTAACATTCTCATGAGATTCTATTGATGGAGATGATTGAGGCATAGGAGAGAGAGAGAAGAGAGAGAGGGGGGGGGGGGACCGATGAAGGGAAGGGAATGGGAATGAAATGATTTCTCTCTCTCTTGTAGACAATGTTCGTGAATCGTATGAAAGAGGAGAAGATTCGATATCTATTCCCCATGTGAGAGATCAGATCTTCCCTCCTGCTAAGAGGTATTATCCCCTCCTCTTTCATTCTAATTCATTCTATGTATTGTAGACGTGGAATTGAACTGGCTCGTTGGGATAGAGCTGTCTCCTTTGTGAATGAGAAGGAATCAAGAATAGTGACTGAAGCTGTCTATCGAAGAGGAGTTGAGGTATGAATGAGAGAGAGCGAGATGGAAGAGGGATGGATATCATTGCAGGTTCCATCATGGAAATGGATTGGAGCAGAGAAGAAGCAAGGATGGCGTGGATCGGGTAGGGGAGATTATTAATTGAATCGAATGAGATTGATGCACGATCACACATGCACATCACACTCCCCTATCCTATTCACTGCTATTCCTCACAAGTCTCCATTCATACGTTCTCTTAGGTTGATACTCTGCCTTATTTACTCATTTCCAATTTGTTTTTCTAACTCAATCGTCGTTGTTATCTTTGTCCTTGTCCTTCACTAGCAATATTTATTCGTCTTTTCAACTCATCTCATCTGTAAAAATAAGGTATATGTTAAGCTTGGAAGCTTCGTAACAATTGCATCCCTCTCTTCGCTGTCTTCCCTCTCCTTCTTTCTCTCTTCTGTTGTTGTATTGTTGTGATAAAGGACGTGGTCGTATCCCACAAGATGAATGTGACAGCAGTGGATGGGGAAGAAGGGTCTATGGGATGGAATAGTCGAAACAGAGGACAGTCTCAATGATTAGAGAGAGAATTGTGAATTACAGCTTACTCCTCATCTCACGATGTTAATCCTGTCACGAATTGTCTCAAAGTGAGGAATATGCTACACGAACATTCCTTTGATGAGTAAGTTATCTAATGGAATGACTTAATGGATGAATGCATCTTATATTTTCAGGGAAAGAGAGGAAGTGATCGCTGAATTATATGCAAAAGTGAAGCCAATCGTTCCAATTAGAGTGGAGACAGTGAATGAGAAGAGGGAACCATGTGTATTCATCAAATTGAGATCTAAGGTACTGTATACGGAATAGATGGGATAAGGATGTTGACTCGGGGGTTTAGTATAAGAGTACCTCGTTTACTCACTGATTGAATGTATTCGGACTGTCGGTTGTTGTGAATTTGAATGGGGAAGAGAAGGGAAGAGACAGAAGAAGTGGATGGAAGAGAGAATGGAAGTTGTAATAGAAGAAGTGATTTAATTGCAGGAAGAAGCAGGAAAAGTATTCAATCTTCTTCATTCTCAATGGTTCAATGGTGAGTAATATTGATCATTCCCCTTTCTTCTCTTTTCACTGTGTAGTATTCTCTTCCATCTCTTCTTCAACTTGTTCCACTTTTCTTCAACTCTTCTCAATATCTAATTACAAGTCTCTTCTTCCTTTCCATACCCTTCTACTTCCCTCCATGCTTGTGGTGTTCCTTCGTTGAATAGAAAGAACAAAACAGATCTGTAGTCTCTAACCCATTGTTTTGTGGTCTTTCCGTGGTAGGACCTTCCCATCCCTTCACTCTTCTCTTCTCTCTTCCTCTTCCTCTACGAAAGAACTTCTTCCTCCCTCAGTCTTCTTCTTCTTTGTCTTCTGATCTCCGTTCATTCTCTCTCTTTCTCTATTCTTCCTTCTCATTTCATATTTTGATTCTGTCACTTCTAAATCTCTCATCACTTCTTTTCTTCTTTCCTCTTTTGTTCTTTCTTCAATTCTTTCATTCTTGGTTTCTGTCCATTCGTCACAATTTGTTTTCTCTTCTCTTCTCTTCTTTTCTCTTTTTCCTTGTCATTGTATTATCACTCCTTCTTCATTCTTCTTTTGTATATTCTTCACACTTTACAGTCTATCCATTATTCCCTTCTCTTTTTCCATTTATTCTTCTCTAACTCTTCATTCTTCATTTCTCCAATCTTCATCTTCAATCTAGTCCCTATTTCTTATTCAATATCATTATTTCATCTCTCTGTATTCTTCTCTTTTCTTCTATTCTTCAATTCTTCTTCCAATATTTTTTCTTCGCTTTTCAGTGTGCTCAGCTCGAAAAAATAATTCGTTTGTGACTGTGTATCATGCCGGAATACTTGTGGTTTCTTCTCTTTCTTTTCCTCCCGTCTTCCCTCCCTCCCTGTTTTTCTTACAATTCGCATTCCTATATCTCTAACAATACATAGAGAATTCAAATGATCAGTAAATGAGTGGATTTTTCCTAATTTGACTAGACTAGAGTTTCCCATTTGAGATATTTCTTTATGATTAGGTTAGTGAAGTTCCAGTGACTCGTTTCATCTCTCCATTCATCGTTTGTGTCCCTTGTGGGAATGGAGAGAAGAGGATGCCAATCCAGACTCCACTCCTCATCCTCTTCCTCCTCCCCTTCCCCATCTCCCATCTGCTTTCTTATCTCCTCCTTTCTAACACATCTATTCTTTATTTTGCTTGAACAGAGTATTCTCTACTCTTATCTCTTTCTATTCTTCTCCTTTCCGTTCCCTTCAGAGCCACATTCTATTTTGTCAATCTTTCCAGTCCATTCGCTATACTGAGAATCTCTCACGCTTGTATCATCTTACTCGTAGTTCTTCATTATTTCAAGGGAGGGGAGGTTTTATGCCTTCTTTGAGACTCAATGACGTGATCTTATATCGGAACTGTTTCATTTGAGTGCCTCCCCCTCCTTCTCCCTCCTCAGCCCTCTATCTTCATATTCCACCTGTTTCAAGTGAGAAGAGAGAGATTCTCTATAGATAGAAGCAGCTGAATTGATTGAGTGATCTATGATGAGAGGGAGAATGGAGATGAACACTGTAGAGAAAGAATGGATGGGGATAACACTAGAAGTGGCCGTTGTCTATTCACACTTCTATCCCTTCCTCCCTCTTCCTCTCTCTCTTTGGAAGAAGACATAAACGGGAAGGGATTATCATAGTGACCTCCTTCATTCCAAACATTTATTTGTCTCCTTCCTCTTTTCATTTCTAGTTTACTCTATCTGTTTGAATCTTCTTAGACCCTCCGAGTTATTTCCATTCACTCAAGGGTTCGTGTGTTCACTTGTAGAGCAATACAATCATTATATGAATTAATAGAATGGCGGAAGGACGAGACAGACACAGTTCCCTATTCACTCATAATTGAATTGTGTTGTATCAATTAGAGATGGATACATAGAACACTCCTCGACTCTTCTCCTCCCTCCTTCTCTTCTCTTCTCGATAGACATAGTTGAGTACCAATGGACTGTGTGACAATCCTCTCCCTTGTTCTCTTCCTTCATTCTCAGTCTTCATCATCCCTTCTTTCTTCTCTTTCCGTTCTCTGTTTATTCCTCCTTTCTTCATTCTTAGTATTCCATTCAGTTATGATCTCACAGAGTACATCCACATGGAGAATAAATAGTTCGTCTCCATTTCTCAATCTGGAGGGCGAGATCTCCCCCCCCCCCCTCCTCCCTTTCCCTCTCCCCCCCCCCGTCTCTTTTTCCACATGGATTCATCTACTCCTTCACTTATGACAGAGTCAATTCATATTCATTTTCTTCATTCTCACCTTTTCAATGCAAGGTTTTCTTTTATTTGATGATTCCATCGATTGAGTAGATAAAGAACACAAATTATTTCCAGTGTCTTGTGCAGGTTAGAATATTAGATTAGTAGTAGATATTAGCTCATTGTAAAGATGTCCTCTCTTCAGAGATGTCCTCTCTCTCTCTCTCTCCCTTCTTCACTCCTTCTCTCCCTCCCACCCCCCTCTCTGTCTATTGTACTTTATGACTCGAAAGTGATCTACTTCTCTCCCCCTCAAAGTAATAAGACTCCATCTGATTCAGTCTCATCTTTCCTTCCTTTTCCCTCCTCTGCCCTATTTGTCTCTATATAAACTTCTTGATCATTCACACTCACACTTCATTCTCTTCTCTTTCTCTTTCTCTCTCTCTCTCATAGTCCATCATAGTTCTTCATCTTCACTTCCTTTCTCTCCATTTTGCATCTCATTCCGAGTGGTCACTTGGAAGAAGAAACTATTCTAACTTTTCTCTTCATTCAATTCAACTCTTTTCTACGTCTCTTTCTTTCTTCATATTTTTATTTGCATGAATATAAATGTGTCGAGTGAGGGAGATTGTATAAACTAGAATATCCATTGCGTAAGTCCTTTCTATTCCCATTGTTAGTGTTCACTGCCCCCTCTTAACAGCAATTATACGATGAATAGAGAGAAGAATTGGTAGTAAAAGGGGAATGAGGACTGTCTTCCCCCTTCTCCTTCCCCCTTCCTTCCTTCCATCCATTCATTGAAGATGATCATCTCACTTTCTCACTCTCGATCATTCTCTTCCTCTCTATTCACTTATTGTCTACTTATCCATTCCATTTCCATCCATTCCCTTCTCTCCTCTTATCCATTCCATTCATAACATACAGATGGGATCCCATGCCCGTTCATATGAGTTTCATCCCCTTCCTAGTATTCCCTCCTTTCCTTTCCCTCCTCCTTTTCCTTTGCTCAATCTTTCGTCAAAACAGTCTTGAATTGAGGTCTTTCTTCCCGTTGGGAATACAGATTCATTCTTCTTCCTGCGACACTCCTTTTATTTTTTTAAACTGAGATAATCGTCTCCACAATTTTTTGAAGTTAGTCTTCATTCTTCATTCGATTCCGTTCCTTTCATTCTTCCGTTTGAATTTCATTTCCCTCTGGTCTCCCTCATGTCTTCTATCAGATTGAGATGATCGAATAGTCATTGAATGGAGAAGACGATCAACTATTTACAGAGATATCCATTCTCACCATTCTCTCGATCTTCTAGATATTCTCTAATGTCTTAGTCCTTCTCGTCAATTTCGTCTTTCGCCATTCTCCGTCCATAATCAAATGTGTAGAATAATTTCGATGTCGCCATACATATTAAAGCCATAGTTATAGACATACCATTCCGTTAGTAAATATATTTGGTTCCTGCGGGGAATGACAATAAGAGCAGTGAGTGTGAGTGACTCCCCATAAGGATGCTCTCTCGGCCGGCATCCAGATCTAATGAAGTGAACATGATATCTTCCTTATATCCCAGAAACACTTTAATATTAGACTACACCAGTTCGTCTCTTTATACCTCTAATTATAGGTTCAGACTAATTTCACATCCTCCCACTCGAATCAGTTTTTGAATTGTGCCACTCTGTTACTATATCCATATCTTACAAATGTGGATAATATGGGTAGGGGCCATAACGCAGATAGCCGATTTTACGCAATGGTGTCAAAAGTATGTTCCAACTATCCATCATGGACCCAATAACATCATGCTTTTTGCCGTTTGTGAATATCTTGTCTCTGAGCCGCGCTAGAGCCCGAGAAGTACGTGCGCAACGCACTGATGAAGAGGGAGGAAAGGCGAGACGAGAGGGAAGGGGGCGGAGCCTAATTTGCGTGTGTCTCTCTCCCTCGCCTCTCCCCGCGCATCTTCAAACAAAAAGCGCACCCTTTTAAAGCATGCTAAAAAATCTAATTTTTTCTCCAAAATTCCTAAAATATTCTAATTAGTCAGAAAAATACTGCCCAAACAATAATTTCACACTGCAACCCGTCAAAACGGCCTCTTCCCATAGTTTAAGTTAAATTTTGACCTACTTAGCGAAGATATGCACAGTTTGGGCAGTGCTCAATCGATTGGGTATGCCAGTAGCTATCCAGCGCACTTTAGAACAAGCGATTTGGTTTAGAATGAAGCTTGCGCTTTTGTTTTCTCGCTTTTAGGCGAAATCGTGTCTCACAAAAGTGGGCGGAGCTTGTGGCCCCTAAATATGGGAATTGGTAACAGTTGTGATTATCGTTCTCCCCAATATCTATTCTGTCTCTCCTTCCCTTCTTCTTCCGCCTTCTCCTTTTCTCTTTAAATGTAAGTTAACATCTCACCTTCATCTTCATTATTCATACAGTTGTTCTCATTATAATGTTCATGTTTCATGTTCTTCTCTCATTTGTTCCATATTTCATATACGAAGAGACAAATTCTTCTTTCTCTCTCTCCTCTTCTACTTTCTTGGAATTCCCCTCTCATTTTGATCCTTCTATTCAACTTTCCAATTTAGCTTCCTACCACCACTTCCTCTTTGGGTCGAATGAAGAATGCCTTGAATATCCCTCCCTTCCTCCCTCTTGAATATCCCTCCCTTCCTCCCTCCTTTTCCCTCCCTGTCTTTCTTCCAATTCAGAATCTGATTCCATTCCATCAAATCTCTCGTGGTAATCACCCTATAAACGGGGGAAATCACATATTTCTTCTCGCTATTTCTCCACTTAATACTTAGAATTCTCTCAGTAATTCACATGACTTCAATTACTGTGGAGGATCATGATAATGATACCATAAAAGTTATAATATAATTTTTCTCTCTGCAGTATGAGTGGCAGAATAAGTAGTAGTCATACAAATGATATAGTTTAATTAGTAATTCACCTTCATCGATCATCCATCTACTCTTCCATCTATTCATCCATTCATTTACTCTTTATATTCTCTTCTCTTTCTTTTTATTCTCATCTGATCTCTTCCCTATCACTTCTTTCTCTCTCTCTTGAATGCATTGAAGAGTAGTCGACGTAGTCCTTCTATTGATATCTCCTCCTCCTCCTACGTGATCCCCCTCCCCCCTCTCCTCGAGGTGGAAGTCCCTCTCCTCTTCGAGTCTCTCTGTCACCTGTTCTCCTTTCTGTCGTCTTTCCGAGTAAAAGTCCTTCCTTCTCATGTCGCCATTACATGCAATGTTTATATAGACATGAAGAGGATAACATGAATCACTCTTAGAAGAGAGGGAGGAGGAGGGAGGGGGAGGGAATGGGGAAGTAGATGAGTGAACTGATAGATGGATTGGATCCAATGAGATAGAGAGATGAGAGAGAGGGTGATATACACTGGGAAGACTCAATCCCATTCAATCACTCTTCAATTCCCTTCCTTTATGTCTCAATCACTCTCTTTCTTCTCCTCTCACTCTCACTCTATCAATGTGATACAACTCTAGAATTATTCCTATTCTCTTTGTGATTCATTCAAAGTGATTATCTCCTCTTACAAGGATACACGAGTACTCTTGTTCTTCCTCATGTCTTATTCGCTTTTGATTCATATGTTGATCATTTATGTAACATTGGTTCTCGCCATTTTTCTCTCCCATCATTTTCTTCCTCTCTCTTTTCTTCTTTTCTTTTGTCTTTCTTCCGATCGACGACCAATCATTCTTCTTCTTCTTCTTGTTCTGCAATAGTTTATCTTAAAGAAGGAGTTTGAAGTCTGCAACTTCCTAGTCACCGTTCAATCCTTCAAAGTGATCATTATTCTTCGTCCATTATGAATCCATATTTCATTTATTGATCTCTATCTGCTTTCTAATCATATAAATCAACCGGATGTTGCCCAACTCCTCTCTCTCCTTGTCTCTCTTCTCTCTCCCTCTGATTCGAACTCCTCTTCATTTTCCATCCGCCTGTTGTTTTGTCGTATCTCCATCACTCGATATCTTCTTTCTCTTTGTAACTTCAGTCATCACTCAGTCTTTCCCTCTTCTCTTCTACATCTAAACGAACTTGAGTACAACATCCACCTTCTGTTTATCTCTTCTGATTTGGATGTTATAATATTCCTTATATGTTTACTTTATCTCATATCAGTGTATCAATCACTTTCTCATAAAAAAGTTCATTCTTTAGTCTCTCATATTCCTTCTTACTCTTTTCTTCTTCGGATCTTCCATTCCTATCTTTTCTCCATTGAAAGATTCTCTTCCTTCTTCTCTTCTCTATCTAATCACAGTCTTTTCCTTCTTATCCATTCTACTCAATTTATTCTCCCATTCTTCATCATGTTCACTTCCCTTTCACTTTATTCTACTTATCATTTCCTTCTTTTCTAAATATGATCTTCACAATGTCAGAATAGGTTCAATAAGCTCACTCTTCATTACATCGTCATAAACATTTCATTCTCTTCTCTCATCAGTACTCTTTCTTGTTCCTCCATCTCCTTTCCTTCAGTCTCTTCTTCTCCTTTCTTTCCTCGTCGACTTATTCCATTACAAGTCCACCTGTTTCAACTCTTTCCATCTTCTTCTTCGTCTTCTTCTTCCCTTCTTGTTCATTCTTCATCTACTCTTCTCTTTCTCATCATATCCCTCATTCATTTTTGATTTCTGTCTTCATCTTCCCTTCTTCAACTTTTCTGTAAACCTTTTCACTCTGTGGGTATATCTTCCCTTATATTTGAGCTCTTCTCAAATGGAGGAACTATTCGTTGAAGTTTAAATTAGGTAATGTTATATATGTGCCCTTGTCCGTAGGTCAATCCAATAAGCCTCTGTGTCCACGTGTCGCGGTGTGTGGGGAAGAAGAGTGACGAGTAGCATAATACAGCTTTATTGACGACGCGTACTCATAACTTCAGTCGACTCGACTACTACGAGAATAGGCAACATGGAATAGCCTAAACATATTACGCATTGAACGGCGCAACGAAGTGTATGGGAAAGTGTATGACGAATAAAGTGTTCCGCGGGTAACACTGCGTTAACTACGGTAGTTCGCAACGGAGCAGGTCTTTTACGGCGGGTCACATACTATTTAGTCTGCTTACTAAATAGTGTAATTACATTAATTACTTATTCTGTATATCATCCATATGACTATACAACACCTCCCCTTCAAGATTGACAGCATGTCGATCTTAAAATGCAACTTGGGGAAGGAGGTGAGGTGAGGACGTAGCAAGTTTTGGTCGGGATATCACTTCTCGGGTGATATTTCAGTCTTCGACGTTCATCCTTCATTGCTCACGATGTCGTTGTCCTCGATTGATCCTCCTCCTTCGTGACGATGAACTTCTCGTCCTTCTCGATGCCGTCGTGGCATTCGAGGATGCTGTCCATGAGATGTCGATGACGATGATGGGCGACGCAGACGGGCTCGTTCGTGCTGCCGTTGCTCCGGTATCTTCTCCTCCATGGTCGACGATCTTCAGCAGAGTATGCCTTGCATACCAAACAGAATGCCCGAAGGTTCCGATCTCTTCCTTCTATCATGGCACTTCTCTGATCCTTCTCTGGATGTTCTCTTTTCGTGCGTTCTAGCACCATTCTACTGAATTTGCCTCTTGCACATATTCGTGCACCAGCTGTGGACCAGGAATAAACCTCTACACACTGTCAGAGTTTCACTTGTTCTCTCGAAGAGCACAAATTTCAGATTCTTCTCGTTGCAGATTCTCTGCTTGATACATGTCCATTTTCTCCTTCCTTTGACTACTCTATAAGCCAATGTCTCTTGGGCGCTACCCTCACATCGCATAGCCTCGTCCTTGGAGAAAAATTCCTGTGTATCCATTCGTCTCGCGTCCTCGCGGACCTTCACTTTCACCTCGGGTGCGTTGTGGTCTCGGGCGCGACCCGCTTCACATGCCACCCTTGCGATCATTTGATATTCTCCGGACGCACCCCTTGGGCTAACATCGTCTCAAAGCAACATCAAGTTCACCTTGCTTCCAGTATCCTGATTACGGAAGTCTTTCTCGGGGCCTCTAAGCCTCCCGATCCTCTGATAATCTCCGGACGCGCCCCTTGGCCTACTGGGAGTTCAGTTGACGATTGCTCGCTGCAACTCGCCAACGCTCTTTCTCCAACGTCTTCTCAGAGCAAAATCAGGTTGGTGTGTTTCAACCGCTTCGCACCACTGCTCTTCTAGTGGCACTCGCACGCCTTGCCGTGCTCAGTTCGGATCTCCAGCTTAGTCGACAGTGTTACGTTCCACACTGGTGCGACTGTCTCGTGGATGGTCCTACCAGCCGGGCTGGTTAGAGCTCATCAACTACCTCATGGTGTCAATGCCTCTCCTGGCAAAACTCTCCTCAGATTTCCAAATCACCGATGTTTCACTACATGATGAAATCATTTCAGAGTCATCTTCCGTGTGCTGCAATTTCGCCCTCAATCCTCTTGCTCCCTCCGTCCATTTTTAATCCACATTAAAAATCGGGTTCAGCTCCTTACAGGGACTGACGAAATTCAGCAAGCCTTCTCGGCTTCTCACAGTCTCGGACACGAAATAGCCAGATCAGACAACGTTCTCTTGTTGACTGGCGCGGTTCGTAACCACGTCTTCCGAATGCCCTTCCGCAATTCGGCAACCACACCGACACTTAACTGATTCCGGATACCGCTTTTCGTGCCATTTCATCACCACCGGTGCCCCTTGTTTTCGATTCAAAATCGAAAATCGGGCAGCACCTCCGGTGCACATGATGAAATCACGCGCTCAGATTTACTGCTAGCGAGCGGGAGTACACCCATACTCGTTCAGAATCAGTACAGATCAGACTTTAACCAGCGCAACTCAATCGAGAAGCGTTCAGATTGGTTAACAGACAAGGAAAACGTGAGTAAAAGGAAAGAGGAAGCCGAAAAATAATCGCAATTCACTAACCTTTTTATTCGAGTGTTCCTGAACGCCAGTGTTATATATGAGTCCTTGTCCGTAGGTCAATCCAATAAGCCTCTGTGTCCACGTGTCGCGGTGTGTGGGGAAGAAGAGTGACGAGTAGCATAATACAGCTTTATTGACGACGCGTACTCATAACTTCAGTCGACTCGACTACTACGAGAATAGGCAACATGGAATAGCCTAAACATATTACGCATTGAACGGCGCAACGAAGTGTATGGGAAAGTGTATGACGAATAAAGTGTTCCGCGGGTAACACTGCGTTAACTACGGTAGTTCGCAACGGAGCAGGTCTTTTACGGCGGGTCACATACTATTTAGTCTGCTTACTAAATAGTGTAATTACATTAATTACTTATTCTGTATATCATCCATATGACTATACAACAGGTAATATCGTGAAAATATGCATTAGCTAGGACTGGGGCGGGGAGGGGTCAAGATTAATTGGCGGTTGACGGTTAAAATATATTCTGCAGCTTCTTCAAAAGTGAGTGCGAGATTGTTCAATTAGTTTTACGGGACCATCATTTGCAATTAAATGAACTCATATTCTCAAGTAGCAGTGATTATAAAATTTGATTGATCACATTTTCCATCCGTCAGCTATTTGTTGATTCCCGTAGTTTTCTCTATTCTTATATATTGTGAGAGACGAGATAAGTGTCTAACTGACTTCCACAGTCTTGTTATAGATTCTCCGTCTTAGATGGTCTACGAGTGTGTGAGAACGTGAAATGAGGGAGAAATGGATAGAAATTCCATGAATAATGGACTTGTATTCCCCTTTTAGCAGCTATCTCTTCACTATGTCTACTCGTCCTCTCTATCCCTCACAAGTCCTCTCTCTTAATAGTCCATCCACTTGCTTTTTCCTCCATTTCAGTACAGTTCTTCCTTCTTTCCTCCTATCTTCTCTGCTCATGCTTCTCATGCTTTTCAATCCACCCCGTCGAATCCTCTAAATACGTATCGTCACTCAAATTTCATTTCTAACCCTTCACCCGCCTCGATTCCATTTCCTCCCTCTTTTCTCTCTTTTGTATTTACCGTCACAATCTTCACTTTTCCGTTCCAATTCATTCGTTAAACCATCCGTAGACATTTCTCTTTCTTCTTCTCTTTGAGTATTCAATCGTTAATTAATCCCAATTGCAGGTCAACTAATCCTCGTGAAGTTCGTTTCGGAGAAGAGATTCGACGAGAGATTTCCTCCATCGGAGTAATCATCAACTGATCAACCTCCCTTCCCTTCCCTTCCATAGTCTCCTCCCCTCTCCCTTCCCTCCTTCACGACTCCACCCCTCCCTTCTTCACCCCTTTCTCCATTCACTCAATCCATCGATGGATCTACTACTCGATAATTCATCATTTCCTTCAATGTTCTCATCAAATTCATCATTCGATTCACCTCCTGATCTTCCTTCTTCATTATCCTTCAATAACTCATCATTTTCACTTCGTGGAGATGGTTGTGACTACTTCAATTCCTCATGTGTCTGTCACACAGAGTATCAATTCTATGAATGGAGAGAGAGACTTCTTCTTGGTCTTTTCGCTCTTCCAATCATTGCCTTTGGTCTCATAGCCAATTTGACATCAGTTCGTATCTTCACTCATCGTCTTATGTCTCTTTCATCTATCAATTGGTATCTGGCTGTACTCTCTGCATCTGATTCACTCATTCTCATCTCTTCCTTCTTCGTTCTCTCTCTTCCTAGAGCTGGAGAATTCCTCACATGGTGGAGATTCAACTATATCAGGTGAGTCCAATCGTGTCCCCCCTCCCCTCCCTCCTTCTCCTTCCCTCCCTTATCCCTTTGCCCTGTTAGTTGAATGGGAACTTTCTCATGTTGACAAGCCCATCTCCTATAATGGATTCTCCTCGTTTCGTTTTATCACATTCTGTTTAATCCATTCTTCGTTTTATCGTAATATTTTCTCTCTTTCGTTGATATCTTCAGATATCAGTACATCCAAATTGTATGTCTCAACATAGTCTTCTCTCTACTCTCTAATTTACTATTCTCGTGATTATCTCGTCTCTTCCTTTTATTCTCTTTATCTCTCCCTATTCGACCTCTACACTCAAAAATTAATTTCTATGTTTTATCGAATATATACATAACGACTAAACACTAATTAGTTTTCTCTAATCCACATGCTAACAACAAGTAATAGTTATCTCACATTTTTAATGCAAAACAAACGTTATTTTGTCTTTTTTTAGCTGTATGGTCGATCTATTTGTGTTGTGTGTGATTGCAGTAAAGTGTATGTGAGAACCAGAATCCATTTCCATCTTCTAACTGAATCCGACAGTCGCCTTAATGATATTGTAGTGATTAAAAGTGATAGATGGCTCAGTCAACTTATTTCTTATCTTCCCTCGTATTCCCATTTGACTATTTCAGTCCCTTCCGATAGAATGCCTTTTCCCCGGTGTGAGAGACTGTTTTCCCCCTTCGTACTCTCGTAAGCATTTTAGAGTATTTGGGAGAAAGAATTCACTGGTCACATTCGGGAAGAAAATGTGAAGGATTCAATGAAGAGAATATAATAATATATTTCAGTTACTCAGTGACTCCGTATATGTACGGAATGATGATGGCTGCACAGACTTGCAGGTTTGAACTATTCAGAGATGGAAGAGATATCAGTCAATGGATTACAGTGTATGGATGACTGTTGGAGTATCACTACATCGATACATTGGAGTATGTCATCCATACAAAGTGAGTTGAGAGAGAGAGAGAAGAAGAGAGAACATCTTCCTCTTTCAGTCTCACAGTCTTCTTCCCAATAAGAGAGTTGCCACCTTCATCTCTTCCATTATTCTATTCTCATGTCTATTCAATATGACAAGACTTTTCGAGGTTTCATTTCTATCTCTCCTGTTATCTTCAATCAATCGTCCATAGGTTCATGTTTCCAATGTGTGCTTTCGATTCAATATTGAGTATGAACTTCCCTCTCTCGCTCCTACTTTAATGAGGATAAATGAACTCTACATGTGAGTAGAATCTCTCACTTCCCAATTGATCTCTCTCTTCTTCAGGACAATATTCTTTGGATGGGCATATACTGTAGTGATGTTCGCCCTTCCCTTCTCTCTTCTCATTATTCTCAATACAATGGTATTATTGGCAGTGAGGAAGAGTAGACGAATGCATGCACTAAGCAGTGGTAATGATGAATTGAGTAGAAGATCCGAGAGGTGAGAAAGGGAATGAAGGGGGTCATCATATCTCTCTTCATCTTAGGAAAGAACGACAAACTTCGATCATGTTAATTGCTGTCGTACTTTTATTTCTCTTCTGTAATTCACTCGCTTTTCTTGTCAATATAATGGAAAACTTCGGAATCCAAACGGAATTCTTCAAAACCCTCGTTATGTTCTCCAATTTTCTGGTGAGTTGATTGTATCTCTTTCTCTTTTAACCTAAGAGGTCACTCCTATCTATCACTAAACGAAAGGAAGTTGCGAAGTAAACGACGATAGAAAGAGTCCCTCCTCTCTCTCTTCTCGTCTCAGCTCTTTCTCAAAACAATAAGAGAACGTGGTGAATAGAGCTGGAATAGGGTTGAAAATAGAAGGGAACGCATGATTTTCTTTCCAATCTCTGTCAGACAGTCTTTCTCATTTTCGTAGAATCTTTCGTCATCTCATTTCCACTCAATCGGAAGGGTTTCTTTCTCTAGTTCATTTTCGTCTCCTTTTACTCTATTTTCCACCTGTTGAGAGACGTACAAATTTAAGTTGTAAATATTGAGTTAAGATTAAAAGGAGTGAGAGATAGAAAGAGATAGACAGGTGCAGAAGGTAGTCTGCATTTCGAGTGAATTGGAATGGGAGAAGTGTGGGAGTAAAAATATTGAAGGAACGAAGGAACACTCTACAAATATGGGGTATCATTTTCTAGAATGGGAAAATGAAATCTTTGAATTGAGTATAATTGAGTACGAGATAATATCGTTTTCTATTGAGGTGATCATCAATGCCTCATGCAATATTTGCATATATCTTCTCTTCTCTGAGAAGTATCGACTTCTTCTTCAACATTATGTATTATGTGAATGTGGAAATCAAGCTGATCTACTCGTCAATTCAGTTATCGCATCTTGATTATCTTTTATATTCCCCACACTTCTCCTTCTTTGATCTGCATTTCTCTTCCGTCTCCTTCTTTGTCTCTAGCATCGTTAGCCTCATTCGGGTATTATCATAGTAACCATTAGATCTGTCTTATTACCTATATCGTATCCCTCTCCAAATTACCATCAGATCTCTCTATTTTGTTCGGGATTCACGTTCTCATTCAAATTGTGTGAATGAAGGAAGAATGTAATAGATCGGGTTGAATTGATCCTCCTATAACCGAATGATTACAATCGACGGGTTTATCTGTTTTACGCTCAATCGATTCGTGATTTTCTTGCTGTTCAACCAAGATAAATACTCGTGCTCTTCCATTAATAACTGTTGAGATAACAAAAGAAAGAATTGAATGTGAATGAGATTGATGAGGGGAAATGGTGGGAATGATGCCTTTCTCTCTATTGAATGACGAGAAGAGAAAGACAGGTATCAAATGCAAATGGGACTAATCGGGAAGTGCGTCAGAGGAAAGAGAATTCACTCTTCGTATCAGTTGTGTCCATTCAATTGTTTGGCCAGAAGAAGAGGAGGAGGCACTAATCATTTTCTCTCTTTATTCCCTTCCACTCAATTCCCTATGGCAATCCGATTGAATCGTCTTCGACCTATCGACAGGTTACATTTTATTATTTATTGTGTATGATTCTGTAAAGATAAAAAGGACGAAAGGGAGCAGGATTCCTTTTTTGGTGTAAACAATTTTGTGGGCAATGCAAAACAATTTTTGTTAATAATTTCAATTTGAGAGTGAAGAATGCTTACGACAAAGCTCATGATTTCTTCTCCCACAATGTTCTTCTTCTTCTTACACTTCTCTCTGTCTTCTTTGGTCTTCTATTCGGATTCTTTCTTAGACCTCTAAATCTATCACAGGATACATTGAATCTCATCAATTTCCCAGGAGAAATATTCATGCAGGTGTCATTTAAACTTTTCTACGCATATTTAAATTATTTATTCAGGTTTTGAAAATGATGATTCTTCCTTTGATCTTCTCTTCTCTCATTTCCGGTTCGTATTCTATTTCAATTCGCATTTATTTATTTATTTATTTATTTAGCTCTTGCTCAAATGGATGCGAGAGAGGCAGGTCAAATGGGATTGGCAACTGTACTCTATTATCTGACTACAACTATATTAGCTACTATGGTAAGGAGATAGATAAAGAGAAGAGAAGAGATAGATTTGTTCCAGTTGGGAATTGCTCTAGTGATCACAATTCATCCGGGTGATCCTTCTGTCAAAGAGGGAATATTAGCAATAGAAGCATCAGACACTGATGTCTCTCCATTAGACACCTTCCTTGATCTAGTGAGGTACATACATCTCCATCACTTAATATTCATCAGAATGGTTGAATATTGCAGGAATATGTTCCCTGAGAATATAATCCAGGCAACTTTCGAACGTGTTCAAACTGAATATGTTACTAAGAAACCCCCTTCTATGGCTAAGAATGGAACTAACAATTTCAAGAAGAGAATCTCACCTGCGAAGGGAACAAACATTCTTGGTTAGTATTATTATTATCGAGTGATAGTTATTTTATTTCACTCCTTTGTAAGGAATTATCGTTTTCTGTACTGGATTTGGTATAGTTATCTCTCATCTCGGAGAGAAAGCAAGAATTGTTGTTGATTTCTTCGTTATTCTCGATGCAGTCATCATGAGGTACTTCATCTCCCTCCCTCCCCTCTTCTTTCCCTTCTCCTCTTTAAGATGGGTTGAAGCACTGATGTGGTTCGCTCCTCTTGGAATATTCTGTCTCATATCGGGTAATCTTCTTGAATTGGATGATTTGGGAGATACAGCACAGGTAGGTCTCCCCTCCCCTCCTCTCTCTCTCTATCTCTTTAGATGCTCTTCCTCTACGTGGTAACAATTACTCTTGGATTCCTCATTCATGCAATCATCGTCACTCCTCTTCTTTATTTCCTTTGTACTCGAAAGAATCCTCTTGTGATTGTGAAGGGAATGCTGCAGGCTTTAGTCACTGCATTCGGAACTGCATCTGGGTAAGAAGGGAAGGGGGGGAGGGAGAGAAGAGAGAGAGGGGAGGAGGAATACATTTGAGAGGAGCAGCCCTTCCCACTTCAATGCAATGTCTCGAGGAGAACTGTGGAATTGATAGGAGAATCGCTCGTTTTGTTCTCCCTCTTGGAAGCACAATCAATATGGTTTGATTATTTCATTATTTCAGCATTAAAGAAGGGGTGGCACGAATATCTCGCTAACTGAGTTCTCGGTGTCAGACGGTGTGGCATGAGCACCTCATAACGCTTTCGAAACTCCCATGTTTTCTATTTTCGTCTAAACCGAGATACTCGATTGGCTGATTGCCAAGTCACCCTGAAGCGCAGGCAACGAGCTAGAGAGCATGCAAAATGAGGAGAGCGCTCCGCCTCACTTTGCATATCGGCGCGATTCGTGCCTCTCCTTCTTTAAATATGTCAAAATCTCACGACCCTAGTCGTTGTTCCTATGAAACTTATTGAGTTAGCCAAAAAGGAAAGTTTTAATGACAAAAAATGTTCCGAACACGATTCCAAAAACGACCGCGGAACCAAGTATCAATAGTTCATGCGTCTTTTTTTTCAATATTGGAAAATGTAATAGAAGATATCATTCTGATAATGATGTCTCTCAGGACGGAAACGCTCTTTACGAAGCCGTCGCTGTCATTTTCATCGCCCAACTCAATAATGTTGAACTTAGTTTCGTGGAAGTGATAACTGTGAGGTAGGTCTCCTCTCTCCTCTCTCCTCTCTCCCTCCCCCTCCCCCTCCCCCTCCCCCTCCCCCTCTCTCTTCACCCTCTCTCTGTCTTCAGTGTGACAGCAACCGTCGCTTCGATAGGATTGGGATCAGTCCCTGCCGGTCTCGTATCTATTCTTCTTATTCTCAGTACTGTCGGATTACCTGCTAAGGATGTCTCTCTTATAATCACAGTCGATTGGCTACTGTCTGTATTCCCTTCTTTCTCCATTTGATCTTTGATCTCTTGAGTGATCGAATTCGAACATCAGTGAATGTATTGGGAGATGGATTCGCAGCGGGAGTCGTTGCTCATATTCTCAAGTCGAGACTTGATGAATCAGATCAAAAACATGAATATCGACATGAAATCAAAGAGGAAATTGGTCAGATTCTTCATTTATTCTTCACTACTTCTATAAATTCAGAACAATTAAAATCGGGAGCTCCATCTCGAAAACCTTCCAATTTCTCTCGATGGTCATTTAATTCTCGTGATTTCCTTGGTCCACTTTCTCAATCTCGTCCTATTTCTCGTCGTAATTCGGGTATTCTATCATGGAGATATCCATTCTCAGCTGCTCCTTCCGATCCCTCTTATACTCCTCTCCCAAAAGTAGATCATGTTTAGCCATCTCTCTTCCCTTATCCATTCGTAATAAACTTATTCTCGACTCTCTCTCTCTCTCTCTCTCGTCGTGTACTAAATCACAACAATCAACAGAGTTCAACCTTGCATCTCCTTTATTACAATGGAATTCTCGAGATCTGTGCCTGATTGTGCAAATCGAATTGGGTCTCGACGGGATCATAAGGGATACGGTAATCTCAGAATGGGATAGGACTAGAATGAGTTTGAATGAGCAAGAATGGAGGATGGAATAATAGTTTCCGTATCGAATCACGGTCAGTTGATCAATCGATGGTTTGTATCACAATAATGAATATATCCTGCCGATGGAAAATGGAAGAGATGTGAGGGGAATAATTCCAAGAGATAATCAATATACAATGTACTATCGCATTATGTACACACTAGTCAATACTGCACACATATACGATACAATATAAAACCGTCTCAATACTTATAAGTACTATAACGGAACTATTAACTCTTATACAACTCTGGCAACAGTCAACAACGGTAGTGGAATGAAATATGAGATTGAATATTAGGGAAGAGGGGAGTGGGAAGAGGGGAAGGGGGATGGAAGGGGAGGGGAAGAGGGAGGAGGGAGGAGGGAGGAGGGGAGGGATTATGTAGTCAAATTAGTCAGAATGGCATAGAGGCAGTTGTTGTTACAGTGGAAGGAACGGAAGAAGTAGGAATTGAGGTAGAAGATGGACCGAGATTTGATGAGATTTCGTTCACTTGTAACTGAAATTAATAATATTTAATCATGAATAAAAGAGATTTGTACCATCACTTGCGTGAATGGATGAGATGTTCCGTCTACGATGGAATAGAATTGAAGATAACCCAAATCCTCCAATAAACCCCCATTATGACTATCTACTTCCCTTCTCTTCTCTCTTCATCTTCTCCCCTTCCTCTAACCTGTGATGGATCGGGATCCGATTGAATGCTCATCTTCTGATTTGAATGTAATTCATAAGGAAGTCCATTCAGATTCGCAATGTTGAATAGAGCGAGGAATTGAACCGTATCGTCTTCTTGTTGAGATAACAACTTAAAAGAATCAATATCTTAAAAGATCTTAAAAGAATCAACTCCGCATTTTCGAAATTAGTTTCCGTGGTGGAAATGACTTTCAGAATGTATCTAAACTATCTCGATCTCCACTTACCGTAATACTTGGAAGCAATAGCAATAGTTTGGATATCCTCTGTGCAATTTGCATTTCGGTGGCTGAAGGATGTTGAGACTTAACGTGGACATACAGAGCATCGATGTATTTGTCACTGAATATACAATCTGTCTGTCTCCTTCCACTCTCCTCCTACAGTATCCCCTCTCCCCTTCTCTCTCTTACCGTATTCTGTCTCCTTCCACTCTCCTCCTACAGTATCCCCCTCCCCTTCTCTCTCTTACCGTATTCTGTCTCCTTCCACTCTCCTCCTACAGTATCCCCTCTCCCCTTCTCTCTCTTACCGTATTCTGTCTCCTTCCACTCTCCTCCTACAGTATCCCCCTCCCCTTCTCTCTCTTACCGTATTCTGTCTCCTTCCACTCTCCTCCTACAGTATCCCCTCTCCCCTTCTCTCTCTTACCGTATTCTGTCTCCTTCCACTCTCCTCCTACAGTATCCCCCTCCCCTTCTCTCTCTTACCGTATTCTGTCTCCTTCCACTCTCCTCCTACAGTATCCCCTCTCCCCTTCTCTCTCTTACCGTATTCTCTGTACGTGTAATCTTCCAGCTTCTGTTAACCTTCTGTCCACAGTGAACAAAATAAGAGCCTGCAAATCAGATTGTAATTCCTTTTCATACTTTCTATATTGAATTCTAGGTAGACAGATGTTTAAATACCTTGAGAATGCAGAATTCTCCATCGTCCATAGTCATTTCTCTCATGGGGAAAACTAGATCACACATGAGATGTTCAGCGATATTTTGGAAATAGTGATTGCATCTGAAATTAAGTTAATAAATTATTCTAAATTCATACAAGGAAATTTGCATAGCCTCTCCCTCCCTTGTCCCCTCCGTTCTCCCTTATTCATTCCATATTGCACTCATTCACACATCTATATTGTATCTCATTCACAATCAGATCAAACAATTATATAACCCATCTTCTCTTCATTTTTCTCTTGCAGAAAAGTGACACATGAGAAGAGAACCGTTAAATGAGTCGATCTATCGCTCTTCTCACTACACTCATCACACCTTCACTCTTCGTTCCTTCCCATGTCCCCTCTCCCCCTCCCCTCCTCTCCTCCCCCCGATCATTCCCCTATCTCGTACTCCTTTCTCCTGTTCAATCCCCCCTCGTGACTTGAGTTCAAACAACTAAAATGGTCGAGAGAGATTACCTAGAATGGGGAGAAAGTATACATAGCCCATTGATGGAAAGAGAGACGGTTTAGATAAAGAGAGAATGACGAGAAGGGTAGGGGAATATCCATCGTGACCATTGGGAACTTAGTATGGAATCTACCTCTTCCCAACCAGAAAAGACATGAAAATGTGCACCATTTTGATGTGAGATTGCATCCTTCGTCCATAAATAGAAACAATGATAAGACTGACGTCAAAGGTCGAAAATAGAATGAATCGTATGGGACAGACGCACCCAATCATCTCTCTCTCCATTATGGATCCATCGAAACATGGTAACCTATGGAATGTGTCAGACTACAACCCTCACTCTTCCTCTCTCTTCTCTCTCTGTCTCAATGGTACTCACATCTACACGAGTAATCTCGTCCATTCAACACACTAAAATGGGTACAATCGATGATAACACCGAGTACTCAAACTGTTTTAACTGCTCCCCGTCTCTCTCTCTCTCTTCGTTTCCCTCTTGATCCCTCCCCATTCGTATGTAAGTCATACCCTGGATGGAGTGTTGATTGTAATTGTTTATTCCTTGGATAGAATGATCCATTGACAAGGGCGACACCATCAGCTCCACTTTTGAATGTCTTGAAGGTGTGAACGAGCCAATTGACAGAGACAACTCGATTACGAAGGAGAACATATTGATCACTTGTTGATAATTCCTCAAAACAATCATGCAATAACTCAATCTCCATTTCAGTCAATCCTCCCGTCTCTCCTCAATTCAAAAAAGCGTCATAAATGAATATGAGTTCACATTGTACTTCATACTGTTATTCTAGTGTACTCTTATCCATGCCCTACTTCTCTAACCAGTAAACATGTTTATAATTCACTCAATACTACAAGGGGGGATTAATATCGTCAATCTCCGATTGGTCATTTCCACCATGTGACTCCATTAGTAATAACTTGTACTTACAGTATAATCTTTGAGTAGAATAGCCCAATCAACACAGAGAACGAATGATCTACACCATGCAATGTGAACATCTTCCAGTGTTGTCAATCGATCGAGGGCTAACCATCGAGGCTGAACAGAGAGGGAGATTGTGAGATGAGACCTTCTCTATACTCTATATCTACTCTACCGCCAATTACACTATCATTTCAACATCCCGCAATTACAATCACTCACAGAGTCCCATAGTTCGATAAAATATGCACAGTAATTTTAGATTACTTCAAATTCAAAATAACTAACGGGTGTTCGTTTGGCGACAATTCCGGGTTGTTTGAATGCAGTCTCGATTGTCACATCAACTCTGCACAATTTATCGAATTGTTCCTCGAATTCGCAGTTTGGATCAACCATTGAATCACATTGAGTTTCCTGTATAGATTATCTCTTCTAATATTGTCTTATGTCATCATCTCACTAGATTCATTAGATATTCAACAATAGGAGTGATTCGTTGTGTTCCATTTCCTCTTGATGGAGCATACATGGCTGATGTAGGAGGAGATTGCTCTCTTACTCTCGATGCAGTTACTGTCACTCGACCCATTGATGCACCCGATAGTGTCTCAGCATATGCACGATTTACTACTCCTGAACAAATCATTCTCCCTCTATCCCTTCTCCCTTCCCCTTCCCCCTTGATACCTCCTGTCTGGAATGGAGCAAGAGCAGCAGCAAGAGTGTGTTGTTTCGTACAAGTATTAACAGCAGTGCAAGTATTAGTAGGAGAGAGGGAAGAAGTGGAAGGACCAGCTTGACCATCTTCAGAGAGACGAGCTTTCTTGTGCTTATCTCGTTCAGATTGAACAGCTCAACACATTTATTCATTACTTTATTCCTCTATTTTACATTTATTGTCTTTTGCATACTTTCCTTTCCTCACTCTCGAGTATTCTAGACAAAAGTTCAAGATGTTGCCCCCTCCTTTCCATCTGCTTCCCCTTCTCTTCCCCTCTCTCCTTCTCTCTCATTGCTTCGTCCCTTCCCTCGTGTCTACGTGTATTCCCTCACTTTCATTCCGTCTCTCTCTCTCTCTCCCTTCCTCAATGTGATCTCTCTCTCTCTCTCTCTCTCTCTCTCTCTCTCTCTCTCTCTATTGGAAAGGGGAAGGGGGAAGAGAGCAAGAATCTCCACGAGAATCTACACAATAAGAAGAGAGTTCAATATGATGAGAAAACTGAGAATGAGAAAAGAAACGAACAAATCACAAAATAGCAGAGAATTGGTCATCTGTTCAAAAAGTAGCCCACTCCTTCCTACTCTCCCACTACAAAAATAGTAACAATTGTATCATTAGTTCCTAGAATTCTCTTCCTTCTTTTCTTTCTCGTACTCGATCTTTTCCAACTCAATTTCACGTGAAATCAATGGCTAAAGTGAGATAAAAAAGAAGTTATTTCACTCTCCGCACCAATCAAGTTTCTCTTTCACTCCTCATTCCATTTTCCCTTCTCTACTACACGTGAATCTCTTTTCTTTATCCTAACAACATCAGCATATCATCATTGTATTTCATTCTAGACTTATTTGGGTACATTCAAGACAGTCTCCGTCCCCTTTCTCTCTCTCTCTCTTCCTTCTCTATTTCAACCATCGCTCCAACTTTCACCCCACTGAGTATGATGCGTGTATGTATGCTCTACAAATAAGCCGATTGGCACAGACAGAACGCGGGTGGAGTGGAGAGGGAATGAGGGAGAGAGGGAGAGGGAAGGAGGGAGAAGGGTAGTGGAGGTCCCCTCGTGGACCACTACTCAATGTATTGGATGAGTGAGTATTGACACGAGATAGACGAGAAGTGAATGATCTACTCTCTACAAATGTTCTTTGAAGATGAGAAGTGGAACTGAATAGAGAAGAGAGAAGAAAGAAGGGGAGAGGAGAGGGGAGAGATCAGAAGATGGGATGGATTAGAAATAAGGGAAGAAGAGGAGATATCAATTGAAGATATTCAATCTACACAGATGATCAGAGAGAGAAAGAGGAAGAGGAAACAAAATGATGAGAGAATAAAAGATCAGAAGAAGAAGAATCTTTGATGATTCAAGATCAAAATCGGGAGAGATCAGATAGATGCGAAGGAAAGATTTGATAAGAGAGAGAGAAAAAAGAAAAAGGAAAAAGGATAACACGAAACGAGAGAATAAGAAGTGAGAACTATTCGCGACAAATTCCCTTTCGTTCCTTTCAATCAATTAATATTCTCACCTCTTGCATCCATTCCAACTTCGAAACATTTGACGAGTCTACATGCTCTACATCGATTACGATATTCTGAATTGACAAGACAATGAATGGAATGGAATGGAATCTAATCTCACCTTGAACTACTTGACACTTCCCTCCGAATCGACATGTATATTCTCGTTGTTCCCAGATACTGAATGATATCCATTGTCTCCCATCTACCGTATCCCCCTCCCTCCCTCCCCTACCGTACCTCCTTCTAAAGAATCCTTTACATCCATTGCATGCAATTGTTCCATAATGTCTTCCTGCTCTACTATCTCCACATACTCGACATTTGAGACCTGCAATTCATTCTTAATCATTACTAACCCCTCCCCCCCTCCCTCTTCCCTCCATTCTACTCCCAATTGTTTCATTCCATCTTCTATCACATCAACACCCATAAATGGTCATTATACAACTCAATATCAAAACAATGTGTTGTAGATCAATGTGGGACTTCGATGAGAAAGTGAATAGTTGGACTAACCGAATTGCATAGGAATGGAAGGGGAAGCGACGGGTGAAAGAGGGCCACATCCTCCTGGTGATTCCTCCTTTGGATGCATATATTCTATTGGAAGAGGTACTCCTCCCACTTAAATGAATACAATTAGTAGTATTATACATGAGATACAAGAAATGAGGAGAGTCAAGAGAGATAGACACAGAGTTGAGTCTTATCACGATGATACGAAGAAAGGAGAGACGGAGGTAGATGAGAGAGGGAGGAAGGGGGAAGGGGGAGAGAGGGGAGAGGGGAGAGGGGTAGTGGGGGAATGAAGGACGTCATATTGAGCAGAAGAGAGAAAAGCAAGCTACACATGGTAACTAAGAGAGAGAGAGAAGGGGGATAGGGGAATGCGGTATTGTGATCCTGATTGTGACATGAGAGAATTGTGAGATCGAGAGGGTTGAGAAAAGGGAGGGGAGAGGGGGATGGACAGAGGGGAGGACGGTTCAATTTGTTGCCCTCTCTATATGATTGAATCGAGAGAACGAGAGAAAGAGAGATGAGAAAGGAAGGGAAGAGAACTTATGAAGAGAGAGTAATTGACATTTAATTATGAAAAGAAGACTGAAAATGTAATTAGAAATAAAAATGAGTACATTGCATCTACTGAGATATTGTATAACCACTTTAGAAGAAAATAGAGGATGATAGTGATAAAGAGAGAGAGAGAGAGAGAAGAGATATATAAAGGGGAGGAGAATATAAAGAAAGAGAGAGCGCGCGAGAAAGAGGAAATAGGGAATCTTCAGAGATTAGAATGACTCCGCCCACTTTTATCTCTTGAATGAATGAGAGAAGAAAAGAAGAGGAGAGTAGATAGAAGAAGAAGAGAAAGGAAATACTTACCTGGAGATAAATGATTGTGATTGGATGGTGATGAATCCTGATTAGAAAGAGAAGAGAAATCCATTCAATGAAGAATCTGAAATCAATGAGATTTAAGGGAGTAAGAAACAATCGATTGACGAATTCGAGTTGAGAAGGAACATTTTGTACTCTGTTATTTACAATGAGATCATGTGATAGAGAGAGAAGAAGAGAGATGATCAACGATAGGAAAGTATTGAAGAGTTAAGAGAAGGAAGATGAAGAGGAAGAGGAAGAGGGATAATGAATGGAATGATAAGAGGATCGAGGGAAGGAAGCACATGGAATAGAGAAGGAGAAGGAGAAGGAAGGGGAGGGAGGGGGGAGTGGACAGGGGAATGGAGAGGGCAGAGGTGATCGAATGGAAGAGATTGAAGATATGAGAGAGAAGAAAAAGAAGGAGAAGGAGGAGAGAACTTTGTTGCTATGTCATTGTGAGAGAGGAGTAAATGGAGAGAAGCAACGATAAAAGAGAAAGAGAGAAAGAATTACAAGTCAAATAGTGAAGGTGAACGATTTGGAAGAGGAAAGTGAAGAGACGACGAATGAAATGAAGATGGAGATGGAAAAGACGAATAAGGAGAGGGAGAAAGAGAGAGAGAAATGATAGAAGGGTGTGAAATGATGAAAGGAAGGAAGGAAGCAAGAAAGGAAAAGAGGAGGAGTGAAGGGGAATGAAGGGAGTGAGGGGTTATAAGGGGTGAAGGAGGAGAGATAACGGCGACATGAATGATACAGGCCAATATGAATGAATTATGAATTTAAACTTAAACTAGAGATTTAAAGTATATGGGATGTGATTGAGAGAAGGATGAATACATGAGGAAGACATACGATAATCATCGATAGAGGGGTTTCCTCCAAAGAGAAGATAATGAAGAAGAGCAGAAAGAAGGAGAGGGGAGGGATATCGGAATACTGCTAACAATAAGGATGCCAGATACAATAATCTTGAAATGAAATAGAACACAAAAAGGAATATTGCAAGATACTCGGTAGTGAGCGTGCAAGTGAGAAGCGTGTAGAGGAGGAAAGAATGCTCTCTCTCTCTCTCCATTCCATCATCCTCTCTCTCACAGTCTCGAATAGTCCTTTGATCTTTGGCTGACCCCTCCCCCCCCTCCCTTCCTCTCTCTCTTCCATTGACAGATAACCGGTGCATTCGGTGTGGTTCCTCATCTCGGACCATACGTATACATAAAGAAATACAAGGAAAGATAGCCAATTGAACATATTTATCTAACAGTTGTGTGATTGTGAATGGAATGACTTCCCTTGAGAAAGGATGATACAACAGTGACTGAGAGAGAAAGTCCCTGATTAAGAAAATGAAGACAAGAGAAGAATCGAGTGACTGAGAGAGAGAGACTAGAATGGGGGAATGGATCACAATGGTTAGATTCTATAACGAATCGATATTAATCCCTGTGTGGTACAAATAAGAACATATCTTACAGTATACGAAAGAGAAATGAAGTGGAAGCTCCATCGGAAAAAAATGTGTCAACGTGATCAAATATTGATCGAGTTCAGGGACAAAAACGATCTTTGTACAATGAGAACGTTTTAAACTAGGCAGGCGTTGATATTTGGGAAATTAGATAGATCATACTCTACATTATATACTATACAACTATGATACAGTTGCTATATCGACATAATTGAGATGTTGCACGTATGAAATGGAAAGGGATGGAAAGGGTGCTGTAATGAATGGTAACTACTGAGAATATTGTATTATGAGGTATGTACTATATAATTTGACATTCACTACGAGGGAGATTATCACATTTGAATTGTGTTAAATCTATAAAACCCGAAATGTGATGGTTAATATATGAGATGAAAGAGGGCTTGGACTGATGAAGGAGAGAGAGAATACCGTGTTACAAAGAGTGTACAGGGAAGGCATCGAATCGGGAACAATAGGAAACAACGGGAATGAAACACAAGAAATGCTGTCATCTTGTCATTGGGATAGAAAAGAGACTGAGGTATATCATATATGAATAGAGTATCAGTTAAATGATAAGAGATAGATGAACAGTAGAGTATAATTGAAATACACCAGCTTCTATAGGGAATGCTGTTGAATACTGTAGGAATGACTAATTGGAATCTAGTTCTTCTTTAATCTCTGTTATAATAGATATAGATGAATTGGGAGAAGATGATGATGATGTTGAATTAGATCGATTGAATGAAGAAGTGTACTGAGAGGAAGGTCTCGTCTCCGGCTTACGAGAGTGAATCTCAAAAGTATTACTGTAATCTCCCTCCTCCTCTTATTGATATGATACCTCATATGGAAGTCCATGCATATTGCCTACATCAAAAACAGCCAATGACTGCACTGCACTATCCTCTTCACTTGCTATCTTCTGAATAGAATTACTATGAATACGGGGAATAGAGTAATAAGACAGAGAAGACTGTGATAAGAACAGGCGGATAAATGAGTTTTCCCCTTCTTTCTAATAGAATCTAATTATAAATATAACTGACAGATACAGAAGGGAGCATGAGAAGGATATGTGATACTCGTTCCATTGTCTTAGATAGAGATAACTCTGGTTTAGTCTCTCGAATATGAGTGTAGAGTGAATCAGTCAATCGATCTCTACAATTCATTCAATACGTATAATTACTACTTCTTTTCTCCTTACCGTATCCGAATTACTCGCTCTTTCCCATCATTCGAAAGATATAGATCGGGAGTGAAGAAACAAAGTGCCTGAAGAAGGGAAACCAATTGGATGATACATGTCTTTATTTACCTTGAGTATTGCATATTCACTGTTATCCATTTGTATATCCTTCATAGGAAGGGCCAATTCAGAATAAGTGAGATCAGCCAGATTGGATAGATAACTGAATAAGACACATGTTAGGATCTACCTATCAACGATGAAATCTCTTACTGATTGCATCCCCAATCGAGTGATTTCTGTTGTTCCTTATCCCTTGGATAATATGTTCCATCAATGAATACCATATCCGAACTTCCTGTTCTTAACACGACCACATCATATTGGCCATGAATATCAAGGGAATACAACTCACTGATACATCTTCCATCCATGTTGCATATTAGAAAGAGGAACTAATCGATGAAAGAGCATCATCATCTGATCTTGACTGCCCAATTCCTGTTAAAGATACTCTATTCAAAGATCCGACGTAATATTATATCTCACTTTGAAGTCTTTGATTTGCATAGCCCAGTCCATAATTATTGCAAATGATCTACACCACATAAACTGTAGATCGGACAATTGAATGATCCTCTTACGAGCTGACCATTTCGGCTGAAATTATATTTGCACTATCTCATTCTTAGTTATAAACTGACCGTAGTCCTCTTCACACATATTCCCGGATCATTCATTGTTGCAGTGAAAGGAACGTCTACTCGACAAAGATCACTCATTGAAGAACAAAGATTATCCACGATATCTACCATCGACTCAGAACAACTCTCCTGATATATTAATTAGGAGACCCATTCGGCACTGCGGTACCAGCCCAAAATGGGGGAGGGGATGGCCCATAGGCGTCGTCCCCGCCCTGGAGGGCGTCCAGTCTGCTGGGGACAGAGCACCCCACCCTCTTCCTCTAAGGAAGAGGGCCAGACTGACAAGAGGCACGAGGAAAAATTCATTTTATAGGATGAGAGAGATAGTGAGGAAGATGGAGAAAGTGAAAGAGAGATCAACGGCACAGCAAGTCAAAGGGGGGAAGAAAGCTCATTTGCGTGGCGGAGTCATTTTTCGCAATATCACTGTTGCGACTCTTGAGACACCGTGTCGGTCGGTGGAGAATGGCTTGAGTTATCCAAAGTAACCCTCCAAACCTCTCATACGGATGGTGAAACATATCGTCAAACCTATTTCTGCCAGCTGACAAATGGCGCAGACCAAGGAATGCTTTCTCTACTGAGTGAAACATATTTGAATTCAGTTAAATTTTGCCTCAAAAACAACTGATTTCAGTTCACTGCGGTAACGAACACATGTCTCTATACGTACAGAGATGAGGGGGGCTCCCGTAAGACCCCCTGGCAGTCTAGGCCACTGTGGCCGGCTCCCTGGCGAGGCTGGCCAGGAGTGGCCAGCTCCTTGGCCAGAGGGTATGGATAACGTCTGCACTCTCTCACAAGGGAAGCACCAAAGTAAAGGCTAACAGATTTGAACCGGACCTATATGGGCAAGTAGGGTATGGGGCGAGATGCGTAACGCATATTGCCAAAGTTGCTAACGGGTATTGGCGCGGTCAGAAAATCGATAATTGTTTAACGTGTGGATTTTGGCGCGTGCGATCCCAAGATAGTCCCCAGGTTGCAACATGTGTGCGTCAGAAGCACCGGTAGCTCAACAGGTAGCGAGACCGCCTTGCTCCCGGTACCCACTGGTTCGATTCCCCGCATGTGCATTTTTCTTTTGCCGATTTTTCGCAACTTCGGCAACTTCTGTTTTATACTTTTATTCACTTTTTCGAACAATACAACTCATTCAAAGAATCTACAAGTGTGTTTAACGTGCGAAGAACTTCGAAATTCAAGGAAAATGTACTTTCTCTTGCAATTCATGAAAGTTTCAATTTCAATTTAATGAAAGTTTCAAATTTTCTCCTTTTCATTCGCTATTGTATACCATCCACCGTCCCCATCTCTCCTTCATATCACCACTGTCAACGACTGTCAACGTCTTCACTCACCCCAATCTATTCCTTGCCGTTCACTCGCGAGTGCATTCTTCACTTTCCACTCGCGAGTGCTCGGGCACTCGCGAGTGATGAGGAGAGTTCACTCGCGAGTGTATTTCTTCATTTTCTCTCGCGAGTGCCAATTCACTCGCGAGTGGTGTCATTCCACTCACTCGTCGAGCGAGCGCTCGGCGAATATCGCTCGAGCGAACAACACTAGTATGGATTCTACAAGGGCGGTTTCGTTCCCAATCACCCTCCCCCTTTCCCTTCTCCCAAAGACTATATCTTCGGAAAGGGATCCGATGCCTTCTGCCCATGCAATCCTACCAAAAAAGGGTACACTCTGTCCAAAATGTGAGAAGGCTTTTTGCTTTGAATGTTTCTGGGAGAAAATCCATCATTGTTGAATGCCACTTATACCATGAATTTCGAAGTTCTTCGCACGTTAAACACACTTGTAGATTCTTTAAATGAGTTGTAATGTTCGAAAAAGTGAATAAAAGTATAAAACAGAAGTTGCCGAAGTTGCGAAAAATCGGCAAAAGAAAAATGCACATGCGGGGAATCGAACCAGTGGGTACCGGGAGCAAGGCGGTCTCGCTACCTGTTGAGCTACCGGTGCTTCTGACGCACACATGTTGCAACCTGGGGACTATCTTGGGATCGCACGCGCCAAAATCCACACGTTAAACAATTATCGATTTTCTGACCGCGCCAATACCCGTTAGCAACTTTGGCAATATGCGTTACGCATCTCGCCCCATACCCTACTTGCCCATATAGGTCCGGTTCAGATCTGTTAGCCTTTACTTTGGTGCTTCCCTTGTCAGGTGTGTAGGGGGCTCCTGATAGGAGGCATGAAGGGGAGTATCCAAGTAACTGTCGATCCACAAAGAGGAAAATAGTTAACTGATCAAATGTCAGCCAGTTGCCGATGTGTTTGTCTTTCTTATCTCGCACTGTTTCGTGCATTTGCGTATCTGATTTTTTTTTATTTTGTACTCTATATCGCAACTGTGGTTACAATTTGAATATCATTATACCTAACTATTTTGACCTTTCCCTATCCATCACTCTAGACACATAGATGTTTGAAATGCATAATTATGCCTATGTATTGCATCAACAGTAATATTATATCCACAGTTGCGATATAGAGTACGAAATATTAAAAAAATCAGATACGCAAATGCACGAAACAGTGCGAGATAAGAAAGAGAAACACATCGGCAACTGGCTGACATTTGATCAGTTAACTATTTTCCTCTTTGTGGATCGACAGTTACTTGGATACTCCCCTTCATGCCTCCTATCAGGAGCCCCCTACACACCTGAGAGAGTGCAGACGTTATCCATACCCTCTGGCCAAGGAGCTGGCCACTCCTGGCCAGCCTCGCCAGGGAGCCGGCCACAGTGGCCTAGACTGCCAGGGGGTCTTACGGGAGCCCCCCTCATCTCTGTACATATAGAGACATGTGTAACGAACTCACCCTAGAGTTGAGATATCGAGTTCAAATTTAGTTATGGATACTTAAACTGCCCTAAAATAGCGAAAAACTGCTGTTTTCCGCACGTCACTGCAATGATCTCCATTCCGCGATAAGATAACAAGTTCGCATTTTCACAGAGTGTTAGTAAAACCCTTTGCCTACAAATGATCCACGGCCGAATTTCAATTTTCGCCCTGGTTCATGAGCTACATGCCCAAACGCCCGTGGAAACTGCTAAAAACGTTCATTTCACACCGCATTTCTCTCTCGCTCGGCGAGGAATGAGTCGGCCGAGCGCCGCCACGCAAATGAGCTTTCTTCCCCCCTTTGACTTGCTGTGAACGGAGACAGACTGTCTGATATTGGTGGATTAAAAGGATAATGTGATGCAAATGGGTCGACGAAATCGATTTGAGTAGAAATTCGATATTTATTATTGGTACAGTATACTCCCAATGATTCGTCCCTCTCATTCTCTTTCTCCCTCTCTATCGTTCTCATTCCTCTCTCCCTCCCTTCCCCTCCCCCATTTTGGGCTGGTACCGCGATGTAAAGCAGTGCCATTCAAGATAAGTTCACTTACAACATCCAGTAAATATTGTATAATAGGAGATTGTAGATGGAGAGAGTGAATGGATGGATGAGGAGATAACATTTCACTCTTGACTATATCAGTGGGAGGAGAGATGGAATAAGTAGACGGGAGAGACAGACAATCGACATCATCTTCTATCTTCATTCCACTTGATATTCGTCGTCTCTTTACTGGTCCTCCTTTCAATGAAGGAGCTTTCTCTCGATCACTTTGAACTGCTGAAAGAAACAAGAGAGTATTCACTCCATTCTATTCATCTCTCAACTCACACATAGCATCCATTCCCATTATCAAACACTTGTGAAATCGGCATAATCGACACCGATTTCGATTCGTTTTATCTATTTCACAATCATTATCTGACCCGGTGCATGTGTAAAGACGCTTCTCCCATACACTGAAAAAGGAGCAATTAGGCTATATTATTCATATTGATTAGAATACCTCCTTCTAAAGAATCCTTTGCATCCATTACATGCAATCGTTCCGTAGTGATTCCCTGCATTTCCATCACCACAAACTCGGCAGATTAAATTACTGCAAAGGAAACACATCATTATTAATAATCAAAAACTGTTGTGAGCATAGCTAATAATAATAATATAATTACAGTTTTTCAACGGGGGGATTAATGACTCCTACGTCGCATTTCTTACGTCGGCCCATCCAGAGGATGGCCTGGATATGAAAAACCTGTGAGAATGAGACATTTATTATCACTCCCATTCACTCCATTACAGATATCAAAAGACGGTGTTAACGTCTCAATTATTGAGCAAACGAATAATAAATGAACGATAACGACTTTATACTACAATCTATCTCTCGGATGAATTGGAAGGATCACGAAGGACAAAGGGGAAGGAAGAGGGGATTCTTCTAAGCGATAGGCCATGTCCATTGGTTCTTCGGTGCTTCTTCCACAAGAGGCTCCCATGCCTTGCTATCCACGATAGAACGACATGCTTCCAATTCATATTCGGCCTGTAATCACTCCATCTCCCCCTGTCCCCCCTCCTCCTCCCCCTCCCTTCCCCCCTCTCTCTCTCTGACCTGCTCGATAACCTCTTCGATCTGTCCCATTCCAATCTTCTTCTCCAATTCCTGCATATTCGTCTCAGTCTGCACGAGAGCGAGACGACGTTTCACGATCTGAAGAAGATACAGCAATCAGTTATTACTAATCACACCATCAACAGATTTTGGCGAGTACAAACGAATATAAACAAGTCCGTGAACTGTAATTTGGAGAGCAACATGTATATATGAAACATAAGTGTGGTATTGGTTTGATTGGATATATAGGTAAGTGAAAAGCCGCCCAAAGACAATGAGAATGGACGATAATATAGTGTTCATCCATGCATCTAATAATAATTTGATACACCCTTGTCAAACAATTATGGGATTAAAGCGATCCTACATTAATTAGATACTATACGAAATTCATAATTGCATATGTGAGGGACCCTCTCACTCTTATTGGTTGCTACTCCTATTAGAGAGAGAGGAGGATTATACCTGAGGAAGGACAGGAAGGGGGAGGGGGGATGTGCAGAGGGGGTGGGAAGGGGGGGGGAGGAGGATGAGGAGGAGGAGGAGGAGGGATGACACCTTCCATCGAGAGAGTAATTAGGAATGGGATTATTAAGAAATAAGCTAACTGATTCAAATGGTCAGAAATATAATTCAGAAGATTCAGATGAGAAGAGGGTCTCGAGATTTAAAATTATACTGGCACTTAGAAATATTAAAAGTACGACTAAAATGACGAGATTCTCAACTACAAGAAGACAAAGAAGATTATCTATCAGGACTAAAAGATGACGACACGAAAGTATTAAAGGCGAGAAGACCGATCGTCATCTATGGGGGGGGGGGGGGACGGATAAAAGAGGAAGCCTTCACTACCGTATCTGCTCAGTATAGTCCCCATACCGTAATCTATCGTACCTGCTCAGTATAGTTCCTATAAGCGTAATCCTTGGGCATTTGTGCCAATGCCTTGAGAATTCTCGAATAGACGACAGTGAGAGAACGATGAGGATGTTCATTGACGAAGAGACCAGTGAGACCAGTGGACTGAAGAGGAATAATGATGATCAGAAGAGAAAGGGAGAAGGGATGGGGAAAGGTGACAAGAGAGAGAGAGAGAGAGAGAGAGAGAGAGAGAGAGAGAGAGAGAGAGAGAGAGAGAGAGAGAGAGGATATAACATTCGTCCCATTGTGATCATGATATTCCCATGACAACTTGGACTATATCCTCCTCTCTTCCTCCCCTCCCACCCTCTTATCCACAGCTCGAATGACCAACAGTCTCATTACCTTCTTATGATGTCCATCAGAGACGACAGATCTCTCCTTGAATCGTGCAATATACGGATTGTTATACATGGGAAGACGAGAGGAAGAGGATAGAGAACGGAGAGAGAGAAGACGTCCTCCCATTGATGACATCTAAATATCAAGAGAGATAAGGGAAGGGAAGGGAAGGGGAGGGGGGGGGGATGGAGTAGATATTCGTGTGGACTATAACCACTCAACACATTAACCATATCGTTGCAAATAAAAATAATTAATTTATCCAAGAATTTTAAATATTAAAATGAGAACACTATAACAGAGGTTTAAGATTGTGAAATGTATGAAAGGTATTAGATAATGTACTGGAATATTCAACTCGAATCAAGCACTCACTAACTGAATAAATCGAAGTAGGAATATAATAAGACAACCGTCACAATTTGAACTACAATCAAGACACACGAGTTTCGTACTAGAAAAGCAATGACTCCGAAGAAAACCCAAAATATCACAATATATTCTCTGACAAAGGCACTCTGTGAAATAAATTACTATTTAGGAATTGACATCTATATCTATATACAAATATGCACTAAATGGCGTTTAATGTCTAATTAAGAGAAGCCTTGAGATGATCCATACATCCATCGCACACTCTCACTGGATTGGGTAGAGAAGGTAATCTCACTCGACCAGATGAACATGATTTACAGAAGATGAGACCACATCGTCTGTAATTACTCCTTCTCCCTCTGCCCCCTCCCCTCCCCCCCCTTCTCTCTCTGACCTGCAGTGATGCTTTCTATTCGTAATAGTGAATAATCCTCTGCATACTCTACATCCATTAACTCCTGCATCATCTTCCCATGCTACAGCAGGAATCAATTCCTCCTTTAGATCGATAACAGCCAATTGAGATCTAAATGTCACTCTCTCTCTTCCTTCTCTATTCATTTCTATTATCTTACTCAGATAATCTTCCTCCAATTTCTTCCAAAGTTTTCTCTAATTCTTCCATTCTTCCTTTCGTCTCTTCCAATTCTCCTTTTACTTTCACGTTTTCCTATAAAAAATACTTCAAATAATGCACAATCCATTACTCTTGTTAATGCTTAGTCGATTCACGAACTAAAATAGACAAACCTCTTTGATTGGTCTTAATCTCTCCAATTCCTCATTTGCACTCTCCTTCCATCTCTTTAATTCATCGATACAATCTCTCGCTTCTTTCAATTCCTTTTGCTTCTTCTACAATTATACACCATTACCATCATTGAGTATCCTCCTTCCCCATCTTCATTTTCATATCTCCATCTCACCTCTAACATTCCAATGGTTTTTGTATACTGTTCGCATTTATCCTCAAATTGCTCCTGAAGTATTCAGTGAGAGTTATCAACATCAATAGAAGAAAATAAATGCATACATTGAGAATATTAGCCTCCTCTCCCTTTGTGATTCTATCCTTCAATTGTAATTCAGCTATTTCCAATCGATCGAGTAGATCATCTCTCTCCTGGAATACCTCTTCTCTCTCTCTCTTCTCCCTCCCTCCCTCCCTCCCTCCACCCCCTTCTCCTCCTCTCACCTCACCTCTGCAATATGTTCATTAGTAGCAACAAGTTCTCTCTCCCTTCTCCTCGCTCCTTCTTCCGTTCCTCTCAATTTGTCATATAGATCCTTAATAGTCTACATCACAAAAGGAATGGAATGTGTACGAATCTTTGATCTTCGAATCATCCGAAATCAAACAATATCCTTCATATCCATCCTACAATATCCGTCATAATAAACTCACTTTATTCAGTGTGGTCATATCCTCAATCTTCTGTTTGTGATACGTTAGTTCATCCTCCTTTTGTGAAATCTCAAATCATACATAATTGCGGTTGCAGAGATACTGGAGAGATAGTCCCTCAGTGACCCCCCTCCCTTAATGAGTAAACAGAACATACCTTAGTATGCAATACATTTCTTTCATGTTCCCAATCTTCTTCTCGCTTCCTTTCTTTGTATTTCATTTCTCTTTCTCTTTCATCCATAACTTCTCGATCAATTACATCCACTTCCAAACTTCTTTCCAAACTTCGCATACTCACCTATAACAACCCAAGTAAATTATATCACGAGTATTGTACCAACGATAGAAAAGTAATAAACTCACTCCATTTCCGATATCCGTCGTTCTTTTCTCTCTTTCCAATATCTTGGCCTTCATATTCTCGAGATTGCTTCTAAATTAGTTTAGTCTTCCGTATCACAGATATTTCACGCTTACGTCAAATCCCTTCCTCTCCCTCTCCCATTTACCTACTCCCTTCCCTCTTCCTCACTCACTGTAGTTGTCTGTTCCTTTCCTCCAAATAGCTATTCTGTTCCAATAGTAATCTTCTTTGTCTCTTTTCTTCTCCTTCATCTTCTTTAACTTCTCCATCTTCCTTTCCTATCTTAATATAAACTCCCAAATCCACTGAAGATGGCTGTTCCTGCAATGATAATTACTTAACGCTAAAACCTTGATACAGAAGCAAAACAATTCTTGTAAGCGTAGCTACACATATTTATCATGTCATTGAGAGAATTCAATGTCTTAAATGAGAAGGGTGGGGGAGGGGGTAGGCTGCCCAGGGTTTAGACATCACGCTCACTTTTTTCCCATCTTTCCACACTCTACAACAGAATTCCTTCGTGGGATCAACCAAACCAAGTAATGAAACCTATCCTTGTTGGAAAAGCGAAAATAACTTGTAAATTATTTAAAAAAATACGAGTAGGAGTGTCTATGTAAAAGTAAATCTCAATGGTATTGGAATCATGAAAGAATGCAATAAACACAGTGTCTCTATTCTCTCGATTGTGATACCTGTAGATGGTCGAATTCGATGATTAGACTGCAATCAACGACAGAAAGACCGAGAAGAGATCCAATTAGTTGATCCACTTCTTCACTACGAAGAAGAGACCATGGCTCGTATGCATCTCTCAAATTATATATATATATATATATATATATATTTATGTATTATACACTTAATCAATCCATATCAAAATTCATTTCCAATTAGACAGCATAACGAAAAAAAAGATTAGGAAAAAACGGCAAGGAAGGGGTAATTTGGGCTAAATAAATGATCCGAGATCATAGAAACAGAAGAGAGAGAGAGAGAAGTAATCCGAAGATCATAATTCTTTCTCTCTTTTTTACTGTTTCACTATAACGTCGAAATGGCCTAAACCATACATGAAAAAGTTATGTGTCAAAAACCTACGAATGCGGGGGGTATGTTTATGAAAAAGACCTTGGAAATCGACTAATTCTATGAATGTTTGAAGTATGTTTGCGAATCGTAAGTAACATTCCTTGTCAACGAAAACCTTAAATGCGGCATATGTTTTCAATTTCCAGGTAGTTTTCCACTAGCTTTTTCGTGTATGGGAAAAACATTTTTTTTCGATTCTCACGAAAAGCGCAGGGTAGACCAATCATCAAATGCTTATTGCGGGATAAAAAAACAAAATCTGTTTTCCATATCGCGAGACCATCATACACATTGTACTATCACATCAATATATGGATCATAACACTCGAGATGAGTCAAGTTCATTTCGTGTGAACAACTTTGAACACAAAAATTGACTTTTGATATGTTGCATTAAAATGTTTCTCACTTAGCATAGGGAGAATTGTGAAGGGCGTGAAATAGGTCCATTATCTTTTTCTGCATCATAACCAATCGAAGGAGACATCGAATTCGAGAGATCGGAGTACTGCAATGGAATGATTAATGGACATCAACAAGAGAAGAAGATAATTCAAGACAAATAAATCACAAATTTTCATAATATATTTACAATGCCCTTGGACGGATACTAAAGTACCAAACTACCAACATAGTGAGATACTTGTACTATATAACACCCAAAAAAGTGTTGCTTTGCGAAAAGTAGTATCCAGTAAATCGACTGTTTTTATGAACTATATCACCTGGGAGAACCAACAATTTCACTCTAATTTCTAATGAGAGAAACGAATACCTCAAAGATCTATTCCAACATAGAATCTTTAATAAGAATCAAAAGTTTTCAATAACCAAAATTATAATGGATATGAGAGAGGAGTTGAGACGTACACGAGTTGCTCTTGCTGATCGACACAATTCACTGTATCCATAATATCCTTCCTATCACTTGTCATTCTCTTCATTGCTCTCCACATTTCTTCATCAGTTGATCTCATGGACAGAATAGATTTTCCTCCTGAAGCAATCACATTACAATTAACAATTGGTATTTGTACTCCCACAGTAGTGATATAGTTTAGTATAAATATTTTAATAAAAAAACCTTTGAATCCATGACACAAAACCTTCTCAAGAACAACGAGTAAATCGGCAATGAGCTGTGTCTCTCCCTCGATCATTCTTCGTCCACTTCCCATTGCGTCTTCAATAAATGCACGAAGTACCAATCGGCATACCACAAGCAGATTTGACTTCTCGTTCTCTGCAATCACATCACTGAGGCTCAAGAAAACGAGAACATCCGTATTAAACCGTTTCATATATAAATATGACGTTGTACTTCAAGTGCTTACTGTTGCAACTAATAAACAGATAGACATTCTGTCATAGTCACCTCGATGCATTCTCATTCCTCTTGCCGGCTGCATCAGCCCTCCCACTGCAGGTAGCATTCTCGTCCCTCCTCCACTGTATCTGTAATCCAGTACGCATCATTCCAACACCATCTTATTTACATCTGGTTCAATACGAGTGAAACATTGGACAATAAACGACATAGTCTATTCCGCTTAGCACTAGCAGCAAGATCTTGATGTGATACACAGTACTCTAACTATCGGCGTGAGACACCACAGCCATTGGACTAATAGGAAGTTTGCACCAAGAATTTCAAAAACTTTAAATCAAAATATATGAAATAAACTCAAATAAAATAATGAGCGGCTATGAGCCATGAAAAATTCTTAAAAAAAAAGAAAAAAAGCAGCTACAGTAAATATTAGAAATTTCGACTAGAGTTAGAGCACATTGCGGGTCATGCACTACATCTCCTATATATTTTCACATCACGTATGTGCAATGCATAAGAAATGTTTATTTGCTTACTATTCCTCAGATAAATTGTATACAAAACACTTTGTAAAAGAAAGTCGTTTATCAGTACTCTCTCAATCTCATCATTCACACCATGTGGGAATCTCGCAATAATGACACCAGTGAGGAAACATACCCGTGGAAAGTAGTGACTAGAAGACAGAAAAAGGGACGAGGGAATTGATGGGTTGAGGAAGAAGGAAGGGACGAAATGAATATTAAAGAATTTGAGATGGCCCTCACACTACTATGCACTTGCTAATATAATAGATGGGACAAATGAATTGACATGAGATGGAAGGGATACGGGTTAGTGAAGGGAGGGCAATATGAGATCCTTATGATGAGGCTCAAAAAATGAAATATGTATGAAAAATAGATACTACGAAACAGAATGAAGAAAAAAACTAGAATGATGTGAGGCCTTTGTTGTCTAATGGTAGAATCAATCGCCAATTCTCCAGAAGAGTTCGTACCGTTTTCTGTAAAAAAATTAATCTGATTATAACTGACTCGTGAAGATAGCATACTTTATAAGAGTCAACTCCCGAAGTAAGATGTTCCAAATCTTTGAATTGAGGCTGGATAAGGGCAGGCAACCAGACAATGGCCAAATTGGCATGTGTCATGGCTGTTGGAGATGAGTCCGCAACCTAGATAAAGAATGAATAGAAGGAAACGAGAGGGAAATATAATGTTTACCTTATCGAGATGAGCAAGAAGGAACATCAGTACGTTTCTATTAAGTAAAGGGAGGGAATTGAGTATTGATCGCATCGAAGGAATCTGAATACATTTTCACAATCACTTCCCATTTAACATCTTCCACAGGTTACTGTACTCCACAGCCCTACGCTCATCAGCTTTTATTTCCGCTAAGGCAGGCTGCCACATACCCCACATTCATCACACTTTATCTCCGGCATAGCCATTTCATTTTGTCGCGCACGAAAGTATTGTATTTTACTGTGTCTTCACTAGATATGAATCAATAGATATCTTACATCATCTGTATTGAGTAGTTCAGATTGGAATTCCCTCGGGATAACTGGTTCGGGAAGTCGGAGGAAAAAATTCTTGAGTGCAACGGCAACTGAGTAGACATCGACAGGAGAGGAATATGATGAATTCTGAAGAGAATGAGAGAAATAAAATGAACGGAACCGACAATCCTTCGTACTAATAGTCCACTAATTACTCATGAATAGAATATAACTGACAGATAATGATAATCTCTGTTCCAATTCCTCTTGTTGACTTCTACTACCAGAAAGACGATAGATTCCTTCAGCAGATAATCCTCCTTCCTTCAATCACATATTTTTCCTTCCTCCTTCTTCCCTTTTACTCACCTTCTCAATCAATGTGACTGCATTAACAACGAATAATGGAACAGAAGGAATAGATTCATGACTAATAAGAGAAGAAAGAGGAGCAGAAGGAGGAGTAGTCTCTCTTTCTATTCCACTTGTAGCTGATCTTTCCTTTCTTCGTCTATGTGGCGATCTACCAGCTAACCATGAGAAACCAGCTGATGCCCATGATTTATCGTTTGATGATGAACCACCTGAGATGGATACACATCAATTTACTCCATCTCCTTCCCCTCCCTCATTATATCAACCTGGCAATAAGCATGTTACCATAATCACATACGCATCCCTTTCTAGCCAGACTACACATCATAGATACAATAAGCTCTTCTCATCTTCTTACCGGGTGGCGTCGCAGCTGTTGTCATCACTATTGGAAGAGTCGTGTTCTTCTTATATTCCAATCTTCGAACTGATCCTAATGCAGGACTTTGTGGAAGACTAGCTCCTCCTTCTCTTTTCTTTCCATCTCCTCCTCCTCCCTCAATACCTCCTACACTCGAATCCCTCGGTCGTCGTCGAAAAGAACTCTTGATCTTTCTTACAAATGAATTCTTCTTCTTATTCTCTCCAGTTAAACTCTCAACACTAATTGAATTCCTCATTCCTCTTTGTCCTCCAATAACTCCTGCCTTAGCTCTTGCTTTGATGACTGCATCCATATTGATAACATCCATTGTAAGTGATCGAGTAGTCAATGGATGAGTTGAAAGAGATGAATTAATTGATGATGGAGATGAATCAGTTCTTGATGATCGTCCATATACAGATGAACTCATTGAAGATGGAACGAGAGAAGGAGAGACTAAAGGGGCTGAGACTAGAGATGCACCCAAGAGATGAAGACATGATGGAGTTGACATCTTGTGATATCCAAGAGAAGGAATTGATTGAAGTGGAGGAATGGTACACTTGCGGAGAATGGAAGGAGAAGAAGAAGGAGGAGGTGAAAGAGGAAGTGGAGGAGGAGGGTTAGAAGATGGAATCATCTTTGAAGTGGAGACATCTGCAGAAGAAGGAGAAGTAACACCATTGAACACAACGAAATGACAACAATGCGAAGAAGCAAACGAATGAAAGAGAGAGAAGGGAGAAGATGAAGAGGAAGACGAATAGAGGAAGAGAGGGAAACTATGTCATCCTTCTATACCGTATTCTCTCTTCATCCCTTCTATCCACTATTTCTCACCCTTGTTCGTTGTCTCTTCACTTGTACTAGGTCTCTTATCTTTCATTAATCTATCCATCAGCACATATTCGTCCTCAGAAGATCCACTGTCCTGTAATAATCAATATTTTCTTCAATTCTCCATCTCCTACACAATCTAATTCTTTTTTTTTAAATTATTTGCCCCGGGAACTGATACATTGAGTGAAAGAGCCGATTTGGACTGTGGTCAATATATCAAAAGTCTCGAATAGTTCATTATTGTACGGTGTAATACTGATTCACGTTCGGATTCGAGATTACGGCCATTTCTCGCACCAGACAGTACGGGATATGAAATAGTGCCCGAAAGAGAGAGATACGGACATAGAACTTGAAGCCGTACCAATCCTACTATGTAGCTTTCGTTGAGACATCCATAATCTAATCCAATCTGATCGTATCACCTATTGATCTTTTCGCACCCCCCCCCCCCTCATCCCGTCCTCTCTCTGAGTGAGTGATTCATTCAATTGACAAGATTCTTCACATCGTCAACGGAGCACACACTTATGTGATGTTACCACACTACAGATCACGGACGTCATTCTACAGATGAGTTGAGAGGGAGAGGGAGAGAGGGAAGGGGGGGGGGGGAGGGGAGGAAGAGGTGAATGGGGGGGGCTACTTGAGAGATACGTCCATCTACTACTGTACACAACTGGTAACATCTATTCCATCTATTATATAGTAGATAATAAGTATACCTGAACTGTGGAATATTCAGCAGCAATATCTAATGGTTCGGGAGTAGCGAGGGGAGCAATTGAAGGAACTGATGGTGATGATGACATCATTGAATATCGATTGAAGAGAAGACGAGGAGGGGCTGGACGTCGACCTATACGGTAGGATATAGAGTAAGATACGGTAGAGGGAAGAGAGGAATGACGTCAACCAATCAACCTTCTACTCTATCTTACAAGGGTAAAGAGTAATCTCAGTTATATTGGCTGCTCACATTTCACACCCCCTCCCTTCCCCTCTCCCCTCCTATTCCTCTATATCGTCATCCCCCGCATATACAAAAGATTGAAGAGATGAAGAGAGAGAAGAATAAGAGTAAGATTGACATGACACCAACCTCCTACATTAATTATAACCATAGAATGCTCTCACTCAATCTCTACTCTTTTCTCCTTCTCTTTTTACTTATACAAAGTATCATTTTTCTTCCATCTACTTCTCTCAGAATAACCACTTCATCATCTATATTTCAAATTCTCTTTTTCATACTAACTCTCACTCATATGGTTTCATATTAACCAATTAGTCGAAGATATAAGAGTATTTCTCTTACTCATCATTTTCTATTTACAGTAATCCTCTGACTTACGTTGTATAGTAGAAGAAGTAGAAGGAGTAGCAGGAGTGGCAGTCATTGTTGTCCCCTCCTTCTTATTAATCAATTCCTCTTCTCCCTCCACGATTCTTACTGATCCATAATCACTTATCACTGATCCACCACTGCAATATTCAATAGTTAATAATGAGGGAGGGGAAGGGAGGAGAGAAGAAGGTGGGAGTGGGTACATCATCTAGGAATATAGTGAACTAATTACTTTGTAGATCAAAACAATAAAAAAAAATTGTAGATGAGAGGATAATATGGATAAATTTTTCATTGAAGATGGTCACATCAAATTTCAGTTTTTAACTGGATAACATTGTAGGAATTATGAATGAATTTGTAGGAAGTATGATTGTGAGCGATTTTTTCACACTACAAAATGCGCTTTTAAGAACTGCTTCAAGATATCACAAAAAATCAGATAAATTTGCGTGCCATGAGAATAATGCAGACAAATTGAATGAGGAAAAATGATTGAAGTATGGATGTAGAGAAAGAAATAGTCGAATTGACAAAGAGAGATTAGAGGAAAAGAGGGATGGAAGATATAACACGTAGATCAATGAGAGAACGATAGAGATAGAGAAGAAGAAGATAGAGGAGGGGAGGGGGATAGAAGGATGGTATAGCTTATTCACAGTGTTTGCATGCTCATCCTCTTCACTCTCTTTCCCATTCCATCTCATTCAGAGTAGACGTTATAACATAATAATATGTCAAGGATCAAAGAAGAATGAACACTTTAAGTAGTAATCCTAAGCACTCTCTATTATACATTATGCATAAATCAATATAAATCAATATGTGTCAAAAAAAAATCAATATGTGTCAAAAAATATACATTATGCATAAATCAATATAAATCAATATGTGTAAAAAAACAATATGTGTCAAAAAAATATTCTATAAATCAATATGTGCCAAAAAAATTCAACGGAAATCTCATATTATATTTAGTTTGGCCTGCATGAAATTAGATCGATATGCAAACAAAAAGGGAGAAATAAATGGCTAATGTTATCAAAGAAAGAAGAAAAGGTGAGAAATATAATTAATAGGAAAAAAATTGTCAAATGGAGATCTGGCGACGAAGTAGAAGAGATGGAAGGAATACATAGAGGAGAAGATGGAAGAGAAGAGCATGGAGATGGAATGAGATGACGGGAGATTAGACAATGAGATGACTCACTTAGAGAAAAGAAAGTCGAGACCAATGGAGAGAAATGACTGACCTCCCTCAGGGGAGTTACCACAATGAAGGAAGATGGAATGGGGATGAGAGAAGGGGAGAGAGGGGAGGGAGAGGGAAGGGGAGAGGGAGGAGAGGAGAGGGGAATGAGCTGCCATTGATGAGTTAGACGAAGAAACTGTTGAAAGGAAAGAGATTTTGAAGAGAAATAAGACGATATTAAGATCATAGATATATGGGAAATTGGAATATAGAAAAGAAAAACAAGGGATGAGGGAAGGATGTGAGAATGAATTGTAGAAGAATGAAGATATAGAAGAGAGAAAAAAAGACGAAATAGAGAAATAAGAAGCGAAAAGAGTGAAAGAGTGAACGGATAGAAGAAGAGAAGAAAAGTGGAAGAAAAGAGGGGAGGGCAGTAGGAAAGAAGAAAGAAAGGAAGAAAGGAAGGAAGAGATGCATGGGAGCCCCAATTGAGATACATACAAACCACACACAAAACATGATACCCTCTCGGGAAGAGAAAAGATAAAAGAAGAATAGAAGAAGAAGAAGCAGAGAGAGAGATAAAGACGGCCGGGTTCGATATCCAGTGAAGGAATATAGCTAATCCGAATTTTTCAACAATAGTTCGCCCACAATTTTTCTCTAATCGGTAGGAAATCGCAAAAATAGAAAAATTATTAATTTATGACCTTTTTTGTAAATGGTCATTCTCGCGTGGGATTGTGTGAGAGGAGGAGGAGGGGGGAGGGGGTTTGGAGTTAAAAACGAAATGGATTCCAATCCAGCAACCCTACTAGAGAGGATAACGAGCAAACCATTGAAGAAATGATAAATTATCTACATGTAGATGGGAAAAATAATCATAGTAACAAAGTATTTATATAAAGAGGAATGGTAAAAACATGGTGAAGGAAATGACGAGTGGCCGTAATATTCTATTTTTTGATATTCTATTTTTCGATAATCAACTCGCAAAATATATGAGAAAGGAAGAGCATTGTCTTGATATTTCGAAGAATGAAGACATAGTGGATACATAAATAAGTACCAACTTAGACATAAAACGAAGACTCAGACCCCCCCCCTCCCCCTTCCTCCCCTCCCCTTTCCCTCTCTCTCCTCTCCTCTCCCCTCCCCTCCCCTCCCCCTTCCTCCCTGTGAAAGCACTCACGAAATAAGGGATGACTGAAAGACCTGAGAGAGATTGGGTTGGCACAAGAGAAACAAGGGAAGGACTAAGTGAAAAGAGAGGAAGATAGACAGCTTGTCATTCCACCCCCACCCCCCAAAATTGAGGATTGGTCTTTCTCTAAGGAACCGAATAGATACCATATGAAATACCGCACAAGAAGTCCACATTGAGATGTTTTCAGAATGTGTCAAAAACCTAGGTAATCAGATCTTGTACATACAGGCTTATGCTAATTCAGAGTAAGTATCGAGAATATAGTATAACCGAAATAGTTTTTATGGGTTGATTTCGGAACGTCGTGTAATGAAAATGGGTAGATTTGAGTGTTATACAGTCCTGGCTAATCCCCCCATGAAAACAGGGCGCCCGGGGCGTCCCGGGGCGTCCCCCAGTGTCCCCTCGCTTCTGGCGCCTTCAGACATTTTCAAATTGGGCCTAATTTGTGTTCGTCGTATTCTCCGTTCGATTCTGCGTCGATTTATGTAAAAAATAAAATAAAATATTTAATTATAATTTACATTTGGATTTTTAAAGAATTGGCGAATAAAACGATTCGTGCATCACGAAGTACGTTCTACGGTACTTAGCAAAACATTCTGCAGCGGCGACGGATAAATACCGCAAGGTGTACTCTGCGATGCACGAATCGTTTTATTCGCCAATTCTTTGAAAATCAAAATGTAAATTATAATTAAATATTTTATTTTATTTTTTTACATGAATCGACGCAGAATCGAACGGAGAATACGACGAACACAAATTGGGCCCAATTTGAAAATGTCTGAAGGCGCTAGAAGCGAGGGGGACACTGGGGGACGCCCCGGGACGCCCCGGGCGCCCTGTTTTCATGGGGGGATTAGCCAGGACTGTACGTGACACAAAATTTCTAGACACAGGCTTGGGGAATGCCACTTGTGATCAAGTATTTGGCCCCACGTTTTCGGGAACCAATTTTCACTAATCAACCCACATTTTGATATTGGACACGTTGTGAATCAATGTATACTAATACCTCATGTGTCTATCCATTGTACAATTGGCACTTTTCCTTCCATTGGGAGGCATCATCAATGCAATTCGATTGAAGAATGAACTCAATTGTGCAGCTGATCCATTACTAATTCCCCCTCCTCCTCCATTCTCTCCTGATATCGATATGAATTGTGCCCCCACTGAAGTGGCCAATTCAGCCCCTTCCGTAAGAAGAACATTCGTTTCCTGAAATTAAATCATTTGATGATTCAACCGAAGAGATCATGTCTAATCACCCACTGCCCCACTAGCAAGCAAATGATAAGCTATAAATTTGTCTATTGTAATCTCTGTGTTGGAATACCTCATGTCTAAAGTAGTCAGTGACATCATTAGCAATAGCTATAATGAGTATTGCTTTTCCCGTTAAAGAATCATCCCCTTCTTCCAATATTCTTCTTACTCCAGCACGAGTGTGAGACCATGATGAACATCTGAATGAAAAGAATCACTCACTTCGAATACTTGTGACATTCACTATCTCTTCTCTAATTGTAAGTGCATACCTTTTGGCAGAATAAACAAGAATATGCGCATGGATGGGTAAACGAGGTCTCATGCACAACCAAGAATGATATGATGAAAGGCGAAGATCAATACGAAGATTTCCTCTTGAAAAGAGACGATCAATTATATAGATTATGTATGACCAAAGATGAACTCACTTCTGTGTAAGTAATGGAATAACTGGAACAGAGTCAACATTCGATCGATTTGAGAGTAATCGGAAGAAGGAAGGTGAAAGAAGTGAAGAAAGAAGGCTTTCCGGATTACTACTGTCTATAATGAGAATAAGTCATTGATATTTCTTACTCTTTCATACCTCCACACATAATACTCATGTTCGCACGTAAAAATGTCCTTGTACTCTCTACAATTTCCATTGCATTCTCAATTACTCCTAATAGATGAGAAGGAGGGAATGAAGAGGGAGATTCAATTGATCCTGACGATGATTCGCATGTTGATCGAGGGGATACTGTATATCCTTTTACACTTTCAGCAAGGGAACTTGTCTGAAATGGATGTGAATGGAAGGTGAAGGAGAAGGACATACATCTTGTTGTAAGAGAGGAATCAGATGATAATCTTCCTCTGGACAAGCAATAAGGAAGAGAGATGGAGGAGAAGGAGGAGAGGGAGGAGAGATATCGCACTTACTCTGTCAATCTCTGATTACGAGGGAAAGTTCACATAATGGTAATATTACCTTGAGTATTTCTTTGTACTTGGCAAGTGTCGTCTGTGATTCAACAAGGAATAATCTCATTCTTCTTCTATCTAAACCATCTTCCAATCTTCCTTCTCTACACATCAATTGAATCATTCCTTGTTGGGATCGTAATCGTCCTTCCATTTGACTTCTCTGCAACTCTTCATCCATCCATCTCATTCATCATCCATTTTGTATTCACCTGCATTTCCAGACAGAACATTCTAGTGAGAGCCTCTTGACCATACACGATCATTTCCATTCTCTCCATCTCTTCCATCATTTGACGACGTCTGATATAAATCAATTCAAATGGTATCGATTGAATGAGATAAATTACCTCTGAATGAATGGGTGTACAATATCATGTGATATTGTGTCGATACATTTGATGAGAGCAGGACATCGACATGAGAAAGGAAGAGAAAGAAATGCCGCCCATTCACGGATCATCCATTCACGACGATCACGTACACATGATAATTGACGATATCTGATTAGAGAAAGGAAAAATCAATCATTTTTTTGTTTATTCCATACCGTATATCCTCTTGTAATACGGTTCTCAAATGTTCCATATCGTTGTTAGAGAGAACTACAGGAGGGGATACGGTAGGATTGGAATATTCCCGTTTTGAGACAATGATCTCTACGAATATTTCAACGTGTTCAAGTAGAGATTCAACCAATTCACTCTCTGATCGAGAGATTAATTCGCCCTGAAGAGAAAAAGATGAAGATGATAAAGGAATGGAGACGGAAGAGGCACACATCACCCCTTTCTTCTCTTCCTCTCTCATTTAAATGTCCCACCTGGAATCTATCATAGACAGTTGCCAATTGAGGAGGAGTCAGAGCATCAAGAATACAATCCGTACCAGACAATAACATTTTAACTTCTCCAAGAGAACGACCGGGTGTGACCTACATCGACGAATTATCCATCTAATGATTCCATTCAATCCATTTACCTGATGACAAGACGAAAGAAATTTCTCAGCTTCTTCTTCTAATTTGATTCTCCTCATTTCATTTCCAATTGAATCTCTCCATATTTCATATTCTTGTCTTGCTTCAGCTCTCAATACAATTTCAGCAGGAAATCGTGCATCTGGTCTAGATAAATCGTCTTCACATGAAATCGGTTCGAGAAGACGACCTACAAATACAATCTTATAACTCAAAGGATGGACCATCCTATATATTGCACACACTGATAGATACGTACTGTCGAAGAATAAGAAGGAGGAAGAGATCGATGAATGGAGTGAACTAACCGAGTGTTCCCAAAGGGAGGAAATATGCATCGAATAGTGGATGGTCGTAGATTTTCTCTCTTGCTTCAATCCATTCTAGATGAATAGCTTCATTTCGATCAAGAAGTGAATTGAATACGGAAGAGAGAGAAGGCAGAAGGGCTCGCAATCTCAAATTAATATATTCTTTATCGTACTCTTCAGCAGTCATTTGTTATTGGAATACATTTGAAGAGACAGAATAAAGTAACTAACCGTGCTTTCATACACTTTTCTCTAACTTCTTGAACGTGAGATTCGAATGTCGCTCTTGCTGCTCCAATTCCAAAAACACGAACAAATTGGAGGAATGAGGGATTTCTACTCATTCCCATTTCTCCTACTAAACGAGACCATGGTGTACGTTGAGATGGCCATCCATCAATAGAGATAAGACCATGAAGAAGAGATGTATATGCTGATCTGAATGGAAGAACAGAATGAAAAGACAGATAGAGGTCATTCATGAATACCTCGTTTCTCTATTGGCAACATCGACATTTGTGAGAGCGACTTCATAAGGTCTCACTCTCAATCGAGATTTGTGTCGAATTGAGACAGCGAATAGCTCATCGATGTTAACATTGCACACACTTGACACTTGCACCTGATATATCCACAATCATACCTAAATTCTAATGAAAGAGAAATTTAAATTAACGAAAGAAATAATTTGACGAAAGCGTGTGAATAAGTGTAATGAATGGTACTCACGATGGGAATATCTCTGAATGACTTGCGTGACACAAGTCTATTCAATGCCTGTCTTCCATTCTCATCCGACGCGTCGAATTTAGAAGCAGCGATCACCACACTTCGCTTCGATTTAATCAACTGAAAAATGAGAATACGAACTGTCCTTCTAAGGCCAAACAGTTGGTTGTGCACCACATCCTAATATATACAGCGGATAGCCAATATATACTTTCTCAACTTGTTTACTCGACTGTGAGAGAAGGGGGAAGACATACAGACAGTTGCTCTTTATATAGACTGGAGTATGTGAACTCGTTGTCTATTGGTTCTCATCAGCACCTTCCCAAAAAATTCTCCAAAAGTACACAGATTATTTAAAGCCCCCCCCCCAATATAAATATTAATTGTGACCTGATTAAGTAGAGTGGATGCATAGTCCACGTGCTTCTCATTGTTTCTCCTTGCTACTGTACTACAATCGAAGACGAATATGAATGAATCGACATTGGTCTTTCCTTCCGGAAGAACCCTTTGAGGATAATCTGCCTCCGTCCCTAGTTGCTCCTGCAATTCATGATATCTACACTTACACTTTTACAATTATCTTCACTACATTTAGCATTTGCATCCTAATCTGGTTCTAAGTAATGAGTATGGAAACATTGAAAGAGAGAGAGTGGAAGGAGCATCGGAAGTCGTTATCCCCATTGTTAAAGGGAAGAGGAGGGAGAAGAGAAGAGTGGAAAGGAAAGATGTACCAATCTCTATCCTATCCCTTCTATCCTCTCAAACTTGATTTCGATTCAGAAGGAAAGAAAGACGAAAAGGATTGAGCAACAATTTACTGAGAAAGGAAAGACGAATTACACAGTCACACTAGTATTGAAAAGTAACGAGACCTGTCTGATGTACATTAACTTGTCTCGACTCTCCAATCGAATTCTAGCACATCTCTTCTCATATGGTTCATACGATGGTCCAGCGATTGGTTCGAATGTTTCATCATCCACAAACTCCGTCTGCTCTGATATCAATCAATTGATAGATATGGAAACATTTCAATTTGAGATTAGGGACCACCATCCATTTTTACATTTGTGCGCTCGCGCGATGTTAATTTATGCAAAGGGCAGGAAAAGGCCGCGGATTCTGATTTCACAGGTGTTTAGTACAACATGTTAGCAAACTTTGCTGTGAAAATTAGAAAATTCTATAGTCTCCCGCGCTTGTTATAAACAAAAGAATCTCAAAAATGACGTCACAAAATGTAAATAATTTGTTTTAAGCGCTCTAATTTCGTTTAAAGGAGAGGGCCGCGACTTTTGACACTTTCCAGTGATAGACTAAGGTTACAGCCATATCATATCCAAAAATTAGCCAATTCTATAGTCTCCCGCGAAATTTGCATACCGTCAAAGGTTGAGTTTGAGTTTGATCTTTGACCGCATATAAAAAACGCGGGAGACTATAGAATTGGCTAATTTTTGGATATGTTGTGCCCATAACCTTAATCTATCACTGGAAACTTTCAAAAGTCGCGGCCCTTTCCAAAAACAGAAGTTAGCAGGTTTCAAAGATTTTTGTCTCTCGTTTTTGAAAATCATGTTTTCATGAAGTCGCGATTTTCTCGAAAACTATTAACTTTTCATGGGTGGTCTGCTCACAAAAAATGATTCTGTACTCCTGGTTAACAACATGAGCTACTTCATGGGGCATGAATATGTGATTTGCATATCACGTGGTGGTCCCTAATTTGAGATCTCAAAAAGGACTAGGAGAACGATTGGGAGAAAGGGCGATGGATAGGAGAGGGAGAGGGAGAGGGTGGGGAGAGAGAGGGATGGGAGGGGGGTTAAAAGGGGTTGAAGAGATTCACAGCTGACAGCTGCGCGAAATGAGGCGATGAATAGAGAAAAGGATAAACGAATACTTGGTGTGGAGAGGGACGAAGGGAGAATAAGAAGTGTGAGAGTTCAGTAGGGAGAAAGGAAGAAGTATACTCTTATTGTATACAAAATATAAGAAAGAGATAGGTTCTGAAACGTACCGATTACTCTTACAAGAGTCGTTTGACCACTGGACGGATCTGCTTCCAGAATACGTTCACCCCAATACAACCAATGGTCATTATTAATGACTGGTGAACCAGAGAAATCCGTCTGAAGATAGAAAGTACGTGAAGATTGAGAATTGAAAGAGTACCTGAGATAAAGTGGATGAATGATCAAGGAAGAAATCATCATGATGACCACGAACAAATCGATTGCATAATAATGACTTTCCCACTCCCAAAGAACCTTTGACTCGTTCACTTCCACTTACTCCGTTACACAGACTGTCCAAACTGATGGACATAACGATGACATGAGAAGATTATTACTCCATTCCTACAATAATGATCTCAACAACATGAACTAATTTTTCATGATACGCCTCCTTTAAGAGAAAACAGAAATGTGTATTGAAGATGACCATGATCATAATTGAGAAAAGAGAGAGGGAAGAGAAAGAGAGGGAGAGAGACTGATAATAGATAGTGATAGAGAGGAGGGATGATTATCAGGAATTACAAGAGGATTGAGAGAGAAAGAGACCAGACAGAGAAAATAGTTCAAAGTGATGGCCCCGAGGGAAGAGGATGGAAGAAGAGAGAGAAAGAGAGTAGGAAAGAGATGAGAAAGAGAGAAAGGGAGAGTCACCCTCTGAAGACATAACACAATTGTTGCGCCTTCTCTGATCGTGATAGATTCCTTACAACGGAAAAGTGACCACCTCATTGATCTTCCTTTCGAGAGAAAGAGAATCTAACCAAAAAAAGGAGAAGACTATCAATATCTACCCATGCAAACAAAGCCAACGAAGCCATTGAGATCCTTCCGTCTCAACCATTTGCAGTTGGTTTCTGTACATCGTCTTTTCATATTTCACTATACTTCGTGGATACGTTAAGAATGTGAAAAGAAACAACAGAACTCAAAAGGATGGAAGTGAATGAAATTGGAACGAGCGAGATAGTTTGAAAGAGATACGAGATAACCATCATGAGAAAGAAAGGCGCATCATAGACATGTACAATCCGCATTCAAAAGGAGGAAATACTGAATTATAGATACCTATACTTCAAAAGTAATCGTTATCATATGCGCGAAAGTGTATCTCTGAAACCATCGAAAACGTAGTAATTCTGTAAAAAATACCTAAGCTATACAATGTTTTTTCCACAAAATGCATAAAAAAATTTTTAAAAAAACATTTAAAGATTTGAAAAGCTACTGTAGCTACCGTAAATTTTTTACAGTAAGACAGTATGCAATATTTGAAAATTACCAGAAATACAGAAATCACAATTTCCAGTTGAAAGTCAATAAAACATATCGACTTAAATTCATTTTCCAGTTACTACGTTCTTACGCTTATTTCATTGTATAATCTTGTTTTTTGTATGCAAAATATAGGCTCATTTGTTGTGTCTTATTTCAGTTATGTTTCCGCTTTGTAAAGTTAGTAAAAATATTACATTTACACATTGCTCGACAATGTTAATTCATTTACAGTTGTGGGCAGTTCATTGAATTCGTTCGGTAGTGTGCAAGCATGACCACTTTCGCGGAGCGCGATGTGATGAAACAGGAAATAATTCGGCTAAAAATTGCTAACAGTGTCAGTTTTTTCACTTTGGCTTTTCAAAAATGTTAAATTCTCGTTGAATATGTAGTCATTGTAGTTGATGGATGAGGAAATGAGGAGACTCCAACCGGAGCTTGTAAAATACGAAAACTCTGTTCATCCTGCTGCGAGGCCTATTCAGGCAGAAATTGTTTCTACGCTCTCTCTCGCTGAAAAGTATTACCCTTTATCCATATAAAAAATTTTAATAGATTATATTTTTCAGGACTAAGGGAATTAAAGAAGATACTTCCAAGTTGAAATTGATTGAAAATGAACTCGCCTCTCTCAATAACAACGGTTAAATATATATATATTATTTTCAACTTTTTAATTTCGCAAATTTACGCTTTTTTCAGTATCAATTTTGTTCGGTGAAGTTGGAGCTAAAGTTTGTGAACGTGATTCTCTATTCGATGAGATAGAACACGCGACTTCCAATATGAATTCCCTCACTATCGGTAGCCCACTATACGAAGGTTTGTATTTCAACTATTTGCTTACAATTAAATATAGTGGAATGGAGTTTCATTTTCTCATATCCACATTGTAGAAGAATCCGACAAGGTCCGCTATAATGTTCACAACGGATCAAATCAACTGCTTGGAATTGCTGGAAATTTCCAAGAGAGGGTTAAGGCACGTAAAATATGTCTTTCCTTCGATTTTTTTCATTTTGAGGAGAAATTATCGATTCTGGCCGATCTGCAAAAATCACAGTCAGACTTGGACACAACTATCGCTATGAAGCAGCAGAGAATCAATGTGTTACAGGCTCAAAAAGGTTTTTTGTGGGTTAATATATAGCTATGCCTTACTACCTTAGCCGAGAACGCAAGCATGATCGATCTCCATCATCTTGATCAACTGAAAGCAGAGCTGGCAGATTTGACTGACAAGACCGTTAAACTCAATGATTATATCGCCGCAGTTACTAAAGACGAAGGACAGCGATTGGAGAACCTTACGTAAACTTTATTCTTCTATTCTTTCATTTTCATCACTTTAAGGATTTCCATCACAGAGTGTGAGGCACTGAAGAAGGAGAAGAATGAATTAATAGAGCGATTGGTGAGTCCTTTATTTCAACAGTTTAATTTATTTTCTTATTTACAGGAAGAAATGAATAGCAGAGAAAACAATACTGTTCTTGAGATGGAAGAACATAAGAAAAAAGTGGATGTGGCACAGAACAAACTGGATGATTTTAGAAAGCAAAGGGAATTTCTTTCGAACAATCATGAAATAAAAATGAATCAGCTGAAGGTAAGTTATTTCCAGTTACACACGACTTTAGAAGTTATTTCAGTTGAGTACAGACTCTTTGATCGAATCTCTGCGGAGTAAGAAAGAAATTACAGAAAAAGACCTAGCATGTGTGAAACTGAGGGTGAGTAGTATCTTACTTTAATGTTCATAATCTGTTTTGATCATAGATTGTCAATCGTGAGGAATGTCTCAAACTTAGAAAAGAATTGGAATCAATGGGAAAAGTCGAGCCATTGAATCTGTCAGGAGAGATTGAATCACTGAAACGACAAATTGAAGATACTCGATCGAGTATAACGAGAAGGGTTAGTTTGATCTCTTACTCATTCATTATAATCTTCTTTCTTCCAGATGGGAGATGCTCATTATTATCGTGTTCTTGCTGCCAGAGTCAATGCAGAGGTTAGCTCACTGCTTCAATTTTTACATGGAGTATTCGAGTTATATTCATTTTTTTCTATCAATCAAGATCTTTCTGATGAATCACAGATTTTAAAAATTTATGTAAAAATATGATTGATTTTTTAAATGAATTATCAAATTTGACATGCCTTTATGATACGTATGAATGCTTATGATATCAGGTAGATGAGCGGCACGAATCGGAGAAACGGAAAAGATTACGAGAAGAAAGGGTTAATACACTTAACTATCCCAATGGTCGAATAACTTCTATTTCAGACTTTACGCGAGAGAGATACAATTGCCACCCACTATGAGAACGAAGTTTTCCTTTTGAAGAGAAAGATGGCACAGGAGAGGGTTGAAAGAGAGAATAGACTCGCTGTGAGTATATTTACCTATTTATATGGCTACAACTATTTTAAATTACCTAGTCAGGACAATTTCGACCTCTTTTTATTTGCTCATTAGATATAGAAGGGTCGAATTAGTATTGCCAGGCAAAATCACTCGATTCAAACTGGAATATGGGGAGTCTCAATTCCAGAGCTGTGACTCCGCCTATTTTTCTTGCTGCGGAGCTTTTCAGCGTTTCTTTGAGCGCATTTTTCAAAAGCGCTCGCATTCAAACCATAATTTGTCCTATTTGGGTACAACAATATTGGTTAAGTTATTTGATATATTGCAGCAGGAGACTCGTCGCCTACTTGAGAAGGCGAAGGAAAGGAAAGTGAGAAAGGAGAGGGAAGAAAAGAGAAGAATAGAGAAAGAGAAGGGAAGGGAAGAAAAGAGAAGAATGGAGAAAGAGAAGGAACAAGAAGAAAGGAAAAGAGTAGAGAAGGAGAAGGCGAGAAAGATGAAGGAAGAGGAAGAGAAGAAGTTAAAAAGGATGAAAGAAGAGAATGAGAAGAAGAAGAAAAAAGAAGAATCGAAGAATGGAATAATTGACTTAGTTCATAATAAGGTACCTATTTGATAGCGTAATATGGACATATAAATATAGTATTTTGAGTAAATATAGTATTTGAGAATATGGCATCTGGTATTGTGTCTCAAGTGCAGCTCCGAAGAATGAATATGGAGGCAGCTGCATCTATTCCATTCTCATCCAATGATGGATCTTTAATGAGACCATTGGCTAATCCTCATCCTTCTGGGTGCGTTTATTCTTCTATTTTTATGATAATTTGACTTTAATAAGACAACGATCGCTGAATTTTGATTTTTTCGTCTAGGCAGGCAAAGGCTCTAGGGTTATTATTTTGATATTCCAGGATAAAGGCTCGATCTCACAGCATTCCAAAGAAGTCAATGTTGATATTCGATGGTAATTATCGTGAATTAAATTGTAAACTAATAATATTGATTGAGATGATTCGAGTGAAGACGATGATGATGATATGAGTGACTTCCTCTTAGATGAATCTACTAGAGTTATGCCTAAAGTTCCTGAGGTATTTTCTTTATAATTGTATGGTCTATTCTACATATATATTAAGAAATACGCGGGTTCTCCTCCCAGAGTGAACAACTCTTACAATCCTTTCGAACTCTCATTCGCTGATGTCCAGAGTTCAACTCCCATCAGGAATATCAAGTATGTTCTTTTTCTATCAGGGATTACCTAAATATAATTGGGAATTCGAGAAATCCTACTCCCACTCTCGATATCTCGTTTAATCAAGTCGATACGTCGACTCCTCAGATACAGAGAGGGTATGTCTTTTTCTTCATTACCGATGTGGAAATAAAGTCAGATATGCTGAAAATATAGCCGAGACAATTATGTATACAAGTTTAACTTTCAGATCGAAATCAAAGAAGAGACAGACACGGGCTCGTGGGAAAAAGAGAACTAAGTGAGTAATGAAAGATGATCTTATTGTTAGTCCGTTTGTTAAACAATTGTATCTGTACAATCTGTCCTCCTCTGTATCATTATCTTTTTTTTTGTTACTTATGAGTAGCCCCTAGTGGAAAATTGTTGTTTGTTGCGTTCGAAACTGTTTATTACTCTAGAATTACTTTAATAAAGTTTGTTATGTTTATAATTTTAAAAGTTTCACATTTAAGTTTCCACAGGAGCTTCTCTTTAATGTCCCTGAACTGTCTTCCAACTTCTTCTTCTCTCTTCTTCTCTTCTCTTTCCGCATATTTTCTTGCGTTTAAACTAGCCAACTCTATTTCTCCTTTTGCGTAAGATGTTATCATCTTCTGAAGCGACCTTTGTAGATCATCTGAGTACTGAATGGCAATATATTTGCTGGAATGTGATATTAATGATATCGTACTTGATTACATATCTGGTGACATAGCTTGTTCTTGTTCATCAGTCTTTCATTCTTGATTCTTATCCATTCGATTTGAAAGTGAATAGCTTTCTCCTTACCCACACACGTTCGAAATGCCTCTCTTCTCTCTTGATAGTAACCATTCACTTTAGCAAATCTGCAAACCAAATTGCGATTTTTTCGTGAGAAGAAGAAATACTTACTCATTAAAGAAACGTAGTTCTTGATGATGATGCTGAATAGGAGGTAGTTTATCTTCTTCCTTTTTCGAAAATAATTGAAAGTATTGATTTTTAATAGACAGAGCAGTGTTAATGACTGGCAGACGTGTTGAAGCCTGATATTGTCATCTCAACCTTATATATTACCCTTGAATAACTACATCTTTCTTCTTTCGTTTCGTTCCCATTGGCATCGTTAGAATTGTCACTTTTCTCTCTGTTTGAAGCCATCGATTTTCTTTAATTGAAATTTAGATTTTTGACACGAACGGATCCGACAACACAAAATGGTGAATTCGAATAGGATGTGCAGGAGAATTACGTTGCAGGAAGTTATGCAGCGCAGGCGCTAACTATCACAATTTTTAGGTACTAAATACAGTAGCGCGCGCTTTTTCGACTATAACTCTGTATTATGCTTTTGAATATGTGCTCCAACCAACTATTAAATTCGATAATTATGAGATCTATGGTTTGCAAATACTCTTTTTAGTTAAATAAGCGTATTCGCATACTATAGTTCGACTTTAGTTTTCCCTACGTTTAGTGCGTTCTCGCGCGAGACAGCGTTACACTTCGAGAGAGTTTTTCTCTAACGTCTTTTTTTCTCTGCGCTCTCTTGTTCTCTCGTATTCTCCTCGGATATTTCCGTGTTGAAAGACGTGAATACGTACATACCTGAACATTGAGATGGAAGCATGGGTTGAGTAGATGAATGACTGAATGAGCTTTCAATTCATGCCTCATTGACTATCTCCTCCCCTACATCTCCCACCCTCCCTCCCTTCCTCCTCACTGCGTTGCACGCACCTTCTCACTTATATCTCACTATCACAGATAGAAATGTTTTATCGACATTAACAAGTCTCGATATTTGACACGCAAATGAGCCGAATATATGTGAGAAGAGAGATCAATTGTTGTTTAACATGGGAGAAATAATATCTAATTCGAGAGCATCGAATTGAGTGGCAGTAGAGAGATTCCTATGAACTGATTCTCTATCTCCTAGAGAAGAAACTCTCGTTGCTGGACGATATAATCCATTTGGTTGAGATGATAATAATACAGATGAGAATCGAGAAGTTCGTGATTGAAGATCAAAGATTACTCGAGTTGATCGTTCTTCTGTCGAATTCTTTTGCTGAATAAATGAAATATTTAATTTGAAAGAAAGAATAGAAAAGAGTAAATAGAAGAGATTGAATTCGTACATTTGCCTTGTTCATTCTGCACTTATTCAATACTATTTGTCGTAATCTTCGTCGAAAATGAGCAGAAGAAAGACAGAAAAGAAGGAAATTACATGTCTTTCCAGTGAGAGTCAATGTTGATAACAGAGGAACCACGATAAAATACAGCCACAGATATTCTTTCAGTCTAAAACAAGTTTATTTATCTTACCATGCATATCATATTTCGAAATGATCTCACTTCTCTTGGACTATGTCAACTTTGTTGAATAGTTTATGGTATAGTTCAATAACGAAGGGAATTGCAGAAGGAATCTGACAGGAGTTAATGAGATGAATGACAATCAAGGGAATGACAGTTGTCATTAGTATGTCCTTACCACAGTCACTGAATAACAAGTGACAATAGCGACGACTGTAACTGTTGCCTTTCTTTCGTGTCTTTTCCTGTCAATATTCAATATAATGGAGATGGAGATAATGATTTACCATCTAGCGAAATCTCTTGTGTCTCTTCCCTGATTATCGAAACGACAAACGGCATTATTTCTTTTCCTAAGAATAGCGATAATGGAAATATTGAAGAAACAAATAAGAAGTTGAGGGACGATTATCTGTAAGGAAATGACTCTCTTTTACGTAGAAGGAGAAAGTTCAAATGATCGAATGATAGAAGGAAAGGAGGCAAACAAAGGGAAGAACGGAAATGAATTCTCCTATTTCCTCTCCATTACGTATGACTCTTATTATATTATTCGGAGTGTGCTCTGTGCAAAGGAGATATCAAAATGAAACTTACTACAGTTACAAGTGAAACGAGCTTTCCTATATCAACGAATGTTGCTTTAGTCTTTAATTGAGGAGATATATCTTCCAGCTGATCAATTAATTACATAAAAATATTAATTAATGAGAAGACGAACCATTGTAGTATTGGGATTAGTCATAGAGAGAACATGATTGAATATTGGATAGACTATTGTATGGTTCTTATTCCAATAGAATCCAGTCTCATACTCAAAGTGATGGAAAGCCGTTACTAGAAAAGAACCGACAAATATCATTCCAATTATGATATGTATTCTTCCATTTCCGAATACCATCCGAGGATGCATCGGATTACGTATTCCCATGTATCTGAATAAAAGAGAGAAAGGATGAGATATAATAGATAATTGACCTCTCGAGAGATACCGCCAATACAAACCAACAAGTTGCTGCTGAGAAGAAGTTACACACAGCGTTCACATTTTGACGAATAGTGAAGAAGATTGCCCTTCAATTCAATAATCGAAGAGTCAATCAATAATTCATGAGGATGAATAAGAGGGGCGGGGGAGGGGTTATAACTGACCGGAAAGTATTGTTTCTATACACGGGTTCGTAGACTGATACACAGAAGAGAATTCGAGTGAAGAAGAGACAAATATCAGCAAATGCCATTGCTGCCAAGAGAAGATTAGCCTGCAAATAACGCCATCCCATACAAATATGGTTAACCATTAGATATAGATAAGAATGATAATAGAAGTTCTCACTTCAGTTCTCATACTTCGACTGAGTAAGACAACCAGATTGATTGAATTGCCAATTACTCCCAATACGAATTGAATAGGGAAGAAGTAATAGTCAACGAAGCTTTCGACTGTCGTTGTCACTATTGAAAGAGACTGACGACGACCCTCAAGGATAGAAAACATCAATGAAGAAGACGACAAATGAATACTTACGATGTCAACCATTCCCGTTCGATTGACGGGTGTAAGGAACGAGAACCATTCATGGATCTCACAAAATGATTGATTCTTACAATCATTCATCTCTGCATAAAATACAGGAGGAGGAAAGAAGATGGTGAGGAATCCAGAAGAGGCAGCCATGATAGAAGAATGAAGAAGAAGGAGAAGAATGAAGAGAATGAAGGATGAATGAAGAGATGAAGAGACCCTCACACCATTCACTTCTTAATCAACGCTTCGTCCTGTTTAATGAGAGAAAGAAAGGGTCGAATTGGATGGGAGAATTAAGAAGGTCTCGAAGGATAGATCAGACATGTAAATGAGAGGAAGAAACGAATCACGAGGATAGAAGGAGAATACATGAAATGTGAGAGAGGGAAAAGAGACTAATTGGGGGACGACCATCCAGTCATATCAATATGGGAGGGATCTGTAAAGAGAAGAAAGGAAAGGGGTGGGCATCAAAGAGAGGAAAGGATGTCATAATGAGACTCGTGATTTTATCCTCAAAGCTTCCTTCCTTCATTGGGCCACTCAAATAAAAGAGTGGCAGACTAAGCTAATGAAGATTCTGTGAAGAGAATGTGAGAAGAGGTAGAAGAGAGGAAGGGAGAGGTGAAAGTAGGGAGGGAAGGAGGGAGGAAGGGAAGGAAGGAAGGGAGAAGAGGAGGGGGACGAATCATCAAGTGATGAGTATATCTCCCCTTCATATGGATAGACTGCACTCTCACGAATCAAATTGAAGAGGAACGGAAAGGAAGAATGAATAGGCTGGAAGAAGAATGAGAATCAATATGGGATATAGTTTCTCTCAAGGGAAATTACAATGAATGATACGGTAGATAGAAGGAAATAGAAAAGTAACAATGAGTGTTGAGATATAGGAAAGAGAAGAACATTCAATGCAGTGGATTGTCTCCCACGAAGATTTTCCTTCCCCTCTAAACTCATTTTTTGTCGGTCCGAATGGAAGAATGAATCAACGAGAAGATTTGAAAGAAGGCTAACACTTTGAACGTGATGAAAAATAAAGTGGAAAGGAAGGGATGGTGTTATGAGAGAATGAAGATAGAAAAGAGTCATCATTCAATAATCCCTTCCTAGAATGGATCCATACACATGAGTCTCCATTACTTCATTGAAATATAAACATATTTAATTGGAATCTATTTTAAATGAGATCGAAGAATGAATGACACTCGTAATTCATGATGAATGAAGGAATAGGAAGAGAGAGAGAGAGAGAGAGAGAGAGAGAGAGAGAGAGAGAGAGAGAGAGAGAGAGAGAGAGAGAGAGAGAGAGAGAGAGAGAGAGAGAGAGAGAGAGAGAGAGAGAGAGAGAGAGAGAGAGAGAGAGAGAGAGAGATTCTTGTGAGCTTTCTTTATTCCTTCATCCTCTACATTATTCCTTTCGTTTATCACCTGTTGTGTTTATCATTACGTCTGTACCGATCCACTTAATTTTCACAAATGGAAAAGAACCCGATCCGAATTTTCAGAAAAATTTAAAATTATAAATCAATGAAATTGAATTTTAAAATGAGCTGGTCGTAATTTAATCATAAATATTAATCATAAATACGGACAACAATCATGTAAGCATTGTATATTTTCATTGTCTCCAATCGAAATGAGGCAGTTTGCGTAAAAATTGAGCGATTACGGATGGGTATATCAATTCTCTGAAACTTTGCGATTTTGAGGTTCTTCAGGTGCCCGATGGTGATGATTATGAGAGGGGGTTATCATTTTGAGGTTCTTCAGGTGCCCGATGGTGATGATTATGAGAGGGGGTTATCATTTTGAGGTTCTTCAGGTGCCCGATGGTGATGATTATGAGAGGGGGTTATCATTTTGAGGTTCTTCAGGTGCCCGATGGTGATGATTATGAGAGGGGGTTATCATTTTGAGGTTCTTCAGGTGCCCGATGGTGATGATTATGAGAGGGGGTTATCATTTTGAGGTTCTTCAGGTGCCCGATGGTGATGATTATGAGAGGGGGTTATCATTTTGAGGTTCTTCAGGTGCCCGATGGTGATGATTATGAGAGGGGGTTATCATTTTGAGGTTCTTCAGGTGCCCGATGGTGATGATTATGAGAGGGGGTTATCATTTTGAGGTTCTTCAGGTGCCCGATGGTGATGATTATGAGAGGGGGTTATCATTTTGAGGTTCTTCAGGTGCCCGATGGTGATGATTATGAGAGGGGGTTATCATTTTGAGGTTCTTCAGGTGCCCGATGGTGATGATTATGAGAGGGGGTTATCATTTTGAGGTTCTTCAGGTGCCCGATGGTGATGATTATGAGAGGGGGTTATCATTTTGAGGTTCTTCAGGTGCCCGATGGTGATGATTATGAGAGGGGGTTATCATTTTGAGGTTCTTCAGGTGCCCGATGGTGATGATTATGAGAGGGGGTTATCATTTTGAGGTTCTTCAGGTGCCCGATGGTGATGATTATGAGAGGGGGTTATCATTTTGAGGTTCTTCAGGTGCCCGATGGTGATGATTATGAGAGGGGGTTATCATTTTGAGGTTCTTCAGGTGCCCGATGGTGATGATTATGAGAGGGGGTTATCATTTTGAGGTTCTTCAGGTGCCCGATGGTGATGATTATGAGAGGGGGTTATCATTTTGAGGTTCTTCAGGTGCCCGATGGTGATGATTATGAGAGGGGGTTATCATTTTGAGGTTCTTCAGGTGCCCGATGGTGATGATTATGAGAGGGGGTTATCATTTTGAGGTTCTTCAGGTGCCCGATGGTGATGATTATGAGAGGGGGTTATCATTTTGAGGTTCTTCAGGTGCCCGATGGTGATGATTATGAGAGGGGGTTATCATTTTGAGGTTCTTCAGGTGCCCGATGGTGATGATTATGAGAGGGGGTTATCATTTTGAGGTTCTTCAGGTGCCCGATGGTGATGATTATGAGAGGGGGTTATCATTTTGAGGTTCTTCAGGTGCCCGATGGTGATGATTATGAGAGGGGGTTATCATTTTGAGGTTCTTCAGGTGCCCGATGGTGATGATTATGAGAGGGGGTTATCATTTTGAGGTTCTTCAGGTGCCCGATGGTGATGATTATGAGAGGGGGTTATCATTTTGAGGTTCTTCAGGTGCCCGATGGTGATGATTATGAGAGGGGGTTATCATTTTGAGGTTCTTCAGGTGCCCGATGGTGATGATTATGAGAGGGGGTTATCATTTTGAGGTTCTTCAGGTGCCCGATGGTGATGATTATGAGAGGGGGTTATCATTTTGAGGTTCTTCAGGTGCCCGATGGTGATGATTATGAGAGGGGGTTATCATTTTGAGGTTCTTCAGGTGCCCGATGGTGATGATTATGAGAGGGGGTTATCATTTTGAGGTTCTTCAGGTGCCCGATGGTGATGATTATGAGAGGGGGTTATCATTTTGAGGTTCTTCAGGTGCCCGATGGTGATGATTATGAGAGGGGGTTATCATTTTGAGGTTCTTCAGGTGCCCGATGGTGATGATTATGAGAGGGGGTTATCATTTTCATCGTTCAAGCTCCGTTGGCTCCACATGATTTCACGTCGAAGCAGGCTATTTACGATTATCGACGTCCTCGATGTCAATCGCAAAAATTAGGCCGTATGTTTGCAGGACAAGAATTAGATAGATGCTGAACGAAAAAAAAAGAATTAGATTAGATGCTGTAGCAAAAATGTTCAGTAAAATGCGTCTATTAAGCACAAAAAGTTGGAGACGCAAGTTTTCTGCACACGAATTCCTTCACTTTCATGCAGGCAACTTTGATTCGGATTTAACCCTTTTAGAGATGTTTCTGCTTGTATCGTACAGAGCCCCTACATAAATCGGTATCTTCTTTCTTTATTGTTGCCCACTCCTCCTCCTCTTTATCTCTATCCCCCTTCGACTACATCGACAGACCTCCGTTTATATGCTCACTTATTATGTCCATTCACTCATGTTACCATCACCGTAACGGAATAAACATTGAATTCTATTTTTTTTATAATTTGGCCACCAATTTTGATTTCAAATTGTTTATGAAATATTTTTTTTTCTTTCCTCAGATCTGTTGGATCTGATCTAGATCTGATCTGTATCTGATCTGTATTCTCTGTATCAGCAACAGTCAGTCTACGTTCAACGTCGTTCCCCGATTTGTCAAAATGTCTAAGATGTCTCTGCCCAAGAGAATTTAGCTGTGCTTTCACCTGGGTGGATAAAAACTTATCCACATTTTTTTTACTTCTTTTAAAATTTTCACATGCGCTATCAATCTAGAGGCATTTTCAAGAGCAGTTAATCATATATCTCAAATATGACCCTTCGAAAATGAACCACATCTCAATATAGTCAAGGATTGGTAAAGTGAAAAGACAGATATTCCATATTGCGATAGCATTCAAATCAATCTTAAATCTAATTTAATGTTTCTTGAGAATTCTACCGCGTTTATAACATCCTTTTTCATTAACTGCCGTTATCCCATTACGTCTTTCCTAGAGTGAAAGGTGAATCAAAACAAGTGAAGTGGCAATGGAGTGTTAACTCCCTCCTCCCCTCCCTCTACCTCTCCCTCCCCTCTTCTCCCTCCCTCTCTCTCTCTTCACTTCTTCATTCTTTCGTATCTCTTCTCTCTCCGTTCTTTCAATCTCTATTCTTCTCTTTTCTCTCTTTATCTTCCTTCTCTTCTCTACTTCATCGATTCCTCTTTCTTCTTTTCAACAATCATCACATTTTCAGTCCTCACTTTCTTTCATTTGTCAATTCCTTTATCTTCCTTATATTAGCTTCGTCTTCAATTCTATTTCTTCTATCTGAATATATCATTCTAGTTAATACGTCGTTCTCTTCACCCTCCTTCCTTGTTGCTCCCTTCCCCCCCTCACTCCCCTTCTCTCCTCTCTTCCTCTCTCTATTCATAATCAGATGGTCGTCAACGATAATGCTCCAGTTCGTCTGTGGATTGGCCCTCTTCTTCTCATATTCATAGTCACAATAATCTATATTTTCTCAATTCTTCCTCAGACGAGAACGTCTATTGGAATGGTCAGTTAAATGAGAAATAGACCACTATTTTATAATTGTCTTTTTATTTGTTATTATTCATTTGGATATTAGAATATTCCATCAGGATCCACTACCGAGTCATCCCTCGTATGGGAAATCAGAGAGAATTATTTCATCCTTCCGAATGGTCGCGGAAAATAGAGATGGTAGATTCTTTTTTATTAAAAAAACGCAAATATATTCTTGAAAAAATAGAATGATGGAAATAAATGTAATTTTGAGTGTACAACGATGAGTATTGTAATAGACATGGACATTGGAATGAAATCAATGGAAGTTGTGATTGCATTAGCACATTCGAGTAAGATTATCAATTATTTATATGAAGTGAGAATGACTTCTCCTTTTCAGAGGTCATCGATGTTCCATTCCTATTTGCAGTAATGGAGGAATTGTCAAATTAAATATATGCAGGTATTCACAAAGGGAAACCAAAAATTGAATTCCCCTTTTCCCGGTTGCTGCATTCACTAAGAAAGATATAATGCCACTATTTCTTCTTTTCTTTCTTCATTTTTTCTCTTTTATTCTTAATTAGCTGTACAACGTCACTGCTCACTAACGGAGCACCAAAGCACGAGAAGAACGAACAATGGAAGACATTTTTTTTCTTTTTAGATGTCCAATTGGATTCGGGGGTGAATTCTGTGAGTATCGATGTATGGGAGGAACGAGTGAAAACACAAATGGTAAGACAAATAGACTCATTTTAGTTAATCAATCTTCAAATAATACCTAAACATAAATTATTTTAGCCTCTTCCCGATGTCTCTGCGAACATCATAAATTTGGCCCTCGTTGTGAATTCATTTGTCTGAATGGAAAGGTCGAAGGAGGGGAATGTGTGTGCCAGCAAGGTATGAGCATCCCCATTCTATCTACCCATTTAAAATAAAAAACTTACGGTAATGAAATCGATAAATAATTAGGGTTCCCTTATTGGAAACGATTCCGAAATTTCAATAGTGAGAACAAAGGATTCACTCTCTCTTATTCCCTTCCAATATGAGACCTTGCCCGGTGGAACGATTTCCAATAGCTTATTGGAAATCCGAATTCCAATAAGATATACCCAATCATTCTGAGAAATGGAACAATGCGAGAGCGGTTCAATATTTCCAATAGCTTATTGGAATTCCAATAACAAGTCATTTCTAATAAGCAACAACCCTCATTGTCGCGCGCTATTGGAAATGGGAGGGAGAGAATGATCATTTCAAATAACGAAAACTTTCCAATAAGGGAGCTCTATAAATAATACGATTTTTTTTAAAGAAAACAATGATTTTAAGGGTGGGAAGGAATGGGATGTGAAATGTGTTCTCCTTCGTCGTCATCCTGTATAAATCCATCATCAAATGGTCGATCATCAATAAATTCTCGTTTGACTCTTTCTGGTCTCTCCTTCTGTCTAATCACAATCGGACTTCTTTGTGTCACTGCCAGGTTACGTTTTTTTATCAATATTTGAACTCTCGAAGGGATGTTGCTCATTCAATTTAATTAAATTTACATTTGGCATGGATAATTATAAAACATAATTGGAAACTCACAAGGCAGCATTAACATTCTGGACAAAATCAAGTGATTCTTCTCTCTGATTCTCTGTCATAATAATCAATCCTCTTCTTCAGTCGACGTCGTTCTTCTTCTCAATCACAACGATTTTTCTCACTTCGTAATCATCGAAATACATTTGGATATCCATCAACTCTTCGTTCATCATTATCTCGTCCTTCTCATATTCGTCCTCCTCCTCCTCCTTTAACTCCTCCTCCAATTTATCGATCACTTGATAATCTATCACAAGCAACTTCTCCTCCATCTTATGAAGAAGCAACTGCCATTCAAATTGATCCTCCACAGGAACAATTCGATGAAGATAAGACCACTGATTGAATCATTTATTATCTATCTTCGCTTACGGGTATCATACATATGAGGCGGTTTGCGTTAGGATCAACAAGTGTCCGGAACAGGCAAAAAATCGAAAGTGCTCAAAAGGTGGTCCTAGGGGTTATTTTCGATGCTGAATAACCTGGTTTAGTCGATTTCGCAATATGTCCCCTTTTCGCTCCAGGGGGTGTCCCCTCATTTTGCCCAAAAAAAAGCGTTTTTGGATGTTTTTTCTTCAGAAACGCATCAAAAATTCGTGAATTCTTGCGATCTATATCAGAATTTTGTGCTCTATCTCGTGGTGATATGGAAATCTCATGATTATTTTTTGTTTTCGAGAAAAGGTCGATTTTTGACCCAATCGCGTGCGGGAAAAATCCGTTGGCCAAGTGAAAAAGCATGTTCTACTCATCATTTTGCGCTATTGGAATTTATTTGAGGCCAAAGATATTTTATATCGATTTTTGTGAAAAGTCAAAAATAAAATTTTCTGAATACCCCCGTGTTGGTGCTCATTTTGAAGAACTCGTTGAGCTGATCTTTTTTGTGAAGATATCATATCATTTAAACCTCTTTGTAAGAAGTTACAACAGACCGAGCTCCACTTTTCAAGAGGGGTTGCGGACATGCACGTTTTCCCCATTTGTAACTTCTTACAAAGAGGATTAAATGATATGATATCTCCACAAAAAATGATCAGCTCAACGAGTTCTTCAAAATGACACGGGGTATTCAGAAAATTTTATTTTTTGATTTTTCAATAAAATCGATATAAAATATCTTTTGCCTCAAATAAATACCACTTCCAATAGTTCAAAATGATCAGTAGAACATGCTTTTTCACTTGGCCAAAGGATTTTTCCCGCACGCGATTGGGTCAAAAATCGACCTTTTCTCGAAATAGAGCACAAAATTCTGATATAGATCGCGAGAACTCACGAGTTTTTGACGCGTTTCTGAAGAAAAAACATTCAAAAACGCTTTTTCGGGCAAAATGAGGGGACACCCCCTGGAGCGAAAAGGGGACATATTGCGTAATCGACTAAACCAGGTTATTCAGCATCGAAAATAACCCGTAGGACCAACTTTTGAGCACTTTCGATTTTTTACCTGTTCCAGACCCCCGTTGGGGCTTGTTGATCCTAACATAAACGGCCTCATATATAATCGTGGTAGCTCTCATTGAATCCTGACCTCATTCCTAGTCCATTCCTCTTTACGGGACTATTTTCACACCTTCCAGTATAGGTTGTTTCCCATTAATTTGCCGATTATTTTTCATTGCATCGGGTTGTCTCATCACATTCGTAGTCGTGATTCATAATAAATATATACGTGATCTTAATAAAGTGTTGTTTCTTAGTGTTCATGTTACAACAAAGGATGAATGACTATGCCAACTGACTCTTCCCATTCTCATTCTCTCTCTTTCCTTACAACCCTTGGAGGTCTTCGAGATCTCATTCTCTCAATTAACCCTTTCTTCTCTTGTCACTTACATCTCATAACCGATTCTCCTCTTCTTCTCTCAACTGCTGTAAGACTTCTCTCTCCCTTTCCTCCCCTCTTCTCCATCTCTAACTCATTCAGGATATCTTCTTAGTCTTCCTTCTTACAATGAACTGAATGACCTCAGATGATCAGTCTACTATTCCCATTCTTATTCATTCTTCTATTACAATGTGGACGAACACAGAAAATGGTCGTTATCATAGGTATCATTTTACTATTTCCTTCACTGTTCAATACGAAAAGAGTGAATAAATATATTTCCTTCAGCGGAAGGACTCGGAGGATCAGAGTACCACAAATATGCTCAGTACAATGCATTCCAGACGATAGAAGAAGGAGGAGTTTGGTCTACTAAGCTATATCCTGTATTCCCTACCCTTCCTCTTCCTAATAGATATTCTCTATTCACTGGTAATATATTATTTTTCTCATTGATGAAGATTAGGATCAGATAATGGAGTACAAATTTGTTTGAGAGTGGAAGAGTAAGAGAGGTAGGAACAGAGGGAAGATGGATGGGGAAGAGGTAGAGGAATTGGTGAGGAAATACGAACAACAATTAACTCATGATCTTGAACTTCAATAGATTGAAATTAGAATGCTCATTGATAAAGAATGTGCTTATGATCGAAGTGACCAATTAATTGCATGGAGGTCTGTCTCCTCGTAAGCATGGACTCATTGCTGATCACATTTACAATTGGAGATCAGGAGATACATTTAATGCATTTTCTTCACCTTCGGATCTGGATTATTCCCAGTGGTGGGGAGCATTCCCTCTTTTTCTTTCTGCTCAAAAGCAGAAAGCACGAGTAGCTATGCTATACTTTCCCGAGTGTCAGGCAAGTATTATTAGATACATATTATCACACTAATTAATAAACATATATTTGCAGGTCAATTGGCCATTTCCTCCAAAAATGTGCATTTCCACTAATACGAATCTAACACTTCAATCAGAGGGAGAAATTGATAGAGTTATCGAGATGACAAAGTGATTAAAAATTGTTTTTGTAATTATATTTTGATCTACTCTTTTTTGTATATGCGAAAATGATTTAAAATTAATCTTTCCAGTTTGTACGATATAGTACTTATTCACGATTCTTCAATATTTGATGAATTCTCTCGTATGGGACCGAAAAGGGCCGGCCACTCAGGAGAAAGTGTGAGAAGATTAACTGATGTGAGAATGAGACTGACTGATGCATTCAACCTCTTAAGAAGAGAATATCACATTAACGTAGACAATTATTTTACTTTTTTCTTCTTCACTATTACTCATTCTATTTTTTTCAAGAAGATGAATCGAATTGTGGAAGAATCGAGAAAAAGAGTTGATCTCAATGTAATCTTCGTTTCTCTTCATGGGATAATCGAAGTGACACCACAAAATGAAAGGTTTTCCTTTTAACGAATGAACAAGTCATAATGCATATTCAGAATATTAGATGATTATCTTCCGATGGAAATGGTGAAGATGACAGTGGGAGAAGGAGCGTCAATGCAGATTGTATCGAGAACTGGACAGACTCATCAGGTTTCTATTCATTCTATTATCTACTATTTATTACTGGGAGTTCGGTTCATTGATCTCATTGTGAAATGAGTAGGTAACTAATCATTGAACACGAAGTGAATGTGTAGGAAAGTGCGAGAAAGAATCGATTGGAAGAAAGAGATAAATAATCGGATTATATCTTCCATATTCAGATATACAGTCAGCTACGAAACAATTCTCCTATTCCCAATATTACTATTCATTTTACTGCTCCCAAAGTGGGATTCACCATATGAATACCAACAAATACCAATTTCATTTAGGTTGGCGATCTCCCTGATTATTACAATCTGAAATTGTCTCCAATTGTGAGCGACTTAATATTAATAGCTGATCCTGGCTGTGCTATTTATACTGTAAGTTACCTTTGTATCTTTCCGTTCTGATCTTTCACCAATGGGAACTCGATCGAGAGAAGGAGACAATGAGAGAAATCATCTCGACATGAGAAAAGATAGATTATCTTTGATTTTTTTAGAAGGATGAATCGAAGCGATTTCCTTCTGGTATTCAGAAGAAACGAATGGGAGTAGCTGGATATAATGGAAAACATGCTGATATGATTGGATTATTCATGGCTTATGGTCCATGTAAGTCACAGAGAGAGATCTCAGAGTACTCATTCAATGTGTTCAGTATTCCGTCGTCGATATGAGAAATCGGGACTGGAAGTGGTTGACATCTACGTTCTTCTATGTACTCTTCTCAAGATTGAAGATTGTAATCCCACGACGGGATCGATTAGAAGAGTACAGGATATTCTAGTGAAAGATATTCTCTCTTCCTCCACTTCTCATTTCTATTCTCCTTTATTATCATTTTTCCTTTTCGTCATTCGACGTTATTGTTAATATATAAAGTACGTCTAATAGAAAAGATATGATCATTGAGTAATCAATAGACGGGTCACAAGTCAAAAACGAATTTATAAATTAATTAATGGAGTCTTCAAATCGTCCACCGAAGTGTAGATGCATTTATTCGATAGATCTAATTGATCCGAAAGAATGCAACTGACTACGATGGGCTATTTCATTGAAGAAACGATGGTATAATCTGACCTGCTGATTGGAAGAGAAGGAGAAGGAGAAGAGTATGGTAGGAAGAAGAGAGAAGAAGAGTGCAACTGATGGAATTGATGAGTATCAACAGACTTTTATAGGGACTGACAGGGATTAAAAGAGTCGGTAAGGGAGGAATATGATAATGAAGAGGGAAGAGGTGAGAAGGTGACATGATACAAGTACAGTGGGAATGGTTAGAGGGGAAAGGAGAGATTAGGGGAATAGAAGAGAGAAGAGGACTGGCATATCTCTCTTGTTGTATGACAAGTGGATCAGTCTATCGAGTCGAGATATTGGAAGAGAGAGAGAGAGAGAGAGGGAATGGGAATTGAATATTGATGGAGAGATGACTACTATCGTTCATTCTTTGTATTGAAGGAAGGAAGACACGTTGAATGATGGAAGATTGCACTTATGAAGAAGAGAGAGGAAGATAGAAGTAGTATATCTGGAAAGAGAGAAGGAAGGGCGCACTCTCTTCCTTTTTGTCGTCTCCTAGGTTTCATCTGAATGGAAAGAGAGAGGGGGGGGATTGGATATGAGTGATAGAGAGAAGTCCCTCTCCCTTTCAATCTAATGGATTCTCTTCTATTCTCAATCCATCGATAATCTCTTCTTCTCATCTCTGACGATCTTCTTCATCTTCTTCAGTCTTCCTTCTTCTTCTTGTAGTGAATGAGTGTGTGAGATTCCTTCCATCATGAATTCATTCGATCATTCTTCTCTTCATGATAATGATCATATGGGAGATCATTCTAATCATACTCAAGGACTTCTTCAAATTGGAAAATGGAAAATTGCCCCACAGGTATAATTGTCCTTCAACCATCAATATATTCTAATCAATTTTAGTATTTAATTGGAGGAGGAGTCGGATTACTCGTTATCGTAATCATTCTGGCTGGATTTGCATTCTGGTTTCTATCTTTTAGAATGAGAAGAAGAGAAGAAAATGAGACTGAGAAAGTAAAACAGAGAGCGAGAGATGATTTCGAGTTTGTTGAGAATGAATGAAATGAGTAAACAAAGTCAATGATTGAAGGAGTAAGAAACAATCGACTCCTTCGGCTAAGAAGAAACTCGCAGATAAAGAAGCAGAAAAGAAGAAAGAAGCGGATAAAAGAAAGAAGACTCCTATTCAATCGAATTCTATCGACTCTGTCAATTCCGAGACTATCGCTCAGGTTTGTGAAGTCGACATCGTTTATTTTCGTGGAATCTCTCGTGTTTCTTCTCTTGTTCATCACTGAATATCGTCGTAGTCACACCCATATCTATGACAGTCAATTCACAAATGAACGAAACCCTACAAATTCAATTTAGTTGATGAGTTATGTGACATAATCAACATAGATCGAGTGATTTACTCGTTTCACCTGGTCCACGAGGGAAGGGAGGGAAGAGGGGAGTAACTGGTAGTCGTCTCTTTTCCTCCCTCATTGTGATAGCCTGCAGACTCTTCGAGTGGTCTCTCATTTCATCGAATACGCAATTGAGGGGGAGATTCAATGTGTGGCGCACTCATTTTGAGATCGAATGATGAAAGAATATCAAAATAGACTTTTTCTATTTCTCATCTCTTCCCTTTATCTTGTCTTTCAATTACCCGAAAATAGAACAGTACACGAAATGCCACTGTTTGTGGTGTATTAATGGTAAATTAAGACTAGAAAAAAGGTTTATGAGATTCTTTCTAAAAGTGAAATATATAGATAAATTGTAGTTCGAGACGAGAGTTCGTGATACTTTCTCGCCTGAGAGAATATTGGAAGAAATTCGAGAAGAAGCATGTTCGCCTATCGGAGAGGTTAGAATTTTGAAGGGGAAATATATGAAAATGTTAGTATTCAGAAAAAAGGCGACACTGTATCACAAGTGTCATTTGATCAATTGAATAGAAATGATTCGAAGGTGAGTTCAGTATGGACTCTCTTCCCTTCTCTCTTCTCTTCTCTTTCAGGTGAATATGTACAAGGAGAACGAGGATTCTGATACGAATCAACCAGCACTCGGAAAAGGAATTAATGTAGAAGAGAAGATCACTTGACTATGATATTCCCCTCTCTCTCTCCCTTCTCATTCCAATCCTTCCCATGCATGGTAGTGATCTATTTGTGAAGAATCTCACTAAATGCATTCAATCTCTTTTCCATTCGTCATTCATTGATTAGTCGTGAGTAAATGAGTTTGTTCCTCCATTCCAATAATTGTATCAATTAGTCCGATAGTTCTTCTATTGACGTCACCGTCTCCTTCTCCATCTTCTAAATGACTACACTCATATTCCACCGTATTCTTGGTAATTATTTATTTATTTGTAAGTCTTCTCTTCTCCATTTCACCTCTCTTCGATCTTCAACAATTCAGTCCCTTCTTTTCTTTGCCCCCCCCCCCTTCTATTCCATTCTATCCTCTCCATTCCTTAGTAAGCACCTTCCTCCCGTTTCTCTCCCTTCGATCAATAATAAAGAACGAACAGAGTAAATAACTGTATTGTCTTTATTCTCGCCAGTACAGAATCCTCATTAAATGCATTCGATTGACACTAGTGGGAAGGTGGAAAGGAGAACAAGAAAGGGAGATGAGAGGGAAGGGGAAGGGGGGAACTGTCGTAGAGGAGATGAAGATGGAATATCATTGATCGATCGTTGAGTATTTGTGATGCAACACAAGGGAAGAATATGGAATCCTCTCACTTTCCAATCCTCATATAATTCCCGAGATACGGTCCCTCATCGCTCATCGATCGTTTTCCGATTCGGAACATATTCGAGAGATTATTTCTCTTCTCTGGTTCATAGAAGACGGGAGAAGAATCATCAACTCTGAAGGAAATAAAAAGATTACTTTAATGGAATGATTGAATACCTTGATCGTGCGAGAAAGAAGAGAGGATGAGCTGATATCTGAATAGAAGAAGAGAGAAGAATGAGAATGGAGAAGATGGAAAGGACAATCATTGTTGAGACCCGAGGGAGGATTTTACTCCTGAAATGGAATGATAGAGATGAATGGAAGGAGATATTTGAAGAGAGACAATGGATACACAATGGAAAGAAGGGAGGAGTCACTTTAGACTCCACCCAATTCAGAGAGAGAAGTCAGTCATTTAGTTACTTACCACTTCAACCGATTGGAATAACGTAGTCCTATCCATTGTAAGAATTAATTTAATTATTGAGTGAGATACATGAGATAATTGAGTACAAAGTCACTTTATTTCACTGGGAAGATTGAAAGAGAAAGTGAATTGATCGATTCCATCGACATAATTGAAGCTCGTATCAAATATAAATATAATCACAGTACATAAACAATAATTGGAATTAAGATGGTAAGTGAATAAAGGAAGAAAGTACTCTGAGAATGAAGCCGAATGATACAAAGGAGGGATCCATAAAAAAACAACTGTACATAAACCGAAACGATCTGCTGTCCATATCTGTATATTACAATTGAAAAGGGTAAACAAAAATAAATATTATATGAAACAATTCCAGTATATTCCGAGTATAGTCTTTAAAGATATCATAACGATTGTTTTAAACTACTGAAAATTGTAAAAACCGATATTATGAAGTGGGTGAAACCGGGAAATGGTATGCAGATAAACCGGGAAAAAAGAAACGATTTAATAGGAAGCGGCTGCTCTCCAGAATCCAACTGTTTGATCACTTGAAGCAGAGAAAAGAAGAGAAGAATTCGAAGATAATTCATTGATCGAATCCCCATGAGCTGCATTGATCTCAAATAAGAAATTATGAATGAATATTTCGGGATATTTATCATTCTCATTCTCACATGTTCAATCAATGTTATTCTTCGAGTATTCTCTACATCCCATAATTTGATTGTTCCTTCTTTACAGGCAGAAACAAGTACTGAATCATCCCCTTCCAATCGCATTGAAGTCAGACACTGAATATTTAATTCATTAGGCTGTATATATCGATCTCCCCTATTACACTGATAATGAGACGGAACTAACTTGAATATAATTGGAGTGAGCATTCAATTCGAGATGATCTCTCTTCATATCCACTTGATTGAACTTCATTATGTTCTCAAAATAAAGAATTTGTTATTTAAATAAAGATATACACTACGATTATTTGTATATCGATGAAATGGAGAAGACGAATGGGAATGGAAAGGGGTCTGCTCACCTTATCCTTGCTGGCAGTGAATATATATTTCTTCATAGGAAGAACAGCAGTCACATTATCGTAGTGGGGAGGAGAAAACTCAATTGACGCCTGTAATCGAAATCAATCCTATTTCATTTCTCGTTACAATCAATTTTTTCTCTTCAATTTTCCAACAAAGACTGTGATGAATAATTTGCCAGACTTTCAAGATAAACTAAAACTAGTGTTATTCGGTGGACATAAGATATTCTCCATCGAACGATCCATCATTCGAATAAGGTATGACTAGTGATAGATAGAAAGAAAGAGAGAAGAGTATATTGAATAATCAAACCTGAGCGATAGTCGATCCATCAGAGGGAACTTCGTACAATTTAACATAATGATCTCTCGAACCAGTGAGAACTTGATAACCAGAAGAGAATGAAGTGGAAGGAGCGATAGAGAGACATGACACTTCCGATCTTAATATGAGAGAATAAAGACTATTCAATTCCATATATCCTCTAGTAATTAACTGACTGTGAACTGTGAGATGCCGACAGAAGTTTTCCATATGCGCCGTTCTTCTCGAGATTCCAAATCTTCACTTCGTCCTGATAAACTAATTTTAGAAACGTTAAATATTTCAATCAAAATCATAGATCGAATTAAAACCAAAGTGATTGGAATACCTTAAAGGAAGTGAATACAAGTTTTCCCATTGGATCGACAGCAATTGCATTCACAATTTGTTCCATGAAGGGAATTGTATTCTGACGAGATCCAACTTGACCTCCGTCACCTACAAATCAATCACTATTCCACTCCCATTGTAAATACTCCTCCACTTCACTAATTGACATTGAGTAGAAAAAATAGACCCAAACAAATATTTGTAATAAATATATTGGATGCATTGGTTTGAACTGACCATCAACAATTTGTCCCGATGATTGGAGAACTTTGACACAAATGGACGATCGAAGATCCCATACTCTCACCTACAATATACAGTACAACTTCATTCACAAGCTCATCATTTTCATTGATATCCCTAGTGTACCTGATGTAGTGAAACAGTGAGAGCGAGATGTGAATGGGGAATTAATTTGACAGCAGTGACATTATTCGGATGTTGATTGAATGTATACATCTCGAGAGATCTCTGCAGATCCCAAACCTTCGCTGATCGATCTATAATCAATTACAATACTCTTAACAATGATGCTAAATAACAATGTTTATATGTGAATCAATTGATCATAATTGTGTATACCTTTTGATCCAGTAATGAGTCGTTCCTCACTGGAATCAACACATAAAATAGCCTTGGTATGTCCTTCGAGAGTATGAGTTCTAGTCAATCTTTTTCCACTTCTTTCATCTCCACGAGCAGCTACTATTCGACCTTCCTTACTGCAATCACGAGTATTTATTTAGAGATCAAATATTAAGAAGGATTAGGGAAGAGGATTAGGTGTATATATGTATTTAGACTGATTATCACAACACTCACATATATATCACTACACTTCACACAGAGTCCACTAAGTGGCAAGCAACCGAAATTCAGCTGATAATATTCATCTAGAGCAAGAGGAAACAAAAGAAAAGCTGAAGTTGGGTTGCAGCCATAATAAGAAAAGAAAGTAGTAAATGATAAGTAGAAGAAGCAAAGGAAGAAGGGAAGGATCACCGATTATATTGCTTCTCTGCTAGAAGAGAACGGACGGATGAAAGAGGATGACGACGAATTGAAGATACGGTAGATGGAGAGAGTACGGTAGATGAGATAGGAGGAAAGAAGGAAGAGGAAGAAGAAGTCTCTCCTATTGGAGTTAGTCTAAGACGACCATTCGTTGTCCCATTTGGTGCAATTACTGTACTTGTAGTTGTGATGACACTGAATACATTCCCTCCTTCTCCTTCCTCCCGTCTCCTCCTCTCCTCTCCTCCTCTCCCCTCACCTCCTTCTATCTCCTCCTATCTGTTTCGGTCGAAGTGGAACTCCAGTTACAGTAGCCCTTTCACGTGAATTCCTTGTGAATGAAGTGATGATAGGAAGAGGAATGAGGAGTGAACTGTCAGTGAGAAAGAAGAGGTTAGTCAGTGACTACAACATCAATTGATAGATAACACGAATCACCAGTTGAATAAGACTCACAACATGTTAGAGGACACGATAGAAAGCATCAACATTCACATCACACTAATTAATTGTTCAATTCAATTATAAATATAAATACATACTTCCTTGATCTTCTTTCCTTCTTCTCTTCATTTTCATTTCTTCCTCCATCAACAATGGAAGGAATATTCGAATCACTCGATGGATAGAGTAATTCATCCACTGCGGCAGTTCGAGTTCGCATCTTTCGTCCACTTGTCTCTTCATAATCACCTTATATTACAATATTATTAACTGACTCTCAATCTCCAACTTACCAGTAGTAGATATTGTACTGGGAGTTCGTATTAAATTCTTCTTACTGGACGATCCATGGGATGATTCAAGAGCATCGACCATTTCACTCGCTCAAAATATCAATATCATATATCATCCATTTTCTCATATTAATTGTTTCAGTACCAATGCTTTAATCGAAATAAGAGTGAGTTCCTCGATAGAATATCATATTTGATAAATCTCTCAATAATAATCTCAGTCTTACCAGTATTTCTGTCTCCTTCAATCACAGTTGATAACAATTGTTCATTGATATATGACTGTTGTACCAATTGGTCGATTCTTGCTTCACATGCCTACAATTCAATTCATTCTTCTCTATTTATCGTACATGGTCCTTCTCATTTCCCGCCTCTTCGCCCACTTTTCTATTCTATTCCTCTTTTCTCTTTTCCTCATTTCGCATTCAGCCAACATCAGGAGCCAAATTGTCACAGCTTGTCAAAACCATGCACAATTTTTCTCGCCAAACTTGTCAACTACCGTACTCTCTATATTTAGAAAACTGCCATATTTATAAATTGCCAACCTTATTAGCAGCTTCGAACTTCGTAGCAGATACGGACTGTTCGAGGGAATAATTGAATAGATGTTGCATGAGATATTTAGCCTCGACTAGATTTGAGCATCTCTCTATCACTGATTCAGCATTTGCATCCATATCTTTCGTATCTTCATCTTCCTCTTCCTGAAATCAACTCTTGCTTACTCTATATATTGTTTCGTCTACACATTTATTTGTTTCATTTAGGAAAGTGAATTCCTTTCATCACTAACTTTCATCAAATTTGATAAAATAGAATTGAGGCGACAGTAAATATGTCGATGTTACCGCTGCTTTTCTCTCCCCCCCCCCTCATCTACCGAATATCCATTCCCACCTATCCTTGCCTCCCTTAACTATTCATCTAAATATTAAAGGGGGCACCATTTTTCAATTTGTAGAGGGCGAATAGGTCATTCCAATGGAAACATTCATTCCGAGATGAGAAGGGGGAGGGGCAGATAAGATAGAATGAGAAAGAGAAGGAATATAAGGGGAAGCTGCTCCCTACGTAAACATCCCTTTCCATTTCTCGCAAGATTGAGTGTGAACGATAGGTATGAGAGAGAGAGGACTTCCAATAGATATCCCATTCCAATCTGTACCATTCTATTCCATGTGTCACTATCCCATCTATCACCAGGTATTTCTTCGTTCGTAATCTTCTATTTCTCGTTGTTTTCCACTCTATTTCTCTCACTCGACATACGATGGTAGATCACGCGATTCCTTCTCTTCCATCTACTAGACTAGCTCGAATAGCTCTAGATTGTGTCTCCCCTCCTCCTCCTCCCTTACTCCCATCTCTCTCTCCCCTCTTCATTATTCATTGCTCTCTATTCCACAATTAGTCTCAGTATTCCCTCCATGATTTCATTATGTATCAATTGCAACTTCTCCATTCTCTTTCTCCCTTTCAATCCAATCTCCCCCCCCTCCTCCTTCCTCACTCCATTCCAATTTCCGTAGTAAATGGTCTCCATCCTGCAGTATGAATCAATTCCATTCCCATTTCATACCCCTATTCTAGATATTAATATCATCTTAATATCTTCCATCACATAATCGCACTCTCACATTCATCCATCACTCAACGGATATTACCAATTCATAACATGTATCTACTCTTCTCATTCTTCACTTCTTTTTATCAATTTAATCATTTTTCTTCAATTATATATTCCTTCTCCCGTCTGTCTTATCACCTTTAGATACCTCCCATTACGCATTTATGACACTTATTCAATCAAGACCGACAGCTTCATAAAGATTAGAGTGGTGAAAGAGAAGGAGAAAGAGGGAAGAAGAAGGGGACAGTATGCTAACTATTAGTTATCCATCTAATGTACGATTCCTCTCGAATCTTGGGATGGTCAGATCTCAAGCAATATATTCCCTCGCTCTTCATCTCTCTGTCTCTATTCTAACTCTATCTATAACCATATATTCGCATATCTCAATTCTCTCATTTTCCATCATCGTTTATGGCTTCATTCTTCATCGAGTCAGTTGATCGTCTAATTCCTTTCCATCTTCTCCATTTTTCTCTCATTTACAACTCAATATTTATCGTGTGGAGAAGGCATAAACAATTGTGTATTCTGCTTTCTCATCTGCTCTATCCCCACTCCCTTCCTCCCCTCCTCCCCCTCTCCTATTCCAATCAGTCACTAATCATCACATCTCGTCCTACTCAATTCTTCATTCCTTATCTTCCCTGAATAGACAGTCTCTCCTTCTTCTCTTCCATCTCTCCTCTCTCTCTCTCTCTTTCCATCCATTCTTCGTCTTCTCTCAATACACTCTTGATGACCACCACTCCACACAAGTCAACGACCATAGAAAGACTCGAGTTGAGGGAGTAGGATCTTCCCTTCCCTCCTATCATCTTCCATTCTCTATCATCCATGCTAATCATCTGATCATCTCTCCCTCTATCCCCCCTCTTCTCATCTCTTCCATCTCCTCCTTCTCACAACTGTTCTCTTAACATCTTTTCAATCCCCACGTCCCATCACCTCCTCCTCTCTCTCCCTCTCTTCACTTCTCTTCTCTTCCTTCTACCATAATAATCAGTACATCTCCCTCTCCATCTTCTCCTCATTATATCTCTCAAGGGAATCAATCTGTCCTTCTATCCTCTCACTCATCTTCACATCCTCCAATCATCCATTTTTCCTCTTCCTCTCCAACTATCATTCTCTCCACGCACGTCCACACCACATTCGTTATTATTGATCATGTATTAATTTAACTTCTATATTCCATCAATCCATGAACCCCCTCTCTTTCTCTTCTCCATCCGATTGTCCATCTCATCTCCTCCATAGACCATTCCCCTTCATTATCTTCTGTCATTCTTCTCATCTTCTTCCGTATATTTTCACTCTTTTGCTAACACTCTTTTATTACATCGTAAGGTTGGCATCAAGAGAGTGGAGACTCATTGAGAGATCAGTTAGAGATGAGGAATGACAAAGTGAGGGAGGAAGAGAGAGAGAGAGAGAAAGAGATCGGATCATATGAAAATAGAAGACTCATTCATGTTCTCCATATGTCATATCATACATATCGACTCCCTCATCTCTCATTGCAGATCCCTCCCCTCCTCTCTCCTCCAATCAGTTCAATCCTTCCAATCTTTCGTCTCTCATCAGAATGACAATGGATGAAAGAGTATCTTCCGACAAGAGAATGTCCATTGTCCAAGTGAAGGTAATATCTTTCCCCTTTCTCTACCTCAATTATTCCTTCTCAACTCTCGACAAAGAGACTTCTTCATCTATCCTCTCTACATGCACTACTTGGAATGGGATGAAGGAGGGGGGGGGTGAGACTCCTCCCTTCTCCTTCTCATATCTCATTCGTGGTCTAGTCATTCAGTCAGTCTTCCACTGTCCTACCCCCTCTCCATCTTCATCTTTCAATGTCTCCTCATCTTCTATCTATTCCATCTCTTCCATCACCTTCTTCATCCATTCAGAACTCCATCTGTTCCGAAAGGGGTTCATTCTCCCACACTCATCCAGTCAAACAACTACTCACTACTCCTGTCACACAGGCATCCAAGACTCGTATAGGAGGACAGGTTCGTATCCCCCCATCCCCCCCCCTTCCTGTCGACCTACTGTCTTCATTCATATTCAAGACCCATTACATTCTCAGTTATCACAGTTTCCATATTCTCAACTATTAATGGGTGGGGTAAAAGGGGGAATGTATCGGGAGGGTCTAAGAGGGGAGGGGGAAGGAAAGGGAGTATGATGTCGGAACAAGGAGTCATGGAAAGAGAGAAGGGACGAGTGTGGATAGAGAGTGGGGGGGGGGGGGGGAGAAGAGGGATCCACAATAAAATAGGGGGCATAGGGACTGAGATGGAGAGATGGAGACATATCTCGTGATTCCCTTCTTCCTTTCGTCATCTTTATACCGAAACCGACCACAACACTACTAGGAGGGGGAAGGGCGTATGAGAGGAGGAGAGGAAGTGGAGAGGGAGGGAGGGGGAAGGGTGGGGGGGGGGGGGTACATCATCTACAATGGATGAAATCCACCAATGGGAATACCACTCTTGCACAGCAACAATGTCTTCTGTCTCGACTACCATGTCCCTTCCCTTCCCTCCCCCCCCCCCTCTCCCTCTCCCTCTCCGCTTCCATCTCTCCCTCCTCTATTACCGTTCTCCCCTCACACGGACAATTGAAATTTGCATTTTCCAACTTTATTCCTTATTCTGAGACTGCATCTGACAATGAGCAACGACCATTCCCTTCCATTGAATATCCCACAAAGGGCATAGTTAGGTGTAATGAACCAATTGAGTCTTCCTCCAGAGGATAACCATCAAACAATGAATGCTTCCTGTTATTCCATTACTCTCTCCTCCTTCTCCCCCCCCCTCCCTCAACTATGTTATTCTCCCTTCCTTCTCTCCGTTCCAAAGAGAAATGAGCATCATTCTCATTCATAAAAAGAATACAGCTCGAAAGGTGACTGAATCTTGCTTTCTCAAGGGATTTTGAATGAGAAGAAGCTGTAATGGACATGTGAGAAGGGGAAGAGTAGAAGAAGAGAGGAGGGAGGGGGAAGATAAGAAAGGGAACGTCATCAATGATTTGGATTGGGATAGAGATTGAGAAGGGGGATGGACACATCCCTCTCTCTATTTGGAATGGTGCCAGGAGGGAGAGGAAAAGGGGGGGGGGGAAGGGAGGGGGGATGAGAAGGGGGCGGAGCTCTCTCAGCTGTCCGACTGATTCTCCCTCTCCTCCATTCTCTTTTTGTGTGGTGGTAGTGTGAGTGGTGCAGATACAACCAAGTGGTCGAAAAAAAGGCTCTCTTTCCCATCCCCCTCCTCCTTCCCATTCCCCCTCCCTCTCATTAGTTATGCCTTCCACCCTCTCTCATATTATGCCATTCAAGGTATGTCCATCCTTCATCTCTTCAATCATTCCTTCTTTCAGTTGTTCCTATGTATCATTGGAACAGTAATTGGTATCTCAATCTGTATTTGGTTGGCTCTCTTCTCTCATGAAGATCTTCTTCGTCGTCTTCTCTTTGCATCTGCAGCTGCATTCTGCTCATTCATCTTCATTCTACTTGGAATAAAGAGTCTCAATGCAGAGTGAGTCAGGTCTTCCTCCCCTCCTCCCTCCTCCCTCTCTAGGGATCCCTTCTCTCCTTCATCTCCTGGGTGTTCGACCCCTTCTGTCAACTCCATTCCCTCCTCTATCTCTCTTTCCTTCTTCTTCTAGAGATCCTTCATGAACCATCTCCTTCATCTTCATAATCTCAATCTCTTCATTCTTCTATTACAGACCTCCCGAGCCGGAGCAATTGCCGGATATCTCTCAAGAGAGAAGAAGGAGTACAATCACTGGAAGATCCCTTCAGAAGAAGAGTACTGCTGCGATTATGGGAGATGATGGACCAAATGAAGTGAGTCCTCCCCTTTCCCCTCCCCCTCCTCCCTTCTCGGTTCAATAACTGAACTCTCTTCCACTCATTCCATGAATAAGATAGACTGTAATTCAGTCTCATAATCTAATTACTTTTTCCCTATTGGACGAGCTCCATAATTTCCGTATTCTTCTCTCTTCTCATGCGAGAAAAACGTGAAAATAAGCTGCCCAGGCGATTGCAACCGTCCCGAAATTAATATATAATAAATATTCTTAACTCATTTCCCGCAACAGCCACTGGTCATCCAAGGATAGGCGCACGTTGCTATTCAGCCATGGGGGTGTCTAGTCCGCTTTGCGTCAAAAAAATGCACAAAAACTATTGACCTTTAGAATTCAGAAATAATTGACTGAATATTGATATCTCTGCCCCCCCCCCTCATTTCTCTCTCTCCAAGATCCAAGATTATTCTTTTTTAACTAAATAACTCTTTTTTGTTCTGGAAAGGACTCCTTCCTCACTTTGTATGAATCATATTCATCAGAAATCTTTCACCATGTGAAAAGATCAGGAAGAAATAGAGAAGGGGAGAGAGAGAGAGAAAGAGGAGTAGGTGAATAGATAGAGCTAGAGATCATAGATAGAAATGATAATATATGATTCAGGTTCTGGTTGTAAGTGATGCATCTCGTCCTCTTGTCACTCATCATTAATTCATTTATTCCATTCATCTCATTCATTCTTCCATTCTTTCATCCATTTACTTCTTATTTTTCTCTACTCTCTCTTCATTTCCCATACTCTCTCAGCTTCGTATCACGAGTATTCCATTCTTTCTTCCCTGTATTTCTTACAGTAATCCCTATGCAATCAATCGATAGTCGTCCCTATTTTCTCTACTTAGCCACTTTGCCAGTCATCTCAACGAATATATTCTTCCCGATCGATATCTCGAAATTACGGTAGTCTAACGCATCTATCTATTCTATGAGATTACTGTAATCGCTTTGTTTCTCTCTGTTCCCTTCGAATCTCTTCCTATTATTCTCATTAATCACTGGTATTGTTTCTGTATCTGTATATCCCTTCCCCTCCATCCTCATCCCTTCATAAATACTTCCCTTCATTTACATCATATTCCATATTCCAGTCCTCCCGTTTTTTCTTCGTTTTTTTCACTCAATAAAGTACCGTAAATCTAATTGTTTGCCTTTTTGTGCGGTAAATGAGAGGAAAAAGAGGAAAGAGAAAGAGGGAAGAAAGCGGATGAAGACGGAAACGAGAGGAGAAAACAACCTGAGACGAACGGAGGACCATCTCCTCCCCTCCTCCCCTCCTCCCCCCTTACCTTCCCTTCCCTCCCTTCCCCTCCCCCCCCTCCCTCTCACCCCCTCACTTCCTCCTCTCCATCTATGAGATCCAGAGGATGAGACTAATTGGAAGAATGAGTTGAAGAATGATGAACAATCTTTGTTGATTAACATTTCAATCTTTCTTGAGGAAAAGGAAGAGAGAGAGAGTAGAGAAGAAGAGGAGGGAGAATGGAAGGAGTAAGCTAGTTATCCACCCTCCAATAGTCCCCCTTCTCTTTCCACCATCGAGAATCGAGAGAACCCTTCATTCTATTTGGGAAAGGAGTCAATGCATTTTCTGACAATGGAGAGAGAGAAAGAGGAAATGATGAGATGAGATTATGATGTTATTAATATCTTTCTATATACACTGACTATAGGGAAAGGAAAATAAAAATAAGGAGGAAAAAATAAAATAAGGTATTTCAGAGACTTCCTTTCGGAAAATCGAAAAAAATAATATTCCTACCATAATGAGGTTTCGCAAATAATAATCAATCATTCAAAGTGTCTATTTTGGGGTTCCGCACTCGAATCGAAAAATATTGAAGATATAGATATGAGGCCGTTTGCGAGAGAATCAGACAAAGCTTGGCACAGCTAAAAAATATCAATCCTCTGAAACTTTGCGATTTGGGGTTCTCGAGGGTGCTGATGACGATGGGCATTCTCATTTTGGCCACCGATGCATCGTTGACTCCAGACGACGTCACGTCGAAATCGATTTTTCGCCTTTATTGCGGTTCCTGGTAAAGCTAAATTTACGTTAGTATGGCCCAAGGGTCAGAATTTGATGGCGATCACAACGGAATATTTAATTTTTCATTATTTTTATTAATTATTTTGTATAATGGAACTTTCCGCAAACTACAGTGTAATAGTGGAGAGTAGCATAGATCGGACCGGAATGCCACGACGATTCCAAATCTGTTTTACACTTGAAAATCCATCATGCACCTAAGGATTTATTCAACTTATAGCGTACAGGCTTGTAAGTAAATTGTGCCATCCTTCCCCTTGCTGGCTTCCGATCTTTTGATCTACCCGAGTCTCTCCTCCATGACCTCTTCCCTATCTCTGCGCTCTCTCCATTTCCCCTGCTCTCTCGCCTCCCTCGGGATGGAAAATCCGATCGATCAGAGGAAGGAAGTAAACAAGGGGAAGGATGGCATAGTTTACTTACAAGCCTGTACGCTATAAGTTGAATAAATCCTTAGGTGCATGATGGATTTTCAAGTGTAAAACAGATTTGGAATCCTCGTGGCATTCCGGTCCGATCTATCCAACTCTCCACTATTACACTGTAGTTTGCGGAAAGTTTCATTTTACAAAATAATTATTAAAAATAATGGAAAAAAAAAGAAATATTCCGTTGTTATCGCCATCAAATTCTGACCCTTGGGCCATACTAACGTAAATTTAGCTTTACCAGGAACCGCAATAAAGGCGAAAAATCGATTTCGACGTGACGTCGTCTGGAGTCAACGATGCATCGGTGGCCAAAATGAGAATGCCCATCGTCATCAGCACCCTCGAGAACCCCAAATCGCAAAGTTTCAGAGGATTGATATTTTTTAGCTGTGCCAAGCTTTGTCTGATTCTCTCGCAAACGGCCTCATATCTATATCTTCAATATTTTTCGATTCGAGTGCGGAACCCCAAAATAGACACTTTGAATGATTGATTATTATTTGCGAAACCTCATTATGGTAGGAATATTATTTTTTTCGATTTTCCGAAAGGAAGTCTCTGAAATACCTTATTTTATTTTTTCCTCCTTATTTTTATTTTCCTTTCCCTATAGTCAGTGTATATAGAAAGATATTAATAACATCATAATCTCATCTCATCATTTCCTCTTTCTCTCTCTCCATTGTCAGAAAATGCATTGACTCCTTTCCCAAATAGAATGAAGGGTTCTCTCGATTCTCGATGGTGGAAAGAGAAGGGGGACTATTGGAGGGTGGATAACTAGCTTACTCCTTCCATTCTCCCTCCTCTTCTTCTCTACTCTCTCTCTCTGTGCCAGACCCATCTGGAATTGTTCGATTCTCTCGCAAACGGCCTCATATATCTCATTCAAAGTCATAAATATAATGAGTACCTTATTTCCATCCATCTCGCATAAATTCCTTTGTAATTCTTCAATTTCATCTTGGACATAACCCATTTTCTGTCTGCATCCATCAACTAATTCAGAGATTACTTCCCTCTCCGACAGATCAGTCGTTGTGGCAAATTTACTCTCCTGCAAAAATATTATATCAACAATAAGCAAATAAGCATCCCCCTCAATTTATAGAATATTCATTCATTCTCAATCACAGTCTTCTATTAGTTCTCTCTAGTCTAGATTACCTACTTCATTGAATATTCAATGGAATTCGATAGAAGATTCATCCCATTGTTGACTCCTATCTTTCTTTCTATCTAGATCCACCTTTCTTTTGCCTATTACCGTTAAATCACTTTTCATTCAACTTTAGTTTGTTAACTAGAGACTATTTCATGAACTCCATACGCCTATTAATTTCATGAAGATATACAAAAAGAAGATTCTCAAACTACGAGAAAAGCTGTCAATAATCCCGCACATATTGTAAAGTGAGAGCCTTTTCTGAGAAAAACGAACAACAAATTAACCAAACCATCCTATGTTAGTGAGACAAATAGAACAGTATCCGAGAAAAATATGAATGACGCAATAAATGATGAGCGCTTCAATATTCCTACCCTATCAGTATCCTATGCCATCTAGCGATGTTTAACCCCATCTCAAAAAGTGATTCTGACTATGAACAGATAACGATAATGAGGCAATCACAAGAATTCTTACTCTAGATACAAATGAAGGAATAAACTGACAAATAGATGAATTTGATCGATAAGTCTTCTTCTTTCATCCATATTTCTTTCTAATTCCTCTTCTAATTTGAGTACATTTTGTCTTTGAACAACAAGACGAGCAAGCTATAATATTTATATTATTTACACATCATTCATAATAAATGATAGAAAATGAATAAATATACAAATAAACATACCTTTTTCTCAATGAGAGTCCATTTGACTCTAGCATGTTTCAATGAGAAAGCAATAGCTGCAGCTTCTACCTTTGCCTCCTTCCCTCCTCCTTTTGACATATCAGCACGATTATTCACTCTGGAAAGAGAAACGATTACTCTCCCCCCCCCTCCCCTCTCTCACCTTATTCCGATTCGATTCGATGCTGATCCAGTCTGAATGGGAGTGCGTGCAGAAGACTGAAGTAATCATATTAATACCACTTCAAAGAATAATAAAAATCAACTCCAGATTGAACTAAAATTAAAAGCTCTCCCGCAGTTTTCTCCTAAAGTATCCATCTCGTCACTCACTACGGGAGTTCTCTGCTGTCTTCTTAATCTATTCATTTCTTCAGTTGTTCTCTTTACGAAAACTTCTCTTTGCTTATCCTTCATCTCCAATTGCTTTATTCGATTGTCGCGCTTCCTTAAGTTTCGAAAATCATAAGATGAATTTATGTTAGAAAAAAGTTTTGTTCCATTCAGTCGTTCGACTACTCATGCGATTGTTTGACGAAGTGGGAAGTTCGGAGATTGTTTTTGAAATTCCGAATAATTATTAAACAATAGCAATATGGATGGGTAACCTTGCTTCCTTATCCTGAGTTGCCATTCTCTTTACATCCATCTGTCTTTGCATCTGAGCTTTCTTCGATTCTTCCTTCATCTTCTTCATCAATTCAACCTCAAATTCGTGTGTTGTATTCATTATTTGAAATGTAATCAAAGTAAAGGGATATCTTTCCTTCGGATGACCATTATGAATCAACTTCCTTTTCACCATACCTTAACTTTCTTCATCTCAGTAACTTCTGCTTGATATCTCTTCAATTGTTGTTGTTCAGCCAATTGTCGCGCCTTTAAAATTAGATTTAAATATGCTTAAATCTGCCCGTTCACACTGACATTCACTGTCTACCATAGGGGAGGAATAGGATTCAAACAGTCTCATACCTGCATTCTCTTATGTTCCTTCTCTACACTTTGTAGTTTCTTAAACTCTCTTCTCATATCACTCAATCGATTCTCATAGTCTTCTCGTACTCTCTGCAATTCTCATTCTCATATTCTCTTTCTCATTTTTCTCTTTTACCTTGGCAGCTTCACTTTCTTTCTTTCCATCGTTTCCTTTCTCTTTGGCCATTAAATCAGAGACAACTCTATCTCTTTCTGCTTCCATCGTTCGAATTCTCACAGATAATTCATTCAATTTCTTTTCATAAGTCACTCGAACTTCAGTGAGACGTCGTTCACTTCTCTCCAATTCTTCGATTAATCTGTTACAATTATCATGTTTATAATTAAAATTATCCATTTGCAAGCCAAAAGATAATAAACAATAAAATCAGGTCACCTTTCCTTAATAGTGATATCATTCTGAAGATCAACGAGATCATCTTGAATTATTCTACATTCTCTTTCTCCCTCATTCTCCTATAACACAATCGCTATATTTCCATGAATACAATACTCTCTTTGTCTCTCAAGTAATGGTACCTCATCTTCTTCATCTTCGATATCTCCATCAACATCAGAATTACTCGTTTCTTCCTCATTCACATCAGATGGACGATCAGACGAATAATCAGAGGTAACTAAATGGAAAATTAATTATGATAGGAATAAAGAGAGGTCATTTTTTTCTCACTTTCACTTTTCTCAATCATACTTTTCTTCATCTTAATAACTTCAGCTTTCGCTTCTTCAATCAATGATTCATTCATCTTCATTGAAGATTCCGCCATTGTTCCTGGTCGGCCTCCATTCTACAATTTTTTTGTTTTTTTCAATGTCTTCCACACAATTCGATCAACCTTCATTATTAAAATAATAAAATAGAGACCTTCTTCCATTTGGCCAATTCTTTCCTCAATACTTCTGCACTTGCATTCGATTCAACCAAATTTGATCTCATTCTCTCCATTTCTTCCACATAATGACGAATCGTCGATGCGACTACATCTCCTTCTCCACCTCAACAGAACAATCTCCTCCTCCTCCCTTATCCCCTAACCCCCCCCCCCTTCACTCACTCTCTCCACTCGCTGCACTCTCAACAGACATCGATCCCTCTGCCGAATAAACTTTCGCTGTCGCAGCTGCAGTCATCAAATCAACGTTGCGAGCTCTGAACGGGAGATGAATAGAAAGGGAGAAGACGGAAAGGGGAGGAGGACTCACCTCATTATATCATTCGTCTCCTGCAGTGCTTTCACACGAAATCGAAGCTGATTCACTTCAGCCTGAATTAGTCCATAATTACAGTATCATCTTCATCATAATCCTACCGTCAGCATAACATTCTCGTGATATTGATCATTAAGCGCATCTTCTCCATCAATTCCAATTGTTCGTCTCCCTTGTCTGAGAATGGATTGATTGCACATCACATTAAGTCCAACCTTGACAATACGATACAGAAATAATTGGACTCACCTAAATTCAAGTAACTCATTCTCAAGCATTGTAATCTTCAGTCGAAGTTCAGATATCAATTTAGATGATTTGTCTTGGTTTGCGACCACCTGCAGTCTTTGGCTCATTTCACTAGGAAAAGAGGGGGGGATAATAAAAGTAATACAAACCTTATTTTTGATATTCTTCGCTCGATTTGCATATTTGAGTGTGTTGAGAGTCTCGACGAAATCAGAATCAGAAGGAGAAATACACGCAATCATCAGAGTACGACTGAATTATATTCTATTGATTACTCAGGAAAGAACTAAAATCAAACGTATACTATCAATCCCACCTGTTTCCTCCCAATGAATCTTGCAATAATCTGGTTAGTTTGGAATCTCGATAAGGAACATGGGACACTTTTCCACTATTTCCTCCAAGAGCTGAGATGACATTACCCAATGCAAGCTGTAATGGATATATTGCAATGATAACGAGGATAGTACTCACTAATCCACAATTGATAGAAATTCCCTCCTTTGCTCTATCTCCAGTTGCTCCAGTTCTCTTCAATCTTTCACTTCCAGCAAGATCCACAAAATGAAATTTAGCAGTGAGCATCTCCATTTCTGTCTCACTCTGCAAATAATTATATTAACAGTTATCTACGTTTACAATCCTCTATTAATGGAGTAGATCATGTTGACTCACATTGAATTCCACTCCTTCAGGTACTCTTTTCTGTGCAATGAACATAGAGAATATAGCATGTGATCTACTCGATTGTTCATTCATATTAGTCGATGCAACTGTACGACGAAGAGATCCTCCCTTTAGAATCTCCAGTGTCTGAAATATATCAATATTATGCTGATTGTACCACCACAAGATACGGTAATCATCTACTTTACTGACATTAAGAGTATCAGTGACAATCTTGGTAGTCACTCCCTGCATGTAAATCTCTCCTCGAGAATCTTCGTGGATTCGAATATTTCCTGTATTCATTCCCTCTTCATCAAGAAGATCATTGATTTCTTCGTTGTACAACTGTAAAGTACAATGCATTGTAGAAGGAACCGTTAACCAATTACGAGGAGTCGAATATCTTTTGAAATAGTACACAAAAGGCCTACATTGGGACACTGTCCAAAGCGTATTACAGTGATCGAAAAGTATATAACCCATGTCAACTGCTTCGAGGTGGTTTTCTCTGCCGTTTCTTTATCAATTGGTCTAATTTTTTTCCTACATGCATCTGAGCCTACCAGACGTAGGAAAAAATCTGTCGCAAGGGCAATCGATTGCTGTCGGGCACCTTTCTAGAAATCAGTGTCGGGCACCTAGGTGCCCGAAATAAGGTACAGTTGACATGACTTTTCGAACACTGGCGTATTATCACAATGTAACTCACTGTTGGAACATTTGGGTATATTTTTAATCACCAATTTATGAAATTTCGTTAAACATCCTAATCCATTTTTCCTCTAATAATTCGACTCACTTCAGTGAATTGGACAGATACTTCAAAGGAAGGAGCGATCCTTCCTTCTTCTTCTGCTTTACTTTTCAATTCAGTGATCCGTCTGAATAGAAATATCTCACATAAGTAAAGACTTGATGGGAAATTAGGTCTCATCAGTCATGTAATGAGACGCCAAAAAGAGGCACTTGCAATATAATCAACATTCAAATGTTGAATAGTATTTAGTCTTCTCTTGAATAATAATTAATATAATATTAACCTGAATACATGATTGATAGCTCTTGGGATAACTCCTAGATCATCTTCATCAATTGTTCTTGCTTCGAATGCCGATCCCATACTGAATGTTTTCCCACTACCTGTCTGAAATATGTCCAATTCTATTTGTGATATAATAATATCTAGTAAACCTGCCCATATGCGAGAACAGTTGCATTATATCCATCGAGAGCTCCTTCAACCAGTCGTTCCACACATTTCTCATACACCTACAATCGAATCCGATTGATAAACAGAACCCTTTTTTTACATTTTCGATAGATATTGATAAAGAAATCTCGAGCGTACTTCCAGTAAATTGAAAAAAAAATTAGCTTATGTTTTTGTGATAATAATAATATAATTTTCGCGCTTTTGATGGAAGCGCTTTTAGGTTGGGATATAACACCCGATCACAAATAAACAAGAGCTAATAAACTCATACCTCTCTCTGGAAAGTTCCTGTATCGAAGACTTGATCGTAAGTGAAAGATCGATCATTTCCTATTGTGATCTGCAACTGGTCAACTTTAGAAATCCCGTATTTTCTCAAACGACAACAAAGCGTTGAACCCATCGACCCATTCATCCCATTCTGATCAATCATCCCACCAACATACAAAGAGGGCCCACTCTAGGTCAGCCCCCTTTCTCCCCACACCCCTCTGTCTACTCCAATACAACACTTGACGGTCCTTCATTCATTATGCGAGTATCCCTCAATTCCCTCCAGTGTCAGGATTACAACCAAAATATGAAGAGGCAGAAAAGAGAAGAGAAATTATCCGTAAAGATACTATCATAAATATCCGTTTTACTATCACTACAAGGCCGATGTGGAATACCATAAAGAATACTTACTTGAGGTTCTCCTGATGTGACTAAAGTGCATATCTTGCTTCCTTCTATCTTCTCCCTCGTTCCTTGTGGACGAATTCTCAATTATCTCATATTTAACAATAGAGTACTCTACTACCTTGGAGTGCGTACTTGCCTTCCCATTCATTAGTCTATGTCTCTTCTACTCTAATAGGGACGGGAGGGGTTAATCGTTGTTCGGGGGTCTCATTATTGACTCTGTCTCGTCTTCCCTTCATTGGAAAGAAGGAGATCTCCCACCTTTCTCTATCGACCACATGAGAATCGAGAGAGATCAAGCTCACGTCATGCATAGAGGGTGGAAGGGAAGGAGGGGAGGGGAAGGGGGTTACCTGACTGCAACTTGGACAGTGGCATCCGATGGACCACGGGAAGAAGACAAAGATGTTCCACTTGATTCCATTCTGACTAACACATTGATTCCATCTGAACGGAAGAGATTGAAACAGATGGTGAAGAGAGAAGAGAGATGATAGATGACAAGTACAAAGGAGAAAGAGGAGAGTGAGAGACATACAGACGGGTGTGAATAAAAGAGAGTTGAGTCAGTCGACTGGTTCCTATACCATCAATCACACAGTGCAAATTGAATACTAAAGGAAAGACCACTCCCTCACCCTATAATTTATACACTAACCATTCTGGATATGAATGATTACTTTGAGAAAGAAAAAGAAATCTGAGAAGACAAGTGGATGACGGCTAGAAATGGCCATGGAGAGAAGGAGACGAGAGGGAGAGTGAGTGGGAGTGAAGGGAGAAAGAGAGTGAGTGAGCATGAAGTGTGAGAGAGAAAGAGAGAGCAGATGGGAGAAAAGAGGCGAAATGAGCGAGATAAGAAGCAAAAACGATCACTTGAGAAGACGAGATATAATTGAAAATAAGATAACCTTGAACTAGAAATGTATCAACTATCTACAGTATTCCAATTTCACAATACATAGTCGTAGCAAACAATATATAGGAACAGCAAGATATTGCAAAAATATCAATCGGCCGGTCATGCAACCAAAATTCCAACAAAGAACAAGGAGTGGAATGACGTTTAGATACCTGTGATTACGAACCGAAATATTGTATTCAAGCACATCGTGACATGACGATTAGGAAATACCGTACCTTTGTCGTATTTTGATTTGCGAACTGGGTTTTTTCTTCTTTTTTTTTTTGCATTCTCGCGCTGCTCGTTTGCTAAGAATCGCTATAATTTCATATTATAAATTGTCTCGAAATCGTTGGCTTTTTGCTGTTTAGTATGTTAATTATTTATTGATTGATTGCTTGCATTGTTTACTCTATATTCACTTGTGCAATGACCCTTTTTCATTCCTCGAACTAGGGGCCACCATCGATTATGCAAATCATAGAATCATGGCCCATTTACTATATCAGTATACTAAACAGTCGTATAGAATCATTTTTTGTGAAGGGAAAACCTACTTTAAGACAACGGGTTTCAAGATAATTACAATTTACTAAAATCTGTTTTTCGAAAACGAGATACTACAAACTTCAAAGTGCTCTAGATTGAGATCATGGAGAGGGCCGCGACTTCTGACACTTTCCAGTGATAGACTATGGTTATGGGCATACCATATCCAAAAATTAGCCAATTCTGTAGGCGTTCACGTGTTTTATAAAAGATCAAAGATCACTTCCATGCTCAAACTTTGACACTATGCAAATTTCGTGGACGCCTACAGAATTGTAATTTTCGGATATGATATGCCCATAACATTAGTCTATCACTGGGAAGTGTCAAAAGTCGCGGCCCTTTCCTTTAAACGAAATTAGAGCGGTTCTAACAATGCATTTACATTTCGTGACGTCAGTTTTGAGATATTTTGGCTTGTAAAAAGCGTGGACGCCTACAGAATTTGCTAATTTTCTCAGCAAAGTTAGGTCACATGGTGTACTAAACGCCTGTGAAATCAGAACCCGCGGCCTTTTCCTCCCCTTTGCATAAATCAACATCGCACGCGTGCATAATTAAAAAAAGGGATGGTGGTCCCTATCCTCGAACTCTTTTTTTTTTCCGCATGACTCAGTGCGATTTTAATTAATTCTTCATTTAGACCCGATTACAGGAGCATGGTATGGGTGAAACCAAAGTATTTAATATTCGGACAACCGCTTTGGTAAGTTGTCCGGACCGGTTCCGGACAACCCGGACAACCGGTTCTATTAAGAGACATTCTGTACATAACATATCTGTTGCTCAACAACATGTTGCCCTTCCTTATTAACATAAATGAAATTGATTCAAAAGCATTTCAGGTCACAGGAGTGTGCTAACCCATATTTTGTTTTGCAGCGTAGAAGAGGACATGGCACGCGAGGGCTCTGTGAGGATTTCCTTTTATTCATTATAAATTAGAACTTTAGTCAAAATTCACTTTCAATGAAAATACTTTGCATTCGTATTCATTTGTGCTCATGGATGGTCTGTTCTGGGATCACTTACTCATTACAGCTTCTCTCTTTGTGGCAACAATCGATTCGATGCTCGATACTCGTCCTCCACCATACAGAATTGTCTACGAGTACAGTCAAGACGAGGAAAGTGTCTCAATCGGTTGGTTTCCTATCGTTTTTAGCGAGCTTTTTTGCCTGAATTACCTAGTATTTCAAACTGTGAATCTTGAAACGGTATTGCAGAAGTAGCCGTGGCCATCGATCGTAAAGAGATCTTTGAGCATTGGAAATGGATCAATGATAATCTCCTGACCACTCTTGGTTAGTTTATTTCATCAATATATTTGTGTCCAGTTGTTTATCTAGATTAAAAAGAATAGAGAAGTTCATCTAGATTAAAAAGAATAATAAAAAGTTCAGCGTCATTCGAGAATGAGAAGGATGTTCGACGATACGTCGTTGGAAAAATTGAAAGCCTCGTTTCGATGAAAAACTATGATATGACTGGAAATTCCGGTAAATCAATGAATGATAATATATTGCAATTGCTGAAATAATATGTTAATTTGTTCTTCAGATTCCCTTGATTCTATCGGAATTCGCGCAGCTTCCCGTAAAGTTCAACGGGTGTTCGGCACTCCAGAATCGGAGAAAGTAGTGAACTGTTAGTTTGCAACCGTAATTATCTCTCATAACTAATCTATTGGATATTGGACGACGGTCGTGGCTGCTCCGCCATTTATACATGGATGAAAAATATTTTTTGTTCGATCGATAATTGGTACCGTACCCAAACAAATCTACAGTAACCCTAGTTAGCACGGGTCAACTAGTACGTTAATTTTAACTTACCGTACCCGCTTTTTCTGATTTTAGACATAAAACGTGCCCGCCGGAGGCGGGCCCACTCCGAGAAATAGGGGAACAAGTTGAAAAAAATATGAAATTTTGTCAAAACATGCCCGTCTTTTCGCTTTTGGACTGCAAAACGTACTCACCTTAAAGAATTGTTTTCACCTAGGTAATTGATCTCTGCTAGTTAGCGTATATGACTACCGTACCCCGGCAGCATCACCAACTCATTTTCATGTTTGACCCATGTATGGTCCAAAATGGATACAGTAGTCATATACGGTAAATAGGGTTGCTGTAGATGTGATTGGGTACGGTACCAATTATCGATCGAACAAAAAATATTTCTCATCCATGTACGTCCACGACCGTCGTGGCTGCTCCTCCACGTATCCCCCCTATACATGATCAAAAAAGGGTCGCCGCCGTGACTATGCTTGGATATTCTAATAAAATCCTAATCAAAAAATTATATTTAAATTTGCAGATTATAAGTGCAGTTACTGGAATGGATCAATGCCTGCTCCTGGAGATCTTTATCTTACTCTTCATCATCTTTTATTCCAATCATTCATTATGGGAAAGGAAGAGAAAATTAAGATCAAGTGGATTGATATTACAGTAAGTAATCTTACTCTTAATGTTAATTTCCGACTATTGTCCCTTATTTATCGAGTGAGACAGAGAAGTAGATTTTAAAAATTCAATTGTACGCCAACAATTGTTTTGAGTTGATATGAGACCTTAGTGTAAAATATAAAATGTTTGCAGAAACTCGAGAAGGAGATCTCTCTGACGTCCAATCTTCTTGTTGTCACTCGTGAGAAATCATTTGTATTCTCCATGTTCTTCAATTTCGAAGAAGCACATGATTACATGAAGCAACTTGTTACCTTTGCTATGAGACAGTCAGTCATTTATTCTATTCCATTCTTTGTTTAAACAACAAAGACTAATACAAAGATTGTTCAGATTGATGGAGGACGACGGTACCTTCAATGAGGATGAAGCACTCAGACAAAAGGTTTGTTTTTCCATGTCTTGAATACTTCTATTTGTATATACTATTAGTGCAATTGTCCCCACTTTAGATTCTTCTCGAAAGTGGACGTCGTCGTGAAGAGAAAGATCATATTTCTTATCTTAAGAGAGATCTTGATGCAAGGAATCGAAGTGAACAATACAGGTACGAATCAGGTGCTTACTAATTGAACTACGTATTATCATTGAGAGTATAGATACTGTAATAGACTGATCAGTGACTGAGTTGATGTCGTCTAATCTAGTTATCCTAATATCATGACTTCTGTAATACTAGCAGTTCCTTAAATACTCTGTATATCGGAATGTGATAACGGGAAATACTTGTACAATTGAAGAATGTGTGAGAATATGTTAACAAGTAGGAGTGGGTGGGATAGAGAAAGAGTATTCAATCGGTTCGGAAGTTGTACGTAATCGATACTCTAAGTCGGTAATCACTGTTCGTCTCTCACATCTATAATTCATTATTAATATTACCCATTCGATGGTCTTAACGTACCTCTCAACTCCGTTGAATGAAGAATCATAATTCAAATAGTCAATTTTGTAATCCCCAGTTAAGTATATTCTTTTTAATTCCTTCTTCTTGTCATTATCTTCTGGGTCTTCCATATGGTCTATAATCCATTCTAGAATCTGTAACCACAACTGAACTCTCTGTTTGATATCATTAGTTGAATACCTTAACGTTACTCGTCCCGAAATCTTCAGCGTACCATTTGAAGAGTTTTGATATGTAGATGGTTTTTTTCTTCGACTCAATTTTTAACCACTAGGAAAATTAGATTTGTTCGTGAAATAGTGTTATGGAGCGTACCTCTTCTTTGCCTATCAATCGACTGACTTGTTCCTTTAATTGTCCTCTTATATCATGGACTGAATATGCTCTCAATGGTCCAGCTCCTCTCTCTGCTGTCGAGATTGCGAAGTGAATAGATGCATCCATTACGGGCATTATTAACTGAGAATATGTATGAATCATAGTCCATTTCCATTACTCACTGGTAATCTTTGATCTTGATCTCCAAATGGTTTCCATAACATATCTCTTCCTCGTCTATTTGAACGAAGAATTCCATTCAAAATGGATTGAAGCGCATAATTATGTCCATCTATCGTGTAATAAGTCGTATTGACGAACTGAGTGACAATGAATATAGAGATAGATAGATGATTTGTCACTAGGATACCTTCCTCCTCTGCCAAACACTCGTTGGAGGGCCATACTTGTGAGTTATGTGAATCACGAGCATGTTGTATAGATTAATGAAGAGGGCCAATCGTTCATCGGGCGAACTATCCCGTAGATTCACCTTAATCACTCATCTTGTCTCTCCCATTCCATTGAATGATTAAGTTACCGTCTGTAACTGTTTGCACTTTATCATATATCGAAGGAGATCATCTGTTTCAGTCAATCGATAGTAGGCAATATTCTGAGTGAATTGATTGAGTGTCAATAGGGATTAGAGAGAGAGAGAGAGATAGCTACTCACTCCTCTTCCAGCACAGATATTATCGTAGATTGGTTGAATGATTCTCACAAGTTGCTCATTCAATTCAGTTACAGTCACTGAATGGGACAAAGAAGGTTCTCCCGAATTAAGTGGCTTATTTTCATCGTCTTCCACTAGTTGGTAGTATCTAAAGTGATGGTTTGAGTGATAAGCTTCCCCCTCCCCCCTCTCCCTTCTCCCCCTCTTCACTTTTATGATCTCTCACCGATCGGGACTGAATGTTTCTCCATTCTCCTTGGACGATTGTTGTACGACATTTCTCTCGATAAGATCTTGTCCCATCTCAATTGCCTCCTTTCTAGCTTAAATCAAATAATCAATCGTTTCTTTATTTAATAATTCGATGATCCACCGTCTTTTATCAATATTGTTCGCTTTTCGATTCAATCTAAATATTTGATGGCAACGAACAAATGAGAGAATAAGAATATAATGGTTGAGATTATAAGTGTAACGTACTCATATCTTTTTCCGTCATGCACCAATGAATGAAATGATCTCCCTTGAATGAATTTGTGTACAATCGAATGAGTCCGACTCGATTGTCCTTGATTAGAGAAGAAGATTTGATATGATGAAGAAGACGAAGAAGATCATCAGGAATAGAAGAGATTGATGACGATTCACACGAATCAAAAGAAGCTGCAATGAAGTAGTGAAGGGAGGAAGGGAATGACTATCGATCGATAGATGGACGGAAGGGGAAGGAGGAGAGAAGGCTTACACGAAAAGGTTGTGTTTGAGTGGGGGAAAGGACGGAATGATGATTCACAGAAGAGGATTGAATAAAAAAAGAAGAGGGAGGAACAAAGGAAGAAGAGAAGTCTCGAGTTGTCTTGTTATCAGTGAAGGGAGTGAATTATTAGAGACTGCTTGGGTAGAAGGAGGAGGGCCTCTCTCCCCCCCCCCCCCCCCCCCATCTCTCTTCCTACCTTCTATCACTACTCCTTCCCTTTCCTTCCTTATCACTCTTCAATGGAGGAATGGATTGGGGGTATCACTAACCATGCTTGGATAGCTCTCCTCTCCATTCATTTCCATTCCATTCTCTTGTGGACGAAGGGAATAAATCAGAAGGTATTCCCAATGCGAGACAATCCGGTCTTCCGAGCATCGATTCAGCCATTATTAGATCGAGTAGAGTATCGTGTTCAACCTGAACATTAAGAGTTGCCACGATTCATGACGTTTACCACCCCCCCCCCCTCCCCCCCTCCAATCTCTCCTTTTCCCTCTCTCTCCTTCTTTTACGCTGCTTTCGATACGATCTCGACTCCTTTACCCTTTACTCCATCCTCCTCTTCTTCTCCTCTCCTCTCCCTCCCCGTCCCTCTCTCTTCTTCACACGCTTTGTTCATCAATAGCATTAAGAAACGCTCAATATACCGCGAAACAATAGCTTGTGAATTCAATATCATTTGTTAAAAAAAAAGCCTTCTATCTTTATCTCCATTGTTCAACTTATGTACCAATAATGTATCACTGGGTTGACGTAAAGGTAGGCCAAAAAACGAGTATCCTACAATTCCGACATAATGATCATCACTCTTATTCCCCCTTCGATCATGGTCTACATTCACCCCTGTCTTCACCCCTGTCCCTTTTAACTGAATTGATTGCTCATTATCATCCTATTTCCTCACTAGGACCCCCTTCGACAACTTCAATTCAGTAGTCTTGAACTTCTTAGAGTTGTCCATGGCACGAGTCGTCAATGTAGAGTGCGCTTTTGTGTGTGGGATAAGAAAGTGAGTACGGACTGCTCTCTTGAGTTGTTCATACGTAGCAACGATTCCATTAGGAGAGATCAAGAGAGGAGGATCAGGATGAAGACTATGAAGGATATTACCAATATCCATTGAGGCCTGAATGGAATCATGAGAGGGGGAAGGGAGGGGAGGGAGGACTCACGAGTGCATCTGTATCCAGACATCTTTCCGTGAAGGGAATATTGAATCGAGTGAGCCATCGACGAGCATTCGAACAACGAGATGAACCATGTATTGTGTAGAGAGTTAGAGCCATTTAGAGAGACGATTGATGGAAGATGGAGAATGGAAGAGAATCTGATGGAAGTGAGAGCGAGAGAGGGTAGAGTGAGTTGATCGAGTGAGTAAGAAGAGAAAGGAGATGGGAAAACAGAATAGAGAGGAGTGAAAAGAGATGAAGAGAGGGAATACAAGGAACAATCGAATAACATATGATACAGTGGAGAAAAGAAAGAAGAGAAATGAACATAGTTGAGTTCGATTAGCGAATAAAATAGATCAAGCGGAATTTTTCCTTCACTCATTCATTCTCATTCAGTTAACATATATCCAGTCTTCATCATTGACTGATCTCCCCATAAAGATAGACGACCCCACCTCCTCTCCTCTCCCTTTCTCTTCAGTCGTCTCGTATTCCAAACTATTATTTAGTCTTCTTCATGTCTTTAACTCCTTACCAAATCGATATATGATCTGCAGTTTCATGGAGATCATACTGCTATAAGAGTAGATTTGGAATGGGGGAGGAATGGGGAAAAATCAATTCGGTGTTAGAGATGGCATTCTTGATATCCTGTAGAAGCTCTGGTGCGAATCCAAGTTGGATCCAAGCAAAAATCCAAGTTGCGACCAGGCCTGGGGGCAACTTGGATTTTTGCTTGGATCCAACTTGGGAATCTGCTTGGATCCAACTTGGAAAGGAGTTACGGTAGCCTTCTTTTTTATTGATTGATAATATGAGATACAGTAATCTCATACAGTAACCAAAGGCTCCGCACGGTTAGACCATGTCGGGCCGGTCACATCCAAAATACGGTCCTACTGGGGACCGTAGACAGTCAATCACACTCGTGCCCATTTGCAGTCAAAACAGAGCTGCGAAAAAGGACCCTATAAGTTTGGTGTGTGTTAGACGCGACGGGGCAAGAACTGCTTGGATCCAAGTTGGATTCCTGCTTGGATCCAAGTTGGGTTCCCGAGGCCGGGATACTGTACTTGGATCCAAGTTGGAAACCCTTTTTTACTTGGATCCAAGTTTTTAACCTCTCCTCGTCCTCTCACACCAGAGAGGACGAGGAGAGGTTAAAATAATGGGAATGGATTATTGCAGAAGTCGATTCTGTCTTGCTTCAACAGAGAGATTGGATGGAGATACTCCATGCAGATTATTCACTCCTTATGATAAGAAATATGTTAATGGAACACTCTATCTATCACTCAACTTCGTTTGTTTCGCATCTAAGGTGAGGGATGGATGGAGAGGTCACGATAGTCGGTGACATGAAAAGCACAAGTATAATGTTCCTGTTGGGAGACTGCGGTATTCTTTGAGTGAGAGTGAGAAATGAATAAATCTTTTCTTCGACTGGTGATCGAAAAGAAGAGAAAACGAAGATCTATTTCTGTTGATAAAGTGAGGATATTGCAGGTTGATCGATTAGTGCAAGTAATTATTCCCGTAGCAGATATAGTTGATGTGAGTGAACACAATGGAAGAGAAGGAATTGTCATATGCATTAAAGTGAGAATGATCATCTTCTATTAATCTCATCTTCCTCTTTCAGTCTGGAAGTGCAATAATCATTGCTTCTCTTCCTGATCGAGATAGAGTTCTATCTAAGATTATCACATTCTTCGAAAGATATAAAATCACGCAGTCAATGGCTCCTCCTCTTCCAGTTAGTTATTGATTGAAAGGAATGGATGGATGGGAGATGATGATTTTGACAGGAATCCGACTCTTCCCTTCTCAAGACTCCTTTGATCGAATTGTTTCCTATGGGAAATGATGTGGATGAGAAGATTATGAGAAAATGGGAGAAACATTTCTCTGAATATGGAAGAGGAACAACTGCATTTAGAAATGTAGAACTGCATCGATTGATACTCGAAGGAATTCCTGCTAAATATCGTGGAGAAGTGAGTGAACAAAGAGAGGGGAGGGGGAGGAAACACTCGTATTCATCAGATGTGGATGATGTGCAGTGGTGCTGCAGCTGAGATGCAACTCAATCAAGGATATTATGAGAGTATATTGAGAAGGAAGAAAGGAGTTTATACTCTTGCATTGGAAGAGATCGAAAGAGATCTACACAGGTACATCCTCCCCCCCCCCCCTCCCCCCTATCCCTCCATCCTTTATCTTTTCTTTCCTTCAGATCTCTACCCGAACATGCGGCCTTCCAGAAGGGGCCAGGCATCGATGCATTACGAAGACTTCTCACTGCTTATGCATTCAGAAATCCTAATATTGGATATTGTCAAGCAATGAATATAGTGGGAAGTGTACTACTATTGTATTGCAAGGTGAGTGAAATAGATGGAGATGTCATGAAGAGAGAACGAGAGAGGGGGGATCAATGGAAATAAGTCATAATTTGAGGAAGAAGAAGCATTCTGGGTGCTCGTTGCAATCTGTGAGAGACTTCTTCCTGATTACTACAATACAAAGGTCGTTGGAGCACTTGTTGATCAAGGTAAAGAATGAAGGAAGGAAGAAGAGGGTGATCTATTCATCTTAAGGTGTATTCTCTGAATTGGTTCTATCGTCTCTTCCTTCTATTAGTAGTAAACTAACATCTCTTGGACTGGTCGATATGGTTGCTCTCTCTTGGTTTCTCACTATATTTCTATCTGCTCTTCCATTGGATGCTGCTGTTAGAATTGTCGATTTATTCTTCTATGAAGGAGCGAAGGTGAGGAGGGGAGAGGAAGGAGGGGGGGGAGGGAGGGGGATAGAGGAGACTCCTATCTCAATCCATTCCTTCAGTTAATGTTCCAAGTAGCTCTTGAAATGCTTCATGAGAATGAGGAATCGATAGTGGAAGCGAGTGATGATGGACATGTTCTCGTTACTCTTTCTCAATATACAAAGCATATTTCGGAGAGAGGAGAGAAGAATACGGTAGGAAGAGAAAGAGAGAGATATTGATTGAGATAATGCATTGCAGCGAAGTGTGGTAGATGTTCTCAATAATTCGTATGAACACTTTGGAAATGCATTCGATAAAGAGAAAGTGGATATGCTCAGATTGAGACATCGAGTTAAAGTTGTACAGAATTTCGAAGATTCCCAGGTGAAAAATAAATAAAAATTGAGGTGTGTTCAATTTATTGGAATTGTTTTTAGATGAAGAACATCACTCGATCAGTTGGACAAGATTGCAAATTAAGCCAATCTGAAATTGAAGCACTCTACAAATTGGTGAGTTGTTCTATTGAATGATTGAGTATATGGAAGATATTGAAGATCCGTCAAGAGTATTTAATTGCATCGAAGGATCGAGTGAATATATCAATGAATAATGAGGCCAGTTTGGAGACAGGAGTACTAGTTCAGACCCCAGTGAGTAGAGAGAGAGAGGGGGGGGGGGGGGGAGATCATGAAGGAGTTTCACATTCTAATCCGTTTGTAGTATCATTTGGATTATTCTCTCTTCTCTTCTATTCTTTCTCGTCTCTTCCCATGGAAGACAAGTCAAGTTCTCCTTGTAAGAATGTTCCGGGTGCGTTAGTCCTTTTCATTATCATTATTCTCTCTCTCTCTTTCTCATTCAGACACTCGATAAATCTCGTTCTGATTGTCTTTCATTCCATGATATTGTCAATCTTCTTTCTTCTCTTCTCAAAGGAGATTCAATTGATAAAATGTCTCTTCTCTATCAATGTCATATTCCTCCTGCATGGCAAGAGAAAGATATTGAGGATTTAGCAGAAAATGAAGAGAAAGGTGAGCATTATAATATCCAGTTCGATTCCAATTAAGGATTTGTAGTCATATTAAACAGTAGTGAGTAGAGAGAAGAGAAACATGTAAATATGAAAGTATTGATATCTAAAAATAATAATAAATTGTATGTGAGATGTGATGGAAGCGGAAGAAGGAATGGATGCAACGGAGATATTGATGAGAGAAGAGAAAGGGGAAGGAGAAGGAGAAGAAGGAAGAGGAAGAAGTGTTAGTGAGCCAATTAAGAAGAAAGATGAGGTATCAGACATTGTTACATTCAGATAATAATACTCGTATCTTTCAGTTATCATCATTCTCTCCTCGAACTCCATCTCTTTCTGATTCCGATTGGAGTGTTGGAATAGAAGATAATGTCGTCCATCTTGTACCCAGCATATCCAATCTAAGTCAGTTTACTTTTTATTAAGATTAAAATAATTAGTTAATTAGAGAACTACGTTATGTCGGCGTGTAATCTCATTCAATTACAATGTTTTTCGTTTTTGTTTCATTTTTTTCTCAAATAGGCATGCATTGGTGTATAGTACTTGAAGTTCTTCAATCATGATTTTTTTTGGTCCATTTTGGACCATGACTTTTTTTTGAAGAGTGAGAGACAAAAATTTCAGTCCGAAAATCAGACAGAGACAAACATTGACCAATTATATTCTTCGTTCATGTTGAACTTGTTAAATTGTCAATGTCCTTATCAGGTTCTGATTCGTATTCTCTAATTGAAGAGAATAGTCCACATCGTCATTCGAGTGATTCCTTAAGAGAACTTTCTCTTCTTCCACCAATAACTCATGTAAGTCCCTTCTTTCTTCCTATTGCCATCTTTCATTCATCATCAGTTTCGATCGTCCTTGAAATAGGATGAAACCGTTGTTGGTAATGAACAACTAGTTTGCAATTATCCCTTTCTCACTGATGGAATCTTGAGATATCGACCTTGGAGTGGCTAATCAAAAGCTATCTCACAAATGTATTGGTGTTCCATTTGGAGAGTGAGACGAATTGCAGAATCAATTCATTCAACTGTGGAAATGTGTGTACGATCTTGTTGATGAAGATAATAAAAGTGAACAAAAGGAATTGGTCCATTCATTGGCTATGATATGTGAGTTGATGAAAAGGGAGGGGAGGTAGATATGGAATATTGAAGATACGATAGGAGAAGGAATGGAGATTAGTGTGTATCTTTGCAGGTACGACTCTTCTTGAGAGTGGAGAACAAAGAGAAAGAAAAGAAGGAGAAGAATGGAGGTGAGAAGAGCAACTAAAATTATTATTATGAAATTACTGTTGATGGAAATTAAATATATTTGGATATCAGTGAATGTAATTGGTCATTGACTCTGGATGAAATAATGCGTGAGATAGTGAAAGATGAATCACTCTCTAAATTCCTCTCTCGATCATATTCACTTGAATCACTCATTAAAAGGTATGATATTGACAGAGTAAAACACTTCTAATTCACTTGTGTATAGATTCCACAAAGGTCATACTAACAGAAGAAAGAGAAATACTGTACTCGACATTTAATATATCTTCAATTATATTCTGTACATTGCTGCAACTTTCGTTCGATTCGTAGTAGGATTAGTGTGTAAGTAAGAAACTTGTGATATTAGTGGTAAACAAATTTGAGATACACGGATGAATTCGAATACTCACGGTGTTTTTTTTTTGTTTATTTGAAGTTTATCACCGAAAAATAAATACCCATCTCATACTTTCAATTTACTTTGTTCATAATCATTCTAAACCGTTATAATCACCAGCAGTTGCATTATACCACCCAACCTAAAAGGTATTATTAGCTATAGTCTTGTATTTTCATATATTCATGGTAAGATTGTACATTGTATGATAAATAAATGACCAACAATCGAATTTGAAACGATATCATACAAGGGAAACTTGTTTAACTAATATTCCTTCGGAAAATCTAAGATTAAAGAAGGCGTCCCACGAACCGCGCGGGCGATTATGCAAAGTGAGGAATGAGAGGGCGCGCTCTCCTCATTTTGCATACTCTCTCGCTCGTTGCCTGCATTTCAGGGACACTTGGAACGCAGCCAAACGCTCATATCTCAGTTCAAATGAAAATTGAAAACATGGGAGTTTCGATAGGTTTATCGGGTAGCCACGACCCACCATCTGACATAGAGAACTCACATAGCCAGATATTCGTGTGACACCACCACGAATACGCTTTGAACAAGGAACAGAAAATTTTGATTTTCTAAAAATAACGTAGGTTGAAAAAACTAGTTTGTCTGAAACAATTTGTGTACAAGAGCGTTCATGATATAATCCATAGATATGAACGGATATCAGAAGTTCCCTGGTTATTGAATGGGTAAAGAATACAAAATATTTACCAGTAGTCGCAAAGTTGCACTGACCGGAATCAAGCTTTCCATTCTTCGTGTGCTAGACTCCACCAACGTTGCCCTTTTCTTCTCAATATATCATTCCTCCATCTTTCTAGCAGTCTCGCTTGTCCTCTGTTCTTACTTTGAGCATAAGGAATCTAGATCGTAAGTCTTATTGCCCATTTCCCTTATTTTATCCGCCTAATTCAGCCTCCGTCCCCGTCTCCATTCTCAATCTCAGACTCATTCATCAGCATTTAGTCATAAATGGTCGTATGACTATGGTATATGGTATGGACTATGGACTAATGGTATGGTATCTATACAAGTGAAGAGGAATTGATTCATAAATATCTACAACAACACTTGCTAATATAAACACAGCACATTCTAAAAAAAATCATTCACAGTCTTAAATTATTACTGTTAGACATAGCCTTTCCTATTTTCTCAGTTTGGATCTAATTCTATCCAATCTCGAACATACTAATGCAGAATACAAATTTTCAAGTTTCCCGTTAATTCGGTCAAAATGTTGGAACGAATCATCAAACTGAATGAACTGAGTACGAACAAATTAGTAGACAACAGGAAGCAAATAAAAACTTTATGTCGAACATCTCTTATCTAATATAATAAATGTTCGCTCTGGCGTTTTCATCTTGCACGATTTATCGATTACTTCTTGTTGGGCAAAACTTGAACAGGTTCAAATTGGCAGCTAACTGAGAGCGTCTCCGGTTCCACTCTTACTTTCGATTCAATTGTTTTTCAGTCTGTAATCTCTCGAGTGAAGGTCACCCTCTCTACCTATACGTCTTGAAACACAAGGAATCCATTGCATGATTTATTGATTGATTCGGTCGATTCTCTAACGACGAGTTCCATCCTCGAAGAAGATCCCTCCATCGAGGGCGCAATACTTGGGACAGATTCCCTTCTCTCCTGATCCTCCACTGTTTCCATCGTGACCGGGTCCACCAGCTTGTCCGTCGTTTCCGGGAGCTCCAGACTGTCCAGGCTGTCCACGAGATCCATTCTGACCGGGTCTGCCATCGTTTCCTGGTGTTCCAGCTGGTCCTGCAGTCAATTGGTGTATAATATTCAAGGAATCTATTCTTACCAGGAGGGCCGGGTCTTCCAGGCTGGCCGGGAGCTCCGGGGGTACCGGGATTCGGTCTAAAAAAACAAAGTGACATCGATGTAATGCATGGTTAAAGAAGGTGTCCCACGAATATCTTGCTGACTGAGTTCTCGGTGTGAAATGGTGGAACGTGGCTACACGATAACACCTTCGAAACTCCCATGTTTTCAATTTTCGTTTGAGCTGAGATATGAGCATTTGGCTGCGTGCCAAGTGACCCTGAAAAGCAGGCAATGCGCGAGAGAGTATGTAAAATGAGGAGAGCGTGCCCTCTCTCTCCTCACTTTGCATAATCTCTCGCGCGGTTCGTGGGACGCCTTCTTTAATGGTTTTCTTGCAAACCTTCCACTGGAAGCACTCTTTCCGGGGGCTCCAGGTCTGCCGTCCTTGCCGGGTCTTCCGGGTCGTCCCGCGGGTCCGGGGGGAGAAGCGGCTAGAATTATTTAAAGGTTTAAGAATAAATAATAAAAAGAGAATGGGGATTAGTTCTTGCCTCCTCCAGATCCTCCGTCGGGTCCCTTGGGTCCGGGAGAGCCTGGTCTTCCATTGTTTCCAGCGGGTCCAGGAGGTCCCGGAGCTGCAACATAAATTTGTATTCGAAATTTCACGATCTCTGTATCGTAACATTCAACGTCTCAGCATTGATAATACATTGTTTAGCGCATGATACAGAAAGTTTTATTCGCTAGCTCATCTTTGATTACTTTAAAAAAAAATCATTTTCTCCGTAAGCACTACTAGGGCCTCTAGGAAAACATTAGGGATAAAAGTTAGGACCGGAGACCCTTCCCTCAAGTTTGAGAATTTACAGGAAGGCATAATAAGCGGAACGGTTTAATATTTTACGATACTTATTGTATTTCTTACCTCCGGCTCGACCAGCGGGGCAGGGCTTGCAGGGAGGAGGAGTAGTTGGGTTGCAGGGTTTTCCTCCAGAGGGCCTTCCTGGGTTCCCGGGGGACCCTGAGGCTCCTGGAGCTCCGGGGGTGCCCGGCCTACCGGGAGCTCCACCGGGGCCAGCAGGTCCTGGCAAGCAGCAGCCTTGGCATGATCCAGAGCCCTGTTGAGAGCCATGGTAATTAGACGAGACAGGTGCAGAGGGATGGGTATATCCGTGAGTGGTCTCCTCTGGGACATCGTATCCAGATTGACGAGCAGTGCGATTGCGAGATGGCATATCACGGATGGAGAAGACATCTCTGTATACTCTATTCACCACTTCCTGAATCGATTACTATAGAAGAGGGGGAGGGAGTGGAACCAACCTTGCACACTCTCAGATCTTTCATTGTGGCTCTTCTGATCTGACTGCCATAGTTGTAGACGGCAGGAAGAGTGAGAGCGATAGAGAGAAGAGCAATCACCGAGAAGGATACTGCTGAGTATCCAACTATGCGATATGCCTTCACTTTATCGAGTGATTCCATCTCGAGAAGGAGCTAATTGAAGAGTGAAGATGAGATCCTTTTATGGAGACGAATAACTCCGCCCATTACTTGAGTACGATCAGATTGTTATTGAGAATTGAAGAGAGACGAGATAGTCAAAGGGAGCAGGTAATCAGAGAAGAAGGAAGATCAGGGAAAGAGATTCGAACCCATTCATTTAATCCAATCATACTCAGAAAAAATGCTAATATGGAACCAAAGCGACCAAAGCGATAAGACAGAAAGCATTGTTACTACTTGTGTGTTCCACCAATGGGCTTACCTCACTGAATTCATGCTTTTCCATTTCCAAATTCATTTCATAACTCTGGGAAAAGCTATGTAAAAAAAATTATGTAAAAATGAGTACATAATTTAGAATTATCTCCTTCAGTCAAGTATCGATGTGACTTTCAGTATTAGCAGTCACTTTGTCATTCTTTTTCTCGAAATGTTTCTAAAAAGATGCTCTCAATTGCTCTCTTCAGTGTTTTCTCTTCATCTTCCGCCCAATTGAACACCCACACAAAACCTGCACCGAAAACTGAAATGGTTCTGACGTTTGCTGCTCCTTTCCTGCTCTCGAAAACATTGAAATGTTTGCATAATACTAGAATAGGATCGACGATGAACGGAAGACAATTATTTTCATGAGGTGTATATGATCGACACTAGCGGCACCAACTGAGAAAGGTCGGAGGGAACCTACTGGAGAAGAACTTAAATTTTTTTGAGTGTTTCGTATTTTGTAAGTTTGTTTACAATCCCACATGCGAAAGAAACTGAAAATTGTTGGTTCTCATCCAGTAATTTATCATCCGAATGTTCTCATCCGATCTTGATCAAAGGGAGCGAAACATAAAACTGCGTTTCGTCTCTGGCCGAGTGGTGCAAGACGCCAGTGGCCATTCGAAGGGTACCGAGTTCAATCCTCCGCCGAGGCAAACCAATCCATCGGTAGTAACTTTGATTACGAAATCTAAACGTGCTTTAGAAGTCTGATCAACAAGGGATCACGTAGGCCTCGCCGTACTTGGCATTACCTGTGTACACAACCAGGCGTGGTTGTCTCATGACAACTGTAAAATCGCCTTGATTGTGGAAGCATATTTACCTTTTACCTTTATTTGTTTGCTTAATACGTCTATACGTTGCCCGAAAGACTCGACGCGAATAGTTTCCTATCTGTGCTTATTTTGTTCCTTCGAGGAAGATGAGATGGGGGAGAGGAGAGGAGGGCAGGGGCAGAGGAGGGGGGAATGGTGAGTGAGGGGGAGGAATCGTGACTAGACTACGACTCTCTTTCGTGTGCTCACGAGAGGGATGAATTCATATGATCATTTTGTCGAAGGAATATCTAAAAAAATATCATCTGACTCTCCTTTAATAATTTAAATAGATCAACATTAGTTCGCAGTGTTCCCATTTATCGAGAATGAATACAGGGTACTCAAAATATATGAAAGAAGAAGGGTTCTGAGATCGAGTACAACATTAAGGAATGATGAATGGAATGACCAGTTTTAAAAAAGGAATAAAGGAAGAAGACGAGATAGAATACAATATGAATGAAAGTGAGGAATACACGTAGAAATGAGAATAGAATACTCGTATGGAATGAATCTCTCATCCATTCGAGAAGTGGAATCATTAATGGCTTAAGTAGATAGATGAACCAGTGATAGAATAGAACATCAGAGCGGAAAAATCGATTATGCAGGGGATAACAATTGCATTTCGGCCTTTTCACATTCAGATGTCTTTCTCATCGTTCCCGTAGATGGATGATGAGAGGAAAGACGACGACTTTCACTCTTAATCAAATAGAAATATTAACCCCTTTCTCCTTTTATTATCTTCTCTCACCATCATCGAATCTCTTCTCATTGAACTTGTGTGCACACTTGATTTCCTCGCCTTCTTTTCTTCCTTCTTCATCAAATTCTTACGAAGTCGATTCTCAAGCCATCTAAAAATGAAGTTCCCTATCACGTAATTTAATTCACGGCCTTTTCTATTTCTAACGTGCTCAGATTGAATCATAAAGGAGAACCGAGGGGATACGCAAATTGTTAGCATAAACGGAGACTCCTTCGCTTCCCCCCCCATCTCCGTCATTTCCTCATATTTCCATAAATAGGTAAGACGAGGCGGCTACCAAGGAAAGAAAGTAAATGAAAGAGACCAAAAATTTAATGAGAGGCGACAGAAAGAGAAAATGGTTCAAAGTGGTTGAGTATGAACTTACGTTTTCTTTCCAAAGTAAGCAAGTGAATTCGTAGCAGAATTGAGAACAATCATAAAGTCGGAAATTCGAACGAGAACTGAAAGAATCGTTCCGAACTCTTCAATCCCATATAAATTTTCGTAAACATCGAAGAAGACTGGCATAGATCTATAATGAAGAATTATGTATTCTATTTTGCCTTTTTATTGTATTCACCTGAGTATGAGGAACTTAATAGTGATAAAAATGGCAACAGTCCTCGATACTTTCTCTCTCAATTCATCCGTTATCACGACATTCCTATTACGAGTTTCGAAGAGTCTAAAGATTTAATAATAATGTAATTTAACCGCCCCATCAGTTTGCAATCTGGACTAGTGGAGAGAGAGTAAGAAGAGAAGATTCAATGAAATTGGAGGAAGAAGACTGACTTTCTCCGTTCTCTCAGACTTGTATGCACTTTGTATTCAGTGAGAGCCGTCATGATTGAAATGGCCGTAACAGGACCAATCGTCTGACTCAGTGAATTAAGTATTGACTTGTATCTCACAAACTGAAAAAAGAGAGGTCACATATTTAAGAGACCGCTTAAGCACGTCTTATCAGATTTATACATAATAAATGACAAAATGTATGTATTCAGTGTTAAATCCAATTAAATAAAATTTATTCCCCAAACAATTAAAAATAAAATGAATAGATGGGACTCACATGGTTTCTGAATGACGTGGGAGCGGGACAACTCGTGGTCATATGAGTCTCCCAATCATAACACGGTTCAACTGTGAATTCGAAGAATACCGGAAGATTAAGAGCGAATGAGAGAACGATTACTGCACCTGAACACATTTTGATGTGCATTTTACAATCACATACAGTCAAAATGACATAATGTGAACCGTTTATGATAACTTATGATAACTTATCATAAGATGTCATAAAACCATGATTGCTCAGCGGAGACTGAACGGATCAGGCTGAAATTTTGCATGGTAACTCAGTTCGTGTGCCCCGTCAAACTGACACTCTCGAAAAATCGATATTTCGCACGCGTCGCGGTCGCGCGTTGCGTGTGCGATGACCCAAAGTGGGCGGAGCCTCGACGATAATTCGTGTTGAGTCAAAAATCCCATTCTCAAGAATTCAGAATGCCGGAATATTCATAAAAATAGAAATTTTGGCGAGTTCGACTAATTAATGAGCAAATTCGACTAAGCTCCGCCCACTTTGGGTCATCGCACACGCAACGCGCGACCGCGACGCGTGCGAAATATCGATTTTTCGAGAGTGTCAGTTTGACGGGGCACACGAACTGAGTTACCATGCAAAATTTCAGCCTGATCCGTTCAGTCTCCGCTGAGCAATCATGGTTTTATGACATCTTATGATAAGTTATCATAAGTTATCATAAACGGTTCACATTATGTCATTTTGACTGTATTTTAAATACTTATATGAGATGTGTGATATTTTGCGCGAAACCCGTCGAAGAGATCTCTCCTCTCCCCCCCCCCCCCTCTCTTTATTCTTTCCCGCATTCTAATCAATCCTCATATTAATGGCCTCACATAGCCAGAATAATGAATAGAGTGTCTCTTATCACGTGTGAAATTACGATGCAATCAATTGTCTCCCTCTTCCCATCTATTTCATTCTATCAATGAGAGACAAGACTGAGATTGAATGAGGAAAGTGAAGGAGATGGATGTTCTTACCAGGAATGATGAAAGATCTGGCCACTTTCTTGATCTGTAGGGGTTTCCTATAGCTCTTACTCCTACTTCCGTTCCTAGATAGAGCTGCTGTAGCTGAGTTCCCATTGCTATCCGATAGAATGATTGATGCTTTCTTCTGAATTCATCCATCATTCCTTGACAATAACTATCTATCAATCTTCTCGTACCTCTCTATTATGGGTGCTCACTGAGTAGCTTATCCGTCTGAATCCAATTCTTTCTGCAGGTGCTTTTGCATATCTCATTGGTCTCATAACTACCATGAATCGTTGGAGAGTAACCCAAATAACGAGAAGAGTCTGAAATTGAAGAAAGATTCCCTTCCTTTCTTTTTCAAATACGTGCACATTCTTTATTTATTTCCATTATAAAAGTAATGGTTTATGCGGTCAATTTTATATGAGAGGACTCGTATTGTACTATCATGGTACCCTCTCTAATTGCCATTGAATGAGAGGGGATAAAGAAATAAATTGAATGGACTAACACTCGCAGTAGTCATCGAGGATGCAACTCCATGAAGAGAAGATGTGAATGCTTGTCGATTATACATGAAATTAGTACCGAAGAAGAGAAGAGAACAAGCTTCTATTGAGTAGAAGAAGAATACTGTTAACATAAGAAGAGAATCGATGAGACATAGAGAGAATAGAGCTGAAAGAGACAATTAAATTGATGGAAATATCTATTCATTTTCATCACAATCAATACTAATCACTCTTTTGCAGTCTCCTAGTGTGATTAGATGTATTCAGACATGTTTATTTCCATTCGATAGGATTCAAAAGAGAAAGAGTGAGAGGGAGAGCACACCTTCCCTAGTCAAACATCCTCTCAGTTAATTCAAAAGGGAGAAGGCATCAGAAATAGAAAAGTCAGTCATAAGATGGAATGATCTCATTCCCTAAATAGGAATAAAGTATAAAACCTGCAGTTAAATGTCTATTAAGTCCTGCTCTTCGTAGAAATCGTACAGCGAAATGAGCTCCCACTAGAGCGAGAATTGCAGCAATGAAAGTGATCGGACCTGAGAGAGAATGAATGGAATACTTATTATATTATATACAGTACCATCTATCCACAGAGCAAATTTGATTAGATCCTCTTGACCAGAATATCGAAATGTGCAATTACGAAGGGTCGGAGATTCCATGAACCTGAAAGAATGAAGAATAATAGGTGATATGAAAAAGAGGGAGAGATGAAAGTGAAGAAGAAAGGGAGAGAGAGAGAGAGAGGAAGGGTTTGAGTGACTGATGAATGACTTAATATGGAATGGTAATGAAGAAGTGAGTGAGATATCTTAGAGAAGGGGCGGAGGGAACGAGAAGGACACAGGGTTAAGTTAGAGAAGAAGAGGTATACAATGATTCGTGTTTCAATCTAGAAGGAATTCGGTCTCTTGTTTGACTCCATTTTCACTTGCTTCCAAGGAGGAAAAAGAGGGCAATCTCGGATTTCAAATAATGAAATGACGAACAATTGGAAAGAGGGGAAGGGAAGAATGAAGAAGAAATGGAATGAACTATGAATATTCGAAATCGCACTCTAAAAAATGAATTGAAAGACAGAATGAATGGAGTTGTGAGAGAATCTCTCTTTTTGGAATGAGCAGGACAATGTTATTGTGGGAAGGCGAGAGGGAAGTGAAAAAGAGTTCTCTTTCCAGTACAATATCCATATAATTAGAATGCAGTATGGTCATAAAAGGGATCTCAATGTTATAATCCCAACGTCATAGTAAATGAGCACAATGGAAGGATGTATCCACAATTCCATTACATATCTCTTCCTATTTGAGTAAAAGATAAAGGAAAAAAAGTATGCAGAAAGTGCTCATCAAAATGAGAAAAAATGTTTGAAAATTTCTCCGATTCGACATCTTTTCCCATAATCTATTTCCGAAATATTGAGTCCGCCTAAATATATTCTATTAAGAGGAAGAGATAACGGACAACGAATAAATAAGTTAAGAGTGAACGAAAGTAGATTAAGAATCTGACTTCGTGGTGGAATGAAATCATTCAATGGAATGCCCAATGCAACACCGAAAAATGGACATCTTAGATACGTATGCCCGAACACACTAATCGACAATTATCCAACAACGAAAAGAAGAGGAATACAATATATATGATGAACATTCAAAGGGTTTATTCACTCAGTTTTGCAACGAACGAAGAAGATGAGAGGTTTGAAGTGGATTAGAAGAGTTTGCGAGACTAGAAAATGATAGATGGACAAGCTCTGAATTTCATCCTTACCAAATGGAGAACTCAAGCAATATGAGAAAAACGAGGTCCAATATGAAATGGGGCGGGGGTATTGGAATGAAAAGATGAGACTGGGTATGCCTCTCCTTCTCTCCCTTCTCAAACTCATTTCACACTTTCAGGGGTCACACATTAAATACGACACCTTCCATTGAATCTAGTAGGGAAAACAATTATTAGGATACTTGGGAAAAGAAATGGGATCAAAGATTGACGAAGGAATCAGGAGATATTTTAATGAAAAAGAGTACTGTGAAATTGAGATTCAAAAGGGAAATGTAATGAGAGCAGGTCAGATTTGAAATGGGTCTCTGGAGAGGAATGGAAGAGGAAAGGTTATTGGATACTTGAAGTGTTGCGAGGAGTAGATTGAATGTAGAAGAAGAAGAAGAATCGAGTAAGGCAAAGGGAAAGGAAGGCAAAGAGATGATTGTCAGGTTAGAACAGAAATTGGACAAAAACACACTTAGAAACGAGGAAATAATTAGATTTACTCTCAAATTCGCGTCGTCGGCAATGTAAAGTTAAGAAAAGAAAGGGAATGTAAGCGATCTTATTCTCTATCTTTCCCGTTGTAGTGTCACTCCTATCTATTGTATCTTTGTTATTCCTCTCTATTATCGAAGTGAAGAGTACCAATTTGTTATTTTTTCACAATCATTGCTAGATAAGAGTGTTCATTGAAAGAGAGAAAGATATACGTTCATCGTTGTATTCCAATCCCCTTCTCATTTGTAATCAAAATCGAGCTCATTTCGACACAGATATTAAATAACTAAGAGGAAGATGCAACACAGAATATTAAAAAATGTAGTGCAAACTAAGGAATATTAAAAACGTGGAAAGGGTGATGGGAAATAAGAAAAAGAGAAGAAATGAAGAGTGGGTCATAATTGAAATAGAGGGAATGTTCATTAGATAAGAAGAGGAGCACGGAAAGCAATAAAGAATTATCATTTGATATGGGGATCGAACTTAGTCAGACCAATCGAGATTATTGATTAGAAGAGAAATTATCTACATGCTCATGGATGAAATCTCCGTCTAAGAAATTAATAGAACCTCACTAAAAGAGGGGTACGTATTTAAAGAGGGAGTCCTACGAACAGCGCGGGTGACTATGCAAAGTGAGGAATGAGAGGGCGCTATCTCCTCATTTCGAACGCTCTCTAGCTCGTTGCTCTTCAAGGTAACTTGGAACGCAGCCTAATGCTCAAATCTCAGTTTAAAAGAAAATTGAAAACATGGGAGTTTCGAAAATGTTATCGGATATCCACGATCCACCATCCCACATCGAGAACTCAGTTGGACAGATATTCGTGGGACACCTCCTTTAATACACCCTGTCGTTATAATCGTTAGAAGAGTCATTCGTGTACAATCGGCATATATGGCATCTATGATTACACACAAGTTTTAAAAAAGTTTTAGTTTTGTACATTGTCGTTAGTGTGACACAATGTTTAGTAATCTAGAGCTGAATGTGTGCTTCTTACTTACAATAATTTGAAGCGTCATAAAGGTACATTACGGAAAAGACCTCATATCATTCATATCATATTTTAGCGTGCCATGCGAAAAGGGGCGATAAGTTTTGAGAAGGAATATATTTAGACGAGTGTATTCGTGTGAGGTCTGTCTCTTTTGCAGCGAAATACTCCAAGTGAACAACAACAACTGAGATTCAATATTGAATTATTCTACATAGGAGGAAAAAAGATGAGATAATGCAGATGTGTAAGATAAAATAAAAAGATCTATTTTTACGTACTCAATTGAAAATAGATTTTTGTAAACAGAGAGAAAATGGGATACATATTATAAAGGAATTAATAGTTACCTCATAATACAGAATACTCTGTGATGCATATTCTGTGGACATGCTGTAGCCCAATTGAATGGATCTGGAGAGGGAAGGGGCAATCGATCCCAACCCGCATGACGGTTCTGAATTCATATTCAGGATTGAGTGAGTATTTGCATACCATGTTCTTTCTCTCGATAATACCAAGTCATAACTTCTATCTCTTCATTTCACTCTCATTATGACCATACCATCTCTCTGTCTCACATTCTATCTCTCTATTTTGAGTAACTATTGGCCATTACTCGCACTTTTCTCATGTCGCATTCAGAAGGAGCAATAAATATTCCCAAAAGGGATTTATTTATTCCTTACCCATCCCATTTCAATCCTTCTTCGGCTTTTTTCTCACTCGGAACACTCTTCCTCTAATTCTCAACTTGAATTTGCATCTCTGATTTGGAGAAAGGGTCCTCTCTCTCTCTCTCAAAAAGAGAACAAGAGAAGAAAATCATCAATCGAATTTAGAGTAGAGTTTGTTGTGAAAAAATTAGGGAGGAATATCTTTGCGCTGAGAGAAAGATGTCAATCATTTAATTTGAGAGGCATTTATAAATTTGAGTTTTTTTGTGATTTCGAACGTTGCGACGGATAAGAGGGCATTTTTCGTGCAGAATCAACTGAAAGTTAAACAATTTTCAGATGAGAAACAGTCCAAACTGTCTTGGCGGAAGAAATTTTAAAAATACTGAAAATTGAATAAATTGAAATTGCGTATGAACTAACCATGATTTGAAGATATTTAGTACTAGATAAAAGAGGACAGAGTCATCTGGAAAAATGGAAATGAAAAATATAGAATACTGTGAGAAAGAAAACACAAAGTGTGAAAGAATGGCGAGAAATGAGGAAGACAAGAAAAGATGATTATGAAGGAGTCGAAAAAGAATTGAGTGATGAAAAAGAAAAGATTACAAGATAAATCGACATAAGAAAAGACGGTAGAAAGAAAAGAGGAAGAATGAAGAATAGAAAGGACTCACGAAGGAAAGTGAGGAAAAGTGGGAAAGAAGAGATGAACAAGTCAAATTTATGCTGAGAGAAGAGTCTATTGGAAGAGAAGGAGGAATGGAGGGGGTTGGAGGGGCTGGGAGGGGGGGATGAAAGAAGGATTGAGATGGTGAGAAAATTAGAATATATGATATATGATGGAAGTTACAACTGAAATGAGTTAGAGATATTAGATAATATTAGCTATGAACTACTGGAAAGGAAGAGAATGACGAAAGGAAAGGAATACCCCTCCCCCCCCCCCTCTCCCCCTCTATTCTTCCCTTGAAGGTGTCTATCTAGAAATGAAGTAACGGAAGCAGTTATGGGAAAGAAAGAGACAGTGGAAGATATGAACCATGACCATTTCTACCCTTCTTCCCCTTTCGGACAAGTGCGGTATACGAATGATATGAGGAATAGTAGGAAGAAGGAACAGATTTTGGTCAATTCTACCCATATTCCGCCCCCTTCTTTCTCTCCCTCTTATTCAATTTATATCCAATACATTGTCTTCTTTGAGCATCGCAGAGTCGAATAACGACGAAGAAAAAAGAGAGATTCATGAGGATTCCCGTGTATTCAAATGAGAAATAAACAGGAATAAAGTTATTGATGGGGGTAAATAGGAAGAAGGTGTTGAAGAAGGAACAACTTGGTGAGGACACTACCAAGTTTACAAGAGATTTCACCTTTTCCTCGAAAAAAGAAAAAAAACAATGGGAAGTGAAGGGGAAATGGTTACGATTGAGTGGAGAGAAGTCAACAGTGAAAAAAAGAGATCAGTGAATAGGAAAAAATAAAAAAATGAAGAGAATTAATGGAATAGTATGGAATATATGAGAGGAGTGGGCTGGTAGGACAGTAAAATGGAGGGATTGAGAGACAGATAGAAAGAATTCATCTCGAATGGACAAAGAAAATACACTATAAGTCTCGATATTTTCGGATAGATAGAAAGGAGGGACCTGGTAGTTAATCAAAAATGAATAGTAGGCGTATTATTATAATGGTTAGACGTACTGGATGAATGGGAATGATTGGATAGAGGGAGTTGTTCCATCCATCTTCTCCCCTTCTTCCTTCAACCAACTTCTTCTTCTCAATCCCTTTCTCTATCCAGTCTTTCAATTACTATGCACCAATGGCTCTTCCATCTTCACACTCTTTCTCTTAAGGATCCCAAAGGGAAATCGGAATGACAACACTTTCTTTTTTAATTACATAAAGTCAATTGTGGGCATAATTTCAGTGTAAGAAGAAGGATGTGCTTGATATTGACTCAACTTCCTTTTCCAATAGAAACTTCATTCATTCAGAACTTTGTATTCCGACCATTTCTCGACTCATGGGGAAAACATGAAAGACCACGACTGCATGAGTGGTTTCATGTGAGGAAAGCCAATTTATTATGACGTCCTCTTCTCCAATTGAAATTGTTCCGACTCTCGATTCGAAGGAATGAGAATGCATGACAAAAGGGCGATAGATAGATAAGAGAGAGCACTTGAAAAGGGGAAGAGATGGTACCATCATCTCGAACCATCTCTTTCTCTTTCTACATAAGGGAGTTACTATTGCACCATCTTTCTCCACTTTCATTCCTTTACTCAACTTCAAATCGAATGAAGTTTCTGACATATAATTTCTGGTCCATGCGCATTAGAAAAAAATAATTTTCATTTGGCCATTCTCATCATCTTTCCATTATTTTTATACTTGAAAGCTGAAAATTAAAAAAAATTTCGATGTTTGTCTTTCAAGTAGCACAATACATCAAAATTGATCAAAAACTGATCAATGATCAAAAACTACGGCGAATATTATTTTGAGTTCGCGGTCTGGACGACTTTTATCACATCCGTAACTTATTCGGCATGGAATTTCCGGATTAGTCTTGATTTTTCGATTATAATATTTAATATTATAATATTATATAATGAAGAACTTTTATTATTATTATTAATCAATATAATGTATTTGCAGTCTATCTACTATTGGATTTTGTATTGGACTTATACTTTTTGTAGAGAGACGAGAGATGGCGACCTCACTTCCTGATGGAATTCTTCTCGGTATGGGAAATCCCCTCCTTGACTTGCAAGTAAGTGGATGAGCTGTTCCATCGATTTTCATTGGAAGAGGTAACACTGGAGTAGCAACATTAATTGCAGGCCCAGGTAGAGAAGGAATTCTTGGACAAGTGGGGTCTGAAGGAGAACGATGCCATCCTCTGTGATGACAAGCATGTTGCCATGTTAGTTTTCTACCTTTGATATTCATCGCGTCCACTCTTTTTTGTATTGTATCGTCTTCTTATAGGTTTGAGGAGCTCGCTAAGAATTATAAAGTGGAGTACATCCCTGGAGGTGCTACACAAAACTCCCTTCGTGTCTGTCAGGTTAGTCAACTCTTGTGAAGGAGACTACGTACTATGCATACTAGTAAAAGTAAAGTTGAAATGTGTATATTGATTTTTTTTAGTGGATGTTGAATGCTCCCAACAAGACAACGTTCTTTGGTGCAATCGGAGACGATAGCTACGGAAAGCTTCTCTCTGAGAAGGCAAGAGAGGCTGGAGTTAATGTCCAATACCAGGTATAGTCATTCACTTCTTTTTAAGAAGAGTACTGTATTTCGTTTCATCTTCCAACTCTAGTCACATTTTCTATTTTTGTCGTTATCGCACTAGTGAATCTCATTGAAAGTTTACGACGGAGTGGGCGATTTAGCGAGAAAGTTAGACAGTTAAAAGTGTGTGAAAGAGAGAACGAATCGAAATCACGCATGTTTGAATAATATAGATGCAACCCTCGGAAGAGTAAAGATCTCTCCGGGCATTTTACAATATAATATTACCGAAGGAACTTTAACATGTGTGAATTCCGATCATACCAAGTTTCATAAAAATGGAAGGAATAGTAAAATGTGCGGGGAGTACATATATTACGGATCTTATACAATGCTCCCGCTAGACCGAATTACTCAGAATTCGCGAGTGAGCACTCGCTTGTGTCTCCCTCTTGCGAGTGATTCTCCTCGTATCACTCGTGAGTGATAGGTCCAGTGATGAGCGTTACTCTCCAACGACAGGTTTTTCGGGGCACAAGGAGATGCATTGTGGGGTACAGAAGTGAAAAATCAATATTTTTCGGGGATGCATGGTCTAACCAGGGGTCCGATCGCGGGGGTACTCCCCAAAGTTGGAGGGGTCGCTCATCACTGGATAGGTCAAATCGAGTTAGAATAAAAATGACTCGTTGAATGGGAGTCCTCGATGAAATAAGTGTATCTATCCTCTAGGTGACATCGGGAGTGAAGACTGGTACTTGTGCTGCTCTAATCAATGGAATGCATCGTTCATTGTGTGCTCATCTTGCTGCTGCCAATACATTCAAACACGATCACATCAAGAAGGAAGAGCACTGGGCACTTGTCAAGAAAGCCCAATTCTATTACTCTGCTGTGAGAATTTGAATTTTATAGTATATTTTATTGAAGATTTATTAATTCTTTAATTTCTAAATATATAGGAGTGCATTTAAGGGATTCTTCCTCACAGTTTGTCCCGAGGCAGTCGTGACTGTTGCCACTGAGATGTGCTCCAGAAACAGGGTTAGTCATGACTATATTATATCTTTCTGGTTAATATTTCCAATATTTGTGAGTGACTAGGGACTATTTAATCGGTAATCATCGTTGTTATCAATCGGAAGTGATCTCTATGTCAGTGAAAACAATGTCAACTTTATTCGACCTTATCAATTCTACTAGTGTCACTTATTTGCGTTAGGAAATGAATAAATTGAAATTGATGAATATTTAAAGGGGGATAGGCATCAATCAAAGTTGGTGGGTCCCACCACGAAGAGCCTGAAACGTTGCAATCCTACTGTAAACTGCCCAAACTCTACGCACTTGTCATAGTGACTCTGGGTAAAGAGATCACCATGGCTCGTAGCCTAGTGGTTGTGCTTTTGCCACTATTGCCGCTATTTTCGACTACCAATCCAATAAAATCAATGCGAGAATACAGTACCCCAAATATTGCCTGAAATATCAATGATCTTTAAAATTCCGTAGTGAGCTTCAGAGGCATTTCTAGAACTTCGGATAAAGTGATCTTTGATCGGGTAGCCATTCTCTACCATTCCACGTTGCCAGTTTATGCACGAAAATATTGATGCCTATCCCCCTTTAAGCCCGTATTGATCAATCTTGCTGCTCCATTCATTCCTCAATTCTTCAATGAGCCTCTATCCAAGGCCATCTATTATGCTGATTATGTCTTCGGAAATGAGGATGAGGCTGCTGCCTATGCCAAGGTTGATTTATATATTCATATGTATGAAAAGTTGAATAAAATCAGGCTGCTGGTCTGGAAACAACGGATCTGAAGGAGATTGCAAAGCATTTGGCAGGAGTTGATAAGGCTAATAAGGAGAGAAAGAGAGTGGTTATCTTCACTCAAGGAGCTGAGCCCGTTCTTGTCGTTAGTCTGGATGGAGTGACTGAAGTTCCCGTTGATAGACTACCCAAAGAGAAGATTGTGGATACGAATGCTGCTGGAGATGCATTTGTTGGAGGTGAGAAAGGAGGGGAAGGGGGAACAGATTCGTATATATATATATATATATATATATATATATATATATATATATATAGACGACGACATACTTTAGGGTATGATATATATATATATATATATATATATATATATATATCATACCCTAAAGTATGGATAACTCATACCCTAAAGTATGGAAAGATGTGGAATGTGAAGAATGTGAAAAGAGATAGAATGTAAAGAGTGACTGTGTTAGAGAGAAAGAGTTCTTCATTGCAGGTTTCCTATCTCAATTCATCCAAGGAAAGGGAGATATTGAGTGTGTCAAGGCAGGAAATTATGCTGCATCTGAGATCATTCAGCAACAAGGATGTACCTTCCCTCCTATTTGCAAGTTCCATTAACCCCCCCCCCCTCTCTCTCTCTCCCTCGTCCCCTTCTCTCTCTCTCCCAATTTACTTTCCTTGTCTTTGTTATGTTTAGATGCTAAGAGATTTACTGAACATAGTTCATATATCGATTGTTTCTAGATTGTTCCTTTTGTTACCACTCGTTCTGTTATTCCTCCCCAGAGAGTTTAGATGCCTCCGTTTTATAATCGAGAGTTTATGTTATAGTTTAATATGTGAGTCAAAATGATATAATGAGTAACCCTTTTCTTCTTTCATATCTCATTCCCTTTCCATTTTGTCAATGTAGACCAGGGATTTGATCTACTTCATCTCAAGACGATGCGTGATAAAAATAGTATTACTATTGCATTTGAGGTTAACCAATAATTTACATCGTTACACTCGATTGACAATATCTGAAGAAGAAAAAAACAAAACAAATTACGCATGGGACAACGAAGAATTTAGATGTCAGAAAGTAATCGTGTAGAAGAAAGAGTGAGAGAAAGAAGTGAAGGTCTGATAGAAGAAGATAAGGAAGATGATAATGATATGTCGGAAGTGGAGAGACACAGTGAAGATAGTGGAGGAATCCATGAAGATCTCATTGATGCCGTTGCAAGAGGAACTGAAGGTATACACATCCATTCCATTATATAGTATCTTTATATATTCATTGTTTAGATACGGAAGTTTTGCGAGAACAGGATCGATTTCTTCCCATTTGTAACATTGCAAGAGTAATGAGAAGAATGGTTCCTGAATCAGGAAAAATGAGCAAGGAAAGCAAAGAAGCTGTCCAGGTATTAGAGTTCGAAATACGGGTAATCGTCTCTTCATTTCTCGTACTCTCTCACCGGTCAGAGTGACGAGAGAGTGTGGGAAATGAAGAGACGATTACCCGTATTTCGAACTCTACCAGGTATTACTTTATATCCTACCATGGATTTATGCTTGTGAACATTTATCACTAGTTTTATATTTGCCGATAAGTCTATACGTGGGCAAAGAGTGAGATGATTACAGGAAGCAGTCTCTGAATTTATCTCGTTTATCACGAGTGAAGCAAGCGACAAATGCATTGAGGTTAGTTATTCTATTGGTATATACGTATTATCATTTTAAGATGTGTGATAGATGATAACTACTGTAGATTAATCGCATTGGAATAGATGAATGAATACACGAATGATGGACTGTTAAGGAGCAACGAAAGACCATTACATGTGATGATCTACTAAATGCAATTGAAGCCATGGGATTCGATAAGTATGTCGAGCCACTCAAATTATTCCTCAAAAGGTATACATTATGAGTGACTATCTGAGTCAAGCAAAATAGCGTTGGCATTAGCCAAAAATCGAATTCCCTCAAATTTTGTGGACAAGTTGTACTCACCTAGTGTAGCTCAGCGCCAACTGATTTAGTGATCTGATTCGCCCTCCGCCGAATGGCAACGATTTTTAAAGTGAAACATAACCCAACCGACTTTGCCATTTCGCAATTGTTCGAAACGGTTGATATCACAAATAATGCGTATCACCTCTATGAACATGCATGCCAAGTTTCATCTCGATCGACTTCAAACTGGTCGAGAAAATGCAAAAAAATCGGATTTTTTTTTTACTAAACTGAGTGAAGAATGTGGTTCACCTGTGCCACTAGACAAATTTTATTGCATTAATCTAGAGAGCAACTGTTCATCTATCTTCAGTATAAAAATTGAAAAAAATAAAAATGAGACGTTGGAGATATTGCAAAAAGACTGCTTAAAATCCGAAAAAAGTCAGTACATGATAAGGTGACCTACCGTAATCTTTTTACGCGGCTGGTTGACAAAACATGGTCCTATTTTTTAAAATTTTTGCCTAAGGGTTATACTTTTGCTAAAGTGTCTGAAATCGATCACAAAAAATTTCGACAGTAATATACCGTATCCCTGACTACCGTATCGCAGTTGGACATCGCGAACTGACTTTTTTGTTCTTTTTTCGTCTAAAAATCCGTTGTTTCTGCCTTCATGTATAAGTCGTCGATGAAATTATTTTTTTGAATACCGCACCGAAGTCTACCGTACCACTACCGTAATCCTACCGTACCCCAGTGTGTGGGCCAAGCGTGGTTCTCTTGGTCGCACTTTTCACCAACCACCTTTATTCAATCATAAAATTATTCCACAGTGTCCTACCGTAATCTTACCGTACCTCTACCGCACCTTGGTTTGAGAAAACGTCGATTAGGTATGTTGTTTATTAGTAAAGAGCGCATCCTAGGATCACCGGGTTGGATAAAACGTCGATTACGCATGTTGTTTACTAATAATGAGCGCATCCTAGAATCACCTGGCTTTCAGAAAACGTCGATGCGTCGAGAACAACATGCGTAATCGACGTTGTATCCAACCCGGTGATCCTAGGATTCGCTCTTCACTAGTAAACAACATGCGTAATCGAACTTTTATCCACCAGGATACGGTAACGGGACGGTAGGAGTATGGTTCGGTAGCCAAAAAAATTTCTCTATGAACTATGCATGTAGGCACAAAGAACAAAAAGAAGTCAGTTCGCGATGCCCAATCGCGATTACTGTAACCGGGGTACGGTAGGTTACGGTAGGACACTGTGAAATAATTTTATGATTGAAAAAAGGTGGTTGGTGAAAAGTGCGACCAAGAAAACCACACTTGGCCCAAACACTGGGGTACGGTAGGATTACGGTAGTGGTACGGTAGACTTCGGTGCGGTATTCAAAAAAATAATTTCATCGACGAATTATACATGAAGGCAGAAACAACGGATTTTTAGACGAAAAAACAACAAAAAAGTCAGTTCGCGATGTCCAACTGCGATACGGTAGTCAGGGATACGGTAGATTACTGTCGAAATTTTTTGTGATCGATTTCAGACACGTAACCATTAGGTATAACCATTAGGCAAAATTTTTAAAAAATAGGACCATGTTTTGTCTACCGGCCGCGTAAAAAGATTACGGTAGGTCACCTTATCATGTACTGACTTTTTTCGGATTTTAAGCAGTCTTTTTGCAATATCTCCAACGTCTCATTTTTAATTTTTTCAATTTTTATACTGAAGATAGATGAACAGTTGCTCTCTAGATTAATGCAATAAAATTTGTCTAGTGGCACAGGTGAACCACATTCTTCACTCAGTTTAGTAAAAAAAAATCCGATTTTTTTGCATTTTCTCGACCAGTTTGAAGTCGATCGAGATGAAACTTGGCATGCATGTTCATAGAGGTGATACGCATTATTTGTGATATCAACCGTTTCGAACAATTGCGAAATGGCAAAGTCGGTTGGGTTATGTTTCACTTTAAAAATCGTTGCCATTCGGCGGAGGGCGAATCAGATCACTAAATCAGTTGGCGCTGAGCTACACTAGGTGAGTACAACTTGTCCACAAATTTAGAAGGAATTCGATTTTTTGGCTAATGCCAAGCATCAGTGCAAATATTTTCACTGACTCAGAAAGTCTCTCTTATATTCACAATTGGGTACATAGTTTGTTTGTATTGAGATATCGTGAAGCGACACGAAGCGATCGTCCCCATGGGGAAATAGGAGAAGATCGATCACCATCTCCATCTCGACCTATTCCTATTCCTCCTTCCTCATTCCCTCATTCTGCATCTGGACCTGGGGGACACATTCAACCTGCTCCTACCACTTCTATCTCTTCCTCCATTCCATCCACCCTCCCATCATCCCTTCCTTCTTCTATCCCATCATCTACCGCATCATCTATTCCTCCAACTACAGCATTACTCCAGACACCTCAAGGTTCTATTCGTATATCCCTTCCTCCTGGATATTCACTCGGAGAGAAGGGAGGAATTGTATACAAAGGAGTACAGAAAGTAGTCAATGGCCAGCAGGTATGAATAGGGAGGAGATGGGAAGGGATGGGATGGAGAGAGAGAGAGAGAGAATTCCAGAATGGACGATTGACGGGAGGACATGTAAGGACTAATGGTGATACTCATGGTCAATCTCATATTCAACCAAAACAGCCACAGGTTAGTGTTAATGAAAGAGAGAGGGAGAATAGTATTGTTCTAGGGTCCTTCAACTTCATCTCAATCACAATCAGAAGGACCAATCACAATATTCATCGATCAAACAACTGGACAGAGATATCGATCTGTTGTCGGTATGACATTATATTAATATGATTAAACCATTTAAACGGTCTACTTCTTTTTTCCCTTTCATTGTGTTTCTTCTACAGGTCAAGATGGAACTCAGAGACTTGCACCCGTCAAAATGATGAAAGTAAGTTATTCATTGATTCTATTAGTGTGATAAAGGAGAAATGGTAGATGTTCTATCCTCATCTCATTCCATTCGCATTGTCTCATTGTCCGATTAATGAACTATTCAAAGTTATGAGAGATGAATTGCGCAAAAATGATAGCTTATCTAATAGGCTAATTTCTTTAATTGTAGCGGCCTCAACCTTCATCTCGATCTCATCCTTCTCTTCCTCCTTCGTCTCTTCCTTCCTCTTCCCTCCCTCCTCCTCCTCCTCCTCCTTCCCATCGATTGACATCTCCTCAATCTATTCCATCTTCTTCATCAATTTCTGTTCATCAATCTCCTCAAATATCATCGACAACTCCTCAAATTCCTTCTTCTCAATCTCGTTTCCATCTTCAATCGAATAATTCATCACACTCAGTTCAATCTCATCATTCATCTCAATATCATCATAGTCAACACAATCCCATCTCTTACCATAATTCCTCATCAATTAATCATAATTCCTCAATGCCTCCTCCTCTTCTTCCTCCTCAAGTCCCTCTTCCACGTCCTCCCACTTCCTCTTCCACCAACTATATTCAATTAATGCCTCATTCAACACTTCCTACAACATATACACCTGTTACACAGTACACACACTATCAGGTTAATATTTCACACAAAAAAGGCAATTTGAGAAATTCTAAGCATCTAACTTCTGAATTTAGGGTGAAAGGTTGGCGAGTGTGGAAGATGGTTCGAATGGAAGAAGAGAAGAAAAGAGACAAATGACATCATCAATAGCTAATACAAAATGGAATGCATCAAGTGGACAATATGTAGTTGATGTGTCTAAGGTTGGAGGAGAACTCACTTCGGTATGATTTTGTATTATTACTTAGATTAGTGATGGCTTCATAGGTAGTGAATAATTACGTGTTGACATTTTTGCGCATATTAATTTTTTTTAAAATTATTGTTTGCGAGTTAAAATTTTCGATTATTTCTTTAGTAATTTTCTGCACTGAGTCTCATGATAGTTATTCATTTTCGGAACATCGTTACATTCCACGACTCCGTTCCTAATCTACATTGTTTATATCCTTTTTTTCATTTTTGCATGATTTGAAATACTACTACGTGCATATAATAGTATTTTGAGGAGAAATAGAAGATGGATAGTATAGTGCCATCTGAATCTATGGTTGCTTGGTGAAGTGAACTGGCTATTGAAATATTGAATAAACACACTAAGAAATAGTGAGAGAGGGGATGGATAATGGGAAATCGTTTACAGATGTATTGTATTTTCATTGTGAAATAATTATTAAATGTATTACAGAAACGAAGAAGACCCAACAACAAAGGACAGTAGATCAGTCAATTATCGCTGTTCTCACTAAATATTCCCTATTATTAGTATATCTGTTTTTTTTTTGTATAATATTGTACTTCTCTTGATCTCAATTATAGCTTGTCAATTCTCTGCTTATCTGATTCTCTGCTTTTCTCTGAAGTTTCCGTTGCCAACTGTGTAATTAGTCTGATCCATTGTATATTTAAAATGTTTCATGATAATAAATTGGTTTCTTTCACCTTATGCAAAAACCTCTTCCACAATTCCCACGGGTCCACAATGAAAAATGAGTGGAAAGAAGAAGTAGTAGGGATGACCAGACAATTCCAATTCTCAAGTACTTGAATCTCGCGAAAGAGAGACGCTGCTCTCTCGTCAAGAATTGACAGACAGAGAGTGAAAATGCAAATGACCCAAGTACTTGGGTGAGAGTCAATTCCGCCCAATTCTGATTTGCATGTCATTCTCTTCTCTCCTCCCTCTCTCACTCTCATCCAAGTACTTGGGGGGTCATTCTCCCCTCTCTCAAGTACTTGGGTCGATTTGCATCACCGATCAGCTCTTTGCCTCGGAATTGAATGAGAGCAGGAGGAAAGGGGAGAAAGAGGAAAAGAATTGAGAATTGATTTGACATCACTAGGAAGTAGTATTGCAGAATATTGAAGGAGATTGAACAGAGAATGAATAATAGAGAGAAGTGAAGAGTCATCCTTCTCATCCAATCACTCGACCATTGAGTGTAAGAAGGGACTACTCACTCATATCTCAGATATCCATTCCCCCTCCTCTACCTTCCCCTCTCCCCTCCCCCCTCCGTCCCTCCTCTCCACTCTCATCTATCTCAGTGTGAATACACTTGAAGCTGCTTCCTACTCTTCCCTTCTGTCTCTTCCCTTCCCTCTCCCTCTCTCTCTCTTCTCCATTCTATTGATGAGACTACTCATTGACCTCATCGATTGATTCAGATCACATCTTACCGATTACTATCTTTTGTTTTTACAACTGATTGGTAATGAAACAATGTGGTATCCTATCTCGATTTGATGTTCTACAGTATCTATCGAATCCATCCAGTCAATTGTTTGCTATTCCGTCTTTCTATTACATTGTCAACTAGTTGATCGAAGAGAATCTATTCATTCTCTCCATTTTAAACATTCCATCTCTTGATCGTTGATTGGAACTCGAACTATCTATCTTCAATCCTATATCTCCATATTCCTATATCTTCTTTTATGTCTGTATAAAGCAGACGATGCTTTTTTTTCTTCAGATACTATTCGTGTGCTCTTCCTTCTTTCTCCTTCATTCAATCGATATCTAACTCCTCGATCCCTTCATCTACTTGTATCTCAATCTGGACATAACTCTCCTTCCTCCTCTCCATTCCTCGTGCTCTTCCTTCCCCTTCCTCTTCACCTTCTCTTCTCTTTCGGTATGCATCTCTCTCTCATTGGTCCTCTTGATGAATGCACTGGAGAGAAAGAGAAAGAGATGAATACGACAACGAACACATTTCGCCCTCTCTTTCCTTCAATATTAAGATTGAAAGAATTGACATATTAATTCTTGTGTATCCGCAATAATTCTATTTTATTATTCCTCTTTTTCAATCGAATATGTAATCTTCTCAGATGGCAAATCGAATATATTTGGAAGAGGCAGATCGACCTCCTCCTTCATACTACGATGATAAGAAGAAGAAGGATCCAAAAGGTATCCCCATCGCATCGCTCTCTCCTATCCCTTCTATTCACTCCATTGATCTATCTCTTCAGAATGGGTAAAAGCACCAGAATTCATTCCCCGTTCTCGTATACTCCATCAAGCATTTTCCCTCGATGAAGAACAATCATCGGGATATCCAAATCCAATGGATACATTTCATTCTGTAGGAGATTATTCTCATTTAAGGATCGAACAACTACCTTTTCCACCAGGTATCTTATTCACATAAAATACCTAATTGAAATTGTAAAAATGAAACAATGAAAGAATAAGTTTAAGTTCCATTCTTCAACGGTCTTCCTCTTCCTCCTCCACCTCAATTTGGTCTTCCTTTCCCTCAAATGGGAAATCCAATTGGATCTCCTATTAATCCCGGTTCTCTTCCATTTCTTCCTCAAGGATATTCTGCCAATATAACAAATATTAATAGTAAGTCATTTCTATATTTCCATTTTCTAATTGTATAGAAGTAGAGAATAGTTTCTCATTCAATCTACTCTCCTTTTTTCCCTTCTTCTATCTTCTACTAACTCTTCTTCTTCCCAATCTCCATCCAGTCCAAGTCTCATCTTCTCCTTTTCTCTCAATTGTTTATCTCCTCTTTCTCTCTAATTTTTCAGTCTTCTAATTCTCTTTTGGGGGCACGTTTCTTCCAATCGAAAGGAAGGACCGATTAATAGTGATGAATCGGTGGGTTAGAATGAGAGAATAAATGAACTCCCTCCCCCCCTTTACAATACTCTATAGAATTCTATCTATGTATTCGAATTACGGAAATATTTGGACTTTCTTTCTTTCTACATATCTTCTCATATCTTGAATGATCTAGTGTATGAGAAGGTAATGATACCCTATCCCCTTTCCTCTCCTTTCCACTCTCAACCTCGTCCCTTCTCTTCCTTTCTTCCACTTTCCCATTCCCGTTCCTTCTCTTCCCCCTTTCTCTCTTTCACATTTTCAGTCCTGATTTTCTTCTATTCCTCTTGAATTTATTCAATATTTCAGCTGGTAATGGCCCTCCCATCCCTGCAATTGTATTGAAGAAAAAGAGAAGGAAGAGACACAAGAATCATACAAACTCCCTAATTCTTCCGTGCCCGGTAAGGATCCTCCTCCTCTCTCTCTCCCCCCCCCTCTCCCTCTTCCTTTCCTCCCTCAGTCTCGTTCAGTCGTTCACTTCTCTCTCCACATACTTTCTCATTCATTGTCACTTAGTCTTGTAATTTTACTCCCTTCTCTCAGTGCACTCACCCCCCTACTCCCTCATCCTCCCCTTCCTCCTTCCAACTCTTCCCTTCTCTCTACCACCTCTCAGATGACTCATTCTCTCTCCATCTTCCCTCAAGGGATATCCTTCCTCTATTCTAATCTCTTCACAAGTATCAAAGTACTCCACTATTATCAGCCCCCCTCTCCCCCTCCCCTCCTTCCCTCTCTCTCTCTCTCTCTATCCAGGAATCTCTCCAGTCCTTCCACACAACCTTCTCCCTCATTTACTTTTTGTTCATTCTCCCCTCTCTTTTCTTCATTTGATTTCCGACTTGTAGCTTACGAGCAAACTTTTATTTGGTGTAGAGGAAAAAAAGACGGTTGACTCCCATTTGTAAGTAGAGAAATGATTACAGGAGGAAAAAGAGGAGAAGAAGGAAGAAGAAAAAGAAGGAGATCGAATCATTGAAGAGAATATCGAAATGAGAGGAACGAGTGATGACACAACGAGGTGATGAGAAAAATTGAAGAGGAATTGGAATAGAAAGAGAAGAAATGATCTATTCATTTACTCTCATATAGTCCCTTCGGTGTATAGATACTTCATGTAGAACACATCCGCCCCTTGATATCTAATACGTGGGCGAAATAAGGGGTTTATCCATTATTCTTTAGTTCTTCATGAAGATAGAGAACTGCCCCGTCACACTTATTATAGCAAATAGAGAGAAATAAGAGGAATCAAATCTTCATTTTTCGCACCTTCCATTCTTGCCAGTCCAAAAGAAAGAGAGAGAAGAGAGGATGGTAATGGAGATAACTCTCTTAATTAACAGATCAATAATTTCGATTGGAGAATGTTCGATGATTCGTGGTTCTTCATGCCCTGATCTATCACAGGATCAACTTATTCTATGGGAAAATCTATTGGTTCGATTTATTATATCACACATAATTCTAATAATAATATATTAAGTACGAAAGAGTTTGTGAGGAGAAGTCTCCTCCTCCTCCTCCCGCTCCGAGAAATGCAATGGAAGCTATGAGATCTTCAAGTAAGATCAATATCACTTCATCATAGACACGTATCTTATAAACTTCTATAATTGTATACTGTTTTATAAATGAAAAGACAAAAAAAATGAACAGAAGACTGAGAAAGTCCGTTCAGGTTTACTTAGGAAATTAGTAAATAATTAGTAAAAAAATAAAATTAGCAAATAACGGCTGTCCAGGACATTTCGATGATGAAAAGAACTTCCGAAACCCGTGGAGAAAATGTTCTCTGAAAGACGATTTTAGCTAACAGATTCGGGTGCAATAATTTGTTTGGTCAATGAGATCAGGATAATTAAGAGCCCATCTATTTTTTCGAAAATTTCACTATAATAAGTAATAATGAACCATCTGAATAAATTCATAATGTGACCTGAATATTTTTTCTTGGTATGAGCGTAGTTTAAAATATATGTATTTGTATTGCCAAATAGATTTGGAATTTATAGATATGACTATAATATATGTAATTGTTCCGTTCATTATAGCTTACGATGTGATGTCTCGTCCTCTTCGGAATGTTGCAGAAGAGCATATTCAGGGATTAAGTAGTAGAGAAGTCAGAAGAATCGATAATGAGATTAATGGTACGAAGATATTATATATCTACTTCCAAATAAATTGTCTAGTTAAAATTGTGATCGGGGCACTATTGAGAATTAATGACATATAAGTAGTGATCGAATCATCCTCACCTTCATACATAACAAGTACATAGATACTGGAATAACATTAATATTTTGAGGAAACGTGATGACTGATTCATTGATTGTAACTCGATTGCAAGATGAGAGCATTCTAAATGGGAATCATGTAGATAGCGATGCTTCAGTAATCAAATCTCTATCGAATGAATTGAATGAGGTCGCATTCCGACCACAGATTACTGTAAGTTAACAACAATCAACATTCATAGTTTGAATATTTGAAATCACCAAGGAAAATAATAATGGTTTGCAGAAGTATGGATATCCTCAATACCGAGAGGAACGGGCTCATTTTGCAACATTCAACTATGGAACTGGAGTGACTTCATCCAAAATAGTCAACGCAAGAGATCTAGTGAGAAGAATAGTTATTAAAATTATACGTGTCTGTTAGAAAAAAAGAAGGAAATGTTGAAATTATAGATGAACGAGGAAGAAGATGATCGATTTGTTCAGGATTCACTGGAAGGATTCAATATTAGAGTCAATAATTTTGAAGAGATGGATGTAAGTTTGAGATTAAAAAAACTAAATTTTGGGTCAGAGTTGGTAAGATATTTGAAGAAATCAGAGTGCAAATTTAGAAATTCAATGATTTGATGACGGACTCATTGAAGGTTCCATAAATAGGTGCCACAAGGCAGATAATCGATTTCAAGAATTGGTGCCAAAAGTATGTTCAAACTATCCCTCGTGGTCCCAATAACATCATACTTTTTGCCGTTAGTGAATATCTTGTCTCTGAGCTGCGCTAGAGTCCGAGAAGTACGCGTGCAATGCACTGGGGAAGAGGAGGGAAAGGCGAGACGAGAGGGAAGGGGGCGGAGCCTAATTTGCGTGTGTCTCTCTCCCTCCCACGCCCTCTCGCTCGCCTCTCCCCGCGCTTCTTCTAACAAAAGTCGCAAGCTTCTGAAGCATGCTAAAAATCAATTTTTTTCTCTAAAATTCTTAAATCGTGTCTCACCGAAGTCACCGAAGTGATAATATTTTCACATCAGGATGGAGATCTATCGGAATCGGATCTTCCCGCTCCTTCTCGATTTGAACAAATCCATTGGGCACTACAGAATAAGGCACAAGAGTACAGAGATACTGGCCTAAGACCTCCTGATAGAGTTTGTTGTTCCATACAATAGAGATCGATCTCATTCTCTCCCTTCTTCCTCGTTCTCTTCTTCATTCTTTCTCATTTCTCGCCACTCTTTCCAATGCTGGTACTCGCCAATATTCGAGTCGTTACAACACTTTATTTTTTCATCTTCATTTTGTAAAATTTTCGTCCGGAAAAAATGAAATGAAGTAATACATACACGTGAGAATGGAAATGAACGCGTAAAGCGAAAGAAATATGGATATGAAATGTGAATTGGTAATGGAATAATGGAGAATATAACGAATTATGAAGGAATTCAAACAGAATGATCAATTTGTAATCGAGAGGAAGGAGGAAAATGAAGATACAGAAATTGAAATTTAGTCGATTGAACGATTTGATTAAACAAATAATAATAAATTAAAGAGTTCCAGTTCTATATTCTCTTTCCGTAGTCCAATCAGCAATGGTAGCATCATCATCTCTCCATCGTGAAGTGGGAGATCCTTCCAATGGAGTACATCGATCTTCGTAGAATTCGAGACATCTTCAATTATTTCCATTATAATCAAACTATTATTTTTTCCTCTTTAATATTCGTCTTTTATTCTACAATATTGTTTTTCATTTACTCCAAAAATTCTCGGGCCTAAACGTTCTTTTCCATAGACGTCAATCGAATTGCCGTAACTAACTATTTTCGTCTTCTCCCTAACAATATTCGTATTTAGAGTGACATTCCACTCCTTCAGAATATCCTCCTTCCCTTCTCAAGTATTCCTTACTGCCCCTTACTGTAACCGTCCATTCCTCTAAACTCATTTCGAGAATATTCGAGTGTCTTCTTCTCCCTTTTCGTTTCATTCCATTAAACAGAGAGAGATGGGAGACTAACTGTATTCCGTGAGATCTTCGTTCTTTCTCTCTCACATTCCATAATGGTGGTAATAATGAGAAATGGAAATGGACAGAATTTCAAAATTGGAATAGAAGATGAGAATTTCCCGCTCCTCCCTATTTTCAATATTTCAGTCGTTAGAAAGATGAAAGCTTTGATATCTCTTCCGATTGGATTGGAACTAGAAAGGATTTCTACACCTTCTGAGAGATAAATCAGACTCAATGAAATATCTCAATGATTATTGATATCATGCTTCCATTTCATCATTCTTTAAAAATTGTGAAATGAGAGCCTTCCAAAAGTTGGAAAAACATCCTATTTTGAAAGTGTATGGATTGGTTACCGAAATATGATGAGTGCTTGCCATACATGGAATATGGCCACGATAATACAAATGAGAACAGTGAGAGAGATGAGAGTAAGAGAGAGACTCATCGATGGTTGTGACGATGAACCAAGAGAATGAGCTGCAATTACATTTAATTACTCTTTTATCAAATCAACAATTAACTTTACTATTGTGCGTGTTGTTTTCGTCTTTAGTGAATCGCTGATATATTGATATTACATCAAAAATGGTCAACCCATAGATCATCACTTCTTCCCATGAAATCCTCTCCTTCTTTTCTTTTCTCCCTTCTATTCATCTCTTTGTTTCTATTTCTAACATCTTCATGGGAAATCCACTTGAAAGTGTTTGTATAGACGCTAACCGATTAAGATTCAATCACGCTTTTCAAACTAGAAGTTCAGAGTACATATTCAATAGAATCTGAGTAAGAAAATGAAGTGGAGTATCTATAGCTACATCTAGACAGCGTGTATTCTTATAAGACTCACATCGCATAAACCTTCTTGTAGCGATACTTTCTGACCATGTTATTTAAATATGATTTAAAATACCAAACCTATTATTTTCTTGAGAGAATCGAAGTTGATCATAGCGAAAGTAATAACAATAAATGCCATTATTAATGAAACAAATTGGTGGACGATCTGTAATAGAAATAAATCATTCCTTCCTCTTTTTCCTTCGATCATTTTTAATTATCTTTATCTATGTCGTGCTCATATTTTACCTACATCTACAAATGAATTCATGGTGGCTAAGTATAGGAGGAAAGTCCTGATTGTGTAAATAGTCTATCATTACGTAGTGCAGGTATTAGTTAATAACATAAACAAGATAAGCGACAACTTCTTCCAAGAGAATTGAGGGTATTATATTTGTATTTGGGAGATTTTTTTACTCGCTTCACGTATTAGAGAGAGAAGTTAACTTGCCAATCAGAGAAGGAAGAAGAGAGAGGAAAAGAAGAGGGAGGAGAAGAAGAAGAAGGAAGAGGAAAAAAGAGAAGAGACACTTAGATGCCGACTATACATTATGAGATAGAGACGATGCGTAAAGAACTTGAGATTAGAAGTGGAAAGAAGAAAAAAGGAAACAAGAGATATGTTCAAAGATTGAAAGAAGAAGAGAAAGGTTTATGGAAGATATACGAAGAATTGAATAGAAAAAAAGACAAAAATAATTTAATTGAAATGAACTTACTGTTATTATAAGGAATGGATAGAGATATTTATGTCGTTGAGTGACGAATGAATAGATAGAAAGAGATACAACGAACATGGGAACCAATAACCATGTGAGAAGATCCTTCATCATTATTATCGATTGATGAAGAGATAGACGAAATACTTACCTTCGATCCAAAGATAACAGAGAATATTGATGCAGCTACGTAGAGACCAAGACAGATCTGAGTTGCTGTCTGGAAAGGGAAGAACCATTTTATTGTATGATGAATTGATGAAAGATGATCCCTCTCCTCCTCATCCATCCCTATCCAATTTCATACGGAGAAGTCATGGAAAATAGGTATAAGATGATGAATGATCAGTGTGTCTCAAAGCGAATGATAAATGAAGAGAGTGTATAGATTGAGTAGACAGTAATATATTACTCTCTTTGATCTACGTAAGAACTATGGTAAACATAAGGATGATCGATATTAAGAATAAACAAAAAATGCAAATAATTAATTAGCCCTTCGCCCGCCCCACATAATGTTGCTCTTCTTTTCCTGATACTATATTTTCACATTGGCTGATAAGTATATTTAAAAAAAATCTTTGTGTAGTATGAAATATCTATGTTCTTATTTTTTATAGAGAAGATTAGACATATTTTCTTAATTGCAATGGGATTGTAAGCAGATAAATATAACCCACCACAACGTGAACAAGTCCACATAGACACTTGTAGCGAGGATCTGAGAATGAAACAGGTCGAAGGGTTGACATCTAAATGAAGAGAAGTAGATAGTTAGAGAGCGGGTGAGAGACAATAAGTAGATGAAGTGAATGAGACTTTTGGGGGGGGGGGGGGGGAGGAAGATAGAAGGGTCGTGTGTTCCCTCCCCTTTCCCCTCTATCACAACTATGAAATATCTCGTCTCTCTTCGAGTCGCTAGAGGAGACATTTACTCCGCCCTCTCTCTCTCTGGAGAGCAATTCACAACGAGAGAGACGACGACTCAAAAGAGAAACCATCACAAATAATATCCCTTCCTCCAACCAATCTCTGTCCCATTTCGTTTATATTTCAACCATGTCAAGAATAGATGCGGAATGAAATCACCCTCCAATTGAGAGACTATTGCAGCTTACGGTAGCCAGAAACGCACACATCCTTTTTCTGTTCGAAAGCTTCTATTTCATCTAGACAAATATTTTAAAAAGTATCTAAGATGATCTTACTATAACATCACATAAAACGAAGGCCCGAAATACTGAATACTTGTCTAGCAGCTCTTTCTACGAACATGGTTTTAGCCTTTAGGGTCATTGGCCAAAGAGCTCCTAGAGGGTACTATCTATGTCGGATGAGAACCGACTGGATGAGAACCAAATTTTTTTTGAAAGTTCTAAACAACACAAACGGAGATTTTTTGTCGGTTCTCATCCGACATAGTACCCGAAAGAGCTTCATTTTTTACGGTGTTTTTTTTGGCATTTTTACTTAGTATGCTCCAGACGACGCCACTTTTTTAATACTAATGAAATAACTATATTTCAGTCATTCCGCAGGAAGAAAATGTTTTAAAAAATTCTATGTAACACACACACATATATATATATATATATATATATATATAACTGACCTAGTGTGCGCTATAACTCTGAAAAAATGCATACGGTAATAAACAGGTAGATTCAAGTACTGGCCAGGAGAATATTTTTGTTCATAAAATCGGTAACGAATGCCGACTTTAGCTAGCTTTAGCACGCTTCAATTTTTGTTGTTGTAACAACTTGTTGTTTTTTGTTCCGCGTTTGTGAAGTTAGTTGTGAAGTATTAAGGAAGTATTGCAATTTTATCAGGGATTGGTCACTGCTCCCTATTCTTTTCCGACACAGAAGCAAAATAGGAAATCAGAAAGAGTTATGCGGTCCCTACAGTTTGTGATTCCTCTATAGCACAGAGAAAGTGACTCAATCCAACAACTCTCCCGTCATTTTGCTCAACCATTTACATGCACCACTTCCGTTCCTTTTAGTTCATGTGAACGTTTGTGGATATATTAGCTCCGGCGCGGAGCGCCGGAGCAATTTGGGTACAGATTCGAAAAAATTCAACGTTATTTGAGGCCCACAACATGCAGAAAATAGCGCAAAATTTAGAATTTTATTTAACTTTAAAGTTTGTTCTTTTCCAGAATGCCAAAGAAGAAAACGGGTCAGCGAAAGAAGGCAGATAAACAGAAAGAAGTACAGAAAAAGATTCGATCTGGAGAGCGCGACTTAGCAGATCAACCATGTAATGCCCTAATGGTAAGAAATACTCTTTGCTATACAAATGCGGCATCGCGTCATCGTAATGGAGGTAGGTTAGATTGCGGTGCCTTATTGAAATATGATAGGGGTGGGTAACATGGTTTACTCTTTTTGATTCTGATGAATGTGATGATTTCCCTTCCTCTCAAATAATTCACACGTATATTCTATGAATCGCTTACTAAGGGTACGAATGGAAGCGCAAACGTCTTATGAATATGATAGTTGGTTGGATGGGGAAAGGGGGGACAGCTAGAATCCAACAGGGAACTGTTCTTCTAAGAGAAAAAAAGTTGGATTCATTACAATGGAAGGGACACTGTTTCGCTTGAATATTTAATTGAGGGTTGCGGCATGTGTGAAATCTATTTAAGACCTCAGATGAAAAATAACTTGTGTTCATATAGGGCTTAGTTGGAAACCTTGAGTGATTGTTATATTTTAAGAAGTGTTTGGAATGTGGAAACGAACAACGTTCTCGAGCCTTCTGTTACTTCTGTTCAACACTCAATAAATTGCCCGTGTGTGCTCAATGTGGGAAACAGAAGTGTATGGGAGGAGATTGTGTGGTCAAACACGTTGGTAAATTCACAACTGGTAAGTCCTTGTATTCATCTCTCACACTGACCTCTTTATCTTCCTCGGTATGGGAATGGTTGGTGCCATCTGTGACTTCTGTGAAGCATTCGTTTGTCATGGGAGAAAGTGTTTGACTACTCATGCCTGTGCTTGTCCTCTCAGAGATGCCGAATGTTATTCCTGTAAGAGAGGAATATGGGAATTAGGTAAGTTCTCCCCATCCCCTTCCTTCTCTTTCACTTACCATCACTTGATTCATTCAGGAGGTCGTTTCTATCGTTGTTCATTCTGTGGATATATGTTATGTGAGGACGATCAATTCGAACATCAAGCGAGTTGTCAGCAACTTGATTCTGAGAATTACAAATGTCAGTTTTTCAATTTATATTTCACATACGTAACGAGAACTAGCTGATCGTAATTGTCTTGCAATTGCAATATCGCACAATACGGGTGAATGTTAATGGTCTCTTTCTCAGGTGGATCATGTAATAGATTGGGACAACATACGTGTATGAGATGCAAAGTGTGCTTCTGTGAGGATCATGTGAGAAGGAAGGGAGTCAAGTATGATAAGGTCAGTGATAAATAGGATAGAAACTATTACTCCACTCGGTAATTCATACTGTTACGTTAAAGTTTCAACAAGAACTTTACAAAAAAATATAGCTGAAAATATTGGTATGAGTTGAGTAGTCTTACTCTTCCAAATAGGCAAAATAGACCGAGTTGTTGCGAGAATGGAAAAAAAAAGCTTCGTGAGACTGTAGGAGACTAGGATTATAATGATGAATTATTGGTGCTTTCCAGTAGTGATGTCAAATCAATTCTCAATTCTTTTCCTCTTTCTCCCCTTTCCTCCTTCTCTCATTCAATTCCGAGGCAAAGAGCTGATCGGTGATGCAAATCGACCCAAGTACTTGAGAGAGGGGAGAATGACCCCCAAGTACTTGGGTGAGAGTCAATTACTTGACTGAGTGAGAGAGGGAGGAGACACGGCCCTCTAGGAGCCGACATAGCACACAGTGAAAACGTCCGAAAAAATCAGGTTGAATCTCAGGCAAAATTGCGCAAATTCAAACTTTGGCTTGCCTGAATCAGGTTGAACCTGACCCCTATCACTGCAACTGCGTTTTTCCTCATCTGCAACCAGAAAAAAGTATGACATAGTTTCTGTGTTTAGCGGGAAAAAAGAGCAGCACAAGTTTCGCAGCTCAGCACGTTTTTCTCAGCCCTATGTTGGCTTCCCGGGGGCCGTGAGGAGAGAAGAGAATGACATGCAAATCAGAATTGGGCGGAATTGACTCTCACCCAAGTACTTGGGTCATTTGCATTTTCACTCTCACTGTCTGTCAATTCTTGACGAGAGAGCAGCGTCTCTCTTTCGTGAGATTCAAGTACTTGAGAATTGGAATTGTCTGGTCATCCCTACTTTCCAGTATGTAGATTGATTATCCTTCCCCATTCAGACATCTACAGTAATCCCATGTCCCAAATGTTCCCATCCAACAAGCGAGACCAAAGATTTCTCTGTGTCTGGTTAGTTATCTCTTTTATGTTTCTAGTATCATCTAATGTAAAATAGTCTTCATAATACGAATATAATAATGGGATAATCATTGTATAATGTAATGATTATAATCATCAGCTCGTCGTCATGCATTCGGAAGACAGAGACAGGAAGATGATGATGATGAAGGAGGATTCTCATATGGAGGATATAATGGAGGAGGAGGAGGATATTATGGAGGAACTAATGAGTATGCATTCACGATAGTCATTACTTTGTCCATACTTTAATAGGCGATATTCATTTTTGTATATTCTTCTTTTCTCATCTGCTCTTTTATCACGAAAATATATTTTGCAGAGAAGAAGACGATGAGGAAGATGATTCAGATGATTATGATTATGAAGATGAAGATGACGAAGAATCGAGTGAAGAAGATGAGAAGGAATAATGAAGAGAGAGAGAGAGAGAGATCTCTTCCATTGAATACAATTGTTGAATCACTTGTAGAGATCATTCAACCCTATGTTGTGATAATATTTGTTGATAAATTTTTAATAAGATAATACACTGAGTACAATCTGAATCAGCGATATTTATTTTAAAGGAAAGTTAGTAATTTCTAGATTTACTAAAAGTCATAAGCTTTTTGCTTTAGAGGTTGTTTTCGGCGCTCATTTTTTGCAGGAAGTTCGCCGTCCCGGATTTAGGGCGATTACGCACATAAAAAATTATAGGTCCGTAGGTGGATTTTCGAGAAATACACCAAAAACATGTGCCACACTTTTCAAACCCACATAATTGTGCTTTCCACTTTTCAAATCTTGCTCAAATTTTGATAACTTGTGTTGATGTTGGTCTAGAATCGATTGAAAACATAAAAACATATAGGAATGTAGGTGAATTTTCGAGAAAAGTGTCAAAAACATGTGTCCGTGTGTTCAGAAATTTTTGAAATTTTAAGTCCTACCGTAATCCTCTTTTTTCATTTTTCATTTTTTCCTTTTTTCGCCAAAATTTTTCGAACGCATTTTAATATTCCTTTTTTGTGATAATTAGGTGTAACTCGATTTTAGAAAATTTATGAAAATGTTATTGGTGATTTTCCATGGCGGAGTGGCTAAGGGGCGCGCTTTGAATGCGATTACTTGGGGGCTTGGGGGCCTCGAGCCTCCCCACGACGGGGCGAAGCCCCGTCTCTTCTTAGCTCCACTTTTTTGACCTGGGGCTAAAAGCTGAATACATTCTAAGCGATAAATATTCTAAGCGATAAATATTACCCCCCAAAAAAACTAGCGGACGTAGTCCGCTAGTTTATTATTATTCGATCTTCTGATGACTTTAAAAAATATGTTAGTGTAGCTATCAAACTATTTTTAGTATCATTACTAGAATATTCAAGCATCAACACTGGTCCTATATTGTGTTATTATTTTCATTTGCATGATCTTATCAGGATCTCCCGTTGTACCTTGTGGTACATTCTCTCAAAGAGTGACACTCTTGTAGTCAGGGAGAGGGAGAGGAAGAGGGAGAGGGAGAGGGAGAGGGAGGGGGAAGGAGGGGGAAGGGAAGGTAGTCAGTTAGTTGTTCTCTTCTTTCGAATGGATCAACTTTGTCTCGTCTGTTCTTCTCCCACTAAACATGCTCATCTTTCAGTTCTCATCTGTAGAGCCTGCAAGATATTCTATAGGTACTCATCTTCAATATGTGCACTTTTTCCTATTGATTATTTTTTTCACGTGACCAAATTCAATGTTAATAGCCAATCACTATTGAAATTGAAGGAGATCTGAAAAGAGGAAACGTCCGCTTATATGCAGATCGAATAAGGGAAAATGTAGTGAGTGATTGAGAATTTACATTGATATGACAGTGATAAGGGAAGATTTGAGGAAAATCTCCCCGCTGCAAGAAATGTCGATATGCTCAAATTGATGGATTAGTGAATGGAGTATCTGATTGGAAAGAAGGTCATCAAAATGAAGGAGAAGGAAAGGAATACTCTGAGAGCCCATCAACATCCAATGAAGAAACCACTTCATCTCAGTTAGTTCAATCAATTACGTTGTGAAAGTGGACGGTGTCTTTATGTCAGCATCACAAGTCTTATCAGCACTGAATCATTAGATGATCGACTTTGCCTATTGGAACAAGTCAGATTCAGTTATCGGTGAGAGTAATTCCTGTCTTACAATTTGTGCAGGTTTTAAAACTCTCTTGGATATAATTTTACGGAGAGAAAAAAATGAGATTCGGCCAATTAATTATGTTAATTTAAGTACAATTTCTTTGTCTCGCCGAGCAGCGGAATTGATTGAATTGCATCCAGGAAGACATCCAATCTGTTCATTTCATCATCAACATGTAGACCATTACTCTCATTCAATTCCATTCAATCTCAATCTCAGCCTCTTAAACCAGCTACAATCACTTCTCTCAATTACACAATGAGATTACTTGTCTCTGCTCTTTTTGAATTTGCCTCCAATTTATTCGAAGAATTTGCCCATCTTTCGTTGCAGAATAAGGTGAGTTTTTATATGGAGTGAGCAGATAATTCACAATTAATTAAGTGGTTTCTTATAAAGAATTTCCATCATCCCTTCTGGACTCTTGAATCGGCATATCGAGTACTCACTCAATTTCCACATCTCAATAACTTGTAAGTATTCCTGTTCTTTTGACTCTTCTATTTCCTTCCTTTCTAGTCATTTCATGAGTCTTACAACGTATCTGAATGACACGAGTGCAGGAGGATTCATGAATCTCGCACCGAGGACACCACGGGCTAAGGATGATGCAAGAGAGTAAGAGGACGGAAGGGGGATGGGGGGGGGGGGGAGGGGAAGGGGATTAACTTCCCCTCTTTAGTCTTCTTCGATGCTTCCTTCGTTATGATACTCGAATGGGGCAAAATGCAGTGAGGAAAGCAAAGATTTGCGAGGAGGAATTCCTCGCCCTTCTTATATTGGCATTCTGGAATATCGGTGAGATTTGATACATGCCCCCTTCCCATTCTTAGCGATTCATGAGAAAGTCTCTATGAGAAGGTCTCTGAGAAGGACCCATCTTTAAAAAGAATGAAGGAGTAGATATCACTTGTTTAGCGGGTTCCCGCAAGATTAATTGAATGGTAAACACGACATTCGAGGGGGGGGGGTCTGTGAGAAGAATGAGGAGAAAAAGGTTATATTCAGAGAACACAACAATTGACGATTCTCTTATCTCTCTGGGAGTAAAATATCGAGGAAGAATAATGAAAGAACTTCAAGATTTTTATCGAAGAAAAGGAACAGAAGAAGAATGTGCGAAAAGAATCGGAGAATTGATGGGAATTGTCGTTGTATTGCAGGTTTCATTATTTCATGCATAGACATATTCCTTAATTTGAGGATCTCTCTTTCATTATGCCGATGAATCTTGAAATGTTTCGTCTTCTTAACGTATTTGATGACAACACGACAATGTATCAATTGACGAAGAATGGAATTCCCGAAGTATCGAGAATGAAATCAGACGAAGAATCGGTGTATGCAGAAGAAGAAACCATCCTATCTCTTCATTATTAATATCGTTATCGTATCACCATAATTTTCACTTATTGTGGGTATTGCGGCCACGCAATCTGATCTGTTTTCTGCAGAGAAGGAAGTATGCATGTGATGCAATGTTCTTCGCTTACAATTTTGTTATCCTCCCCTCATTCTTGTATCAAACTGTCTATAAACTGTGGCGAGACGATTACGAATACAAATTGAGTGCTGTTTTACCAGTATTATATTTTGAAATCAACAAGTAAATTGATAGTTGTGATATGTACACGGTAAGTAAATATTCCGACAACAAAACAATTGATAAAAACATCATGTTTTAAAACATGATATTTCAAATCAAGTCTTAGTGACAGAATAGAGAAAAGTGTCTTCATATATTATATTATGTAGTCTGAGCATTTCCAATTTAAACGGCATCGCCTCTGCTGTGATCTTAAATTTAAAATTATACAATAAAATTATATGATATTATCATGTATTTGCGCTCATCAAAAACGCGTCGATTTTTCAGTACTTTGTAATTCTAAATAAAAATACGATACTGACCTGGAAAAGGTTGTAATAGCCAGTAATTCTCCCAATCTTGGCGCATACTCAGTCATTCCCTTTCTCTTATAACTCTCTTCCAATTCGTTTAGAACTTTTCTTTTATTCGTTTCTCCTATTGCCATCAAATGAGGATCCGCTTCTGTGTTTTCTGAAATGAAATTACGAGTTTATCTGAGATTCGATTCAGTAGTATAACTGAATTAATTAGAGTTGTTAAAATGAATGACGATAAAGGCAGACCAAGATTCCAACAGCAGAGTACAAGAAGAGATAGGAATTCATCTTCCGAAGGTTTTAATCTTGCAATGGAATCTCTGCATCGATGGACGTCACCAGTCAAATGGAGACTCAGATATCTACACATTATTAATCAGATATGCCTACGATAAATGACAAGCTGTTATTTTCAACAAACTTCTTTGAATCAGATCGAATTGAATCTGCCATTGGACCAACGAAATCTCCCGTTGTTTCTTCAGTGAGATATGTTGTCTGACTCATAAACAATCTGAAATTTGTTCATTGATTGACGAAGAAAAATGAAGGAAAAATTTACAAGGAAGTAATTACATTGGTGGAGTATCGGAGAAATCTTTGAATACTCGATACGCGGATTCGAGAGAGAAGAAAGAATACTTGAAGTTCTTTAGCAGAAACCACTGAAATAAGCTGAATTATTTAAATTGATTTTTTTTAAATTCAAGAACCTTTTGTTGAAATGAAAAGGCCGTGAATTCTTCAAAGGCACAAGAACAGAAGTCAAATAAAGAATTAACTAGTGAGCGAGAAGTTATATTTGTCGTTGTGAGAGTAGCAGGAATAAGGGGCTACAATTATAGTTCATAATTAGGTGAAACAAAGTGAAATCATACGAATGTTCCGTTGAATGTGAGAATTGGATGTAGATTAGGATGAAGAGAAGTTAATTCCGTTTCACGACGAGACATAGCCATCACACTGGAAGATGAGATGAGATGGAAGGAAAAGATGATGGACAAAGATTTAGATGAGAATAGTCTGATCAATTAAATGGAATACTTTACTTACCTATAACTGTATCGAATCCGATTGAGAAATGAATTACCCCCATTGAAATTAGGAGAACAAACTAGTCGACCAATTCTGAGAGAATTTATGAATGATAGTAAGTAAGAGGAATAGAGAATACCTCGGTGCACATTGATTATTCAATGGAGATAATTGAAATAAAGTATCCAAATGATCGGATTGACTTGTCGATGGAACAGAGTCAATTTCTGTCTGATAATGCGAAGAATCGAAAACTTATCAATAGAGAAGAGAATAACTTACTGATGACTGCTCATATTTATCTCTTTTCTCTTCTTTAAGGGAAGAATTTCCTTGCAGTAGACGAGTTATGTGATTGAATCGACAATGTTTACATTTATGGGCTGAAGGTGTAATGGATCAGTCGGGGAGGGGGAGAGAGAGTCACTAACAGCAATTATTAGTGCCTGCTCTACACACTCTCGGTCGTTTCTTTTGTTGTGCTCGACTGAAAATATGAATTATTTGAGGGATGAAAAAGGAAAGAAAACAAAAAATGAAAAATGACCTGTAAAATATCTTGCACGCCCGGCATAAGAGGATACCCAAATGGGCATGTTTAGTGAGAGATGAACATACGAGACAAATATGAAGTTTAGATGAGGAATGAGACATTGGAGAGGAAAGAAGAAGAGAAAGATCACAAGGGAAAGAGAGAGAAGAGATTAGAACACAAAAGAAACACAGATGGAGAGAGATAGTGAGAGAGTCAGAGAGACACAGAGAGAAAGAGGGGTGTCCAGTGGGTAAAATGATGAGTGAGAAGAAGGAACGGAGTGTGACTAGCCTTCCTACTACAAACTACAAATATCACGCTACCTACATATAAATAACCTTTGTTATAAGTCGTATGTAAATTTTCCTCCGTGTATAAGAACAATTCATGCAATTTAACTCTAACTTTTAATTTTTTCTTATTGTGTTGAAACCGTTACAACCAGTAGATACAGCTGTCTGATCTATTCGAATAATTAAATATTGTTTATTACTCTAGAGTAAGCAGTATCGGATATGCCTTACCACACGCTCCATTTTACACGTCAATTGATGAAATGACGTCTCTAACTATAATATACATCTATTGAATAAATGAAGCAGCAACGTAACAATGAAATAAATAGTAAACGAAATGGTAATTTAGTCACCAAAGGGAAGGCAAAGTGAAATAATGACAAGAAAGAACATTGGTTTGATGGCAGTTAATATTGGTGAGATCAATGGAGTGGAATTTGACAAGAGTATTTGAGCCACTGGAAGAAAGTAAAAGGCAATATTACGAATGAATGGTCGATCGATAATAACAAATACTTAGCAGAAATAAAAACGGTAAACGTATTGTACATGTGATGAAAATTATCTAGCGATAACTGTGTTATATTATTTAATAGCAGGATAACCAATGTCGAGATTGGCTATAATTAGAAGATGAAATAGGAATATAAAATGAGAACTCACTTGGATTATACGAATAAGCACTTCTATAACCACCCATTATTCCCTTCGAAGATACTCCATTAGCATACACTGAGGGAACATCTTTAGCTGAAATTATCAATTGCTTATTTATCAAAATGTGAAAAGTAAATCATACGTTGACGGTGTCCATTCAATGGCATCTCAATTGCTTCAATCTTGTACCATCGAGATATTCCAGTGAGAACATTTGTGTCTCAAATAACAAAATGAACAATGAATATTCCATTGATAATATAACCATTCAAACTGATGATAACTTGTCCGAGCGAATTATTCTCCGAGAATTTATCATAGTCCCAAATTGTAAATTCGAGATTCATTCGAGGAAGAGAAGACCAAGGAATATCGTATTCAACCAACTTAAAATAATACTTTAATTTAATTTGCTTCAAATAGTGAACAAACTTGATTCCATTCTGGATCACAAGATGAAGGAACAAATCGAGTTCGTCTTTTATTCGAAACCCTTCAAATAAATGTAATCACTAATTTGGAGTATTTTGACTCACTTTCTTCCAGGGAGTAATATATTTTGACGAATGGGTTTGGAGCAGCATGACCTCGAGATGAATCACGAGCCTGAACATGAGGATACCATTGGTTCAGCCCGTCCCCCCTCCCCTACCCTTCCTCCCCTTCCCCTCCCCTACCCTTCCTCCCCTTCCCCCTCCCCTACCCTTCCTCCCCTTCCCCCTCCCCTACCCTTCCTCCCCTTCCCCCTCCCCTACCCTTCCTCCCCTTCCCCCTCCCCTACCCTTCCTCCCCTTCCCCCTCCCCTACCCTTCCTCCCCTTCCCCCTCCCCTACCCTTCCTCCCCTTCCCCCTCCCCTACCCTTCCTCCCCTTCCCCCTCCCCTACCCTTCCTCCCCTTCCCCCTCCCCTACCCTTCCTCCCCTTCCCCCTCCCCTACCCTTCCTCCCCTTCCCCCTCCCCTACCCTTCCTCCCCTCCCCCTCCCCTACCCTTCCTCCCCTTCCCCCTCCCCTACCCTTCCTCCCCTCCCCCCTCCCCTACCCTTCCTCCCCTCCCCCCTCCCCTACCCTTCCTCCCCTCCCCCCTCCCCTACCCTTCCTCCCCTCCCCCCTCCCCTACCCTTCCTCCCCTCCCCCCTCCCCTACCCTTCCTCCCCTCCCCCCTCCCCTACCCTTCCTCCCCTCCCCCCTCCCCTACCCTTCCTCCCCTCCCCCCTCCCCTACCCTTCCTCCCCTCCCCCCTCCCCTACCCTTCCTCCCCTTCCCCCTCCCCTACCCTTCCTCCCCTTCCCCCTCCCCTACCCTTTCTCCCCTTCCCCCTCCCCTACCCTTCCTCCCCTTCCCCCTCCCCTACCCTTCCTCCCCTTCCCCCTCCCCTACCCTTCCTCCCCTTCCCCCTCCCCTACCCTTCCTCCCCTCCCCCCTCCCCTACCCTTCCTCCCCTACCCTTCCTCCCCTTCCCCCTCCCCTACCCTTCCTCCCCTTCCCCCTCCCCTACCCTTCCTCCCCTTCCCCCCCCTACCCTTCCTCCCCTTCCCCCTCCCCTACCCTTCCTCCCCTTCCCCCTCCCCTACCCTTCCTCCCCTCCCCCCTCCCCTACCCTTCCTCCCCTCCCCCCTCCCCTACCCTTCCTCCCCTCCCCCCTCCCCTACCCTTCCTCCCCTCCCCCCTCCCCTACCCTTCCTCCCCTCCCCCCTCCCCTACCCTTCCTCCCCTCCCCCCTCCCCTACCCTTCCTCCCCTCCCCCCTCCCTACCCTTCCTCCCCTCCCCCCTCCCCTACCCTTCCTCCCCTCCCCCCTCCCCTACCCTTCCTCCCCTCCCCCTCCCCTACCCTTCCTCCCCTCCCCCCTCCCCTACCCTTCCTCCCCTCCCCCCTCCCCTACCCTTCCTCCCCTCCCCCCTCCCCTACCCTTCCTCCCCTCCCCCCTCCCCTACCCTTCCTCCCCTTCCCCTCCCCTACCCTTTCTCCCCTTCCCCTGCTCACTTTTAATCCTCTCGCAGAAAGAACTCTAACAATAAGTCTCTGAGACGGATGCTCATATGAAAGAGACAATTGAATATGCCCGAGTGAGTCCTGAGAAGGAGAAACCAATTCATTTATATTTATTATCTATACAAACCAGGCTTCGAACAGCCGAATTGTGATGATGTCCAATAGAAGAAAATCCATTGACTGGAGGATAAATATCGAAGACCGGAGAAGCAAAATCCTGAAGAGAAGAGAGGAAATGAGAGAGACGGAGAATGGAAAAGATACGTCATAAGATAAATGTCCAATTGAATGACGATGTGAATGAATCTTCGATCGATGTTGTGGAATCGGAGGAGGACGCTCGGGTGAAAAATCTGAAGAGAATTGATTGAGAGAGAGGAAGGGAGGGAATAAACCTCTCGATTTGAATGCAGGAAGTGTATCATATGGACGATCTTCGTAATGATGAGAAGAAGGAGATGAATAATCAAGTAGATCACAATGACTGATTTATTTCTTTGAAATTGTTTACTAATGATATAATGAATACCTCTTGATAACAATTTCGACTTCCCCCGTTGATGAATTCACTATTCTTTCAACGTCTTCAAATGTTTTTCCATTGAGAAGAATTCCATTCCATTCTAGTACTTGATCACCTTCACAAATCAGGATTAATTGAACACAATTTAATTGAACACATTTAATTTCTTCTCACCTTCATTAATCTGTCCAAGAGTATTACAGTTTCGAGCAGAATTAACAGCAGTTACAAATGTTCCCAATTCTCCGTTGTTCATTTTCTTCCCTCCGACCACTCGAATACCAAGATCTCAAATGGAAATATCAATTCATCTTGTCTTCAATCAAATGATTCACTCATTCCTATCCTCACCATTGTAAATGTTGTGATCTTTGTACTTCCTCAATAGAAGTAATCTCTTAAGGTTTCCTTGTCTTTTCGTCGTTGTCGCTCTTCGATAAGCCGATTCGAATCTTCGTCTTCCTCCCGACACAGAAATTACGTCGTCTGTCGATGCCTGACCATTACAAGAGTTATTTTGAACATTGACAAAAATAACTTACAAAAGTTGTCTGTCTTTTCTGTCTCCCGAGAGTATTAAAGAGTTGCTGCTGATTGAATGATGTTGCAGCTGAAATTAAATAGTCAATCTCTCTCTCCTCCCCCGCTTCCCCTCTCTCCCTCTCCGCTTACCTTCTCCATTCTCCCTCGATTGGTTATCGTAGAATCGAGAGGTCATTGTTGAATATGGAGTGGAAATCACGTTATTGTTCGCACGATTATCTACAAATTTAAGAATTTCATTCGACAATATTATTGAGTTTTTTTTATGAATTCGATATGGTACTTATCGTCTTCTCCGGTGGATACTGTGGATAGAATACATGGAACAGAGAGCGAGAGGGGGGATGGAGGGAGTGGGATAGGACAAGAAAAGTAGTGAATGTAATAGAGATAATAGAAGAATGGGCTGGACTGAATGGAGAAAGGGAAGAAATGCAGCCAGAAAATAGAAGAATGAAGGGAATAGAAAGAGAAGGAATTGCAATAAATACATAATAGAGTGATACTATTCATACATAAAACCATTTCTATCCAACAATATCGAGCGTGCCTATCTAAATGTGTCGAGATATCACCTTCCCACCATTCTCTCCTAATTTCTCTCATTATTTTTCTATATTTCGTTCTCTTTTCTCATCATAACATTCACCGTCCAGTATGGTGCAAATATATGGCAAGAAAAATCAAATGGCCATTTAATTAGCTTGAAGAATGGCATGTGATTTTTAATTTTTAATTTTGGATGATTTTTTTTCCGTTGGAGAGCCAACTAGTTGCCAAATAATGGGGTGCGTCATTTTATAGCTCACGTTTTAGAACTTGGTCATTCTAGATTTCTAAATCGCGGAATCTTGATTAACACCCCCTTTTCAACCTTCTCATATAAGTGTCTGACCAACTGAGATATCATGAGAAACAGGGTTACACGTTCGGGATCGGTAATCCCGAGAATGTCGGTAATACCGACCTTTTTTCTCTAGACTCTCTCGCTCGCGCGCTCTATTTCGCGCGCTATTTTTCTCTAACCGTCTGACGCGAGAGGGGTCAGTAATACCGATACCGAACTTGCAACCCTAATGAGAAATAAGTAGCGGATACGTCAATCTAGAACTCACGATTTTGAACTGTTCACGAGTTTCTCAATTCTAAAACGCGAGTTTTAAAATGACAACCCTCCCCTAATAATAAACGTATGATGTCTCATCAAGTACCTATGTATTTGTTCGTTTTTTTTACAATTTTCTATCGCGAAAATTGATTAGAATCAGTTTGGCAGCAAACAATTGCTTACAATAAATACATAACAGAGTGATACTCTGAACTTGTTAGTGTGCTATTATTTCGCAAGGAAATAAAGTGAGTATGAATGAATCAATCATCATGTATGATTGGAATGTCTGTAATAAGAATTCATGTCATCCACATTCAGACAAATTGAATAGAAGTAATATTCAATCACTCACAACCATTACGATTTTAGATGCTCGTTGATTCAATTTTACTGTGGACTGGTCAGACAGAAGAGAAATATCCCCTCCAAGTTGAGTTCCATCTGTGAAAATCTAACGGCGCTATGTAATCAAAATCGAATACCTACTTTATTGTAACTTTAATTCTCGACTAGACTTTGAAAAGGAACTAGGAACTAGTTTTTTTGTCAAATCGCGAGGGGACTCTCCTCATTCCGCTCACTCTTCCTCGAGTGGGGCACTTCATTTGACTAGTAAGGAACTAGTTCCCTAGTTCTTTTTCAAAGTCTATTCTAGACACATTGAATAAATCCTCCTTGATATATTTGATTCTCAGTCTCTCAGATAATATTATGACCATTTGATTTGTGTGAAAATATCTTGCACAATACTGTATTTGCGATGTGTTGTTAGTGGATTGTCTTCATTCATATTTAATATCATCGAACAGGTAAAAGACAATGCGAAAGGAAAGAATGGATGGGAGAGATAGAAAGAATGGAATGAGAAGGGCAGTATAATGAGATCATTCACAGTTATTGATAGGAATAGGGAGAAGAGAATTGTTTGTATCGATGAAGAGAAAGACCCGAAGAGAATTGAAACTACCAAGTACATATAACTGAATAAATAAGTATGAATATCTATGTTCCATCAAGAAGGAATGAGGGAGATTCGAGTAGATTCGCACCACAGTATCCACCACTATGAGATCGATATCGATTACCATAGTATCGATCCATATATGCTGAAGGTACTCCGCCTATAACAAACTCATTTTACACATTTCATAAAAAATATTTAAAAAAGAAAAAAATGTATTACCTTGTGCACGTCTTCTTCCAGCTGATTGATATACTCTCGATAACAAATCTTCTTCTCCATTCAAATTTCCATTCGACCAACTTCGATTGGGATTCCCGAGAGACGAAGGACCAAGATACGATGACTCAATTAATGGTTGAGAGTATCCATGACCAAGGGAATGAGAGGGAGGAACAGTGTACGTGGAGTGAGAGGGAGGGACGGCATAATTGGATGGATAGAGAGCTGTTGATCTCTCCATTGATTCTCCCGTTGTCCATGTTTGAGGAGGAGCTAATTCTCGATGAAGATTACCATAATCAAGAGAATGGTAAGAAGGACGAGCTCCATAGTTTGATTCAGATCGAGAATATACATGAGATGAAGAATAAGGATCAGAGATTGGAGTCATAGAAGGAGGTAGAGAAGATGGAATTGATTGAGGAGGAAGAGTCGAATATGGAGTATATTGAGAATATATTGGATTAGATGGATTGGATGGAGGTATTGAAGATGATGAGTAGTATTGTTGAGATAGAGAGGGATCGTATACTTCTCTCTGTATGGGAATAGATGATGTAGAGATATTAACAGGAGGAAGAGTTGGATCGAATGAAGATCTTCCAATTGGAAGAGTAGATGATGGATCAAATGAAGATCTTCCAATGGTCGAATCACCGAATTGACGTGATAGATAATTAGCATATTGTGATATCATATCCGTCGATTGTCCAGTTGGTTCATATGGAGTAGAAAGAAGAAGTCGATCAGAATCTATTCCCATTTGATCAAGATAACCGAGACTTCTTCGTAGAGAATGAGATGGAATATTTGAAGTGCGTGTAATATCGTCGTAGACCATCGAATCATCTCCATATAAATCATACAAACTTCTTGATGTGGGCAATGGATTAGGTCTTGATCCAAATGCTTCTTCATAATCAACTTGAATATGCGGACCTCCTCCTCCTCTTCCTTCTCTTCCAAATCCTCTTTCGAGATTCCTCGGAAGTGATCCATATTGATAAGGATAAGATGAATTATATCCTCTGAATGATTCTCCTTCTCTATGAGTATAATCTCCAATTGATCTAGGTGATATATGTCTCATTCGAGGTACACTTCCATAATGATTAATTCCTCTTCTTCCATTATAGATATCATCTCCATATAATCGATATCTCTCTCTTCTCTTTCGATCCAATTCATCTAATATTTGTATTCTTCTTGTTTCTCTTGATAAAGCATCGTCATCATTCGATAGATTCAAATGTTTCCTTGCAGTAGACGATCTAACTCGAGATCCCATTTCTCTCAATTGACGATCGTATTCTTCGAAATATCTTCTTGTTGCATCAATGAGATTATCAGTCTTCCTTCTTCTTTCTTCATCATTATCCATTTCTCTTTCGTGTCTAACTTCTCTTTCCCTTTCTCTACTCTCCCTTTCATCATCATATCTTCTCAATCGAATAGGAGATTCTTTCAATTGTACTTCAGTCTGAGTTCCTTCTGATTTCATCCATGAGATTCTTCTTGGTTCATCAGAATGAGATCGATATTCTGTTCCTCTTCTCCATTTCTCATCTTCTCTCCATAATTCGGCTCCCTCAGTGGATACAACAGCTTCTCTCTTCGTTTCCATTGTACTTCTTGGTTCGGGTGGTGGCATTTCATATCGAGTGAATGAAGATGGAGTTATTCTTGCTCCTTCTACTAATTCGACAGGTAATAAACAAGGGATGACCTTGGGTAATTCATCCTCTCTTGGTTGAGGGAGAAGTCCCGTAACAAGCATCTTTTGTACTACATACTGTCTCTGATTAGCTTCTATCTCACAAGCTTCTAGACTTTCTTTCCTTCGATTAACAGCCTCCTTCAATTCCTTCTTCAGTTTCACTCTTGCAAGAGTCGATGGAAGTTTAGAGACGGAAGAAGGGGATCGATAGTGTTTACCAACCATAGAGATTGGTTGACGAGGAGAAAGAAGAGTTGTTGCGCGGGATGACTTGGATGGAATAGATGGAGATTGGAAGGGAATTCCAGGTTGAATACAAGGATTTCCTCCATAGGAAATAGTGGAAGAAGCGGATGAAGGACGAGATGGATCATGGAAGGATCGATTAAGGGAATGATGAGAGAATGAATCAATTCCATCGGATGGAATGAATGAGAAATGATGAGATGTCGGAATTGACGATGATGTGACACCTCCATTCAATTGAGGACCCATTGAACTTGTCATGTATATTGGAGCTGTTGGACGAGAGAATGAAGTGGATGATGATGATGGAATGATTGGACGAATGGAAGAGGATGAAGATGAGAGAATAGGACGAATAGAAGATGATGTGATAGGAGGAGGAATTTGAGGCAGCTTTCGTCTTCCCATTTCTGATTGAGATGAAGCTGCCAACCATTCAGCATCATCCTGAATACAATTTAATTAATTCATTATATAATACGAAAATTCATTAAGGAATTGAATAGGATTGGGATGAGCGAAGACACTTTTTTTCTATTAAGAATTTCAAAAAGTCAATTTTTCAATGAGCATTTTCTCGTTCTGATCATTTTGTAATAGGAAGAAATCTCATCGTTTTCCATGTGGACACGCGGAGATTTGCAATAATTTCACTGCCAGGCGCGGTTTTGTTAAAGTTTCACGTTGGTTTGACATTAAAAAATCCGAAATAATTCGGAAAAGTTAGAGCAAGATAAATGTACTTATTCCAAAGAATGAATTCGTCAATTCCATTTAGCCAAAAGCTTGTCTATAGTTATAATTTCATCACAAACAAGATGGATACTCCAAAAATAGAAGAACAAATAGTAATATACTTTCTCTCTCTCTATGGAAATAAATGAAAGAATGAGGATGAGATTGAATGTTGTTGAGCATATTCTAGGGATGACCAGACAATTCCAATTCTCAAGTACTTGAATCTCGCGAAAGAGAGACGCTGCTCTCTCGTCAAGAATTGACAGACAGTGAGAGTGAAAATGCAAATGACCCAAGTACTTGGGTGAGAGTCAATTCCAACCAATTCCAATTTGCATGTCATTCTCTTCTCTTCTCCCTCTCTCACTCAGTCAAGTAATTGACTCTCACCCAAGTACTTGGGGGTCATTCTCCCCTCTCTCAAGTACTTGGGTCGATTTGCATCACCGATCAGCTCTTTGCCTCGGAATTGAATGAGAGCAGTAGGAAAAGGGAGAAAGAGGAAAAGAATTGAGAATTGATTTGACATCACTAGCATATTCAGTTTGTTTCTTCCATTTCTCTCCTTTTTCCGTCAATTGAGTACGAGTATACAAAGTACATATCTCTCAGTCTTTCTACCTTCAGTCTCTATTGAAGAGATAGAAGACAGAGGATGGAGGATAGAAGAGAGAAGAAGAGAAAATGGAGAGAAGAGGACGAAAATCGAAGAATACTGAAAGAGAGAAAGGAAGAAGAATGCATAGAGAGAGGAAAAGATAGAAGAGAGACTAGTGAAGGGCCGAAGGAAAAGAGGAAGCAAGTGTCATCCTTTCCAAAATGGAAGAGAAGAAACGAAAAGATTCAATCCTCACTCTTCTTCTCTATCTCGTATCTATCTATTTCTGTTAGAAATATGAATATAACAATTCGAAATGAGGGACGAGGGACGGGGTGATTCTATCTCTCCGAATCATGAAAAATTATTATGTGAAATGAGGACGTGTTACAGATTAAAAGATTGAAATATGCCTTCACATGACAAGAAAAATGAAAACTCCATACTCATCCCAATCCATATTTCAATATGTACAAGTGCAACATTAAATGAAAAATGAAATAAAAACGAACCGTTATGGAAGGAGATCATTGTATGGGGGACTCTACTCTCTTCTTACTACGAGTACTGAGAGAGGAAGAGGAAGGAGGGAGAGTACTTCTCCCCCTCTTCCCCCCCTCCCCTTTCCCCCCTCTCTCTACAACTCATCGACTCTCTTCTTCTATGTCTAGTCAATGGAGCAACGAGAAAGATTCTCTCTTTCTCTCTTCAACAGAGTCCTCCACTCTCCCCCTCATGATACCTCAATTTCCCATCCAAAACAACTCTCGCTTCAATAGTTGGTGTGAATACAAAACTACAATGATCTCCTTCCTTTCCAACTGGTTCGAAAAGGCCAAAATAGGCGAAATAAGTAAAGAATACCTCTAACTGCTTAATCCAATTGTATTGGAATGCCTTATCAGGGAAGAATGGAAGAGCGTGAGAAGGAGATGAAGATGTACAAGTTGTGATTGGTTTAGAAGAAGAAGGAAGACCAATCGATGAAGTTGTTACTGTTGATTCAATTGTAGAATGAACTGTTAACTGAAATTATGCAAGATTAGAAAAAAGGAATGAATGTAATACAAACGATACTTTTTCATTCATTCTATTCTCCACGTCAGTCGATTCCGTATTCTTCACGAGAGAACTGAGTGCGGTAGTATCTACAATAGAGAGGGTTAGCGCAATGTTATGGTTTATAGATAGTATATTTTATCAATCTTCCAAGTTTGATTCATATCTGTATGCAACTTAGAAATCATCGATTCTAGTTGTGTCCTGGGGTGAGCATGTGGAAATCACAAGAATCCTCTCAAAGCACGGGAAACAATTATTGTCGCTCGCAAAAATATGGTCGAACCAAAACTACTACGTTTTAACATCACCAAATCTACATATTTTAGCATAGGAATACCAGTTTCTTTCCTCGAGCGGCAATATTTTTTTAGTGAAATACCTGAGACTCAAATCAGTTTCAGCGAGTAGATTCCCCAATACTTCCACATTTATGTTTTTTTTTTGTTTCACCACTGATTTGAAATATGGTATCATAAATATTTTGATTATTCATTCCGTATTCAACAGTTTTTAGTCTTGACTGTGAATAGTTCTTACCTGATTCTTTTTCTTGAATCGCACTTTTCCCATTCTTCTCCTTCGATTGAATAGCGAATCTTGTGAACTCATTTTGTTTTCCCATGGAAGAAGAGGAAATAATTGGGTCGATTGGATCAATTATCTTCTTTTCACATTGTAATATCATCGCTGGACTTCGTTTGAGTCTACAAATTAATATCAGATTAATCAATAGTTTATTTATAATATGAAGAGTAAATATTAGGTATGGTAACAGCATACTTTGAGGGGCTACTTGGTGATTCATCGCTCGAAATGTCTCCACTATTTGGAATTAAAAATGACGGTGATGTGGAAGTTCCAAGAATATCTGAATCAACGTATTCATTTCCCTCTTCTTATCTTCTCTGTACCATTCGCCAATCCGATGAAAGAAGAATCGTCATAGAAAAGAAGATTTGGTTTACTGTCTGAACTCTCATTCCGATAAACTGTATCGAACTGAAGAATTGATGTTGAAGGGAGGGGAGAGGAGGGAAGGGGAAGGGAGGGGCCCTTATAAGGGGAGAGAGGGTAGGGATCATTCATACTCACCAATCGATCACTATGGTCGATCACATCACTTAGTTCAGTTACTGCACTCATTTGTAGTGAAGGATCGATGATTCGTTCTGACAAATCTAAGATATTTCAATCATTTTTTCAATATGAACTATAGATTAACCTTTAGTGACAGCAGCCATTGTAGATGTGAATGATGATGGAGGAATGGTAACTACAGAAGAAGAAGAGGACGAAAGAGTAGAGAAGGAAGGTAGATCGAATAATGTGTAATTAGAATCTCCCTTTGATGAAGTTGATGTTGAAGCTAAATGAAGAGAATAGTGTAAGTGATAATATCAACTTCACTCTACCATTTATTCTATCAGAATCAATTTTGTTCATTTCTGTCGTTGTTTTTGTTTGAGCACGAGGAAGTGAAGGAATTGTTGAACGAGCGATTTCTCAAGGATATGAATACACTGGACATTCTCTTCGTATCACAAACCTTTTCCTCCTTTTGCCTTTTCAATATTCTTCTTTTCATCTTTGTGTTGTTGTTCATAGAAAGAGAGAATTGCTTGAGTAGCAGCTGCGGCCGTTCGACGACCTTTCTCTCGTGCTTAAATATCCCCATTATTTCAGTATCTCGATAACACAATCGGAAGAAAGAGAGAGAGAACGACAGGATTGTATCTTGTCCACAGTCTCACTCCTCAGTATCCTCAGTCGAAATAGCAAGATGTCAAGATTAAGCCAAAGTGAAACCCTTGATATCAAATTCAGTACAAGTAGTAGAGATGGGACTGATCTCTACATGAAATGAGAGACCGTGATTCACTAGTAGTACTCTCAGACACCATGTTGGTTGTTCAATACCAGGACATATATCAAATCTTTCCGTCATCATTTCCACTCTGCTCATTTACTAGATTGTATTTAGATAGTCACTGCATAGTGACATTTCATCGCGCAAAGGTCAATATAATACGATTGGGATATTTAGTGTAGATCATTGATGAAATGAGTAGTAAATAGGGTGAAAAGAATAACTTACCAACACTCTTCGCATCACCATCTATTACTCTTTCTCCTTCATCTTCCTCTGTGATTGTATACACTGGACCAGGGCTACAAAAGATAGAGATCAAAGACCAATCTAGAGAAAGAGAAAGAGAGAAATTATCGCACCGATGATTGATTAGTCCACCACTTCCCATTCCTGCATAATAGGCAGCAGCTTGAGAATAATCAGTCTTCAATTCTTCCATATCGACCTTCTGAATAAATCATATGAGATAGAATAAGAAGGATTAAAGTAATTATCACGGGTTTCCTGTAAAAGTGTAGGAACGCCTGCTACAAAAAAACATTTTTGTCTCCGATCTTTTTGATATTTGGTACACAGGTACCCTTAGGGGTAAGTAAAAAATTTTTTTGGTCATTTGGTAAAATTTGCATAATTATCGATTTTTTCTTTAAATGGTCATAACTTCGTCAGTTTTTGAGCTACAGCGCCCAGTTTTTTCACAGTTATGTATTTCCATACGCTCTACAAAAAGTTCAATTAGACCACATGTAAAAAATCAATAATTTCTCAGATACAATCGAAAATTCAAGGGTTGACCTACAAATATCAAATTTTCTCGAAAATTTCCAGGAAACACACTCGTTTTTATTTGACGTACGGATTCTCCGCAACCATTTACATAACCCTGGGTCATTCGTTTTGCATGTATCTTGGCGGCAATTGCTGCACTGTCCTAGTGTCCGGACATAGAGCGAAAATCGCAAAAATAGATTTTTCTAATTTTTCTCAAAAACCATTGATTTTTCGGGTTCCATTCACTAAGAATAAAAGATGCACCTCACAAAAAGCTAAGAAATGCTTTTTTTAAATGTTCTCAACGACCATTTTGAAGGGAGTTATGACAATTTTTCGAAATGTCCGGGGACACTACAACAGTGCAGCAATTGCCGCCAAGATACATGCAAAACGAATGTCACAGGGTTATGTAAATGGGTCTGGAGAATCCGTACGTCAAATAAAAACGAGTGTGTTTTCTGGAAATTTACGAGAAAATTCGATATTTGTAGGTCAACACTTGAATTTTCGATTGTATCTGAGAAATTATTGATTTTTTTCATGTGGTCTAATTGAACTTTTTGTAGAGCGTATGGAAATACATAACTGTGAAAAAACTGGGCGCTGTAGCTCAAAAAATAATACTTACAACATCGTCTTCATCTAGGAAAGGATTCTTTCTTGATTCAGGTGACGAAGAAGGAGGAATTGAAGAGGAGGAAGACGAATCAACCATTGGAGTCTGAAATGACAAACAAAATGAGAAATCGAATTGAATTTAATTAGATGTACATCTCCAGAAACGGATAAAATATGGGGATTCCCTTCATCAGGATATGGGGATTCCCTTCATCAGGATAGGGGGGGGGGACTCTGTTTCTCTAATTTCTCCATCCTTTCACACTAATTTCAAGCGATATCATAAAACTGCAAAAATTTACAGAAAACTTGCAAGAAAAAACACAGGAGCGCATTTTGCGAAAGGTGATAAAACTAACAAAACTTTTTAAAAACTTTTCTTCAATATTTTTTCGACAGATAGATAACAATGGAACGGAAAGAAAGGGAAAAGATTGACCTTAGTAGTTTTCTTGAGTTGTGAATGAGCCCATTGCACATCGAATTCATCATTCGCCGCTTCGTCGCCCAATGCCTTCAATTGAGAGATAAGACTTCAAAATCATTTATTATCCGTTTTGTATCCTAAATAATCGCGAAATCAAAATTATGAGCAAATAATATTGTTGATCCGTATATCTCACTTGAATTTGATGTAGCATTTGAGTAGCAGCTGCTTCGTTTACTTCCCTTTCTCTCTCAACTTCCTCGTATGAAATTGGAGGGGCAATGGGAGCAACTATGACCTAAGAGAAGAAGAAGATGAAGGGAAGGATGAAAACAGAAAGAACTAATTGGTGTTAGATTTCAATATGAATATAATGAAGATCATATTGCATTGTTGATCAAACCTTATCAGGATAATCTTCATCATCACTCGTTTGTTCTCCTCCATTCTCATCTTCGTCTGATTCCATTGTTTCATGTATTGTAACTGATATCTCAGGAATTGATGATCGAGAAAGAGAAGAAGAATGCTACAATGAATACAATTTTACTGAGATAATCAGCGCGAATGAACGGTAATTGATCACTTCTGTTCACTAACCCGTGGCGTTGAATCGAACTCAATTTCTTCTCCTCTATCAAATCTGAAACCACCCGATACAGTTGATGGAATGCTCTTTCCTGCGGTTGAAGGTGCTTCAGCGATTGAGAAATTATCATAGACCTGAAAAGGCTAAGGATATTTGGGAAACGACATATTGTCTAGTTAAAAAAAAGAAGAAGAATTACTTCATCCATCTCAATGGCATCGACAGGTGAATTGTCTTCTCTTGTGGAAGAGGAATATCGAGTGCGATAGACGATTGGAGATCCATCCATACCCTGCTGACATATTTGTATTTACAACATATCGTACACCTCTCCCCCAGACCATTTATTTGGTAATTAGGGAGAGGAATGATGAATAAATAACTAATATGATTGACTTGTAGTGAAGGAAGGACCTGTGTCTGAGTTGAATGAGCTACGGATCCTGAGGGAGGAAGAGGAAAGACGTCTTCCTTTTCAGTCGCATCTTCACTCCCATCACTCTCGAATACAGTAGTCCACATTGGAGGTTTATTCTCTGTCTTCCATTCAGTCTCACACTGAAATAGATCATTCTTATGGATACTTCATAGCCCAAAACAATAATTATCAGAAGCATTTTGATTTAACGTTTTCAAACACGCGACTCTGAAGACAATGGGCGTACTATTTTATTATTATTTCGAGTTTCCGTTAGCTACGAATGAAGACATCCCGAAATCAGGGTTCGACTAATTTTTATGTCAAACAAGTCAGGGTTTTATTTTTCGTGCCGTAATTTAGCGATTTCGAGATAATCTGGAACTTGATAAGAACATGTGATTACAATGGGTATTATAATCGTATAATGAGTGTGCAGATATTCTTCAGAGCCCTTGAAAACTCAAATAGTTGTGCCAACATAAACGGCTTCAATATTCTCACCCCTTGTTGCCAATCTTCAATTCCATCTGGCAATTGGAATCGAGGTGCGGTTTCATTGAATGCGAAGGCATCATCATCAATAGAACATCCATCAGTGCGAGATTCAGCCCCATCTCGAACTTCCATTGAATCCATCATTATATCATCTCAATTTATGGAAAATATTATCGATATAATGTACTGAACCAACCATTTTTATCATATCCTTCCATATTTTCTTTCCACTCTTCCTCCTTCATTTCATCTTCTTCCCATTTCAATCGTTCTCTTTCTCTTTTCTGCTCATTTTCAACTTCTTCCATTTCTCTTCTTCTCATTTCTTTCTCTTCTTCTTCTTCCTTCTCTTTTTCTAATCGTCTTTTTTCTTCTTCGATCATTTTTTCCTTCTCTCTTATCTCTTCTCGTTCTCTTTCTCTTTCTTCAAGCTCTTCTTCACAATATGATATATCTTTCTGATATTGAGAGAAGGAGAGATCCTATAACGAAATGGAGAAGAATTGAAAAATGATAAAAAATAAGTATACTTTCTCAATAGAGGTCGATGTAGTTCCATATCCGGATTCTTTTGTGAGTGAAGATGATGAATCGAAGGAAGGCACTGCTTTATATCGAGATGTTGATTCTTCCTCAGATCTACGAGGTTCTTCAATTGATTCTTCCATTTCGTCGCCCAATTGATCTTTATGGTAAATCGGTTGAAAATCTTGGTGTTCATAACTGGCACTGGAATGAATATAGTGATGTTTGGGAGGAGACTTATCAAACTGACAATCTTTCCTTCTCAAATTCCATCTCTTCCATTTCTCTTCTTTTCTCCTCATTGTAATTTTCATCATCGACTAATTTATCCTCGTATTCGTGAATTTCATCAATTAATTGAGGACCAGTTGATTCCTCTTCCATTCTTGCCATTTCCATTACTGATAGAATTTTATTTCTGTAACGAGAAGAGCTGATATGCGTTTAAACATAAAATATAAATAAATGGTGGACCTTTCAATATCCGATAGAGAACTAAGATTCATTTGGTTCGGTGAAGGAAGATCTGTTTGGATTTGGGATAAGGGAAGGGAAGGATCGGAGTAGTCAGAGACACTGAAATATATATACTTTCTCTGGCTAATCGTTTTTGATAAACATATAGGCTATAAATATATACATATAATTGAATACTTACCTCGATTGATGAGAGTTCATTACAGAAGGAGGAATATTCATTGGAGAATGAGGTGAAATTGAAGATGCGAATGGATTGGGTGAATCGATTCCTAATTGTGCATCTAATTCTGCACAAGCCATTACTGCCATTATCTTCATTCTTTCTTCCTCAGACAAATCTTCCAATCCAAGAGGAATCAAAGGAGAAAACATTTGGGATGGAACATACGAAGTCTAAGAGAGTTTATTAATACGAAATCAATTATGGTTTCTGACCTCTATCATATTTGATTTGATCTTATCTTCCGTTGACGAGCTTTCGAACATCATATTTTTTCGTTCCTAAGAGAAAAAAATTTAATGATGTAAATGAAGAATGAGTTTATACTTGTGATGAAATGTCTTCCGGTTCAGATTTGTATGGTGATGAAGTAGGGAAAGACGAAGAAGATGTCTGAAGAGGAGGAGGAAGAGGAGGAAGAGGAGGAAGAGAGGGAAGAGAGGGAAGAGAAGGATGAGGGGGAGGAGGAAGGGAGCTTGGTGCTGCCATCGCTGCAATTAAATAAATATCTTTGTTCAGTCATACAAAATTCACCATTCATCTGTGCATCCAATTCAGCACAAGCCATCACTGTCATTATCTTCATCCTCTCTTCTTCTGAAAGTCCGTCCATTCCATCTGCTACCGTATCACCTTAAATATATTTTCATTATTTTCTGTAGACTCCTTGTGAATATATATTCATTCATTCCTTCATTCGTCTTTGATCCATAAAAGAACGAGTCTCTCAAACCGCGAAAAAAAAAACCACTCCCAAAGAAATCAGCTCTTCTCATGCTTTTTTCGTGCACTACTTTTCAGGGTAATTTGCAGTGTAGTCAATTTATCATATCTCATATCTCAGTTAGAATGAAAATTGATGCCCTGCGAATTCGAGAGCTTTTTCAGGTAACAGCGACTCATCATCTCACATAGAGCACTCAGTTAGCCAAATATTCGCTCTTCCTTTAAAATTCGGGTAACAAAATGGAAAGCATTGGTCTGTTGCTTGTATAGTTACATTAGACTTCAGGTGTGTCAATTTACAATAGCTTATTGAAATTCCAATTAGGAAATAATGGGAGAGGAGTTCAAATTCTTGATGTAATTGACATTACTTGCAATTTCAAAAAAATACACTGCCCTAGTGAACAGAGCACTATCAGGAATAGAAGAATGCATGAGACTATTTTCAACAGAAAAAAATGAAATTTTCTAATAAGGGAAATCTCTTATCTTCCCCTAATCTTCTTGGTCTTCTCGTCTTCTTGATTACAATGAATCTCATGCATTCTCTGATTCAATGGGCATCGATATTCCACTCAGAAAAGATGGAATCATCCATAAGAGACCCTCACAGCATTCTACTCCGACAGAGAAGGGAGAGCGCTTTTCATACGTACTCGCGCACTTTGCATGAATCGAACTGAGCGGGGGAGAGCCTCCCCGCTCATTTTGAATTTTTCGCGCCGGTGGGAACGATTCAAAATTTAATCCCTTGTTCGCCCTTATCTGGAGAGAACAAGGGGGGGTCAGAATGCTGTACCCCCCCCCCCCCTTACTCCTATCCCCCTATATCCATACCCTCTAACTAATGATCTATTCTATTTGATTTTTTATTTGTTCCATCTTTTTCAGCGTAGAGTTCTTTCTGTCTTTTCTCGTTTGGTTTTGACGTAATAAGTGAACAGTATGAACATTGAGTATAACAAGTCATATAAAAGTGCATACGGGGTAATTGTGAGTGGATTGCAATAGGTGAATTCGACATGGATGGGAACGACGATTGTGGCACACTCTGAAAAGCATCATTATTCACATAATAGACATAATTTATCGGAAAAAATAACAAAGCATCCCGTTTTTGATTGGCAGTCACCTCTCCAAATCTTTCTGCAATACTAAATAATGCTTCGAATCGTTATAGCGATAACTCATAAAGTGGGGAGGGGGTTAAATCAATGAGTTACTAGCTGTTAATCGTTCCGTAATGCGCAGTGTAAATAAAGCAGAGCGTGTGAATCTCACGAAACTAAAATTAAGGAATTAGTGAAAAATATGCAGTTTGTGAACCGGAAAAATAATGACAATACAAATGTGACTGATAAATAAAAGACTGAGAGGCAAAAAATAGACCAGACAAAAAGAATCGGTAAACGACCTTTTATTCCCTACACATGCATTTATAATTTTAGTTAGTCTTTAAAGCTATCTTTTCAGGGCAGCTGGTTTAAACCCTAGCAGCTGGTTGAATTGAATTAGGGAGTGCGGTGAGAATCCTTATTACCCCACTACTCTCGTTCACATCTTTGCATTTCTACGCTGATTGTCAGGTCTAGCCAAGGGTTGCTTCCACACAAATATGATGAGATTATCGAGATATATAAGCGCAGGATATAAGAAGAATGAAAAAGGAAGACTCGGATTTACTAGTGAATAATGGAGCAAAACGGTGCGTATTAGATAAAATAGGAGTGATAAGATCGATTAGGAATGTTGAAAGGAAGAAATTACGGTTAAATGGGGGGGGGAGGGAGATATTTACGCGAAAAAATAAGAGAACAGAAAATAAAAGCACGAATGGAATGAGGATAAGGAGAGAGAAATAGATATAAAGTGTATCTGACTTGAGTATTGGAGTGAAGATTCGAAGTAGAAGAGGATTGAGTAATATCAGCAGCCGCTTGCTGCAATTGCTCCGAAGCCGCTTTTGCCTGATGTTATTAGTTTTAACGATTAGGAAAATGAATACAAGGTAGTTCAATTTTGGTTTCAGAGAAATCATGAAACGAATGAATGATTTAGTCTTACTTTTCCGATTGCATCTCCGGCGAATTTACTTAGACCTCCGAATCCGAATCCTCCACTTTTCTTTCCTCCAAACATACCTGGTAACAGAAATTTATGAACATATTTAAATATACAACAAAAAAAGTTATAAGAAAATAGTTCAGGGAAGGATATTGGTTATTATTACTGACTTAGAAGAGAAGAGGAGGTGGGAGTTGGTGGTGGATTGTAACTTTGATTATCATTATGACTTGATATCGAATATTCCTTATTTTCCTCTTCTCTTCGAACTGAAAAGGAAGAGAAGATCGATTCGCGCTCTACTACTGAAAGAGTGAGAGAGAGAAGAGGGAAGTGGAAAGAGGGAATGAACGAAGGGAGAAGACAGAGAAAGAGAGTGCATGCCTTACAAGACTGAAGAGAAGTGACGTCGAAAGGAGTGGAGAGGTCCTATCCCCCTCTTTCTCCTTCTACACTCTCCCTCTCCCTCTTCTCCCCCCCCTCCATCCTTCTACACAAGTAGATGGAATCTAACCTGGAAATGCTTGAATATATTCAATCTTAGGTAATGTCGAAGAGTGTGAAATCGAAGGTGATAGTAAGGTTCCACGTTGAATAAGAGATTTCTTTAATTATCTTATCACTCAAATACGAATTAATCAACATACATTTTCTCTATTCTCCTCATGATCTTCATCAATATTACCTTGCTCATTTTGTTCTAAAAAATCAATATCTTTAGTTGTTTCAGTGTTCGTAAATTCTCACGAATTGTAATAATATCTTGTTCATCAGATAAACTGTCCCTCATAAATGCCATTTGTTCTTCATACCATTCGTGTACTCGAATTTCATCGTCCATCTAAGAGAGAATTAATAAAGAGATCATTCATTTTCTATTTTACCTGCAGTTCTTCAACTGATTTAGCCGAGAATCCTGTCGAGTTTAATGATTTCTTACTTCCAATCGATGCTCTCCATCTGATATTCACGATCCAAATTTTAATAAACTCTAATTCTCACTTTGGCGATTCCATTTCATTTTCTTCATCTTCTTTTCTTCTTTTCTCTTTCTCCATCTCATCATATTGATTGAAGGAAAGAGGAGAATACATCATGTCATTCCTGTTATTAATTCCATCTTTTTCAATCTCAATCTGACCATTCTTTTTCATTTCTTCGTTTTCTTCCTCACTATAATGACGAATGTTAATTATCTAATAAATATATGAAACAATATATAAGAAAGTTCCTCAAATCAAACATTTGGCACAGCTTCAAGATTTGATTTTCAGAAACTCATTTTGGAGTTTTCGAGGATCTGTTGTGCATCTTGCTTTAAAAAACCTTCGAAACTTCTTTATATAAAGATATTTGAATAGTTAATGAAAAAATAACCAGATAGTCGTCATCAGCTACACCGGAATTTAGGGATGACAAGAAAAAACAAAGATCTTATTGGAATAATCGATCAATTTACATATTTTCCAAGCGCTATACTTCGAGGGAAAGATTATTAAGTATTTGGGTTTCTCATTTTCCGATCTCTGAGTAAATCACTCGGTCGGCCAAATTGTAGAATGAGAGGCAATAATGAGAACAAGAATCTCATTTATTTCTTGCTCGTTGTTCTTCCAATTCATTCAGCACTATCGCACGATCCCAAACTTTTTTTGCCAAGCCATCCCTTATTGTAGCTATTTCTGGGGCTGATAAATTCCACAAAATACGGGTTCGAAGTGATCTTTTCGGGAAGCAGCGGTAACTCTAATTGTAAGGACAGAATTAATAAGTTTATTGTCTTCAGAATCCCTGAGAAAATCAACTTTTAAAGTTTCAGAAAATCTAATTTTTTCAAGTCTCCATATGTTATGAACTACATATATTCCGTATTGATCCAAAATACATCAAATTGTTCGTACCATTGCCTGCCAATTCCTTCCTTCTCTTCTTTCCTCATTATATCCTCCATTCTTCTTATATCTTCTTTCTTCTCATCATTCATAATTCCTTCTTTGATCATTATCATCTTCATATCTTCATCCATTATTCTTCCAATTTCTTCCATGCTCTTTATGTGTTGTATCTCCTCCTCATTCAGTTCATCTTCCTCTTTCTTCACACTGTCTTCTTCCATATCTTCCATTCTTCTAATTTCATCTTCGTTCATCATATCTTTCATTTCTTCTATCATTGCCATTTCATTTATTCTTCGAATGTGTTCCAATTCTTCCTCAGTCAATTCCCCATCTAAATGGGTAAGATTCTCCATTTCCGAAGTCTCGTCCAATTTCTTGAATTGATCCTTCGTCATATCATTCATTCCGAGTGAAGTCGATAATACTTTCTCCTCTTGTATATTAGCGAAAGAAAGAAAAGGGGTGAATGAGAGCATTAATCCATCAGATTCTGCCAGTTCTGTTATACGACGAATATGGTCCATTTCATCTTTTGATATATCAGATACTGTGGGCAATGGACGAGGGCAAGTACCACTCTCTTCCGTCATTCTTAATTCATAAGTTCATTATAATTAAAGGAGAAGCAATAGGAAAGAATTTCAGAAACGCAACAATGAAATTCCGGGGTGAGCAAGTATCTTAGTTGACCGTTGGCTCTTTGTTATATTCCCTATTCCTGTACACCGATTGAAAGAGATAAAAATGAGATAGATGAGAATGAAGAAGGGAAGACAGGGGTAGATCAGTGAGTATCTCTTTTCACTTAAAGAAGGGGTGGCACGAATATCTCGCTAACTGAGTTCTCGATGTTAGACGGTGTGGCATGATCACCCCATAACGCTTTCGAATCTCCCATGTTTTCAATTTTCGTCTAAGCCGAGATATCCTCGATTGGCTGATTGCCAAGTCACCCTGAAGCGCAGGCAACGAGCGAGAGCGCATGCAAAATGAGGAGAGCGCTCTGCCTCACTCTGCATATCGGCGCGATTCGTGCCTCTCCTTCTTTAACATGATGATTTGGGAACAGAAATAACTACGGCGCGTAATTATTCACGATTATCAGTCAAATAATTTCCAGGAATGAATTACCTTGTAATATCAGCACTCGCAGGGAGAGAATTGAAATTACTTTGAAGTAGATCATCCGATGAAGGAAGAGAAGAGATTGTCTTACATATTCAATCTCTAACTATATTGTCACTCCTTTGTCCTCACCTTCTTTGTTATATTCATCACATTTGCAGTCGTTCCAAAGAATAAATTTTTGATTCCGTTTATAGATATTTCATTACGATTGTTGTTCTCTTCTGTCTTTACGATAGTAGGGTCAAGACGGACGGCACTTTGCTCCGGAGTTATATGAGTAAGAATTGGAGTTTCTATTGACTTGGACGAATGAAGAATGGATATATTCTCAGTCGTGGATATAATCTAAAGTGGGATTTTATCAAGCAGTGATTAAAAAAATTCATACTTTCTCTTGTTCTTCCTCTTCCGTGAGGGCTTTTGGTGAATTGTCATTAATCATTTCCAATGAAGTTTCCCTCTCTGTAGCTCGTCTTATTCTCTTATCAGTATCCTTCATATTAATGATGTGATCATCATCTGATGATATATGAGGAACAATCCTTTCTACGGGAGGAGTTTGACTATTGTATGAAAGAGTAGAATTTGTTGGACGAATTCTCCCACTAGAATGAGCTCGTATAACGAATGGGGATGAGCCACGAGATTCAGCCTTTTCAACCACCTTCAAGTAGTATTATTTAATTTGTTTCTCATAAAAATCAATTTATTACCTGCTGAATATGAGCTCTTTCAGACTCAGAAAAATGGCCCATTTCATGGGCTGAAAGAGTTGAGGAAGTTCTGTAAGGGAATCACATCATTCTTTATCCTATTCCTCACCCTTCGCTGGGAAAACAATAGGGGGATCAAGACAGTGGGAAATGAATAGATAGCATATGGAAAACATACCACCGTACAATGAAATATCACATATAATTCCGAACAAAAGTACGTTTTTTGTACTAAAAGTACTTTTTTTTTTACTTTTGGTGAATTCCTATTTTTCACAATTCCCATTTTTATCTAAATGTTTTTTATCTAATTGGTCTCATAAAACCGATCCTGGCTGGACTATAGATCCCCCCCCTCTACATGTGACGTACCTTCTGGATCCAGCAGGACTTTGGGAACTCTTCCTTGCATTTTCGATAACTTTCTTGACATGTTCTTTCTCAGTGTCAGAAAGACCAACGAGAGCGTATTGAGGAATGGACGATGAATCAGAATAATCAACATTCGATGAACGACGGATAAGATTAAGAATATCCATTCTTGAATCTGATGGTTCATCTCTCTAAAATCGGAATTTCAAAAATAGAAATAGAAAGAGAGTAAAATGACCCGTTTAAATATTGTTGGAGACGGTGAAGAAGAGAATAAATTGATTGAACTTTTGGATGTATCAGTAGCACGAGAAGTAGTTTGTGTTCGAGGGAGAAAGAAGGAAAAGAGACCAAATGATGGAATTTCATCATCGTCTCTTTCCACTGTGAATGAACTGAAAAGTATACAACATAAAGAAGGAATGAATTAGAGCCTTTGCATAGGGGCCACAACGCAGATAGCCGATTCTGCACAATGGGGTCAAATTTGTGTTCAAACAGTCCCTCGTGGTCCCAATATCATCATACTTTTTACCGTTTGTCGATATCTATTCTCTGAGGCGCGCTAGAGCCCGAGAAGTACGCGCGCAAAGCACTGGAGAAGAGGAGGGAAAGGCGAGACGAGAGGGAAGGGGGCGGAGCCTAATTTGCGTGTGTCTCTCTCCCCCCCCCCCCCCCCCCCCGCCCTCTCGCTCGCCTCTCCCCGCGCGTCTTCCAACAAAAAACACAAGCCAGGGAAAAGTGCTAAAATTCTAATTTTTTCTCTAAAAATCCTAAAAAAATCGAATTAATCAGAAAATTCCTGTTCGAACTCAGATTTCATCCCCGAAGCCACTAAAACGACCTATTCCCTACTTTTATTCCCAATTTTGACCCGCTTAGTGACAATTTTCAACTTTTGAACAGTTCTCGATCGATAGGTGTTGGCAGTAGCTTTCCAAATCAATTTCGAACGTGAGATTTGGTTTAGAATGAGCTTTGTGTTTTTGTTTTCTCGCTTTTTGGCGAAATCGTGTCCGCACAAAGTGGGCGGAGCTTGTGGCCCCTACCTTTGCATGATCGATTTACTCTTAGGTCATAATGTAAAAATAGCTTAATATCATGATGTATGCACTGATTTGGGCTGGAAAATGTAACAAATAAGTGAGCTAACCATTTTTCCTCTTCATCATCCATAACATCAGAGAGAGATCGTGAGGGAACTGCTACATTGGAAAAATATCGAGCTCGTGGATTTGTTTGATGGTGATAGAAAGTGTGAATATCACGGGCAGCAACCTTCATAATCCAATTATAATTTATGTTGTTTCAATGACTTAGATATGTCGATTTACCTCTGCTATTTGTTCAGTGAATCGATTTGCAAAGAAATTGAGTTTGCATAGGAAATCGACGTTAGTAAGAAGTTCATCAGTATACGAATGTTGCTCGCATAATTCGAATACATTGAGACCTTAACAATATTTTTTTAAAGAACAGCGTTTATCTGAAAGCATTCTGTGTAACAATATCGGTGAATACTTTTCACTGGATAGTGCACGATTTTTAAAAAATCATATTTTGATCATCTTGAGCTCTGGTTTTTCTCTCTCAGCGGGATCCCAGGGCATTTCAACTTGATTCTATTACACTCCTCAATGAGAGAAACATCAAAGGTTCCATTTCTCGCGGTTTGTGCCCCCCTCCATATTATAAATAAGGGATGGCTATGTCTTGGGGATAATATTCCGCAATTATTTTACCATTACGACTGCAGAATGAAAGAGAGACGTGTGTAACTGACCTTTAGGATGCCTTATCCCACATTCATCGACACAACTGACACTGTGAGATGTGTGCATCGATAACTAAAATAAGGCAAATTAATAGTGCTTTGCGAAATCGTGTAGGATAAAAGTGATCCGAAAAAAGGCTAACCTGTTCGCTGTTAAGTGTTGTAATATTCTGCATTGAAGTAAAGGCCCGGGACGATTTCAAAGATTCCGATGAATGATCCGACCTGATATAATATAATTACTTTAACAGAAGAACAACACAGAAAACCTTGCATCGTCATGTTCATGATCGGCAATATCTGACGATATTTCTATGCAATTATCCAATTGGATGATATCACGTTGCAGAGATATCCTATCCTCCGAATCATCGTCTTCTATCGAGAGTACGTCTCTCTTGTCGGTGTAGATTAAAAACACACTAGACTTTCTCCGATGGCGTTCAATATTCTCGTTCGTTCCTTGGAAAGATTCATCGAACGATTGCAAATTTTTCTCAACGTCTCCTTCGCTTGTGAATGACATGATTGATCTATCCAAGCGTCGAGAAAGACTGTTAGTGAATGTGATTGTTGTTCGAGAGATATCTTCATCTTCCTCAAAAACCTCTTCGACTTGAAAAGGAGGTGCTGGCCTGGTCGGAGCAGCTGCAATGGTATCGAAAGAACTCTGCTCGGCCATCTTCTGGATGTAGGCGATGTGGTCAAGCTCTTCCTGAGTCAGCTGGACAGGCTCCTCGATCGCTTCAGCAATTGCAGTGGTCTTCATATCCGACTCTTCTTGAGTAGGCTCCAGTTGAGCTGATGACCTTTCGTAGCTAAACTGATATCCTTTGTCGAATGACTCTTGTTCGAACGAAGATCTCTCTGCATCAGCTCCGGATGTCGCACTCGAATGTTCTTTCTCGATGTCGAACTTATCAACCGACTCTTCTTGCATGCTGCCGAATCGCTCTTTCGCTGCGATAACCTCTTCGACTTGAGGAGGTGCTGGCCTGGTCGGAGCAGCTGCAATGGTATCGAAAGAACTCTGCTCGGCCATCTTCTGGATGTAGGCGATGTGGTCAAGCTCTTCCTGAGTCAGCTGGACAGGCTCCTCGATCGCTTCAGCAGTTGCAGTGGTCTTCATATCCGACTCTTCTTGAGTAGGCTCCAGTTGAGCTGATGACCTTTCGTAGCTAAACTGATAACCTTTGTCGAATGACTCTTGTTCGAACGAAGATCTCTCTGCATCAGCTCCGGATGTCGCACTCGAATGTTCTTCCTCGATGTCGAACTTATCAACCGACTCTTCTTGCATGCTGCCGAATCGTTCTCTCGCTGCGATAACCTCTTCGATTTGAGGAGGCGCTGGCCTAGTCGGAGCAGCTGCAATGGTATCGAAAGAACTCTGCTCGGCCATCTTATGGATGTAGGCGATGTGGTCAACCTCTTCCTGAGTCAGCTGGACAGGCTCCTCGATCGCTTCAGCAGTTGCAGTGGTCGTCATATCCGACTCTTCTTGAGTAGGCTCCAGTTGAGCTGATGACCTTTCGTAGCTAAACTGATATCCTTTGTCGAATGACTCTTGTTCGAACGAAGATCTCTCTGCATCAGCTCCGGATGTCGCACTCGAATGTTCGTCCTCGATGTCGAACTTATCAACCGACTCTTCTTGCATGCTGCCGAATCGTTCTCTCGCTGCGATAACCTCTTCAATTTGAGGAGGCGCTGGCCTGGTCGGAGCAGCTGCAATGGTATCGAAAGAACTCTGCTCGGCCATCTTATGGATGTAGGCGATGTGGTCAACCTCTTCCTGAGTCAGCTGGACAGGCTCCTCGATCGCTTCAGCAGTTGCAGTGGTCGTCATATCCGACTCTTCTTGAGTAGGCTCCAGTTGAGCTGATGACCTTTCGTAGCTAAACTGATATCCTTTGTCGAATGACTCTTGTTCGAACGAAGATCTCTCTGCATCAGCTCCGGATGTCGCACTCGAATGTTCGTCCTCGATGTCGAACTTATCAACCGACTCTTCTTGCATGCTGCCGAATCGCTCTCTCGCTGCGATAACCTCTTCAATTTGAGGAGGCGCTGGCCTGGTCGGAGCAGCTGCAATGGTATCGAAAGAACTCTGCTCGGCCATCTTCTGGATGTAGGCGATGTGGTCAAGCTCTTCCTGAGTCAGCTGGACAGGCTCCTCGATCGCTTCAGCAATTGCAGTGGTCTTCATATCCGACTCTTCTTGAGTAGGCTCCAGTTGAGCTGATGACCTTTCGTAGCTAAACTGATAACCTTTGTCGAATGACTCTTGTTCGAACGAAGATCTCTCTGCATCAGCTCCGGATGTCGCACTCGAATGTTCTTCCTCGATGTCGAACTTATCAACCGACTCTTCTTGCATGCTGCCGAATCGCTCTTTCGCTGCGATAACCTCTTCGATTTGAGGAGGCGCTGGCCTAGTCGGAGCAGCTGCAATGGTATCGAAAGAACTCTTCTCGGCCATCTTCTGGATGTAGGCGATGTGGTCAAGCTCTTCCTGAGTCAGCTGGACAGGCTCCTCGATCGCTTCAGCAATTGCAGTGGTCTTCATATCCGACTCTCCTTGAGTAGGCTCCAGTTGAGCTGATGACCTTTCGTAGCTAAACTGATATCCTTTGTCGAATGACTCTTGTTCGAACGAAGATCTCTCTGCATCAGCTCCGGATGTCGCACTCGAATGTTCGTCCTCGATGTCGAACTTATCAACCGACTCTTCTTGCATGCTGCCGAATCGTTCTCTCGCTGCGATAACCTCTTCGATTTGAGGAGGCGCTGGCCTAGTCGGAGCAGCTGCAATGGTATCGAAATAACTCTGCTCGGCCATCTTCTGGATGTAGGCGATGTGGTCAAGCTCTTCCTGAGTCAGCTGGACAGGCTCCTCGATCGCTTCAGCAGTTGCAGTGGTCGTCATATCCGACTCTTCTTGAGTAGGCTCTAGTTGAGCTGATGACCTTTCGTAGCTAAACTGATATCCTTTGTCGAATGACTCTTGTTCGAACGAAGATCTCTCTGCATCAGCTCCGGATGTCGCACTCGAATGTTCGTCCTCGATGTCGAACTTATCAACCGACTCTTCTTGCATGCTGCCGAATCGTTCTCTCGCTGCGATAACCTCTTCAATTTGAGGAGGCGCTGGCCTGGTCGGAGCAGCTGCAATGGTATCGAAAGAGCTCTGCTCGGCCATCTTATGGATGTAGGCGATGTGGTCAACCTCTTCCTGAGTCAGCTGGACAGGCTCCTCGACCGCTTCAGCAGTTGCAGTGGTCCTCATATCCAACTCTTCTTGAGTAGGCTCCAGTTGAGCTGATGACCTTTCGTAGCTAAACTGGTATCCTTTGTCGAATGACTCTTGTTCGAACGAAGATCTCTCTGCATCAGCTCCGGATGTCGCACTCGAATGTTCGTCCTCGATGTCGAACTTATCAACCGACTCTTCTTGCATGCTGCCGAATCGTTCTCTCGCTGCGATAACCTCTTCGATTTGAGGAGGCGCTGGCCTAGTCGGAGCAGTTGCAATGGTATCGAAAGAACTCTGCTCGGCCATCTTCTGGATGTAGGCGATGTGGTCAAGCTCTTCCTGAGTCAGCTGGACAGGCTCCTCGATCGCTTCAGCAGTTGCAGTGGTCTTCATATCCGACTCTCCTTGAGTAGGCTCCAGTTGAGCTGATGACCTTTCGTAGCTAAACTGATATCCTTTGTCGAATGACTCTTGTTCGAACGAAGATCTCTCTGCATCAGCTCCGGATGTCGCACTCGAATGTTCGTCCTCGATGTCGAACTTATCAACCGACTCTTCTTGCATGCTGCCGAATCGTTCTCTCGCTGCGATAACCTCTTCGATTTGAGGAGGCGCTGGCCTAGTCGGAGCAGCTGCAATGGTATCGAAATAACTCTGCTCGGCCATCTTCTGGATGTAGGCGATGTGGTCAAGCTCTTCCTGAGTCAGCTGGACAGGCTCCTCGATCGCTTCAGCAGTTGCAGTGGTCGTCATATCCGACTCTTCTTGAGTAGGCTCTAGTTGAGCTGATGACCTTTCGTAGCTAAACTGATATCCTTTGTCGAATGACTCTTGTTCGAACGAAGATCTCTCTGCATCAGCTCCGGATGTCGCACTCGAATGTTCGTCCTCGATGTCGAACTTATCAACCGACTCTTCTTGCATGCTGCCGAATCGTTCTCTCGCTGCGATAACCTCTTCGATTTGAGGAGGCGCTGGCCTAGTCGGAGCAGCTGCAATGGTATCGAAATAACTCTGCTCGGCCATCTTCTGGATGTAGGCGATGTGGTCAAACTCTTCCTGAGTCAGCTGGACAGGCTCCTCGATCGCTTCAGCAGTTGCAGTGGTCGTCATATCCGACTCTTCTTGAGTAGGCTCTAGTTGAGCTGATGACCTTTCGTAGCTAAACTGATATCCTTTGTCGAATGACTCTTGTTCGAACGAAGATCTCTCTGCATCAGCTCCGGATGTCGCACTCGAATGTTCGTCCTCGATGTCGAACTTATCAACCGACTCTTCTTGCATGCTGCCGAATCGCTCTTTCGTTGCGATAACCTCTTCGACTTGAGGAGGTGCTGGCCTGGTCGGAGCAGCTGCAATGGTATCGAAAGAACTCTGCTCGGCCATCTTCTGGATGTAGGCGATGTGGTCAAGCTCTTCCTGAGTCAGCTGGACAGGCTCCTCGATCGCTTCAGCAGTTGCAGTGGTCGTCATATCCGACTCTTCTTGTGTAGTCTCTAGTAGTGGGGACGATCTTTCGTAGCTAAACTGATATCCTTTGTCGAATGACTCTTGTTCGAACGAAGATCTCTCTGCATCAGCTCCGGATGTCGCACTCGAATGTTCGTCCTCGATGTCGAACTTATCAACCGACTCTTCTTGCATGCTGCCGAATCGCTCTCTCGCTGCGATAACCTCTTCAATTTGAGGAAGCGCTGGCCTGGTCGGAGCAGCTGCAATGGTATCGAAAGAACTCTGCTCGGCCATCTTCTGGATGTAGGCGATGTGGTCAAGCTCTTCCTGAGTCAGCTGGACAGGCTCCTCGATCGCTTCAGCAGTTGCAGTGGTCGTCATATCCGACTCTTCTTGAGTAGTCTCTAGTAGTGGGGACGATCTTTCGTAGCTAAACTGGTATCCTTTGTCGAATGACTCTTGTTCGAACGAAGATCTCTCTGCATCAGCTCCGGATGTCGCACTCGAATGTTCTTCCTCGATGTCGAACTTATCAACCGACTCTTCTTGCATGCTGCCGAATCGTTCTCTCGCTGCGATAACCTCTTCGATTTGAGGAGGCGCTGGCCTAGTCGGAGCAGCTGCAATGGTATCGAAAGAACTCTGCTCGGCCATCTTCTGGATGTAGGCGATGTGGTCAAGCTCTTCCTGAGTCAGCTGGACAGGCTCCTCGACCGCTTCAGCAGTTGCAGTGGTCTTCATATCCGACTCTTCTTGAGTAGGCTCCAGTTGAGCTGATGACCTTTCGTAGCTAAACTGATATCCTTTGTCAAATGACTCTTGTTCGAACGAAGATCTCTCTGCATCAGCTCCGGATATCGCACTCGAATGTTCGTCCTCGATGTCGAACTTATCAACCGACTCTTCTTGCATGCTGCCGAATCGCTCTTTCGTTGCGATAACCTCTTCGACTTGAGGAGGTGCTGGCCTGGTCGGAGCAGCTGCGATGGTATCGAAATAACTCTGCTCGGCCATCTTCTGGATGTAGGCGATGTGGTCAAGCTCTTCCTGAGTCAGCTGGACAGGCTCCTCGATCGCTTCAGCAGTTGCAGTGGTCGTCATATCCGACTCTTCTTGAGTAGGCTCCAGTTGAGCTGATGACCTTTCGTAGCTAAACTGATAACCTTTGTCGAATGACTCTTGTTCGAACGAAGATCTCTCTGCATCAGCTCCGGATGTCGCACTCGAATGTTCGTCCTCGATGTCAAACTTATCAACCGACTCTTCTTGCATACTGCCGAACCGTTCTCTCGCTGCGATAACCTCTTCGATTTGAGGAGGCGCTGGCCTAGTCGGAGCAGTTGCAATGGTATCGAAAGAACTCTGCTCGGCCATCTTCTGGATGTAGGCGATGTGGTCAAGCTCTTCCTGAGTCAGCTGGACAGGCTCCTCGATCGCTTCAGCAGTTGCAGTGGTCGTCATATCCGACTCTTCTTGTGTAGTCTCTAGTAGTGGGGACGATCTTTCGTAGCTAAACTGGTATCCTTTGTCGAATGACTCTTGTTCGAACGAAGATCTCTCTGCATCAGCTCCGGATGTCGCACTCGAATGTTCGTCCTCGATGTCGAACTTATCAACCGACTCTTCTTGCATGCTGCCGAATCGTTCTCTCGCTGCGATAACTTCTTCGATTTGAGGAGGCGCTGGCCTAGTCGGAGCAGTTGCAATGGTATCGAAAGAACTCTGCTCGGCCATCTTCTGGATGTAGGCGATGTGGTCAAGCTCTTCCTGAGTCAGCTGGACAGGCTCCTCGATCGCTTCAGCAGTTGCAGTGGTCGTCATATCCGACTCTTCTTGAGTAGGCTCCAGTTGAGCTGATGACCTTTCGTAGCTAAACTGATAACCTTTGTCGAATGACTCTTGTTCGAACGAAGATCTCTCTGCATCAGCTCCGGATGTCGCACTCGAATGTTCGTCCTCGATGTCGAACTTATCAACCGACTCTTCTTGCATGCTGCCGAATCGTTCTCTCGCTGCGATAACCTCTTCGATTTGAGGAGGCGCTGGCCTAGTCGGAGCAGTTGCAATGGTATCGAAAGAACTCTGCTCGGCCATCTTCTGGATGTAGGCGATGTGGTCAAGCTCTTCCTGAGTCAGCTGGACAGGCTCCTCGATCGCTTCAGCAGTTGCAGTGGTCGTCATATCCGACTCTTCTTGTGTAGTCTCTAGTAGTGGGGACGATCTTTCGTAGCTAAACTGATATCCTTTGTCGAATGACTCTTGTTCGAACGAAGATCTCTCTGCATCAGCTCCGGATGTCGCACTCAAATGTTCTTCCTCGATGTCGAACTTATCAACCGACTCTTCTTGCATGCTGCCGAATCGCTCTTTCGTTGCGATAACCTCTTCGACTTGAGGAGGTGCTGGCCTGGTCGGAGCAGCTGCGATGGTATCGAAATAACTCTGCTCGGCCATCTTCTGGATGTAGGCGATGTGGTCAAGCTCTTCCTGAGTCAGCTGGACAGGCTCCTCGATCGCTTCAGCAGTTGCAGTGGTCGTCATATCCGACTCTTCTTGAGTAGGCTCCAGTTGAGCTGATGACCTTTCGTAGCTAAACTGATAACCTTTGTCGAATGACTCTTGTTCGAACGAAGATCTCTCTGCATCAGCTCCGGATGTCGCACTCGAATGTTCGTCCTCGATGTCAAACTTATCAACCGACTCTTCTTGCATGCTGCCGAACCGTTCTCTCGCTGCGATAACCTCTTCGATTTGAGGAGGCGCTGGCCTAGTCGGAGCAGTTGCAATGGTATCGAAATAACTCTGCTCGGCCATCTTCTGGATGTAGGCGATGTGGTCAAGCTCTTCCTGAGTCAGCTGGACAGGCTCCTCGATCGCTTCAGCAGTTGCAGTGGTCGTCATATCCGACTCTTCTTGAGTAGGCTCCAGTTGAGCTGATGACCTTTCGTAGCTAAACTGATAACCTTTGTCGAATGACTCTTGTTCGAACGAAGATCTCTCTGCATCAGCTCCGGATGTCGCACTCGAATGTTCGTCCTCGATGTCAAACTTATCAACCGACTCTTCTTGCATGCTGCCGAACCGTTCTCTCGCTGCGATAACCTCTTCGATTTGAGGAGGCGCTGGCCTAGTCGGAGCAGTTGCAATGGTATCGAAAGAACTCTGCTCGGCCATCTTCTGGATGTAGGCGATGTGGTCAAGCTCTTCCTGAGTCAGCTGGACAGGCTCCTCGATCGCTTCAGCAGTTGCAGTGGTCTTCATATCCGACTCTTCTTGTGTAGTCTCTAGTAGTGGGGACGATCTTTCGTAGCTAAACTGGTATCCTTTGTCGAATGACTCTTGTTCGAACGAAGATCTCTCTGCATCAGCTCCGGATGTCGCACTCGAATGTTCGTCCTCGATGTCGAACTTATCAACCGACTCTTCTTGCATGCTGCCGAATCGTTCTCTCGCTGCGATAACCTCTTCGATTTGAGGAGGCGCTGGCCTAGTCGGAGCAGTTGCAATGGTATCGAAAGAACTCTGCTCGGCCATCTTCTGGATGTAGGCGATGTGGTCAAGCTCTTCCTGAGTCAGCTGGACAGGCTCCTCGATCGCTTCAGCAGTTGCAGTGGTCGTCATATCCGACTCTTCTTGAGTAGGCTCCAGTTGAGCTGATGACCTTTCGTAGCTAAACTGATAACCTTTGTCGAATGACTCTTGTTCGAACGAAGATCTCTCTGCATCAGCTCCGGATGTCGCACTCGAATGTTCGTCCTCGATGTCGAACTTATCAACCGACTCTTCTTGCATGCTGCCGAATCGTTCTCTCGCTGCGATAACCTCTTCAATTTGAGGAGGCGCTGGCCTGGTCGGAGCAGCTGCAATGGTATCGAAAGAGCTCTGCTCGGCCATCTTATGGATGTAGGCGATGTGGTCAACCTCTTCCTGAGTCAGCTGGACAGGCTCCTCGACCGCTTCAGCAGTTGCAGTGGTCCTCATATCCAACTCTTCTTGAGTAGGCTCCAGTTGAGCTGATGACCTTTCGTAGCTAAACTGATAACCTTTGTCGAATGACTCTTGTTCGAACGAAGATCTCTCTGCATCAGCTCCGGATGTCGCACTCGAATGTTCTTCCTCGATGTCGAACTTATCAACCGACTCTTCTTGCATGCTGCCGAATCGTTCTCTCGCTGCGATAACCTCTTCGATTTGAGGAGGCGCTGGCATAGTCGGAGCAGTTGCAATGGTATCGAAAGAACTCTGCTCGGCCATCTTCTGGATGTAGGCGATGTGGTCAAGCTCTTCCTGAGTCAGCTGGACAGGCTCCTCGATCGCTTCAGCAGTTGCAGTGGTCGTCATATCCGACTCTTCTTGTGTAGTCTCTAGTAGTGGGGACGATCTTTCGTAGCTAAACTGGTATCCTTTGTCGAATGACTCTTGTTCGAACGAAGATCTCTCTGCATCAGCTCCGGATGTCGCACTCGAATGTTCGTCCTCGATGTCGAACTTATCAACCGACTCTTCTTGCATGCTGCCGAATCGTTCTCTCGCTGCGATAACCTCTTCGATTTGAGGAGGCGCTGGCATAGTCGGAGCAGTTGCAATGGTATCGAAAGAACTCTGCTCGGCCATCTTCTGGATGTAGGCGATGTGGTCAAGCTCTTCCTGAGTCAGCTGGACAGGCTCCTCGATCGCTTCAGCAGTTGCAGTGGTCGTCATATCCGACTCTTCTTGAGTAGGCTCCAGTTGAGCTGATGACCTTTCGTAGCTAAACTGATAACCTTTGTCGAATGACTCTTGTTCGAACGAAGATCTCTCTGCATCAGCTCCGGATGTCGCACTCGAATGTTCGTCCTCGATGTCGAACTTATCAACCGACTCTTCTTGCATGCTGCCGAATCGTTCTCTCGCTGCGATAACCTCTTCAATTTGAGGAGGCGCTGGCCTGGTCGGAGCAGCTGCAATGGTATCGAAAGAGCTCTGCTCGGCCATCTTATGGATGTAGGCGATGTGGTCAACCTCTTCCTGAGTCAGCTGGACAGGCTCCTCGACCGCTTCAGCAGTTGCAGTGGTCCTCATATCCAACTCTTCTTGAGTAGGCTCCAGTTGAGCTGATGACCTTTCGTAGCTAAACTGATAACCTTTGTCGAATGACTCTTGTTCGAACGAAGATCTCTCTGCATCAGCTCCGGATGTCGCACTCGAATGTTCTTCCTCGATGTCGAACTTATCAACCGACTCTTCTTGCATGCTGCCGAATCGTTCTCTCGCTGCGATAACCTCTTCGATTTGAGGAGGCGCTGGCATAGTCGGAGCAGTTGCAATGGTATCGAAAGAACTCTGCTCGGCCATCTTCTGGATGTAGGCGATGTGGTCAAGCTCTTCCTGAGTCAGCTGGACAGGCTCCTCGATCGCTTCAGCAGTTGCAGTGGTCGTCATATCCGACTCTTCTTGTGTAGTCTCTAGTAGTGGGGACGATCTTTCGTAGCTAAACTGGTATCCTTTGTCGAATGACTCTTGTTCGAACGAAGATCTCTCTGCATCAGCTCCGGATGTCGCACTCGAATGTTCGTCCTCGATGTCGAACTTATCAACCGACTCTTCTTGCATGCTGCCGAATCGTTCTCTCGCTGCGATAACCTCTTCGATTTGAGGAGGCGCTGGCCTAGTCGGAGCAGTTGCAATGGTATCGAAAGAACTCTGCTCGGCCATCTTCTGGATGTAGGCGATGTGGTCAAGCTCTTCCTGAGTCAGCTGGACAGGCTCCTCGATCGCTTCAGCAGTTGCAGTGGTCGTCATATCCGACTCTTCTTGAGTAGGCTCCAGTTGAGCTGATGACCTTTCGTAGCTAAACTGATAACCTTTGTCGAATGACTCTTGTTCGAACGAAGATCTCTCTGCATCAGCTCCGGATGTCGCACTCGAATGTTCGTCCTCGATGTCGAACTTATCAACCGACTCTTCTTGCATGCTGCCGAATCGTTCTCTCGCTGCGATAACCTCTTCGATTTGAGGAGGCGCTGGCCTAGTCGGAGCAGTTGCAATGGTATCGAAAGAACTCTGCTCGGCCATCTTCTGGATGTAGGCGATGTGGTCAAGCTCTTCCTGAGTCAGCTGGACAGGCTCCTCGATCGCTTCAGCAGTTGCAGTGGTCGTCATATCCGACTCTTCTTGTGTAGTCTCTAGTAGTGGGGACGATCTTTCGTAGCTAAACTGATATCCTTTGTCGAATGACTCTTGTTCGAACGAAGATCTCTCTGCATCAGCTCCGGATGTCGCACTCAAATGTTCTTCCTCGATGTCGAACTTATCAACCGACTCTTCTTGCATGCTGCCGAATCGTTCTCTCGCTGCGATAACCTCTTCGATTTGAGGAGGCGCTGGCCTAGTCGGAGCAGTTGCAATGGTATCGAAAGAACTCTGCTCGGCCATCTTCTGGATGTAGGCGATGTGGTCAAGCTCTTCCTGAGTCAGCTGGACAGGCTCCTCGATCGCTTCAGCAGTTGCAGTGGTCGTCATATCCGACTCTTCTTGTGTAGTCTCTAGTAGTGGGGACGATCTTTCGTAGCTAAACTGATATCCTTTGTCGAATGACTCTTGTTCGAACGAAGATCTCTCTGCATCAGCTCCGGATGTCGCACTCAAATGTTCTTCCTCGATGTCGAACTTATCAACCGACTCTTCTTGCATGCTGCCGAATCGTTCTCTCGCTGCGATAACCTCTTCGATTTGAGGAGGCGCTGGCCTAGTCGGAGCAGTTGCAATGGTATCGAAAGAACTCTGCTCGGCCATCTTCTGGATGTAGGCGATGTGGTCAAGCTCTTCCTGAGTCAGCTGGACAGGCTCCTCGATCGCTTCAGCAGTTGCAGTGGTCGTCATATCCGACTCTTCTTGTGTAGTCTCTAGTAGTGGGGACGATCTTTCGTAGCTAAACTGATATCCTTTGTCGAATGACTCTTGTTCGAACGAAGATCTCTCTGCATCAGCTCCGGATGTCGCACTCAAATGTTCTTCCTCGATGTCGAACTTATCAACCGACTCTTCTTGCATGCTGCCGAATCGTTCTCTCGCTGCGATAACCTCTTCGATTTGAGGAGGCGCTGGCCTAGTCGGAGCAGTTGCAATGGTATCGAAAGAACTCTGCTCGGCCATCTTCTGGATGTAGGCGATGTGGTCAAGCTCTTCCTGAGTCAGCTGGACAGGCTCCTCGATCGCTTCAGCAGTTGCAGTGGTCGTCATATCCGACTCTTCTTGTGTAGTCTCTAGTAGTGGGGACGATCTTTCGTAGCTAAACTGATAACCTTTGTCGAATGACTCTTGTTCGAACGAAGATCTCTCTGCATCAGCTCCGGATGTCGCACTCGAATGTTCGTCCTCGATGTCGAACTTATCAACCGACTCTTCTTGCATGCTGCCGAATCGCTCTCTCGCTGCGATAACCTCTTCAATTTGAGGAGGCGCTGGCCTGGTCGGAGCAGCTGCAATGGTATCGAAAGAACTCTGCTCGGCCATCTTATGGATGTAGGCGATGTGGTCAACCTCTTCCTGAGTCAGCTGGACAGGCTCCTCGACCGCTTCAGCAGTTGCAGTGGTCTTCATATCCGACTTTTCTTGAGTAGGCTCCAGTTGAGCTGATGACCTTTCGTAGCTAAACTGATATCCTTTGTCGAATGACTCTTGTTCGAACGAAGATCTCCCTGCATCAGCTCCGGATGTCGCACTCGAATGTTCTTTCTCGATGTCGAACTTATCAACCGACTCTTCTTGCATGCTGCCGAATCGCTCTTTCGCTGCGATAACCTCTTCGACTTGAGGAGGTGCTGGCCTGGTCGGAGCAGCTGCAATGGTATCGAAAGAACTCTGCTCGGCCATCTTCTGGATGTAGGCGATGTGGTCAAGCTCTTCCTGAGTCAGCTGGACAGGCTCCTCGATCGCTTCAGCAGTTGCTGTGGTCGTCATATCCGACTCTTCTTGTGTAGTCTCTAGTAGTGGGGACGATCTTTCGTAGCTAAACTGGTATCCTTTGTCGAATGACTCTTGTTCGAACGAAGATCTCTCTGCATCAGCTCCGGATGTCGCACTCGAATGTTCTTCCTCGATGTCGAACTTATCAACCGACTCTTCTTGCATGCTGCCGAATCGCTCTCTCGCTGCGATAACCTCTTCAATTTGAGGAGGCGCTGGCCTGGTCGGAGCAGCTGCAATGGTATCGAAAGAACTCTGCTCGGCCATCTTCTGGATGTAGGCGATGTGGTCAAGCTCTTCCTGAGTCAGCTGGACAGGCTCCTCGACCGCTTCAGCAGTTGCAGTGGTCGTCATATCCGACTCTTCTTGAGTAGGCTCCAGTTGAGCTGATGACCTTTCGTAGCTAAACTGATAACCTTTGTCGAATGACTCTTGTTCGAACGAAGATCTCTCTGCATCAGCTCCGGATGTCGCACTCGAATGTTCGTCCTCGATGTCGAACTTATCAACCGACTCTTCTTGCATGCTGCCGAATCGTTCTCTCGCTGCGATAACCTCTTCAATTTGAGGAGGCGCTGGCCTGGTCGGAGCAGCTGCAATGGTATCGAAAGAGCTCTGCTCGGCCATCTTATGGATGTAGGCGATGTGGTCAACCTCTTCCTGAGTCAGCTGGACAGGCTCCTCGACCGCTTCAGCAGTTGCAGTGGTCCTCATATCCAACTCTTCTTGAGTAGGCTCCAGTTGAGCTGATGACCTTTCGTAGCTAAACTGGTATCCTTTGTCGAATGACTCTTGTTCGAACGAAGATCTCTCTGCATCAGCTCCGGATGTCGCACTCGAATGTTCGTCCTCGATGTCGAACTTATCAACCGACTCTTCTTGCATGCTGCCGAATCGTTCTCTCGCTGCGATAACCTCTTCAATTTGAGGAGGCGCTGGCCTGGTCGGAGCAGCTGCAATGGTATCGAAAGAACTCTGCTCGGCCATCTTCTGGATGTAGGCGATGTGGTCAAGCTCTTCCTGAGTCAGCTGGACAGGCTCCTCGATCGCTTCAGCAGTTGCAGTGGTCGTCATATCCGACTCTTCTTGTGTAGTCTCTAGTAGTGGGGACGATCTTTCGTAGCTAAACTGATAACCTTTGTCGAATGACTCTTGTTCGAACGAAGATCTCTCTGCATCAGCTCCGGATGTCGCACTCGAATGTTCGTCCTCGATGTCGAACTTATCAACCGACTCTTCTTGCATGCTGCCGAATCGCTCTCTCGCTGCGATAACCTCTTCAATTTGAGGAGGCGCTGGCCTGGTCGGAGCAGCTGCAATGGTATCGAAAGAACTCTGCTCGGCCATCTTATGGATGTAGGCGATGTGGTCAACCTCTTCCTGAGTCAGCTGGACAGGCTCCTCGACCGCTTCAGCAGTTGCAGTGGTCTTCATATCCGACTCTTCTTGAGTAGGCTCCAGTTGAGCTGATGACCTTTCGTAGCTAAACTGATATCCTTTGTCGAATGACTCTTGTTCGAACGAAGATCTCTCTGCATCAGCTCCGGATGTCGCACTCGAATGTTCTTTCTCGATGTCGAACTTATCAACCGACTCTTCTTGCATGCTGCCGAATCGCTCTTTCGCTGCGATAACCTCTTCGACTTGAGGAGGTGCTGGCCTGGTCGGAGCAGCTGCAATGGTATCGAAAGAACTCTGCTCGGCCATCTTCTGGATGTAGGCGATGTGGTCAAGCTCTTCCTGAGTCAGCTGGACAGGCTCCTCGATCGCTTCAGCAGTTGCAGTGGTCGTCATATCCGACTCTTCTTGTGTAGTCTCTAGTAGTGGGGACGATCTTTCGTAGCTAAACTGGTATCCTTTGTCGAATGACTCTTGTTCGAACGAAGATCTCTCTGCATCAGCTCCGGATGTCGCACTCGAATGTTCTTCCTCGATGTCGAACTTATCAACCGACTCTTCTTGCATGCTGCCGAATCGCTCTCTCGCTGCGATAACCTCTTCAATTTGAGGAGGCGCTGGCCTGGTCGGAGCAGCTGCAATGGTATCGAAAGAACTCTGCTCGGCCATCTTCTGGATGTAGGCGATGTGGTCAAGCTCTTCCTGAGTCAGCTGGACAGGCTCCTCGATCGCTTCAGCAGTTGCAGTGGTCGTCATATCCGACTCTTCTTGAGTAGGCTCCAGTTGAGCTGATGACCTTTCGTAGCTAAACTGATAACCTTTGTCGAATGACTCTTGTTCGAACGAAGATCTCTCTGCATCAGCTCCGGATGTCGCACTCGAATGTTCGTCCTCGATGTCGAACTTATCAACCGACTCTTCTTGCATGCTGCCGAATCGTTCTCTCGCTGCGATAACCTCTTCAATTTGAGGAGGCGCTGGCCTGGTCGGAGCAGCTGCAATGGTATCGAAAGAGCTCTGCTCGGCCATCTTATGGATGTAGGCGATGTGGTCAACCTCTTCCTGAGTCAGCTGGACAGGCTCCTCGACCGCTTCAGCAGTTGCAGTGGTCCTCATATCCAACTCTTCTTGAGTAGGCTCCAGTTGAGCTGATGACCTTTCGTAGCTAAACTGGTATCCTTTGTCGAATGACTCTTGTTCGAACGAAGATCTCTCTGCATCAGCTCCGGATGTCGCACTCGAATGTTCGTCCTCGATGTCGAACTTATCAACCGACTCTTCTTGCATGCTGCCGAATCGTTCTCTCGCTGCGATAACCTCTTCGATTTGAGGAGGCGCTGGCCTAGTCGGAGCAGTTGCAATGGTATCGAAAGAACTCTGCTCGGCCATCTTCTGGATGTAGGCGATGTGGTCAAGCTCTTCCTGAGTCAGCTGGACAGGCTCCTCGATCGCTTCAGCAGTTGCAGTGGTCGTCATATCCGACTCTTCTTGAGTAGGCTCCAGTTGAGCTGATGACCTTTCGTAGCTAAACTGATAACCTTTGTCGAATGACTCTTGTTCGAACGAAGATCTCTCTGCATCAGCTCCGGATGTCGCACTCGAATGTTCTTCCTCGATGTCGAACTTATCAACCGACTCTTCTTGCATGCTGCCGAATCGTTCTCTCGCTGCGATAACCTCTTCGATTTGAGGAGGCGCTGGCATAGTCGGAGCAGTTGCAATGGTATCGAAAGAACTCTGCTCGGCCATCTTCTGGATGTAGGCGATGTGGTCAAGCTCTTCCTGAGTCAGCTGGACAGGCTCCTCGATCGCTTCAGCAGTTGCAGTGGTCGTCATATCCGACTCTTCTTGAGTAGGCTCCAGTTGAGCTGATGACCTTTCGTAGCTAAACTGGTATCCTTTGTCGAATGACTCTTGTTCGAACGAAGATCTCTCTGCATCAGCTCCGGATGTCGCACTCGAATGTTCTTCCTCGATGTCGAACTTATCAACCGACTCTTCTTGCATGCTGCCGAATCGCTCTCTCGCTGCGATAACCTCTTCGATTTGAGGAGGCGCTGGCCTAGTCGGAGCAGTTGCAATGGTATCGAAAGAACTCTTCTCGGCCATCTTCTGGATGTAGGCGATGTGGTCAATCTCTTCCTGAGTCAGCTGGACAGGCTCCTCGATCGCTTCAGCAGTTGCAGTGGTCTTCATATCCGACTCTTCTTGAGTAGGCTCTAGTTGAGCTGATGACCTTTCGTAGCTAAACTGATATCCTTTGTCGAATGACTCTTGTTCGAACGAAGATCTCTCTGCATCAGCTCCGGATGTCGCACTCGAATGTTCGTCCTCGATGTCGAACTTATCAACCGACTCTTCTTGCATGCTGCCGAATCGTTCTCTCGCTGCGATAACCTCTTCGATTTGAGGAGGCGCTGGCCTAGTCGGAGCAGTTGCAATGGTATCGAAAGAACTCTGCTCGGCCATCTTCTGGATGTAGGCGATGTGGTCAAGCTCTTCCTGAGTCAGCTGGACAGGCTCCTCGATCGCTTCAGCAGTTGCAGTGGTCGTCATATCCGACTCTTCTTGAGTAGGCTCCAGTTGAGCTGATGACCTTTCGTAGCTAAACTGGTATCCTTTGTCGAATGACTCTTGTTCGAACGAAGATCTCTCTGCATCAGCTCCGGATGTCGCACTCGAATGTTCTTCCTCGATGTCGAACTTATCAACCGACTCTTCTTGCATGCTGCCGAATCGCTCTCTCGCTGCGATAACCTCTTCGATTTGAGGAGGCGCTGGCCTAGTCGGAGCAGTTGCAATGGTATCGAAAGAACTCTTCTCGGCCATCTTCTGGATGTAGGCGATGTGGTCAATCTCTTCCTGAGTCAGCTGGACAGGCTCCTCGATCGCTTCAGCAGCTCCAGTGGTCTTCATATCCGACTCTTCTTGAGTAGGCTCTAGTTGAGCTGATGACCTTTCGTAGCTAAACTGATATCCTTTGTCGAATGACTCTTGTTCGAACGAAGATCTCTCTGCATCAGCTCCGGATGTCGCACTCGAATGTTCTTCCTCGATGTCGAACTTATCAACCGACTCTTCTTGCATGCTGCCGAATCGCTCTCTCGCTGCGATAACCTCTTCGATTTGAGGAGGCGCTGGCCTAGTCGGAGCAGTTGCAATGGTATCGAAAGAACTCTTCTCGGCCATCTTCTGGATGTAGGCGATGTGGTCAATCTCTTCCTGAGTCAGCTGGACAGGCTCCTCGATCGCTTCAGCAGTTGCAGTGGTCTTCATATCCGACTCTTCTTGAGTAGGCTCTAGTTGAGCTGATGACCTTTCGTAGCTAAACTGATATCCTTTGTCGAATGACTCTTGTTCGAACGAAGATCTCTCTGCATCAGCTCCGGATGTCGCACTCGAATGTTCGTCCTCGATGTCGAACTTATCAACCGACTCTTCTTGCATGCTGCCGAATCGTTCTCTCGCTGCGATAACCTCTTCGATTTGAGGAGGCGCTGGCCTAGTCGGAGCAGTTGCAATGGTATCGAAAGAACTCTGCTCGGCCATCTTCTGGATGTAGGCGATGTGGTCAAGCTCTTCCTGAGTCAGCTGGACAGGCTCCTCGATCGCTTCAGCAGTTGCAGTGGTCGTCATATCCGACTCTTCTTGAGTAGGCTCCAGTTGAGCTGATGACCTTTCGTAGCTAAACTGGTATCCTTTGTCGAATGACTCTTGTTCGAACGAAGATCTCTCTGCATCAGCTCCGGATGTCGCACTCGAATGTTCTTCCTCGATGTCGAACTTATCAACCGACTCTTCTTGCATGCTGCCGAATCGCTCTCTCGCTGCGATAACCTCTTCGATTTGAGGAGGCGCTGGCCTAGTCGGAGCAGTTGCAATGGTATCGAAAGAACTCTTCTCGGCCATCTTCTGGATGTAGGCGATGTGGTCAATCTCTTCCTGAGTCAGCTGGACAGGCTCCTCGATCGCTTCAGCAGCTCCAGTGGTCTTCATATCCGACTCTTCTTGAGTAGGCTCTAGTTGAGCTGATGACCTTTCGTAGCTAAACTGATATCCTTTGTCGAATGACTCTTGTTCGAACGAAGATCTCTCTGCATCAGCTCCGGATGTTGCCTCTGACCGCTCGTCATCCGACTTTTCCATACGATCTTCTTCAGTCGTATATTCATCATGATCTAAGGACCGTTCGGCGTCAGCTCCGGAAGTCGAGGTGGAGTGAGGTCGATCTTCAACTTCGTGAATCTCGATAGAGGGCTGAGGCAAATGAACACTGTCAGCACGATGTGGTGGTGGAGGTCGAGGTGGTTGCACCACTTGCTGCATCGCAGTCTCCTCAGCAAGCTTCTGAATCCAAGAAATGTGATCGAGCTCAGCTTGAGTCAGATTTTGATCCTTGGAAACTCGCGGAATGATCTCGTCTTCTACTGCTTCTTCACGACGGAAAGGTTCTTGCTGGTGGTCGTAGCTGTTTCCTCGTTCGAGAGATTCCTGGTCGAAGGACCTAATCAGATCGGCTCCGGATGTTGCCTCTGACCGCTCGTCATCCGACTTTTCCATACGATCTTCTTCAGTCGTATATTCATCATGATCTAAGGACCGTTCGGCGTCAGCTCCGGAAGTCGAGGTGGAGTGAGGTCGATCTTCAACTTCGTGAATCTCGATAGAGGGCTGAGGCAAATGAACACTGTCAGCACGATGTGGTGGTGGAGGTCGAGGTGGTTGCACCACTTGCTGCATCGCAGTCTCCTCAGCAAGCTTCTGAATCCAAGAAATGTGATCGAGCTCAGCTTGAGTCAGATTTTGATCCTTGGAAACTCGCGGAATGATCTCGTCTTCTACTGCTTCTTCACGACGGAAAGGTTCTTGCTGGTGGTCGTAGCTGTTTCCTCGTTCGAGAGATTCCTGGTCGAAGGACCTAATCAGATCGGCTCCGGATGTTGCCTCTGACCGCTCGTCATCCGACTTTTCCATACGATCTTCTTCAGTCGTATATTCATCATGATCTAAGGACCGTTCGGCGTCAGCTCCGGAAGTCGAGGTGGAGTGAGGTCGATCTTCAACTTCGTGAATCTCGATAGAGGGCTGAGGCAAATGAACACTGTCAGCGCGATGTGGTGGTGGAGGTCGAGGTGGTTGCACCACTTGCTGCATCGCAGTCTCCTCAGCAAGCTTCTGAATCCAAGAAATGTGATCGAGCTCAGCTTGAGTCAGATTTTGATCCTTGGAAACTCGCGGAATGATCTCGTCTTCTACTGCTTCTTCACGACGGAAAGGTTCTTGCTGGTGGTCGTAGCTGTTTCCTCGTTCGAGAGATTCCTGGTCGAAGGACCTAATCAGATCGGCTCCGGATGTTGCCTCTGACCGCTCGTCATCCGACTTTTCCATACGATCTTCTTCAGTCGTATATTCATCATGATCTAAGGACCGTTCGGCGTCAGCTCCGGAAGTCGAGGTGGAGTGAGGTCGATCTTCAACTTCGTGAATCTCGATAGAGGGCTGAGGCAAATGAACACTGTCAGCGCGATGTGGTGGTGGAGGTCGAGGTGGTTGCACCACTTGCTGCATCGCAGTCTCCTCAGCAAGCTTCTGAATCCAAGAAATGTGATCGAGCTCAGCTTGAGTCAGATTTTGATCCTTGGAAACTCGCGGAATGATCTCGTCTTCTACTGCTTCTTCACGACGGAAAGGTTCTTGCTGGTGGTCGTAGCTGTTTCCTCGTTCGAGAGATTCCTGGTCGAAGGACCTAATCAGGTCGGCTCCGGATGTTGCCTCTGACCGCTCGTCATCCGACTTTTCCATACGATCTTCTTCAGTCGTATATTCATCATGATCTAAGGACCGTTCGGCGTCAGCTCCGGAAGTCGAGGTGGAGTGAGGTCGATCTTCAACTTCGTGAATCTCGATAGAGGGCTGAGGCAAATGAACACTGTCAGCACGATGTGGTGGTGGAGGTCGAGGTGGTTGCACCACTTGCTGCATCGCAGTCTCCTCAGCAAGCTTCTGAATCCAAGAAATGTGATCGAGCTCAGCTTGAGTCAGATTTTGATCCTTGGAAACTCGCGGAATGATCTCGTCTTCTACTGCTTCTTCACGACGGAAAGGTTCTTGCTGGTGGTCGTAGCTGTTTCCTCGTTCGAGAGATTCCTGGTCGAAGGACCTAATCAGATCGGCTCCGGATGTTGCCTCTGACCGCTCGTCATCCGACTTTTCCATACGATCTTCTTCAGTCGTATATTCATCATGATCTAAGGACCGTTCGGCGTCAGCTCCGGAAGTCGAGGTGGAGTGAGGTCGATCTTCAACTTCGTGAATCTCGATAGAGGGCTGAGGCAAATGAACACTGTCAGCACGATGTGGTGGTGGAGGTCGAGGTGGTTGCACCACTTGCTGCATCGCAGTCTCCTCAGCAAGCTTCTGAATCCAAGAAATGTGATCGAGCTCAGCTTGAGTCAGATTTTGATCCTTGGAAACTCGCGGAATGATCTCGTCTTCTACTGCTTCTTCACGACGGAAAGGTTCTTGCTGGTGGTCGTAGCTGTTTCCTCGTTCGAGAGATTCCTGGTCGAAGGACCTAATCAGATCGGCTCCGGATGTTGCCTCTGACCGCTCGTCATCCGACTTTTCCATACGATCTTCTTCAGTCGTATATTCATCATGATCTAAGGACCGTTCGGCGTCAGCTCCGGAAGTCGAGGTGGAGTGAGGTCGATCTTCAACTTCGTGAATCTCGATAGAGGGCTGAGGCAAATGAACACTGTCAGCACGATGTGGTGGTGGAGGTCGAGGTGGTTGCACCACTTGCTGCATCGCAGTCTCCTCAGCAAGCTTCTGAATCCAAGAAATGTGATCGAGCTCAGCTTGAGTCAGATTTTGATCCTCAGTGGCTCGCAGCACGATCTTCTGACATTCATCTACTAGTTTCACGCTGGCAATACTATTCCTCTCAAGGCCTTTTTCCGGACACGATGTCTTTCCTCTTTCTTCTGTATTCTTCTGTTGCACAGGTGTACTCATAATCATTAATCTCTTCATCCACTCTGTATGATCCAATTCAGCGTTTGTAGGTCCTTCTTCATCTTCCGAATCTCTCATCGTAAACTGTTCAACTGCAGTTGATTGAGCGAACAAATGCAACCATTTTAATTGAGTTTTGCTTAATTCGAGGAAATTTTGCCATTTCTTCACACTCTCCATTTTTTCCGCGTCATTCATATCGTCTTCAAGTATTCCATAACCATCAATTAGTGAAGAACTGGAAGATCCAAGACTCTTCGAAGAATCCATCATTCTTCCATGCGAAGATCGATAAGTTTCGCCTTCTTCATTTCGAGTGTCTCCAGGAGAATATGTTTCTGAAAATAATATTTGAGTGGTCCTTCGATCCGTCCAACACAGATGCAAATTATAGAGTCCTAGTAACGTTCCCATCCCATGTATCTAAAGACGGTTCAATGTCTTTTAACGTTTTGCTTCCTCTTCCATAAATACCAATTCTAAATACACGCTTCTCTAGTGATAAAAGAGATGAAGGGCGGTAGTTCCGATTGTTTTTAAATTTGTTGAACAGTCACTAACCGTGCATCATTTCCTCCAAGTGTCCTTTATCCGAGTCTTTTCTCTTCTCACTTTCCATTATCATTTTCTCCAGTTGTTCTGCGCTTTCGAATGATAAAAATTCGTGTGCTCGCATTTCGGACAGCTACAATTTCCTTCTTTCTCTGTTATTTCTCCAATGTTTTTTTAAACTGACCGAACGAAGAAATGATCGTTTTCCGACGATTGGGGAAGTTTTGAATGCTTCTTCCAATAACGACGAATGGACATATGTTATCACCTATAATAGTTATTGTTTCAGCAGCTTCTGAGAGAATTCAGACAATTCGGACTTTTTGAGAAAAATCTATGATCTTTCATGGTAAGATTTATATTATACTCTTCTATTTCAGTACTGTCACCCCGCCCCCGCTCCCCAGGGCGGGGGGGGGGCTGTACTCTTATCAAAATATACGAAAATTGAGTGCAAAAAAAATTTGCAAACATTGCTTTATAGTAAAAAGTGTTATCCAGTGAAATCGCTCGCGAGTGCTTTTGAACGCGAGTTGATTGGTAACTCGGCCCAGCAATATTAGGCCACAAAGGATCGTTTGAAGACACTTTTGTCGTATTGAGATATAATAAATGGACTCACTACTCACCTGACTGAATGCTAATCTGAATATATTTTCAGTCATTTCTTCTGCGAATTCATTGATGGTTTTCATGAAAAAATGTTGAAGAGCTTGAGTTATGATTACATGAGATAGATCATCGACATATGAGATAGCAACGGGTGAGAGCGATACGGGAGAAAAAGCTGAAAATGAAGAGAGAATTGCGAGAGGAACGTCGTTCGTGTGATTGATTCTATTCGACCCAAATGACAGAAACATCATGCGTATAATGGTATAACGTATATGAACGTATACGTTTCGTTGAATTTACATGGATACAAAGGTACATTTGTGAAACAAATGGAGCTTATTTGAATATAGTTGATTGCACGATAGCGTGGAAAACGAAGCAGAACACGACTATTGAAAACATTCGAATCATTGGTAAACAGGGGGGGGGGGGTTATACATATATTTGCGCACTTTGCATGAATCGAACTGCAGGGTAAGGGCTGAGAAAGCGACAGCTCTCCTTTTTCATTTTGAATATTTCGCGCCTGCGGGAACGGTTAAAAATTAATCCCACGGTTCACACTTATCTGGAGAGAACAATGGGGGAGGGGCGGGTCAGAAAGCTGTGGATACGATCTACGACGTCAGACTGGGAATAGAGAGCTAACTGCTATTTTAAAAGAGGTATCCCACGAATATCTGGCTAACTGATGTGAGATGGTGGGTCGTGGCTACCCGATAACACTTTCGAAAAATCCATGATTTCAATTTTCGTTTGAACTGAGATACGAGCATTTGGCTGCGTTTCAAATGACTTTGCGCGGCAACGAGCGAGAGAGCGTGCGAAATGAAACGCTGTGCCTGGCCTTGATTTTTTTGCACTGAGCCGTGCGAAAGCTTCTTAGTTAGTTAACAATAATTGGAAAACTACGTTGAAGAATAAATACCTGGTTGCTCAATTGATCGGTGTTGATAGTTAGCAGAGAACCACAACGAGATTTGTTTAGTGAGAGATCGAACAGTCCAATTTAAAGTTGGATGGCGAATCTGCAGTCATCGAAAATGTTTAATCAAAAATCTATCATTATTTAAATATATGTCCTAGCTCTCTCATTTTCGATTCCCATTTCCATTTCTGCAAGAAAAAAACATTTATTATTCTATTCTTGCGTTCAGATTAAAATATGTATTTCTTGTGGAACGGCTTACTTCTCGCATCGTCTCATTGCTTTTCTTCGTTCTTCTGGTTGGTGTAACATTCGCACTCATTGAAATATCGAGTGCTGCAATCAAATTCGTCAGTTGTTCGCTATTTTTTAGAAATTGAAAAGTTTAGTGAACCAATTTAAGAATTAATCGCTTACACTCTGGCAGACTATCCATCTGAATAATTTGCGAATCATAATCCTCTTCAAATTTAGAATGATCGTTTTCCGTTCCGAACGAAACTTTCTGAAAATACGTTTATTTATTTCGAAACTAAACTATTTGTGTGCTAGTAAACTTAAAAGTTTGCTGATGGATGTAATAATTATTTTATTATTATTAATTGTTTGTTATTGGTGGACAATGGTTAAATGAGGAGATGCATCAATAATCTCAATTATCAAAAGCGAACAGCGTTTTGTCATTATAATTAATTAAAATAACTAACATCTTGCATGTGACTTCTTTGTTCTTTAGTTGATTCATACAAGGGAATTGATTGATAGACATCAACTTCCTTCACATTATCAATTTTGTATTCTGAATAATCGATATAAGTTCATATATTAGGAACCTGCAACCCTATATTCATATGAGGCCGTCCGCCTAAGGTTCAACGACCCTCCACAGGGGTCGGGAACAGGTAAAAAATCGAAAGGTCTGTAAAGTTGCCCCTAGGAGTTATTTTTGACCCTCTACACGATGGTACACTCGATTTCGCAATATGTCCCCTCCCCGCTCCAGGAGGGGGCACCCCCCATTTTGCCCAAAAACGCGTTTTTCGATTGTTTTTCCTTAAAAATAAGCCAAAATGGCCCAAAATCTCAATGTCTTACCAGAATTTTGTGCTCTATCACGTGGTGCTATTGAAATGTGATGATTATTTTTCGGCATCGAGATAAAGTCGATTTTTGACCGCATGCTCATGTCAGGCTAATTTTTCTAGGAATGAAAGAGCATGTTCCCCTGATCATTTTAAGCTAATAATCTCAAAAGTTTCCCGTGCAAATCGAAAGTTGACGTCATCTTAGAGAAACCTCAAAAAATAAATTTTTCAGAACACCCCCGTGTTTGTGCTCATTTTGTAGAACACATCTAACTGATCATTTTTTGTGTTGGACTTTTCCTTGAAAACGTTTCCGTAAGAAGTTACGATCGTTCAAAGTTACAGATTTCTCGAAATGGCAAACAAGTACTTTTTCGTAAGCTGTAACTTCTTACGGAAACGTTTTCACGGAAAAGTCCAACACAAAAAATGATAAGTTCGATGTGTTCTACAAAATGAGCACAAACACGGGGGTGTTCTGAAAAATTTATTTTTTGAGGTTTCTCTAAGATGACGTCAACTTTCGATTTGCACGGGAAACTTTTGAGATTATTAGCTTAAAATGATCAGGGGAACATGCTCTTTCATTCCTAGAAAAATTAGCCTGACATGAGCATGCGGTCAAAAATCGACTTTATCTCGATGCCGAAAAATAATCATCACATTTCAATAGCACCACGTGATAGAGCACAAAATTCTGGTAGGACACGTGAGATTTTGGGCCATTTTGACTTATTTTTAAGGAAAAACAATCGAAAAACGCGTTTTTGGGCAAAATGGGGGGTACCCCCTCCTGGAGCGGGGAGGGGACATATTGCGAAATCGAGTGTACCATCGTGTAGAGGGTCAAAAATAACCCCTAGGGGCAACTTTACAGACCTTTCGATTTTTTACCTGTTCCCTACCCTTGTTGATCCTAACACGGACGGCCTCATATATCATATATCTATATACATATATCATATATTAGGGTTGCCGGTTGTGGATATTGATTCCCGCTCCTCTACAATTCTTCTCCCCTCCCTCTCATTTCATGTCGATCCGATCACTCGATCTCAAAGCCATTTGCATTCAAAGAAACAAAGGCGCCTATAAATGGAGGGAGGGAAGTGAATGGAAATGAGAGGGTGGATCCCGCATCAATGAATTCCGCAATTCATCTTTATTCCTTGCTTTTTTTTGTCAATGGCACCCTCGAAAACCCAAGAAAATAATTTTTTCCCGTAATGGACAATTTTTGATTGTGCCGAATACCTCTAGGTTTGTCTGATTATTAGACACGCAATCGTGCCCATATATAACATTAGACATGATTACTCACTCTTGTCATCTTCTTCTTCTGCCCTTATCTCCTTCCTACTCTCTCCTTCTTCATTTTCTTCTCTCTCCATTACACTTTCTTCATTTGCTCCTCCTCCAACCAAATCCCTTGAATGAGTGTGCTTTGACTTGTTCTCAAGGTTTTGACGTTTCATGTCGAAAGTCGACTCGAAACTGCTATACTCGGCAATAAGTAGACTAACAAAAAACTTAAATTGTCATTAAAGAAGGAGTTAATATTCAAATCAATATTTTTAACTCCCGTGTCACTGTGACGTGTAGACAATGAGATAGAGAACGTGCGATATGAGGCTACTAGTGCTACATTGAAATTGTGATTATACGGCATCGTTTAGATAATCTCACGTAGGCAATTACGGAATTTTAAGACTAATCTTAATTTTTTGCTTCTGCCAATTTGAGTGATTGCGAAATTGTGTAGAATTATATTATATTATAACTAGATTTTCGAGCAGCAGAATTTTCTCACTGATTTTGACTAACATGAATCCTGATAATTACAGTTGATAGATAAGAAAAAAAAAACGAACGATATGTAAGTGAACCAGGATGCCATTCCTTCTCTTCTTCTTTGTATTTGTTCAATGTATCAGTAGGAAGGCGGAGTGCTGAAATGTAATGTTATTCTTTACTCAAATGAACAACGAGACTATCTGAACAAATATATATATTTTCTTCTGATAATTCTGATAATGGACTACTAGTAATCATGATGGGAAAAAAGGAAAAAGAAAGATTCTGAGATTGGACGACAACCATTTGGGAAAGAAAGGGACAAGAAAGTAAAAATGCGAAACTTTTCCAACAATAAGAAACCAAAAAGGCAGGGCGCAAATTTTGAATTTTGAGGATCTCTGATAAATATTTTTTCTTGTTCCTTTATTATAGAGTCTTTTTATTGCAAATATACACTGAATTTTGGAAAGAAGAGGTGAGAAGAAAGATTTTTAAAAATTTCGTTCGATCGACATTTTTCTTTCGTTCCTTTCCCTTTAAAAGTGACATATCCTTCCTTGTCTGGTCTAGGTGATATTGTACAAATACAATGGGTATATTAGAGATACGACATTTAAAGATGAGGTAAATAATGGAAAAAGTATGGTTGTGAAAAGAAGGGAGATGAGCAATTTTATGAAATTCATTTGTGAAAGACGAAGATTACTCGTTTGGTTACTCGTTTTCCTGTGGAACAAAGTATGCGTGCTTTGGAAGAACGTTTTCTTTCCAAAAATGAAACCATGGAATAAAATGAATCACAATTTTCTCTATTTTTTTAAATATTTTGAGGCGAAGAATGCAAATGAACCATAAGGAAGAAATTAACAAGCTCATTAGGAAGATAGATAATGGCCCAAAGAGAAGTGAGAAATATACTACGGGTGGAATTGATTAGAATAATATGGAAAAAAATAGAAAAAGACTTGAGTAACTCTTCTTAGTGTTAGGTTTATATTCATGTGTCTCTCTGTCCTCTCCTTCTTCTATTCCTCCCTTCCTCTATCTTTCCGTGTCTGTCCTCTCTTCTTCTTCCCTTCAACGGAATCGATAGAGTGGAGTCCAACTAAATGTGAGCAGTACTCTCTAGACTCTGAGACAGAAGGCCTTTTATCCTTCCCATTCCTAGTTTCTCTCGTTCAAATTTAGGGACCACCATCGATTATGCAAATCAGTGATTCATGACTCGGAATCTATCTCAAGTTATTAAACAACAGTATAGAATCATTTTTTGTTCAGAGAATACCTACCTAAAGACTTTGGTTTTCGAGAAAATTGCAAATTTCTGAAAAGTTGGTTTTCAAAAACGAGAGACAATTTACTTTGAAGGTCTGTAAATCCAGAACAAAGAGTTGCCCGCGACTTCTGACTTTTCCTAGGGATAGACTAGGGTCCAGTCCAAGATGTGTTAAAAATTTAGCCAAATCAATGGGCTCCTTCGATTTTTTTTTGAGATCAAAGATCAAAAGAATTACAATTATTTGGGTTTGAAAAAAAGATGGAAGGAGCCCATTGATTTGGCTAATTTTTTAACACGTCATGCGTAGGGCACTAGTCCATCACTGGGAAGTGTCAGAAGTAGCGGGCAACTCGTTTCACGAAATCTAGAACGATTTAAATTCAAAGTTTCCTCAAAAGTTGAGTGTTTTTGAGATATTTTCGTTAAAAAATATGGGAACGAGCCCATTGATTTTTCCAAAATTTTGAGCAAAGTTGCTCGATATAGTGTACTAATGATCGCTGAAGTCAGAACCCGCGGGCAATCAGGCTCCTTCGAGATAATTTGCATCGCGTGGGCACGAGTCGATAAAAATAGGATGGTGGTCCCTAGTTCAAATTGTCTTTTCTGCTCTCCTTCCAATCAGTCACTTTTCTTTTTCCTTCTTTCCCAGTGAGTTCAGAAATCCCACACTCATTCTTCACCGAGACATTATTATGTGTGCTCACATTTTCTAAATACGCTCATAAATGTAGATGGTCTTACAACTAGCCGCATAATTCAGCCAGTCTAACTTAAAAACGACTGTTATTTAAAAGAGTGGTGGGTCAATGAGAACATCTCGCTTTTTTTAAAACGATTTACGGTTGACATAATTTTATCAATGTAATCAACATTATAACGAAAACAATAACAACAAACAAGCAATAACAAATGTATGACCGATAACATCTCGGAAAAAGGATTGATATTCTTCACATTCTTCTTGTTTGCCCTCTTCCTCTTCCTCTACCACCTCTGCCACCTCTAGCACCTGAGATTGCACTATATATCATATCACAAATCTTCTGAGATATCACAGATGGCCATCTCTTTTTTCTCAGTAATAATCCATGGTATTAGAGTGGGATCCCACCCCTCAATGAGAGTAACATCAAAGGGGCTGATGGGAAACCAGTGAGAAATAGCCTGGAAGGCCACAGAGACAATCAAAATCAAAGTGGTTTCTCAGTGGTTTTCTAGCGGCCCCAATGATATTTTACCTACCGATGATCCCGCTGAGAAAAAACAAAGATATTGTAGTTCGTCTAGCAGTCGACTATACAGGTCGACCCCACCTACCATACTTCACATGGCAACGGTAAACCTTGCTATTTTTTTTTTAAATCAACATAAATACTGATTTTTCAGAGATGGAAGAGATATTGTACAATCAGTTTCAGGGGCATCTGTGTGACCAACTTCCTACATAGAAATGTTACAATAAAACATCTTGCTTGTCCATGAGGTACTAAGATTGTGTTGTACACTTTAGGTGAAACCCCTGATATCACTTACACTCTCTATGAGTCAAATCAATTTATAAAAAAAGTAAATGTTACCTCCACGAGTGATTTGCTCTCCTTTAAAATTGAGCATGAGATTAGCCGGAAGAGGAGTCATCATCTTACGGACACTTCCAAGAGTTCTATAATAATACACAATATCAAATAGTGTCTACTCTTCCATTCTCATGTGATCGACCATTCTAGTCCATACTACCCTCATGTGATCGACCACTCTACTCCATACTACCCTCATGTGATCGACCACTCTAGTCCATACTACCCTCATGTGAAAAGTACTGAATCATTCCAGCAACAATACCTCAGTCTTTTCAACTTAAACTCAAAATAAGAATGATACGAATATAATTTGTTGTTGTTTTCTGACCTTCTTTCATTCTTTCTTTCCTTCAGATGAATCTCAGCCTTCTCAGCAGCCGCTTCCTTTTCCATCGTCGACTGTATTCATACAATTAATCAACACCACCATAAGACACCCGACGTTAGCGACTAAGCATAGCAGTACACATATAAAATAGAAAAAAAGATAATTTTTATCATCACTATGCAATTTTAATCGCTTTCTCGTGTAATATAAAGAATTCAGCACTTTCATTTGGAAATTCAAAAAATCGATCGTTCAATGATCCAAATGATTTACCTACACCCGACTCACCTTTTTCTTTAGAGTGAAAGTAAGACTCTTTCCTCCGAAAGGAGTTTCCTCCTCCCTTCCTTCATCTCCCATTCCTTCTTCCACCAACATCTCCTTCCGAGATCCCAGAGGAGCCGACATCTATAATTCATTCCATTTTCACTATTAATTCATCATCATCTTCCTATATTTGACGGAAAAGCCCCGCTTATTAGAGAACAATTTCAAATTGAAACAACCCATCGAGCCTCATGATTGACATCGAAAATCAGTATCTCCCTTGAACTATCGCGAGAGCCCTTATCATTTGTCACCGACCCTTCTCACCGAGTTTTCGAATGAGAATATGTTACGGTATAGGTACGGAATCGGTATTACCGACATATATCAAATATTCAGACTCTCTTTTTTCTATAGACTCTAACTCGCGCATATAACCCTCGAGCGGAAGAGAGATCAGTAATTATGAAATCAAGCATGCAGCCCTACTATATAATAACAAATATCATCCGATATACGAACATGACACGAGAGTTGTGATGGGGTACAAATCCATCCGTGAACATATTGCAAAAACTACCTTTTCAAATTGATGGCCTATAAAATGATCTTAAAATCTAACCTCATCGTCATTATCATCTCCATCTGCATATTTAGTCGTCGTCTCTCCAGTATCCACTTGGTGAAGAGTGAATCTTCAAATAATATATATCACTGTGTACCCCGTTACTCCGTTTTACTTAACAATTTTTATCGTACATCTGGCTCTCAGTGAAGCCTAAACGCCGGCTCTACAGTAATCACCCTTCCGTCATCACTTTCCGCTTTTGCGGCTTCAATTTTCCACCCATTTAAATAAATATTTCACCGTTCAATTTTAAAAATCACGCGGAATTGTGGGTGGACAAAAAATATGAAACAAAAATTAGGAATATTCGATGCGAATTCGCTGACTTTAAAAAAAAGTAAAAATGTTCGGTTGTTCGGTAATGTGGGCGATGTACGATACTGTATAATATATAAATTGAGTAATTCGAAATTCCCTTTCCGAAAGTATGAGAAAGTGTTCAATTTACTTGGTGGGTTTATTTCCAGATCTTCTCTCTTTTTCAACATCATCGAATGCACGTTGAAGATTACGCTGTAATTAAAACAACAATTATGAGATCTACACTCAAGTTCCAGAGTTCGAAAGTATTGGATGTCTAGTTGTGCAAGTTTCGCACCGACACACTGCCGTATGACTCCAACTGTGGGAGTTACGTAATCTTTTCAAGTGAGATATTTGCAACGATTGATATAATACACAAAAGTATAAATAATAGACCTTCTGTTGTCGTTTTCTAGCTGCTTCAGCCTTGAATTTCTTCTCCTCTTTCTCCTTCTCATCTTCATTCTCTGATTCACTCTTATCTTCCATCGAAGATGACGAAGATTCCTCATCTGAAAGAGAGAATGAAGACAACAATCAAGAGTTTAGATTATATCCATTAAAAGAAAGGCAATAGAATATCTACCTTTATGATTAATATGAGACCGATTATCATCTTCTTCTATTCCAACAGACCAAGCAGATGTATCCATCTAAAAATCACTTTCATTGTTACAATTTTAGGAGAAAATACTGCGTAATTTGTTGTATTGCAGTAGTTTGTTGTAAGAGTAATTTGACCTGCTCAATATCCTCTTCTTCATCTTCATCTTCTTCTTCACTTTCACTTTTAAGTTCTTTTCCTTTGTCAATCTTCTTTTTACTCATTGAATTCTTCGCACGAGTAAATGCTTCGCTTTCCTCATCCACCTGTCATCATCAATTCACATTTCTACATATCATTAAGAAAGTTGACAGTCCTCTTTATAATGCTCCTATAAAATGTTGTAACCCCCAGGCAGTAGACAATTATTTATTATACAGGATTTTTAAAAAAAATACTATTCCGTCAATTGTTCGATTTTTGTTGCTGGGCAGAGTGGGAATTTCGGAAATAGAAGTATCACAACACCAAATACTTTGTCTAATCGGAAATGGAATGAAGTGAGTACCTCGTAATCTTCCATTTGGAATAGCTTAGAGAAGCGATCATCCGATAGAATTGAAGTTGCTGCTTCAGCCTCAAACAATATCACTCCAATTCCATCAACTTTATCTCGACTCCATGCCCATTTTTTGCGTCGTTTTTCGCAAAAATATCATGATATAATACCTTCTTCATCTCCTTATTTCTTTTGTCCTTTCTTCTCTCTTTAATCGTAGCTTCAGCATCTTTCTTCAATCTCTCAGCTAGATCTGCATTTACCTGCAATCCAAAGAGAATTTTCATCGCTCAAGATTTCACGACCTGACCCATTCGCAAGGGAATATCCCTACTGGGAATGCACATGTTTATCCTTGAAAACACATTTGCAGTCTATTTACTATTACACTATCCACTCACCTTCACTTCATTCTTCGCATTTTTCTTCTTAACAACAGTCATATCTCGCTCCTTTTCTACCTGAACAACAACAACAAACTTCAATATTCTAAATATAAGTAAAACCTCTTCCATCAGCTTTCTATCCTTGTACTTATCATAAGCAAAAGGCTGAGTAAGAGTGCGAGCCTGAAGAAACTCGTTGAGACCTTCCACCAAAATTGGAAAGGAGAACAAGTTATGTAACCGACCTTGTTGTACAATCTAATATCCATGAAATATCCATGCATATATGCCCTGAGTACATTCGACCCAACGAGATGAGAAAGACCAATTTGATCAAGTTCACTTGTAGTCACGAATTTGTAATCATCATATACTCAAATATATACGATTAGAACTGGAATGCGTGATAAATGTACTCACCAGCAGGTTGCTCAGTTTCCTCTAATTCTTCAGTAATCGTCTCTAGATATGCACACCATTTAGGTGCCGGACCAAGGGAAGGAATGTAATATTGTTCCATTCGAGATGATTCACACGCCATCAATACGAGGCCTGTTCAATACATCTCCTATCAATCACATCTACATTCAATAATGAGAAGATTAATAATACACACGCGAATAGTGTCGACGTCTTTTTCTAGAGAGGCAACGCCAACCAAAAGTTTTTGAAGAAGAAAAAAACAGTTTTTAGAGACTCGCGATTTTCTTATTGACCTTAACACAAAAAAATATTTAACTGATTAGTACAAATAGTTCATGGATTGTTCTATGATTTGTATAATCATTTGTGGAGGCTACAAAATTTTAAAAAATCGCCATTGAGCCGTTACAAAATCTCGAAAAAAATGTGGCCTTGTGAGTTGACGAAGAGATTCACTTCCCTCTCCCCCACACACATCGATACATCTTATACTATTATAACATACCTGATCCTGGATATCGAACGAAGTCATTTAGTCCGTTTTGAGGTTCAATAGCAGCGAATGGTTTACCCGTATATCTATCCCACACCTGGAAAAATAAATCTTTGAAGTATGCAGAGAAGTATGAAGCTATCAAACATTGCGTAAAGTTGTATTGATCAAATTATGTGCAAACTACTCTCATTTCGAAGGATATTTACAATTAGTCAATTCGGGTATTATCTTGTTCTTACTAACCTTAACTGCTCTATCATCCATACTCATCACAACATCACTATCATTCTCTCTCTCAACTAATTCCATTCTCTTGATCGGAAGGCCATTATGTTGATCCTTCACAATAACGGGTCGATTCGAACGAATGTCGAAGATTAAGGTCTCAAGTATCATTATTTGATTTATACGTGCAAAAATGACGAAAATTCATAATTTCTTAATCGGCCGAAGATAGAAATAAATTTCTTTTTACAATGTGTTATCGTGGGAATCGAATACTCAGCTTTCGCAATAACATGACTTTCGATTCCCATCGATACTTCCTTATCTCTCAGAGTCTTGCCGCGATATCCAAAAAATTAACAAGAAGAACAGAATAAAATAAATGACTGACATGGCCACTAGTAGTTCCAACACCGATTTGGAGGGGACTGAACCATTTGACGGCACTGACTGCAGCTATTCCACTACAATAATACCAATTAGAAGCACACATCCAAACGTTGACATTCGTATAATCATAGGTGAGCGCCGATTTCCTTGCGGAACTTTGAGGGCGGTGACCCGTTCAAATAGGGACAATTTGCTAAAACTTCAGCGTCAATTCGTTGATTTTGAGAAAAAATAGAAAAAAATTGGTCCAAAAAGGGAGATGACCCGTTCTTCTGAAGCCTTTTTTGTAGACCCGTTCAAGTCGTACCAAAATATTACAATGAGCTCCCTGACTTACGTATGCGTATAATAGTAACTTTGCACATTACGACGGGATTCCGGTACAGAAAAAAAGGTTCACATTCGTTTATTCTGATACCTTTTGATGTCTTCTATCGATTTCTGGCATTCACATGTTCATTAATATCTGGTTTGCATAATTGCATGCATTCAAATTTGGTTAATTGTGCCCCTCCTTTTTTGAAAGTCTGCCGATAATTTAATAATTGATAGATAATCGGAGAAATCGATTCGCCCTATACCACTGTCAACATGGTTCGATTGCTATGTAACAAATTGTACAAGCAACCCACTTTTTAACCATTTCGGACACGTATCCAACCTTATTTTGACTCTTCACGGCACCACTGCGAGTACAAATTTTAAAAAGCAACCACCATTCGGGGGTTTTTGAATCCCTAGTAATCGAACCCTAACTGTCAAGCTCGATAATAAAAAAATGAAATATATTATCACTCAATAAATATTTTGGCACTTTTCTAGTTTCTAAGGAAGGGTTGCACTTTTCTAAGGAAGGATAAGACTGATTCTCATAATTGAAAGACACTCGATCAATAAACTGACTCGATATGATGACTGATAGATGGAAGGACATCTAGAATGCTGACTCGTTGTCTATCTCGATGGTCCCACGCTTCCACTGTCCCCTCTCAAAACAATTAATTAAAATAGTCGGTAAAAAGAGGAGAGTAATTGGTCAGACATAAGAGTGTTTTCCTTCCTACCTGAAGTCCCTGCCATGAACAATTGATGAACGGGACTGAATTGGCAACAATTGATAGAGGTAGCTTGAGTAACAAGGGAAGAAAGAAATACTCCTTCCTCCAAGTTTAACCGATAAATCTCGTTTCTGCAATGCAATTATTTTAAGAGCGGCGATTGTATGATACATCAAAACTTTAAAGCTACGTACTAACATAACCATTCACATTACGGTATAACCATATTGAATTGGAATAAGCAATTGCGATGGCCGCTCAATCCAATGTCTGTTACTGTAACACATCCACTGTGACCCATAAACACATTTTGGATCATGGCCGTGCATGGGATTACATTTAAGTCAGTTTGCGATTAATGAGCATTACGGTAACCATATACTGTAAATTCAAATCCCTCCATCTCATTTTAAAGTTCATTTCACTACCTCTCGACAGGGTTCGTGCTGTTTAGAAAAATTTATTTTGCCAACCTAATGAATTAAAGAAAACTCACGAGCTTCCGACCATATATAGATCAGCAGATTCTCTGCATAAATCCATATCTCTTCCAGGACGAGGAATACGCAATCGAAAGTATCGTCCCCTCTGATGGTGTAACTCAACGAATCGCTCCTCTTCCAAAATTACAACCTTAAATTTAACCATCACCCAAAATTACAACCTTGCATAGGTTTCTTTTCTCGTTTTCAGTTTCGTTCCACTACCTCTCGACAGGCTTCGAACTGTTTTGAATGATATAGTGTTCCTTTCTCAAGTTATTCCTCTATTATTAGCTAAGTATGCCATCACTCATCCCTACGTGCCCCTACATTTCGTGGAAGATCTCTCGAAAATAAACTTCATTGTGCTTTTCATTTCTATATAAAAATTCCGACCGACCTTGGTCCAGTCATCACTGAGTGTTAGAGTCTTGATAGCTTCTGCGTCCAATCCTCTCTCGAATTTCAATGACAAGTTTTTCAGATCGAAACACTTCAGATACGGCTTATATGTTCCAGTAGCGAAGATATACCTCCCTGTAAAAAAAATCAGTAAAATACAACCACTGTTTTCATCATTATGCCGGCGGCATTGCTCAGAAAAAAAAAAGATGCATTTGAGCGACTAGAGAAAGCAGGAGCCTCCGTTGCCCTTATCGGAAGAAATAGCTCAATAAACTCGATCGGATCTCTCTTCGAGCTGCAGATTTCGCTGAGAAATCATTCTGTTGGAAGAGAGCCGACTGGATGAGAACCGACAAAAAATCACCGTAAGTGATGTTTAGAACACCTTGGTAAAATACTACGCCGCTCAAAAAATTTTTGGTTCTCATCCGACGGTTCTCATCCAACATAGTTTTTTTGTAAAAATAAATGTATCAAACGACTTACCATCTGGAGATACTTCGAGTGCAGTCGAAACATCCGGCATTTCGAAGTCTTGGATAAGTTGGATTCTACGGCGAACCTCTTAATATAAATTTAATTAACACGGTATTGAAAGACTTATCATTTATTTAGAGAACGAGCCGGAAAGGGGGAAGTAGAAAAGATGTTCTTTCGGTTTAGGCAGGGAGGAATTCGCGTTAGAGCTGAAGTTCTGTCTGTGTCTGGTGTGGGTGGTACGCTTTGAGGTGTGAAGGATACAAAGAACGAAAAAAGTAATGTTTAAAGATAAGAAAGAACAGAATACATACCAACATTTTTCTGTTCCAGCTTCCGTCTCTGGCGATCATTTAGCCACTGAAGAAAGAAAATGTTCAACGTAAATTTAGCTGCAATACTTACGTCAGGTAGCGATTTCCCAGCGCTGAGGTTGTAGATTTTAACATCATTCGCTTTCGAGACTTGCATACCGGGGTAGATCTTAACACAAAAGATTGCAACGCATCTAGATAGGCAACGGAGTTAAATTGAATGAAATGAATGAATGAATGAAATAAGCATTTAACGTAAAGGAAGGTACCCAAAACATGCATTGAACTATTTCAAGAATGAAAACATATTATTTCCGTTTTTAATAAAGAAAAATACTTTAAATTGAGGTCTTCTCTATAGTGATCTCTAGGGATTTTTGGTTAACATTTCTATGTTTTTTTTAACGTGCGAGCGTCCAGCAACGATTTCATTGAATTTGCAATTTGCATACGGTATTTTTACGCGTTGCGGGCTGCGTTGCGTGTCATGCAAATTATTGTCGCACCGGGCTCAAACTTTGACTTGATATTTGTTGACAAGTTGTTGTTTCTCTATTTTTATGGTCTTTATAATATATGTTGCACAATCTGCGCTTGTTGATTTTCTCGATATTCATTGACATCGGATGCATTCTAGTTAATTGTTCTTTTTGATACGTATATTGTTCATTTCATGATACATAATTTTCGATCCACCAACTGTTTTTCATATTTTTATTAAATGTTATTGATATAGTTTAAAAAATGTAATATATATATTATGTTCAGGGATGACTTTCATCGCTCCTACTTGAATAATCGTAATTCCGCTCGTACTATTCAAAAGTCGACTAACTCAAACGATGGATAGTCAAATTCTCAACAATATCGATGAATCGATTCCTATCGATTATGCTGCCGTCGAGGAGCCCAATCATGGGCGTTTTCCGCTCCATCAAGTTGATGTGACTGGTTAGTTAACATTATTTCGGAAATGGTCTTTGCGGGTGCCTTACACCATTTTCTTTGTGTTACTAAAAGAACATAGAAAATATGATCTAATCTGATAGAAATCTTGTTTGTAGGGTAATAGTAATTGTTATAAATTGTTTCAGAAACCAATTATCGTGAAGTGAATGTCGATAATCTTAGTGAATCCGATTTTGAAGGAATGAAGGACAGCGGCCTAGCCTACAGTGTACGTTATTTTGTATATTTTGATTGCTGCATACGATCTTTCCTTAAGGATCACGACTACATTGGCGCAAATCCAAATGCGAAAGTAGCTCCCGAGACATCGCAATTTCCCGTAATGGGTGGAGTTACTGATCGTACGTTTAAACTTGTTTCAGCCATGGTAGAAGCTTTTAAAAATTTGCATGTGAAATGTGTATATCCACGAAAAAACAATTGAACAGGGTTTGGCAAACAATTGAGCAGGGTTTGTTTTTGGCACGATTCCGGTCCAAAATTATCACACTTTACTCTTACAAAATTCAACTTTTCCTTTTTTTCTATTTTTCTTTTAGTCGTTCATTTTTTTCATTTTTTTTTGAAAGTCTGGGATATTATCTAATATTGTTTTCTTTAAATAACTCATTCACTTTTCAGAATATTTAAATGGCGAAACGAACGATCCATGTGCAGAACGTACCGACAATCGGTAAAGCATTACATATATTATTGTTGATTTAATCTTCTTTTTTTGTTAATCATGTCTTTGTTATTAAAGTCTGATTCGCAACATATAATTATTACTCTTAGCATGCCCGGCATGTCAATTTCGGGCTCGGTTGTGAAGAAGCCACTACATCCATCTGCACTCCGAACTGTGAAAAGCGACGGTACATTGCTATTAACATAAATGCCTTTGGTTATGTTTATGATCGTTGCTTCTAGATTACGGTGTGGGTGCTGCTCATCATGCATATCCTCAACCAAAACCTGTACCATACAAGGATGTTACCCAGCCTAAGAAATCGGGACGCCCATCAAAGAACGAGTGAGAAATTTTTTTTCTATATTTTCGATATTTGAAATTTTTTTAAAATTTGGAATGATTACGTTTTTTTCAAATTATAATACAGATAGATGGAAAAAAATCTTCTGCAATCAAACGTGTTACATCCAGATTCGTAATACAGATAGATGGAAAAAAATCTTCTGCAATCGAACGTGTTACATCCTGACGTAAGATAAGATCCTGATTGTTCCTTTGCGAAGCTGAATAAAATCGTGTTCGGGGAACTATAAGAATTTCATATGTGACAAAACATGTTTTAATTAGCCGGTATCATTTTTTTCATAAACATACACAGAATTAATAAATGTTGTTGAGGACTCGTGAGTTAACTGGAGAACGTTTGATGGCGCGAGCAATGGTGAAGGCGGGAATGCAGGGACATCACGCGAGTATGCCGTCGCAGCAACTCATCCACGTACAGGTTATACCACATTTTATATGGTTAATTTGGAGCTCCGTAGATTCACACGGTATTTGACGATTATGGTACATATTTTCTGAGTGGGGTAAAAATCAGTAACGTATTGGCCCTTTTCTGGAGAGAATTTTCTTCCCATTCCTAATTAAAAAATCGAAGTAAGAGGTACCTAATATCCCGGGCTCTTCTCTACACATGTTAAATGAGTACATTTCACAGGGTGTGCATCCTATCCAAGATCACAGTGTGAACTTCCGAGGCGCCGCTCCTATTGTCACTCCAGCAAGAGGACAGAAAATAACTCCAAGAGGAAGACGTATGAAAATATTAGCCGAACGCATATGTATATATAGATCGGATATATGCACATATTATATATATATCGTAATTACTAATTAGGAAAAGCTAGCTATAATTGGGGGCTTTTTTTGTTTTCAAGTCGAATATATTGTGAATACTAATTTCAGCAACAATTGGGTTGCGTCGTGACATTCCCGATGATGGAACATACACGATGGTGAACACTCAGCAGGGAATTCCTCCGTCCAAACCTATTCCTACAAAAAAGGTTATTTTTAAAATAAAAATTGTCCGTATTTTTTTCTCTGTTCCTTTGAGTGCGGATTTTTATATTATTATTTTGTAATGTATGACTGAGATGGATATATTTGATGAGAGATATTTGACAGACGGCCCACTTTGGATCTGCTCAAGCTGCTGAAGATGCTCACACAAGGGAAATGATGCAAGCTGCACAAAATGCACTTGCTCCTTCGAATACAATAATTAGTGGAATGAGTGCACAACCTCCTCTTCCTTCTCATCCATCTCTTCCGCATCTTCATCCTCATCCTTCCCATCATGATTCTATCGTACTTCCTCCTCACAATCGACCTGAGACATCATCACACCGTTTCAATGACGGAGATCTTCCGAGAACTCCTGGAAAGTGAGTTGTCGTGCTAATTCATTTCCCGCAATATGTGTTGTAGGGTACATGCGTACACTCGTATCTCATCTCCTCATTCGGCTGTTCATGTCCGTACTGCCAGTGAAAGTCATGAAATGAATATACAGTTCATCCAAGAACCTCTTCGAACAAATTCAGAGTAAGCTTGCAGTTTCATCGCATTTTATTTATGTATATACAGAGTACGCCAAAATTTCTCGCACGTTTGGAATTGATTATAATTACGCCAAAAGTGAAAACCATGGTTCGAAATTGCAAACATTTTTAGGAGTATCTAATGGCACTCATATAAAAAAAAAATTAAAACTTGGATGTCGTGCTTTCGATTCTTTAGCATTAGGTGACCATGCAAGAAAGGAACAAAAAAACATGATCTTTTTTTAGACGATCTCAATATTAGAAGTGTTTTTATTTTCAACGGGATGCTAAAAAATATACTGTGCTTTAGTACTGACCACAGCAGTCAAATGGCTTTAGAAGTGTATTGGTCAAACTAGCATAAAATGAGGAAATGTAATGCTAACTGGAATCGTTTGGCACGAAAATGTATGATACGCGCCATATTATGTGGATTACAGTGGTCTTCCTGTTACTCCTGGAGGAGGTCGCAAGACTCCTCTCACATCACGTACTCCACGATCTCGAATGTCGATTTCTGAATCAACGGAATCTCAAACGTCATCTCCTCAACGACCGATTGTTCTTTCTCCATCAAGATCTCATGTGATGATCCAATCTCGTCCCTTTCCATCTTCACCACAACAAGCACGTCAAATGCCCATTGGGGGACATCTCAAACCTACGGTAAACATTATTTATTCTCTTTTCCTCGCCTTTGTTTGTGACCGTGAATTTAATATTGGTGTTTATCAGGGACCTTCAACGATGGCATCAGCTCAGATGCAGATGTCATCGAATGCACCTCTGCCGTCTCTCCACACTCAGAGTCAATCAACGGTTGTTCAGAGACAACCAGGAGAGTCTCCGCCTAAACGAGTTTACTACGATATTCAAGGTTTGTTTTTTTTTAAATACAGATGACTGTAAAAAAAAGTATAGCAAATTTTATCCTTTATTTTTCATTTCTGGAATAAATACTCTTGTAGTTTCTCATATTCACTTGTGGTCTAGTGGTGGGATAAAAAATGTATTTCAGAATTGTTGCGCTCCATTATTTGTTTTTTATTACGCGGACCGAGTGAAAACAACGTAAACGAAAAATCAGAAAAAAATGAATTGATATCCGCATACTAAATTCACATCTAGAATTAAAAAAAAAGTAATTATTGGAGGTGGTCAAGCTGCTCCTCTCATAACTGCAACTGGATCGATGACATACAATCCAAGAAGAAAGAAGGAAAAAAATACGGGCGAAGCTGTTGATGCTGCTGTGTCCAGAAATGTTAAAGCAATCCTTCAATCGGTTTGTTTCATTTTTTTGTTCATATTGGTATAATCATAGATGGCCACGCGGCCCGCATGGGGGGGGCCTATCATAGGCACCCCCTGGGTTGGTAGGTCATGGTGTGGTAGCCATATTCGGTACCTAGGGGTGCTGTAGAACCGATTGGGATGGTACTTGACCCACCATGACCTACCAACCCATTTTGGACCATGAACCCCGGGTGCCCTAATATTTGCGGCCCTCCTTGGACATATATGGGTATAATATACACGCTTATAAGAACTAACAGCTGACCTTATTTGCGGGTCCCACCTAGCGTTGTCTTACGACGTAAAATCGCTTGACGTGTATACATCTTTTTTTTATTACCTGTTTTCCCTTATTAATCTGCGCTTTTGTTCTGGCATTATAAAGAATGGTTGGCTAAACGATTGCGACATTACAACGTTACATTTATGGGGCATTATTTCTACCGGGTCAAGCGGATTCGGAGCCTCTTTAGAGACATTTTTAAACATTTACGGAACGATATAAAAAAATAAAAATTAGTCTGGGGTGCCCCACTCCATTTTGAGAATAATCGCTCACCAGTGCATTTTCCTTCAAAATATTGAATAATTGCAGGATAAGACTCCTCGATTGTCAACAACTCGAAGTGATATCTCTCTCTCTCCCGCGAACGATATGAGTGATGAGGAAATTGTAAGTGTTTCGCCATGACTACAACTCATTTATATACAAGGAACTGTGAATGTGGATAGACATGTCGCCCAAATTCCTTGTCATTATTTGAAAGTGATTCCAAGAAGATGTCAAAACTTCTTTTAAAGCGTCAATATAGGGGTTGTCTGTTCGGTTATGTATTATTCGCGGTCTCTTCCCTTGTCCCCCCTCCCTCCCCTCTGCCAGTCCCACGCTCTCGAGATCAGCGGGCGAGAAAGTGCGAATAATTCGCAATCGCAGCGAATGTTCTCATTTCTCCCTCCCCTCTCCGTCCTCTCTCTCTCTCTCTTGGGGAGAGGATGTGGGAGCATTGAACATCCGATCGAGTGAGAGGGGAACAAGGCGAGAGGGAGCGAAAAAACCGAACCCGATTTGACAACCCTAAGAGGACTGTCAAATCGGTTTTGGTTTATTCGCTTAATTATCTAATTAAGCTGCTTAATTATTTAACAGTACTTTTAACAGTTCTTATTTTTGTTAATTAGATATAGTGAAACATTATTGTGAGTGAAATACCAGCCAAAAGTTAGCATTTAAAAAGGTTTAAAAGAAAATCGCGATTTCGTGAAAAGTTGTTCTTTTTTTGAAAATTTTGAATCTTCTGGTTGTTTTGTGCAAAATCTAACGTTTTTTTGTTGACAGGAATAAGGCGTACCCGTTGAAAAAATCCCAAAATTTTACCGGATCGGCGCTCAAAGATCTATTATCATATTACAATTGTCGAGTTGTCAATTTAATACTTACTGTGTAGATGTGTTCAAAACTATACAGCATGTTTTTGTTTCCCGGGCCCTGCTTATAAAAAGTGTCCTTCCCGTTTTGCCAATAGAATGATAATTGGAAATGAGGTTTTCAAGTTTATAATTTAGATTCATCGGGGCGGACATATTGAAGAGACTGCTTACGAAAGCAAGAGAACAGCAAGTAAAAAGAAGGGCCATAAGGTTCGAAATCTTATATATTTGCTTAATTAGTGTTGTGTCGTTGTCCTCGTTGTGAATCATGCTGGGCATTGCACTGTGTCGATGTGTGGGTCAGAAGAGTGACGAGTAGCATAATACAGCTTTATTGACTACTCATGACTTCATTCGACTCAACTTCTAAGAGAATTGGCATTGGGGAATAGCCTAAACATAGTACGCAATGAACGAAGTGTATGGAAGTGTATGACGAATAAAAAGTTCCGCGGGTAACACTGCGTAACTACGGTAAGTTAGCAACTGAGCAGGTATATTACGGCGGGTCACATACTATCTAGTCTGTTTAATAATAGTGCAATTACATTAATTACTTATTCTGTGTATTTCATTAATATCATAGGAATGACTATACAACAATTAGCAAAATCGTATCATAATTTGGTAGCTAAACATTAAAAGACGTGTGTTATTTGAGGTATTGGCGAGTGCGGAATCGAATTCGGATGAAAGTGATAGTGAGAAATGGGAGATTACGTGTATCTGTGGACAGAAAGAAGACGACGGTGAAGAGATGGTCCAATGTGATCAATGCATTCTGTTAGTTTACTTTTATTTGTATAAATGCCGTCCCGGATACTTAATTTTTTTTTTTGAAAGCGTTGTATGTACGCATTTTAATGTTAGTGAAAGTATACATGTAGATTCTCATTCTATTTCTCAGTGTATTTTCTAAATTATGTTCAGGAGATGGGAACACGTGGATTGTATTTTCCCTCGCACGAAAAAAGCTCCATCTGGAAACTATTTTTGTCATGTGTGTAAGCCCAGACCGACGGAGCTTACGCATGAAGAGGTATATTGAACACATTTTTGTACTGCTTCCTGAAGCAAGAATTATTACTGAAAATTGATGAAATGGTTATTTGTTTCGCAGGCTCGTGCATACCAGGACAGAGTGAAGAAAGAGAAGGATGAGGCCAAGACTCAAGAATTGAAGAGGAAATTAGCTGAAAGAGCCAGAAGGAAGGAAGAGGTAATTATCATTATGGCCATTTATGATTATCGTAGTATTTAAATACTCTACTTTGACAAAACAGCGTTTAGCGCACATTGGGGAACATTTCATTTGTTAGCTCTTTATTGATTTTGGACGAAAATTGTAATTTTCTCAATAAGTGTCTCTAGGAAACGTACTTTCAGAATTCTCGCAAACCGTCATCAGTTGTTCGAAGTACTCCTAAGGCATCTGCCCCCCTCAAATCCGAGAAGTCTGGTAATTCCTCCTATCGGGAGATATTGAAGAATGAGTACTCTACTTCTGCAAGGTTGGCGTCGTCAAGTTTCATTTGTTTATTGTAATTGTATTTGTCAGACGTCTTGTAGCGGTCTCTCGTCTACCGAACCATTCGTCTGACATTGTCAACACACTCAGAAACAATCCAATAATCCGATCTCTTTACGTCGAATCAAAGGTCTATGGGATAGTAGTCACAGAGAAAGTGTGCGAAGGTGCTTACGTTGCTGAGTAAGTGAATCTATGCGCGTATTTTGTATGTTGTTTGTATTTGTCAATTTGAGACTTCTCGGATCGATTACTCTTGAAAAGGAATGTAGAGATCGAGATCTCGTACCTGGTTCTCTCAATGATCATACTTTCCTATTTGAAATGGATCAAGATAAGATTATAATCGATGCGAGGAAGTGCGGAAATATGCATACGAAATATTTGAGAAGGTATTATTGTCTTTTGTATATTGATATTTAATATTGTATCCAATTGCTATTTTATTTTAAATTTTTAAATTTACAGATCGTGTAAGCCAACTGCAGAACTTGAAGCGATTATGTATGGATCTGAGATGCATATTATGATCAAAACTACTCAGAAATTGGAACAGCACGATGAGGTTTGTGTACCGTATCGCCTAATTGTTTTCAAGGTTTTGTAAAAAGAAGAAGCGTGATATACTAGGTGTCGATCAAGTTGGAAGATGGATGGATGAAGAGGCCTCGACCAGCACAAGGATGTGGTTGTGATAAAATGAAAGAAAAGGGAAAATGCGAACTCGAACGATTCTTCAATCAGGCACAAGTGAGTGGAATACATTTTTCTTATAATTTGTGTAGAATAACAATGGTCTATTTGGATGTGGGGACCTCCAATCTAAACTGAGTTATTGGAGTTTATTGTGCATGTGCGGAGAATATTGGATAGCAGAGTGTTATGATTTTTCTACTACCTACTAGAACCTATTCAGAGCTACATCATCGTAAAACTTAGATTTATATGAGGCCGTTTGCGATAGAGTCGAGCGGATTCGGAGGGTGTTGGCACAGCTCAAAAATATCGATTCTCTGAAAATGTGTGATTTAGGGTTCTCAAGGGTGCTGATGACGATGAGCATACTCATTTTTCATATTTTGCCCTCGTTGGCTCCAGACGACGTCACGTCGAAATCGGTTTTTGAGGAATTTCTCGACTCCTGATATCGCCAAAATTAAGTGAACATGGCTCCCGGGGTAGAATTCGACGCTGATTTCACCTGTTTACTTCATTTTTTATCAATTTCAAAAATAACCCCTGAAAATGGAACTTTTTACTGATTGGTTTGCGGGCTTAGCAACCGGCATAGATCGAACCGGCTTGACGAGAGGATTCCAAATCTATAATTTGAGCGAATTTCATCACCGGAATTCCGAGATTGAAACCGAAGAGTAGTCGTGGTTGTAGATGTAATGGCTCATTTCCTCTTCTCTCCCCTCTTCCCAAGTCGCGCATCCGATCTTTCGTCTCTGCGCTCTCCTCTTTTCCCATGCTCTCTCGCCGCGTGTCTCTCTCTCGGGCCGGGAAGGAGTAAACAAGTCGGAAAACGAGCCATTTCATCTACAACCACGACTACTCTTCGGTTTCAATCTCGGAATTCCGGTGATGAAATTCGCTCAAATTATAGATTTGGAATCCTCTCGTCAAGCCGGTTCGATCTATGCCGGTTGCTAACACGGGAGTGACCGGAACTCACATATCCCGATCCCCGTCATTTTTTCAGGGTAGGTAGGTACCCATAAGGGAGTCTCAAAACCGATTTCAAAAGTTGCCCAATGCACCTAGTATTTAAGTTATTTAACTTTATAAAATTCAGCGTTGATCTCGCGTGCGATCGCTCACGCGCCTATCACTGCACCCGAACTCTTGCCTCTCAACTGGCTCGGTAGTGTAGTGGTATGGGAGTGGCGTCAACATGAGGAGGGTATGGGTTCGGTCCCGCTCCCGCGAAATCTTTTGCATTTTTTTTTTGCAAATTGGTCTTTGATCTCTAACTTGGAAATTTTATGTTTTGTTAGGATAGTATGTGCAACCTTCATGATTTATGAACATTTGTGAACTCTTCATGAATTTTTTTCTTCGAACATTTTTCGTTCACTGACGACCACTGGACAGTAGAGTTGTTATTCCGATTGACACGGCACTCGCGAGTGGAAAATGAGAAATCCACTCACGAGTGGATTCCTTTGTTCGCACTCGCGAGTCAAATCCACTCGCCGAGTTAATTTAATTAGCCTCATTCCTTCTCCCCTCGCCAATGCAAAGTGACCGGTCTCTCACTTCACATTCACATTTTCTTCACGTTCATCTTCACATCTTCACGTTTTCACAAAAAGTGTTCACAAATGTTCATAAATTATGAAGGTGGCACATACTGTCCTACCAAAACGTAAAATGTCATGAAATTTCCAAGTTAGAGATCAAAGACCAATTAGGAAGAAAATTGCAAAAGATTGCACGGGAGCGGGACCGAACCCATACCCTCCTCATGGTGACGCCACTCTCATACCACTACACCACCGAGCCAGTTGAGAGGGAGGAGTTCGGGTGCAGTGATAGGAGCATGAACGATCGCACGCGGGATCAACGCTGAATTTTATAAAGTTAAATAACTTAAATACTAGATGCATTGGGCAACTTTTGAAAACGGTTTTGAGACTCCCTTATGGGTACCTACCTACCCTGAAAAAATGACGGGGATCGGGATATGTGAGTTCCGGTCACTCCCGTGTAAGCCCGCAAACCAATCAGTAAAAAGTTCCATTTTCAGGGGTTATTTTTGAAATTGATAAAAAATGAAGTAAACAGGTGAAATCAGCGTCGAATTCTACCCCGGGAGCCATGTTCACTTAATTTTGGCGATATCAGGAGTCGAGAAATTCCTCAAAAAGCGATTTCGACGTGACATCGTCTGGAGCCAACGAGGGCAAAATATGAAAAATGAGTATGCTCATCGTCATCAGCACCCTTGAGAACCCTAAATCACACATCTTCAGAGAATCGATATTTTTGAGCTGTGCCAGCCCTTGCTCGATTCTATCGCAAACGGCCTCATATGTCAGCAATACATTTTCATTGCCACCCGGGGTCCAATAATATATAATCGGTTGAAACTAATAACCGTGAAATAAATAAATATTGGTCGGAGGTCCGGTTGGTACGTTCCCTTTTCTAACATTTATTAGTATGGTTTCTTCTCCACGTCGTCTTCTAAAATTGAACCTTTCTCTCACAATCCACTCAGATTTTTTGCATGACTGCTATTTTATTTCGGTCATTTTTAAATCTCAATTTTTTAAATAACTGTATTCGTGGTAGAAATCCGGCGCTATGAGCCAGACCTCTAGGTTCGTCCTTATTTAGGGTAAGATTTCAACGTAATATAGTCACGGCTCTCAGTTGACACAGATTTTGGAGCTTGTCAAACATGGCTATACCGCGTTGTTGCTTAAAAAAAACAACGATTTTTCAGAAAAATGAAAGATTTTTTTTGTAAACTGAACGAAAAAAAGAACTACTGATTAATATCTAAATCAAATTAGTTCGTGGGACATGATTTTGTTTTGCATTATCGGTGGTATTATTTTTCAGAATGTTTCATTGTCTTCTCGCAAATCTCTCCCTGTCAATGGAACTAATACCATGGTAAGTTTCGTATCTCATTATACTCGCTGCTTGTCTATCATACAATTTCGTAACAATCGGGCCGGTAATCAGACCATTATATAAACGAAGCGAAATTGTTTTCTTAAAGTTACCCAACCAGGACGATTTTGACCCCCTATTTTTATGTGCTCATTGGATAGAGAATGGTCGATTTAGTACTGCTAGCGCATTAAAAAAATCAGAAAATCGATAATTACCCTAAAACCCGGCTTGGAAAATCGGGTTTGTGTTGGGATTGATCATCAGGCCCGCGCGCAATTCAAATCGGAATATAGGGAGACTTAATTGTTTATCGCTGCGACTCCGCCCACTTTCACTTTCTCTGGTTCACAGACTCCGCATATTTGTTTGCAGAGTCAATAATGAACTAACAATTAATCAATAACGACAATTCAATAAATTATTTAATTCAATTAAAAATAAAGTCATTCGTTGCTTGGTCGCTACTTTCCGGCTACGGTTTTCGCGCGCATTCAAACGATAATTTGTCCTGGTTGGGTAACTTTAAACTTTTTAAAATATATACATGCTGCTTACCGCCTCATGTTAATCTTGACATGCTTTACGGTCACTATACTGGATTTTATTAAGAGTGGTCGCAGTCCGCCGATTCGGCAAGCTCTTACTGAGAAGAAAAAAGTAACATCTGCTAAGAAGGTTATTACAAAGAAGGTATTCTAATTGTTTGTTTTTCAATCGATGGATCCCTTTCATCTAAATATCGAACTGAGAATCGAGAATAACAATCGAACTGTCAAGCTAAGAATTGATCTGAAATTCAATTTTAAAAAAAAAACCTCAACACGAAGCCATCCTCTGAGTTTTCGCACTATTAAATTCGATAATTCTTTTTTTCCATCAATCTAAGTAGGCCCGAGCCGCCATGATATATTGCGATTAAAGAGACGCAATTGCAGGGAAAAAGGAAGGGAACGATTAAATTGCCCCTTCGGAAGATGAAGGGAGGATCATTAAGAGGAAGAGAGACTGCTGACGAGATTGATGATGAAGAAGAAGTAGAAAGTGATATGGAATATGAAGAGAGTGAAGAAGAGAAGGAGAAGAGAGGAAGACCAAAAGGAAGAGGAAGGAGAAATACTGATGAAAGCAGTGATAGAACAGTAAAAGAGAAAGGGAAAAAGGATATTAAGAAGAAAGGATTGAATGAAGATGAATCTCTCACTCTTAATACTTCGTCAAGGAGTACGAGGTACACAATGGGGATTAGATAGTACACTATATTACAAGGAAACGACAATATTATGGGAATCTCTCGTGCTTCATAAGGAAGTTGAGTACCCTCTATTCAATCCGTTTATTCTAAACGGATTTAATAGACTTTTTAAATGAAGCGATTTTCAATATTGAATTTTCCTTTGAAAATTAGGATATGCAGCTTAGAAACTCTTGCACTTCGCTCATATTCGTGCATCTCAATCATGAGCTCTCATAGTAAAATATACAGTCATGGCGATTCCCCCGATGAAAAGGGGTGCCCGGTGCCCAGTAATGATAATTGTTTATTCTCGATGTACTGAATTGGTGTAAAACGCCCCCTTGTTATCAATTTTTTCACGAATGAAAATTACCATTGTAGACTTCGGAGTGACTCTGAAATGAAGAAGGAGACTACGTTGATGATTAATGAAGATAGTAATGAGAAGAGGAAGAGGAAGAGCAAGAGAATAAGTGAAAGCGAGACTGGAGAATCGAAGAAAGGCAGAAAGAAAAGTTTGATTGAGAAGGGGGAAGATGAAGTAAAGGTACGATATTCATTATACTTTATTATGATCTGCAGTTTGTAAAATGTATTTAAAACGGTATGTTGGCAGGAAGAGTCGTCATCGGCAAATACAATGAAGAAGCCTCGTAAGTCATGGCCAGTGATGGATTATACACTTCCCAGTGAAAGAGGAAAAGACGTTGGTTATCATTTATTATTATTTTCGCGCTTTTACATTTTTATTGAAGCTCTCATATTACACACAATTCAAATTTGAAAAAAAAAGAATATTTTAAGCGTGAGGAACGGAAGCTGCAAGCAGAAATTGAACGTTTTGAGAGACAGAATAAGAAGAATGGATCGAAACCTAGAGGGAGACCTCCTGCGTCTACGAAGGAAGAAAAGAAAGGAAAAGATAGAGATGACAAGATTCCATCGAGTGGACGACGTAAAAGAAGTGAACAATTATTATGACCTTTGATTAACTAAGTATTAATTATTACAGAAGCTGAGAGTGAGGATGAAGATGATGATACTGGACGTATCTCTGCTGTGATATCCACTCCCATCCCTTCATCTAGAAAAAGTTTGAGTGCTGCTGAAGGAAGAAAGAAAGAAGAGGAAGAAGCATCTTCTCCTGTTCCTTCTTTCGTCTCTCTCACTCATTCAATTGTCTCTCCTATGACTGATGATACCACTCATATCTCATCTTTTCCAGCAAGTGGAAAGAAGAAATTGCTTCTCAGATATCAAGAGGTGAGGAAAAGATATGGGCTGAGAAAAACGGAGATATCCATCATTTTGGTACCAAGAATACAATTCATTGAACAATTGATGTTCTGTACCACAACCTCCGCTTTTGAAGTTGTGTGTGAGGGATGTGCTCTTGATTGGAAAATCGGAAGGGAAATTAATAAAATATAATTGCAGGCAGAGAAGGAGAAGGAGAGGGAGAAGGCTGCAGCAATTGAGAGATCTACTAGAAGGGAAGTTCCCTCTAGCACATGGACACCAACTCGATCGACAAGAGGGAATAAGGAGGAGAAAGGAGAAAAGGGCAAAATGGAATCATTTGCAAATAGAAGGGAAATGAAGGAGAAAGAAGAAGGAAATCGACAGGATATGAGGAGACATGCTATTTATTTGAGAGATACACTACCTCCATCTACATTCTCAATTGGAAGTATGAGTGAGACAGGAGTAAGAGTAGAGACTCCTTCTCATTCTTCTCTTATGTCTCCATCCATCCCTTCGTCTTCTATTGTTCCTCCTTCATCTACTCGTGTTCCTTCTGTATCTACTCCGATGGAAAAGGAGAAGACTGCCAAGAAGAGTGCAGTCTCATACGAAGAATATAAGAAGAGGAAGAAAGAAGGAGAGATTATCAGTGGAGAAGAGAAGAAAGATCGCAACGAGAAAAAGGAAGAAGTGGTGAAGAAAAGCTTCATGCCTCGTGTTGATTCATCGGTGAGTAATGGAAAGGAAGAGGGGGGGGGGGTGGTACACTGAAATCCCTACCGACTTATATTTATTGCCCCCCCCTGTCTCATTTTTTGTTATCTCTTATTGGAATTCGAATTCATATTGAAATTCCAATAAGAGAGAACAAAGGACCGCTCCCGCCTATTATCCTTATTCGAATGATCTTTTTGATCATTGGAATTCGAATAACTATTGGAGTTCCGTAATTTCGAATTGAGGTTTACGTGCCTCCATCACTCCCAAATGTGACACTGCCTGGACTGGACGAGCATGTGGGATTGGATGAATTAAAAAGGAGGGTTTATGACGAAGTAAGTTCAACTTGAGATCATATAAATACGGTAGCACACATCTCCAGTTTTCCTGTGTAGCATTTGACAAAATATTCAATAATTGGTAATTCAACATCATCTTGTTTTTCATGTTACTCTTCCTGTAACATGTATTTATTGTGAAAATATACACACCAAAAATTCATGTTGTGAAGTCTGATTTAAATAAGATGATAATTAGGATGAAATGAATTAAGTAATTGTAGTCGCCTCGGAGGGGAGGAGCTTCGTCATCCATTGGCACCATTGGGAAAAGCGAGCCAACTCCGAAGAGACAGAGTATCAATGATAGACTCAAGAATGAATTCTCACTTCCTATGGTGAGTAATATCATCCACCAAACCACTCGTCTTATCATAGGTGTCCACGGAGAGTGGCGTTGCGATAGGCCTATCGCACCCCCATGACCCGGGGTTCATGGTCCAAAATGGGTTGGTAGGTAATGGTGGAACTTGTATCTGAAACATATCCCAATGTGTTCTACAGTATACCAATATCGATCTTTGGTTTGTTTATTAGTAAAGTGCGCATCCTAGTATCACCGAGGTGGAGAAAACTTCGGTTGCGCATGTTGTTTACTAGTAAAGAGCGCATCCTACAATCACCTGGTTTGAAAAAAGCAAGCGAAATCGATATTTTATCCAACCCGGCGATTCTAGGATGCGCTTTTTACTAGTAAACAACCTCCGTAATCTAAGTTTTATTTAACCCGGTGATCCTAGGGTGCGCTCTTTACTAATAAACAAACCAAAAATCGATAATGGTATACTGTAAAACACATTGGGATATGTTTCAGATACAAGTTCCACCATGACCTACCAACCCATTTTGGACCATGAACCCCGGGTCATGGGGGTGCGATAGGCCTATCGCAAGGAGAGTGGCGTGGACACCTATGCGTCTTATATTGTTCATCAAATATTCTAAATGTCTTATGCCTCTCCTAACATTAAAACACGCTAACTGGAAGAACTCATTGTCAGTGATTTGGATAGGAAAGTGTACACAAATAAAAAAAAACATCGCCCGGGTCTCAAACTTTGAAGTTGACCCCTGCCTCAAATTTTTCATTTTAACATATATGTTTTTGCTCTTTCGAATGAGCTATCACACGGTAAGTATGCCTGAATTTTATTTTTCGCGAGATCAAAGATCAAAATTTTTAGGATCAAAGTTCAAAAATCGTAAATACCGTCCCTAGGGGTCAAGTTTGTAAAGTTTGAGCCCGGGCGATGTTTTTGATATTTCTGTACACTCTCACCTGCATTCTTACAGAGAATGCGTTTTAAGTATGACTTCAGTATGTGAGTGCGTAATGAAAATGGGAATATCTTTAGATAATGAGATAATAATTGAATGGTTGTGTATGGTGTGTGTGTGTGTGCGAATTATCTGTGTGGGCATTACAGAACCGACAGTGTATTCATTAAATAACAATTGCGGGAACCATTCATTTTACGATTTAGTTGAGGCCGATTACTAAAGAATCAGCAAAGGGCTGACACAACAAAATTACTAAAAACGAAGGAAAACTTGGATTAAGTGGTTTTCGAGGGTGGTGATCATCCCTGTCAACTTCATTTTGCACCAATCGGACTGGCTCGGCCTTGTTGCAAACATGCTGCATGGTTCCACTTTTCGGTATATCGTTTGTCGCTAGATGAAAAAAATGGAAAAATTGAAGTAACTAGTTGTTTTGCAAGGGAACTACTTGCATCGCCTCTAAACAACTTGTTAAATTGAGGAATGAAGGTACTAGTTCTTTATCCTTCAAAGTCTAACGGTACCTCACTGATGGTTGCTTGGCCCTTACATAAACAGTCTCATAGATGGTGAATAATGAGTAGGGTTAACGGAACGGAAATCTTAAAACTAATTCAATTATCTCTCTTTTCCGGAACGAGAAACAGCAAGAAACAGTTTCGGAGTTTTTGTTGTTGATAGTTTCGGAGTTTTGGAAGTCCCATTTTTCTACTCTCATTCCGGAAAAGAGTAACCTTTACCCATTCTATTTCGGCCTTTCCTAATTCCGAACGACTAACCCCAATAATTAGATTAACCTTTCTTTATCTGCTTCTACTTATTTGCTTTATTCTAACCTCCCCTTCCCCTTGTAAGAAAGCTTTGATGTACTGACTGTTCTCTATTCTCTTGAATTGTGTTGGTTTGTAGCTGAGTACTCCTCCTCATCCTCTTCCGTCTTCTTCCACTACACTTCTATCGACTTCAACTCCATTGAGTACCATATCCATGCCATCTCTTCCCAATGAAGATGTATTCACTCCAGCTGGTGGAAGAATTCATAAGAATCGATTGTCGGATACAAAGGCGCCTAATGTGGGACCCCCTGGTGAGGATGGTATATGGTTGAATGGAATGTGATAGAATCTGATGGTATGGCATGAGTCGCTTCTCGGCAGCCCCTTGGTTCTTTCAATCTAAACTAACTGTATCTCATGGATTAACCAGATACAAATTAATGAATTACTTTGTGTGATTGCAGGTGTGATGTCTGAATGCCCTCGCCCGATATCACTCGATTCTTCAATATCTTCCTCTATACCCGTCATCCCATCCACTACATCCTCATCTTTCTTCTATTCGTAGCTCTAAATGATTTATCATACTACCTCACTTTTCTTCACACACCTCTTTTTTGGTCTCTGTCTGAAAATGCTTTTATCTACTTTTTTTGAATTATTCATGTTTTTATTGGGTTTCGTAGTTATCCAAATTAATCACACTCCAACTTCTCAGAAGTACTTTCGATACCTCAATCATTTTCCCTCGTATGTCATTGTTTCTTCTTTTTGTATAGTTACGGCAGGCCCTTTTTCTGTACATCATAGGAACCACGCAGCACCCGGCTTTCTCAGTTCAACTGCTTTAAGTTTTGCGAGCTGGATAGCCCCTCCTCATGCTTTGTCTTGCTCATGCGTGAAATCCTCCTAGGTTTTCCAAAAACTTTTCTACCCTTTATAACAAATTCTGTCTCACCCCCCCCCCCCCCCATCCCGTTGTTTTCCGCTGACTTTAAATGCATCTAAAAATTTCATCCTTTAGAATAACTCATTGCATCTACTTCATGAAACTTGTTTTTTTTTCTAAACTTGCTAAGCTAAAATAATATTTGTGTAGTCCTTCGCTGAGTTCTACATTTAGTTCTGAACACACAGATTGTGTATGCCCCCCCCACACCTTCCCCAATACGCCTTCGTTTGTCTTGCTTTTCGGAGGCTCTCATTCTTTTTTTAAATAACCATGTCACCTTTCTTCCAGCCGACCTCATTCGCATTCATATTCCTCATTTTTTTACATACAAATCAAATTATGATTCTTCGCTAAAGCCAGCCACCGTTTGCTGCATTTTTAATCTCGATTTTTTCCGCATATTGATCCCATCTAAAAACCCCTTCCCTTCACAGCGTTCATTGTACATGCATATGCCCTACAAACACCTTTTCAGCATTTATTTAGATTACACCATATTCCAATTTTTGCCCGTTGTTTACACTCCTCGTTACAGAATTTCTTCATTTCAGTGTCTTATAGCACCAGCACGATCCTCACTTCTAGACACTATTCGAGTCTCATCCGCCTAATGTTTATTGAAAATGACCTTTGATGTTTTGTCAATTCGCTAATTTGTTAAATCTAAACTGCCTTATTAATCCCCTCAGTCTCCCTTCAATTGGTGCTACCGAAAAATAATGATTGAATTCAGGTTATGAATCTGCGATTATAATTAGTAGAAGCCGTATAATTCGAAGGTTCAGATATCATTTTTCCTGTGGGATGAATTTCGGTAGTGATTTTGTGCTTAAGATACTCAATTATTCCCATCCGGTGTTTTTGTTGGTTGATCTTAAATCATCCAATGGCGTTCAATTTTAGTTAGCACGTCTTACCCCTCCCATTGTGCAACTCATAATTGATGACTTCATTGACCACAATACTCCCTAGATGGCTTCTAATAAACAATACTTACTTTTTTCAGTATAACTTCCCATATTACCTCCTCCCATGTTACAAGTCCCCACCCCCATCCTCTCCTACCAATTTTCTGTATATAGTTTCCTACCTCTCTCCTGGCTAGCATTTATTGCATATTGTTCAACCGGACTCTAAAGTACTGCTATTCATTACACTATCTCGTTCGCAAGTATTGTGGCTCCGAAAAAATTGAATAGCTTTGAAATAAATAATGAACAAAAAGACAAAGCGTTGTGAGTGTGATTTAAAGGCGGCCGCGGGCCGAAAGCTTCAGGTCGATCGATAATTCATAATGTACCCTATCTATCACAACCGATCTTACAATAACCGAAATAACGTATCTGGCTACTGTAACCCGAAATTTTTTTTTACAACTGGACCCATAGTCCGCTTCCATAAAGATGATTCCTTCAATCTGCTTCATTTGCAATATATTCAGCTTATAAAAATAGACACTTCTCTGTTTTGTGGCCCATCCATTTCTCGAAGAGTATCCCCTCCCTATCGTTCTAATTTCCTACCTCCCAACACATTTAGAGCGTTTGTTGCCTTGGACAAAACAGAAGTTCCTAAATAATATCTATCGGTATGTATTGTCCGTAGTAGTTTATCTGCAGTATGATAAATACACTAATTTCTCTGTAAGGTGTTGATGGCACAATGCTAATAATTTCTCGGATCGAGCTGAATTTTTTTAGGGTAGTCCCGAGGGGCGAGGTATGCTTCCGTCAAATTTTCATGTTGATCTTTGATTTTTGATCTAGTAAAATGTACGTTTGACCCTCGTGTGAGATACATTTCGAGAGAGCGTCAAAACTTGTGTCTAATTCTTGATTATCATCCTCTTTGGACCAAGTATGACCGATTTGCATGAAAAAGTGATTTTTTTTACAGTTTTTGGTTTTTTAAAGATCTTGAAGATCTCATTTGCATCGAATGATTTGTAGTCCATTAGACGCACTTTGAAATTCTTCAAGAAGAGAAAATTTTTTTTGTCATTTCTTTTGCCACCACTTTTATTATGCCAAGTGATGTATGTATAAACGATATATTTTCTATTTGACGGATCTCTCGAATTGTATGCCACAGGAAAGTCATACAGAAATTCAATTTTTGAGATGAAACTTTGATCATCAAAAATCAAACATCCACATGAAAATTTATCGGAATCACAAATTCTTGGGGCTATCCTCACAATTTTTTGACAAATATTGATAAAAATCCACAGAAGTGCGAGATAACTTCTTCTGGAAAAATTAAATGTCGCCTAAAATTACTTGGTATTGCCAATCGTTTATTAAAATTGTATAATTGTATAGACAAAAACAGCAACGGCGCCTAACTCTCTATTTACTTGACCTAGTACCAATGGTATCAGTATCAGCTCCTCGTCTTATCAATAAATTGATATTTGGTCTTTTTATCCTCAGCGACAAAGCGGCAACAAGCCATAGACCGTTCAAATATACATACTACCGTGTTGTAATGGATATTGATATACTCCATGTGACATATGCAACACAACATTCCATTAGAACTTCGAATTTCCCTTCCTCTTAGAATTCCCCTTTATCCCTGGAACTCACAGTCTACCGTGGCAACTAGATCCATAACTTTTGGAACTCTCTCGACCAATCAATTATTGCTCATTCACATGATTGTATTTATTAATTATCAATGTTCTCGTCTCTTAGATATTTTTATATGATTATTTTTAATTGGTTTGATTTTTGATCTTCACTTCCCTTCCATCGCCACTCCCCCCCCTTTCCTTCCCATTTCCGTGCCTTATTCTTCGTCCAATTCTTTTTGATATCGTACCCAAAACGGAATAAATATTAAATTGAATCGAACATTGATCGTTGGTCTTTCTAACTACAAAATGGCAACGATCTGTAAAATTGCATTAAAGGAGGAGTAACAGGAATGAATGTCAGAGACTCCCGCAACGAAATCCCGGGACTTGCAATTACAGTAGTTATCTGCTGGCTCCTTGCCAAAGTCCCTATTCCCATCTCCCGTCCCTCGATTGAGAGAGAGATTAGTGCGATCGATGGAAAGAGGCTAGGGGGAGACAGGGGTAGATCAAGGCGCACTCTCTTCCCATCAAATCCGCTGTTCAAACCCCCCGCCTTTGCCTGGACTCAGGGGAATACTGGCACTATGCCAACTCGTGATAACTCTGTTCATTTATGTCGTGAAAACATGAGAGTTCCGGAATTCTAATATGGTTATGGATTGCTACAATGTGACGTTGACAGATTAGTCGCCAAAATATTCATGTTACTCCTCCTTTAAAGGAGGCGTATCATGAACTTTTGAAATTCAAATGTAGCGACTCTTACAACGATATGCCGAGTCTTGCAAGATTTTGGAAAATTGCCAAGGTTCTTTTGGCAAATTGCCAAGGAGTAGATCAAATTTTGTCGATGGGAAGAACCTGGGGGAACAAACAAAAATCCCTTCCTAGTCAGTCAATAATGGGCGAGACAACGATGACCTTTCCACCTATCCTTCTTGATCTACCTTCCCTTCCTCCCAATTGGAGCTGCGTAAAATATTTGATTTTTTCCCGGGGTTTTGCCTGTTCTTTCCTGATACTTTGGATACTCGTACTCGATACTGATACTCGTCCCAGAGTGGACGAACAACTTTCAAACTTCGGCTTTCTAAAGTCGTTCTGGATTCAAATCGGATCATGATCTCACACGGGAGTGACCGGAACTCACATATCCCGATCCCCGTCATTTTTTCAGGGTAGGTAGGTACCCATAAGGGAGTCTCAAAACCGATTTCAAAAGTTGCCCAATGCACCTAGTATTTAAGTTATTTAACTTTATAAAATTCAGCGTTGATCTCGCGTGCGATCGCTCACGCGCCTATCACTGCACCCGAACTCTTGCCTCTCAACTGGCTCGGTAGTGTAGTGGTATGGGAGTGGCGTCAACATGAGGAGGGTATGGGTTCGGTCCCGCTCCCGCGAAATCTTTTGCATTTTTTTTTTGCAAATTGGTCTTTGATCTCTAACTTGGAAATTTTATGTTTTGTTAGGATAGTATGTGCAACCTTCATGATTTATGAACATTTGTGAACTCTTCATGAATTTTTTTCTTCGAACATTTTTCGTTCACTGACGACCACTGGACAGTAGAGTTGTTATTCCGATTGACACGGCACTCGCGAGTGGAAAATGAGAAATCCACTCACGAGTGGATTCCTTTGTTCGCACTCGCGAGTCAAATCCACTCGCCGAGTTAATTTAATTAGCCTCATTCCTTCTCCCCTCGCCAATGCAAAGTGACCGGTCTCTCACTTCACATTCACATTTTCTTCACGTTCATCTTCACATCTTCACGTTTTCACAAAAAGTGTTCACAAATGTTCATAAATTATGAAGGTGGCACATACTGTCCTACCAAAACGTAAAATGTCATGAAATTTCCAAGTTAGAGATCAAAGACCAATTAGGAAGAAAATTGCAAAAGATTGCACGGGAGCGGGACCGAACCCATACCCTCCTCATGGTGACGCCACTCTCATACCACTACACCACCGAGCCAGTTGAGAGGGAGGAGTTCGGGTGCAGTGATAGGAGCATGAACGATCGCACGCGGGATCAACGCTGAATTTTATAAAGTTAAATAACTTAAATACTAGATGCATTGGGCAACTTTTGAAAACGGTTTTGAGACTCCCTTATGGGTACCTACCTACCCTGAAAAAATGACGGGGATCGGGATATGTGAGTTCCGGTCACTCCCGTGTCAAGAGCATGAACTAATTTTTCATGATACGCCTCCTTTAATTGTGTCTACTAGATTGAGTCTACTACGTATTTCGGTCGCAGCCCTTCTCCGGCTCTCAAATTTGAAATTCCCGTACTGAGGGCCCTAAATTTAACAGAATATAATATAAGATAAATCGAAAAGCATAATTGCAAAAGAAAGACTGCTATAAGTACAATAAAAGATGGGGTTGAATGATTTTATAGGCTGTTCTAAATATGCATAAATGTCATTTCTCACCACTCCACCCTTATGCTCCTCTCTCTCTCTCTCTCTCTCTCTCTCTCTCTCTCTCTCTCTCTCTCTCTCTCTCTCTCTCTCTCTCTCTCTCTCTCTCTCTCTCTCTCTCTCTCTCTCTCTCTCTCTCTCTCTCTCTCTCTCTCTCTCTCTCTCTCTCTCTCTCTCTCTCTCTCTCTCTCTCTCTCTCTCTCTCTCTCTCTCTCTCTCTCTCTCTCTCTCTCTCTCTCTCTCTCTCGTCCCTCTCGTTCCTCTCCGTACCAGCTGATTCTTTGCCCCCTCCCCTTCATCCTTTTTCTCTCTATCTCTACTGTCCACTCTTTCCTCTCTCTCTCTCTCTCTCCTACCCTTCATTGCTCCTTCACCCATTCCTCTCCTCACAGTCACTTCACACTTCACATTCAATATCAAAATTATCGATTCTCTATCATTTTTGTGTATCCCAGCGTCGATTATTTTATTTGTAGTTAACGCGCCGAATAAACGACCATCTGGTTCAGTTAAATTGCTTATTTCGATATTTATGTTTCTACAATTGTTCTGTTTCTATTCTGCTTGGTTACTACAAGAATTCAAGAGATGGTGTGCATAATTTCTCAGTGCATTCTCTTCAAAAAAAAATCCAAAATTGCTAATCCGGAAATGACTTATTTAAAAATATAAATTTCAATTTTCGATAACGTTATATAAGGATGCGCGGCGTGTTCGGACAAATCGGTTGTTGTCTAATAATTCTTTTTTTTTAGATTTGCAGACTGTTGGTAATAAATGAACTTTAAAATTTGAGTAAATACAGAATTGAAGCCGGCTATTTACCTAGCCTGAAAGAACTATGCAAATCACACCGAAATAAAGAAACGTGCTATATATTTTTATTCTATATATTCGGTTTCTTATATAGCACCGTGCTGTGTTTGATTAACATTATAATATACTTTACAGTGTTGCCTCAAACTAACTTGTAAAGCGCAACTTATAAAGAAGCCGACCCCTCCCTCTTCATCTTGAGAATCCCAAATCGAATGGGTTTCAGCGAAGCGAGATTTATTAGATGTGCCTTTTTTGTTTTTATTATTTCGCGACCGTGTTCATATTTATATATCTGTGATCTTGTATTTTAAAATTTGTAATATTATTTTAATAGCAGGAGAGGAACTAATATTAATAAGGAATCAATAATGGATGGTGATGATTGGATGGGAGGAGGGAATGACGAAGGAGAAAGAGAACGGGATAATTATTCTTATGAGGTATATCTTATATTTTACTTGTTTTTCTTCTTTCTTTTTGAAAGAAATGGTTAGCCCATCACGTTAATAATTATATAAATAAAAGTAAAGAAAAAGATCAATGCAAAAATGTTCAACTTGATTCTTTACACTTGCCTCAATTTGGCCCGACCTAGCCATGATGCATGATTAGGTGATTAGGTAAAGGAATGCGATCCACCACAAAAAATTGTTTGGTATACACCAGTTTTGCGTTGTGGGAGTTTCTGATACTCATTCTGTTACTCCTCCTTTAATCGTAGACCTTTCTTGAAAATTTTTTGGTTTTTATAAATGGCCTTTTTTTGTTCGCTGATTGTCAAATAAGTTTTTGTTGTTAGTATGAAGATCGCAGTCATTATCCGAGACCTTCACTATTTCTTCAGTACATCAGTTTGAAACATTTAAAAAAAAAAGCTAGTCCATATCTCTAATTGTGAAAGTGAATCAGGATTCGGAACAATTCGATGAAGATGACATGTGTTCAATGGCGACAGATGAAGGAGGAACGAGGAAAGACGATTGGGATGGATGGGATGGAGAAAGAAGTGATGACATACAATTAGATGCTTCATTAGGTGAGCTCATTTCATTCATTCGTAGTCTCACTGATGGCCTTCAAATCTGTTGGATTTCCGCACATGGGATTCGATGAAAGAAATTATAGAGCTTCCCCTTGTTTGAAAAAATTTAAAAAAACATGAGGGGCATATGCAAATTTCGTTTTAACACCTTTAAAGGAGGCGTATCATGAACTTTTGAAATTCAAATGTTGCGACTCTTACAACGATATGCCGAGCCTTGCAATATTTTGGAAAATTGCCAAGGTTCTTTTGGCAAATCGCCAAGGAGTAGATCAATTTTTGTCGATGGGAAGAACCTGCGGGAACAAAAAAAATCCCTTTCTAATAGTCAATCAATAATGGGCGAGACAACGATGACTTTTCGATCTATCCTTCTTGATCTACCTTCCCTTCCTCCCAATTGGAGCTGCGTAAAATATTTGATTTTTTCCCGGGGTTTTGCCTGTTCTTTCCTGATACTTTGGACGGGGATATCTCGTCCCAGAGTGGACGTACAACTTTCAAACTTCGGCTTTCTAATTTCGTTCTGGATTCCAATCGGATCATGATCTCAAGAGCATGAACTAATTTTTCATGATACGCCTCCTTTAACATCACATCAGTGTTTGTACTCTTGAATAGTCTCTACCAATCTTTTCTCTTTAGATTCGACCATCCTCTTTTCAATAAGGCATAAACAATACTATTAAAAAACTGGTCGTTTTCCGATGGTGTTGACGATATTAAATTGGTTCTAGATGATCTCCCCTCTACATCTGGAATGGATGCAGCAACCATGGCTTCTTTCCATCTTTCTCACCTTCATAACGGTATTCATAATCTGATTAAAGGAAGCGTATCATGAACTTTTGAAATTCAAATGTAGCGACTCTTACAACGATATGCCGAGTCTTGCAAGATTTTGGAAAATTGCCAAGGTTCTTTTTGGCAAATTGCCAAGGAGTAGATCAAATTTTGTCGATGGGAAGAACCTGGGGGAACAAACAAAAATCCCTTCCTAGTCAGTCAATAATGGGCGAGACAACGATGACCTTTCGATCTATCCTTCTTGATCTACCTTCCCTTCCTCCCCATTGGCGCTGCGTAAAATATTTGAATTTTCGCGGAGTTTTCCCTGTCCTTTCCTGATACTTTGGACGGAAATATCTCGTCCCAGGGTGGACGTACAACTTTCAAACTTCGGCTTTCTAATATCGTTCTGGATTCCAATCGGATCATGATCTCAAGAGCATGAACTAATTTTTCATGATACGCCTCCTTTAAGGGGCATACGATTATATATGTCGCGGCAAAATAGGCCGTATACTTATGCCGTGAACTATACTAGACGTCCGCAGAACTCTTTTATCATGGTGGTAAGGAAAGCCGAAGAGGGAGAACGCTCCCTCCTTTTATACACGTTCGGTGACTCAGACTCGTACAGTTGGGAGATGAGAAGAGATGGATGATTGTATACATGGTGGAATCGCCACAATATATAAGAATTTTGGCAATTTTCCAAAAGTTTCTTGGCAATTTTCCAGAATCTTGCAAAACTCGGCATATCGTTGTAAGAGTCGCAATGTTTAAATTTCAATAGTTCATGATACGCCTCCTTTAAAGTAGATTCGCCTCGTCCACGTGGAAAGGAAGGAAAGGAAGGAAGGGCACCATCTGCAGCATCTACACTAACTATAACTCCTTCCATTGGAGGAGTCGGAAAAGGGATGAAGGCACAATCATCATCATTTCCTTCTCTAAAGTCAATCGCCGTTAAGTAAGCATTTAGAATTCATTGTCTTTACAATCCTGTGTAGATAATCTCAATAGTTATAATATTATATAGATCGGTCGGATACTCTTCTCACTTATTTTAGATAAAGGAGTAGGTATTCTTCAAAAATGTTCGTCTACCGGATTCCAACGAATTCGTCTCACATCCGAATTTTCCCCTGTTATTTTATGCGTTCAATGTGAATCTCCGAACAATATTGGGGTAGTGTGTTGTGTCTTATAGGGGTGCAGAATGCCATTTTGAAAGCTTGAGAAAGATAATATTCCAGTTGTTTTCAGTACCTCCTGAGATTGTTAAAATGAATTTTCAAGAGCATTTACAAAAAATGTTTTGTTATCGAATGATAATATCTAGGTGTGTTATTTCTTTTTTTTCAGAGCGTGTGCACGTCATCTCACTTTCTATGCTCTTGAAGCTAGCTACAATCACGCCCGACTATTCAGGTATATTTCTTCAATGCTGTCAGACCATATATCTTTCATATATGTACGCCAACCTTTAGTTTAGCATTACAACAATTTTGAAGCATAGGCATTTTGATGATCAATCCAGTTTCGTTAGTTCGGAAAAGAATCCACACAAGAAAAGTAATTGCGTATACCTATTGTGTCTTCAATACGCAATTATATTTATTTTCATAATTCCGTTATATGTGCAAAAATGTAGTTCAATATCCCTTCTTTGTGCTAGTATCTAGATAGTGCAAAAATTTCAAATTAATTGATTTTCAAATTGTTCAACAGATGAGAAAGTAGCGAATGAATAATGAGCGATATTGCATAACACTCCATTGTTAAATTGGATCAACAATTAGAGATTATCTACTATTATCTTTGATATTATATAACTATCATGGAAGACTAGATATCTTTGCAATCCACTAACGAAAATGATTCGATACAGCAGGATAGTAATTTAAGATACTAGTCGGTGAATCCTTTGTTTATGTATCCCATGTGTTTTTTCTATGATTCGTTTTCTAATTGCAAGTTTTTTTATCGCATTGAATAATAAAGTGTCTTGGATACGTATATCTTTGTAGATATACTCTTCCACCCGGAGACGAAGGGGAGAGATTGAAGAAGTTGTCTCTACTTAATAATGGTGACCTTTTCTCTTACCTCCTTGTCCTTATCATCTCTGTAATCACTTCTATCCATAATTTAATTGTGTATTTCAGATACTCACACTATTCCGCATGATATTCTTTTCTCTATATTGGAATGTTCTTTTCCAGAAGGGGATGATGATATTCGATTGTATTGGCAAGTTATTCCATACAATACTTCATTTAGATATAATAAATTATTGAGTCTTAGTTTGCTACTTTACGATGAGTTAATTTCAGTTGCCTTGCAAACGGAAGTGTGGAAGAATTCAATCGTGGTGATAATCTCTACAAGAGTGGAGCAGTACAAAATGTCATGCAGATTGGTATGCCCACCATTCTGTCAAACTAAGCAGTCTAAACTATCTTCTTTTTATCAAAAAAAAGACATTTCAAAAAGGGAAATAAAAATTAAGAGATGGAAATGTTCTGTTCCACTTCATAAATTGCACTAAGCTGAAAATAAGAATAACGCGAAACGCATTTGAAAGCACGCACGTTTTAAATGAGAACCCAGTAAGGTTCACTTGGTCGGCGAATATATAAGAATAATGAGTGAGACATGAGAAGGCTCTTGGATTAACATTAAATATTTACAGGGTTCCTTCTAACTGCTGATGTATATCCGTATTCAACATCAACTTCTCTCTCTCCTTCACTCCCATATTACGGTATAGTCTTATTTTTCGGTCTTCTTTTTCTCATTAGCACGATGTTCACGACCAAAGTTTCCACTACAAATTACATTTTGCGATTAACCTGACCCAAATTTTGAGAAAGCGCTGAAAATGAGCATATCAGCTCATCAGTTTGGTATGACCATTCAGCAATATAAATTAACTGAAAGAAATATATGCTGAACAATTGATATTTTACGATATGTGAAATTCTTATGTTGAGGAGACGATATGAGATCAAGAAGAATGAATAAATGGTTGAAAGTTGAAAATGGAAAAGTGAAGGGCGAAGGAATACGAGGATCTAATGTAATCCCATTCAAAGTATCTATCGGAATCGACAGGTATATTTTTCCTCTCTATGTTCGATAATTACTTCTTTCTTTTTCTAAAAATGAGTTTCATCCCTACAAATGTTAAAGTATGTTCTGAGCATTTGCAAAAAATGATGAGTGACAAAGAGACGAAATGACTAACCGGGAGATTCATTGTGATACTTGTAAAGAGTAACATTATTAGTATCAAATTAACGGGGATATTATAGATACAATGGTAATGGGACACTCCAACATGAGTCACAATCATATTTTTGAGATCCATAAACTCCCTCTCTCCCCTCTTTGGTTGCTCGTTGATTCGGCCCTGTCACGGTTTTCTTTCGGCCGAAATAATTTTTCTTATGTGAAAAATATGCGAATACAGGGAAAATAGTTTCAGTTTTTTTTGAATGTATGCACCAGTAAAGTAATCACTTTTTTGAAGTGGAATAAATATGTGGGATTAAGATGCCGAGTGATATCTTGCGAGTGTGAATGTGGAATGATCGGATGGTGTCACCATATCGTCGCTCTCTCTTTATTCAGAATCCATCAGAAGAAAGAGGTACATGAACTATCTACTATTATTTACTTATTAAACAAGTCTCTTCTTTCCTCTTGTGGAATAACTGTGTTTACATCGATTCTTTATTCCAGGTTGAATACCGTGGAACCATGTGGGATTCTATAAATGAGTTGGATATTCGGAAGTGCAGGAAGTTTTCTCAATGGCTCGTGAATGAATTACCTCGCAAGTTCATTCCCGTGGCACAGGAACTTCTCGATGGACTCAATGATAAACACTCTGTTATATTCGAATGTGAGGGTGAGTTTTATCCCTCTCCTCTCTCCTCTTTCATCATCTCTTTCTCATTAGGTGCTCCTGATCCGACAGATGGAGGTCACGAACCAATCGCCAGATGGTTTATGTCTGGTCATCTAAATGAGAAAGTGGCAAATGCACTCTACAAGTTCTGTCAGCCTTCCCCCACTGTTCATTGGTGAGAAATGAAATATCGATGAAATATTGTGTACGATTGCATGGTTAGATGGAATACATTCAGATGTTTAAATATATTCAATAATGTTCAATGATGTTTATTATATTGTGATTTGCAGTGATGTTAATCTTCTGTCAACTCCACCTGCGATTGCATCTGATTGGTCGTTGATGCTGCAGCCATTGAAGAGTAAAAAACCCGAAGGTATCCTTCGATGATTGGATAAAGATAAAGAGCAACTACAGGAATATGGAATCTTTTATCCATCGCTCGTGCTTTATTCAAGAAAAGAGATGCAAATGCGACGAGTCTTCTACATGTAATCACCGATCAAGTACTAGCTAGTACTCATGTGAGTGTAATTGGAATAGAAAAGGGAAATGAGGCATTCCAGCTGATACAAGAGAATCGAGCTACAATCGGCCTTCTTCAAAATGGGCCTACTTTTCCAAACCGAAAATGAACACTCTTTAAAAATAGTTGTTAGCATTACCTTAGATAGCCTCTCAATAAGCTACAGTCTCTCTACAGTCTCATCTATACCTTTTTTCACTCACAATGAGCCCTTTAAATCTTATATTTTTTTCGTAAAACATTAAACTTATTATCATCAGTTATTTTATAAATTGGACTGATGCATAACCACATTGTCAAAGCCGAGCAGTTGAATAACACAAAAAATGGGCGCCAATTAAAACGTATGCACTTAGATTATTTAAAACCTTTCGCTTTACGTAAATGGGAAAGGTTAGAGATTTGGAGCTGATGTGAGTAATGCCGCTACTGTGTGAAAAAGAAATGAGATTGAGATTACAGGTTCTTATTTGGTGGCTGATCACGTCCCTCGAGAAATCTGGCCAATGGACTCATACGGCCGATAGGAAGAGCAATCCATTAATGAATAATTATGAAGTGAGTTAATGGAAGGGGAAGGGGGGGGGGTAAGAAGATATATCATCAACTCTATCGTCTTCTCAGATACCTCAGTTATGTGGTGCTGCTCTATGTGAAGAGATAGTTTCCCTATGGAGAGTGGCTGCTCTCAATCCAGCATTGAATAGAAAGGAAAGGGGAAAGGTTAGTTGATGATTCAGATGGAAGAGAGACATTAATTTATTCCATTGTAGCTTGCATCTATCATCCAAACATATCACAAGACTGCAGTAGAGAGACAGTGCAAGTTGATTGACTCTATGGGAGGAAGAGGAGCAAAGGCGGTACATTCCCTTAACAATGTTAGTATATTGACTCTATGGGAGGAAGAAAAGCAAAGGCGGCCTATATATTAGATCAGTGATTTCGGGTGATAGAACACACCCTTGTTTGGTTACAAATAAGTCATTTTTTCGAAAAGGAAAACGGTCCAAAAATAGCAGTTACAAGAGATTCCGTTAGAAATGGTTCATGCTTTTTCCAACAAAAAATATACAAGTTTGAGGGGCACATTGGGAGGGGATGCCTTTAATGAATTATTCGATTATGATAATACAATATGCTCTTTCCTAGATCTTCTCACTTCTGATATCTACAACAGTGAACGGAGATGGTCTCACTCTCTCAACTCTTACTCTTAAATTCACTAAGGAATCTTTTCCTGGATTTTTCCCTGCATTGCAAGTAAGAGGAGTAAATAGACTAAGTTGGAATTAATTCCGTAATTAAGGCGTGTCATATGCAATGGAGTGAATGTGAATTGTTGTCTCTCCCTCCTGATGTCACTTTTTCACTTGATCCATCTATTTCTCCCCATCTTCCACACAATTATGGAGGTATATCACACATTAGAGATATTCCCCGATATCACGCCTTCTACGTCAAAATATTATATGATAATATGGGTGTTTTGCAAAATAGTTTGGCTCATGTGTAGCGCGACATGCAAGTATCCAATTTACTTGTGCACATTGAAAAAGTCAAAATTGAGTTAAAGCCAAATTGGAATGGTCCCTAGAGTCTGTCACAAATACCTTCTCTTTGTTCGATGTTTTAAATTTCAACGATGTCAGACGTCATGAAACTGTTTGTCACATAATGTGCAGAGTACGTCCAGAGAGACAAATTTTTATCGTACATTGCCCACATTACCGAACAAACGAACATTTTTTACTTTTTTAACTTTTATTCTGCGAATTTATTCTGCGAATTCGCATCGAATATTCCTAATTTTTGTTTCATATTTTTTGTCCACCCACAATTCCGGGTGATTTTTAAAATTGAACGGTGAAATATTTATTTAAATGGGTGAAAAATTGGAGTCGAAAGTGGCGAAAAGTGGGGCAGCTGGCTCCAAGTAAAGCCTAAACGCCGGCTCTACAGTAATCACCCTTCCGGCATCACTTTTCGCTCATGCGGCTCCAATTTTTCACCCATTTAAATAAATATTTCACCGTTCAATTTTAAAAATCACGCGGAATTGTGGGTGGACAAAAAATATGAAACAATAATTAGGAATATTCGATGCGAATTCGCTGACTTTAAAAAAAAGTAAAAAATGTTCGGTTGTTCGGTAATGTGGGCGATGTACGATACTGTATAATATATAAATTGAGTAATTCGAAATTCCCTTTCCGAAAGTATGAGAAAGTGTTCAATTTACTTGGTGGGAAAAAATGTTCGTTTGTTCGGTAATGTGGGCGATGTACAATATGTTGGTTCTATTGAAAGTGATGGTCTCATTATAAACGTATGTGTGATCAGTTCTTCGTCGTCCATATACCGTCGCATCAATTACACCTCCCAGTACTCATTATTATGGATATGGACTAGTTGAAAGCTGTGGAAATAACAAGAAGAAAAAGGTTAGAAAATACGTCTTCCTCTCATATAGCGTATTGTTTATAGAAGAATAAGAAGAAGAAGGGCTCTTCAAAGAAGATTGCAAGACAACATATTACTGAGGCAAGAATGGAACCCATTTATTTATTATTCTAATCTCAAAATATTCAGGCATTGGAACATTTTGATGTAGATGAGTTGGAATCGTGTGAATCGGGACAGGAGAGTGATATGGCTGGATCAAGCAATCGAGTAAAAAAGAGTAGAAGGTAAGGATGTGAATCAGGACAGGAGAAGTTTCGATTTTGTGTCCGCATGATATAGTAAAAAAAACCAATATGGCAGAGCTCAAAAATGACAATCTCATAAGTTTTTAAAACGGTAATCCTGTATTGCTTAGCGAGAGAATCCGAGTTACATTCTGTCTATGCCGGATGTGAATTTGGCTATGACGATAATCTTGATTAGTACTCTCCATATTCTTTTTTTTTAAAATCAACAAATATTATTGCCTAAACTTAAATAGAAATTTCACCTCATCAATATTATTCGTATCACTTTCAGTTCATCTAATTCGTATGATTGTGACTTGGATCGACTCTTCGCTGTAGCTCATACTCCATTGGATGTCAGATTTATATATGCCCATTAAAATTTAACAATGTAGATGTTCTTTAGCAGAGGCCTTCTGAGATACTCAATGAACTTCAGACCCCTTATTTACAAACTGTTCAAAGTGTTCCGATCTCACCAAACTTTGAGGGATGAGGTACCTTACAAAGAACAGAATGACCGATTTATCGAACTAAACTGTTGAAAGGTACCCCATAGGATTGTCCAAAACAGTTCTTAGCTGATTGGATATAGGATTCCTAATTGTAAGAGCCGAAAATCGATATTTAAATTTCCATGGTTTTGAATGTGAAATTTTAATGCGCAGAAATTTACCTACTTCTACTCTCAAGTGAGCTAGAGCATGACTCCGCGGATTTTTTGCGCTTTCAAGCGCAAGAGTCTCTATCTAAATTTTAACACTTTGAACAGTTTGTAAATAGCCACATGCTACTTCTAACAATTAGGATATATTTGCTATGTAGATAACACTTGTTTCATCTTAGGGAATGGAACTGAAACTAGCCCGATGCGAAGCTCTTTTCTCTCATGGCCATACGGCTATAGCAACTGCAAAGGCTGCTGAGTTAATAACTCATATGCGAGGATCTCTCCCATCGGTTGTGTGGAGATATGATGAGGTGACTGAAGGAATGATCAACGAGTGCCACAGAATAAATGCAACCATTGAAGATCCTTACTACGAATGGAGATTCTTCTATTTCAAATTCCTTCCCCATCACTCCATCCAACAAAAAGGTACCAATATCTCATTCTTCTTCGCTTATTTTTTGCTAATGTGTCTAATGATATCTATCGAGTGTATTCTTTTAGCAGAGTGGTCATACATATAATAATCGAGTGAGTGGATCACATCCCTCTCAATACTTCAATACGTCTCCCCATCACACTGCATATGGCGGAAAGAGTGGGATTAAATATGGGAGGAACCCTTTTTCTGATGCCATCTATCATTCTCCTTCTAATTCTTCCATTCTCCCCCCTGTGGTTAGTTCATCAAATTACATGCAATTAATTTTGTGTTGTACGATTTTGTGTGAAAACATCAGGATGAGTACCTATTTATCACTTATCACAACTCAATTTCGTTTCAGGAACTACCAAATGATAAAGTCCATTCCATATCTCAGAAGACTTGTGATATTGTCGAGAGAGCACTCTTCCTCGCTAAGTATGTTGATTAGAGAAATTGTTTACGAAGAGTGTATTGATTACAGACAAATATGTTCATATGTCCCTCATCGACACTCCGTTTTCCGTCTATTAATCGATGTACTAAAGATGCCAAAGGGAGCAATGAGTACAAATCATCTTCAGGTCAGGGATGATTACTCTCTTTTAATAATTGAAACGAAAAGTGCCTTGACCATTAGCTCAGCATCGCTCGAAACAGATACTTTTAAAAAATCGTCAGAAGAAAATTTCACGCTAACAATATATTCATCACTCTTAGGTCAAACTCTTTCATCTTGAATCTGAAATGATCTCAATTCTCAATAAAATGAGCATCGATGCGGAAGAATTAAAGGTGAGAAAATTAGCAATATAAAACATGGAATTGATAGATAAGATTTCATTGGGCTTGACTTCATGATAATTGTGTTCAGGTAATCCGTGAAGAAGGAAGCTCACTCGCTAGATTGGATCTGAATATGAATGGAAGGAGTGATAACATATGGAAGGGAGAAAAGGAAGGAATGGGAGTACCTCCTGTGTCTCTCGCTCTCTTCATATTCACTTCTCTTGTCTCACGAGACAATATTCTTCTGTTAGTTCCATCTCCGTCTAATCAATAGAATATTTCGCTGTTTCAACCGTATTTCATTTCTAGCCGCGAGGAGGATGATAATATAGCCTTGGGTGCTAGTTTGGCTGTGCTTGGGGCTCGCCATCCTTATGCAGAGACATCGTTCCCCATGCTGGGAGAATGTCTACGGAGACAGAAAGGAGATCTTGCTTTGAGACTCATGAGAAGGTTAGTAGGGAAGAAAGGGATGAAGGGCAGAGAGAAAAGAAAATGGTTGAAGATACAAGGATGATTCATGCAAATTGGGTCTCATTCTCGACAGACTTCTCGACTCTTCGCAACATAGAATGTATAAGTGAGTGTAATATGCATATTTAGAGGAGTTTTAAAATTATTGTTAAACGCTTCATATTCACTCCACCTCTCTTCAGATATCATAAATCGAATGGAGCATATTTTCTAGAAAGAGATGCGATACTTGGACCAGTGATAAAAAGGGGAGATCGACCCACAATGATCTCTTGGCTAGGATATCTATTGAAAAAGAAGGAGAAGATAGAAAGAGTGGAAGGAACTAATATTGATAATGAGAAGGAGAAGAAGGAGGATATTCTTGAGCCGAATGGTGTCGAAGGGTTAGTCAATTGGGGGGGGGGGTGGAGGGGATGGCTCTCATTCCAAAGAGTAGGCAATTGAAAATATCTTTAATTATTTTTGTAGAATGTGCGTAAAAATGGAAAATCCTGAAATTGTATACCGCGCCGTACGCTCTTTACAAGGTAGAAAAAAGAAGATGGAATAATGGTTCTTCTGCTGTTCCTTTGAATATCTTTAGATACATTGCGATATATAGGCCTGAAAAAAAAGTTCGCTGCTATTTGAAAATATTTCTTGTCATAGTTTTTTAACAAAAACGTATTCCGAAATAATTTTTGCTTCGTTTTTTTGCGAAACAGAATAGAGAATGTATAGAAATGCATCTTCTATTCTGTGTGCATACGTTGGCCCTTGTTCGTGCAAACAACCGTGACCTGATATGGCAAAGACATTGTGTAATCTATATATGTTCCTTAATAGAATTAATTCACGACGTCCTTCTCTACAATATTCAATAAGCAGTTATGAAAGTGGAGGAATGGGAGGAAATGGAGGAAAATCATCATTTGATGAAAGTGAAGAAAGTGCCGGAGGAGATGATAGGTTTGTTCCCTCCCCCCTCCCCTCTCCCCCCTCAACCCATTTATCTTTCCCTCTTCAGGTCATCCATTTCTACTCACAGATCATCGGACGAGGGAAATGATTCTTCTTTCAATTCTCATTCTCATTCGACATCTCTTTTCCCTTCATATTCAAAAGGAGTAGTAAAAGGGTATGGGCAGAGAACTTCTGCTCCATTTACCAACCAAAACCCACCGAGAAATAATAAGTGAATATTTAAATATAATATTTCAATTAAATAGAGAATGAAGTGACTGATTGATGGTGACATTACAGACGAACTCGTCCCTCTCCTCCTTGTGAAGCTCACTCTCATTATATGGTTGAATTATCGAAGAGGATTCTTATGGAGGTGAGTGATTAAGAGGAGTAAAAGAGAGAGAAGAGGAATGGATATCAGGCAGGAGGGGACGAATCATCTCCAGTCTTTGTTCATGCTCCTAATAATCATGGTCCTCATCGTAAATTACTCATGTCCTCATTTCTCACTGGTCTATATGCTCTTGGATTGAGTAACAAAGCGAGTTCATCTTGGACTTCACGTACATACTCCACACATTCTGGATGTCTATCCCAACAGGCACTCAATATCGGTTAGTAGAGTTTGAAATGTAACGCTACCCGGGACATCGGGTACCCGAGAATGAAGAATGATAGAGAGGGATTACCCGGGATAGTGAAATAAAAAATGCGCGCTTGTGAGTTTGAAGCATTTCTGTCCTTCAAAACGCTCAGGAGTGGTCGGTCTTCATGTTGTGCTTCTATTTTGCGCAAATTACCAGTATTTTTGTTCGGTTTCTGCGTTCAAACTGTTCAGAATCGACTGCACTAAAAGGAGCCATTTCATTCCAACTATCCCGGGTAACTATCATTCCTCACTTTCCACCTCCATTACCCGGCCGGGTCCGAATTACCCGTCCCGTATTTCAAACTCTATCGGTTAGTAATCATACGAATGCAAAAAAGGTGGCACCGAGAAAAGATCAAAACACAAAAATTGCTGTACTGCTGTGCCAAGTGTTGGTGAAATACGCTTGTCGCTGCACCTTTCCTCTTTTTGATTGATTTTATTGTTACCTGCATTCGTAATTAGTTGGAAAAATGAAATGAAAAGCGAATTTCAACAAAAATTGGCACATCAGTACATCCTACCTAGCCGCTTTAATGAGAATGATTTTGGAAAATGGATATATCGTAATCCTGAAGAGATTCATGTTCCTTACAGTGATTTTATGTCTCTCTTTATTGTTCTATGTAGATATATAGATTATCATTTTATTCGATAAGAAAACACAAAAATTAAAATAAAGAAAACAGTGTATAATATTTTATTGAATTTGGTGTTTCAGTTTGCGATAAAAAACGCTCGCGATGCGCTCAGATTGAACTCAAAGTTGTCAATCTTAACATGAATAAAAATCTTAACAACATATTCTTCACCATAGATATCTCATAGCTGGGGCTTTTGGGTCGTAGTTCGTTGTGCATTCTCAAAGAATACTTGTATTAACAGGATCGGGAGCCCTTAGTGTGATGAAGGATACTTGGTCTCTCCACTTCACTCCTTCCGAGGCAGCTGCTCTAGCAGATAAAGCAGGCAATCTAAGGTTAATATAACACTATTTTTTGTGATTATTCCGTATCTCGCATGAGATATTTTTTAAAGTTGACTTAAAAATCGTGAACAGTGTAAAAAGACTCCTTTGCAAATTTGGAGAGAGAGAGGGAGAGATAGGATCACCGATGCATACTGTCTTTTTGTACAAAATTGCCCATTATATGATACTGTCCTTGCAGTATCTTTTCTGTCTTTTAGTAGTACAAATGTTTACCTCTTATGGAGGGAGTTTGAGCACTGAATGTTGTTATCTCCCTCTCATGTAAAGTAATCTATATGTTTGAGTGATCCTTCGTGTATTGATCTGGGTGCTGAATTGGCCCTCTCCGTTCTCTCACAGACTCATGCTTTATCGTGTAATGAAGGAGTCAGAGCATTGGAGCAATGTCGAGAGAAGGGAATTACATTTCTTGAGAAGGCTATTGCAGCTATTGAAGAAGCTAGTACTCGAGAGGAAGTGAGTGAGAAGTTACTATGAGATGAATGAAAGAGATACACGAAATACCTTTGCATCTATGGTTAATATAATGTGTTTAGGTGTTCCCTGAGATTCTCTTTCGTGCTTCCCGCATATGGGCGGATACAGTGTCACGAGAAGATGGTCCCCCTCCTCTTCCCTCCATCCCTTCTTCCATCCCTCCCTCCATCCCTCATCTCACTTATAATCCATACTATCATCATGTTGCAGCTATGATGGTTGTTGCTGCATCAGGAGAAGGAGTAGGAGATGGGTCAATTCCATCCTCTTCCTTTGCAATTGGATCATCTCCTCAACCTCATCGTCCTATGCATAATCAATCTCGAGGGGGAGAATTTATGCATCCGAGTGTCTCCATCGATCCATCTTCCCATTCAAATCATTCCATTCATCTATCTCATTCAGCTCCCAATTTAATTGGAATGAATGGGAATGTAGGGAATGTTCTTTATGCTCCTCCTCCTCATCCATCCATTCAACTTCCTACAAAATACGATGCCCGTCTAGAGAGAATGGCACGAGCTCAACGAATTGGATTGAAAGCAATGGAGAGTATGGCTAAGAGAGGAGGGGATGAGGATAAGAAATATTCAAAGGATCCTCCAAATTCAATGGATATTCAATGGTTATTCAATTTGAGTAGCCATATGGGTGAGTGCATATACACAGAGATAAAAGATAAATGTAATGAGATGCAGGTACTCCGTTTATTCTCCTCTTCTGTGATATGTGCTGCAGGACAGTTCATTCTCCTCATCTTCTTACTCATTTTGTCATGGAATTAATTAAGTGAGATACATATCCCTTCATAATTTCAGTCCTATCCCCACCACATACCACATCCATACACGAACATTAGAGACTGTAAAAGAGACTGTAAAAATTCGTCGCGCGCTTTCTGGCCCGTTATATTATGTCACTTCCCTGAGGAAGAAAGTTGGTTGGACCAAGCGTAAAAACACCATTTCAAAATCCGAAATGTGCCGAATTCAGTACTGCTCTACAATAGTGCTCAGTACCAATAATTCTTATTCTTGTTTTTTGTTTAATATTTTTTGTCCACCACGATAACTGGACGAATACAAAAATTGGCCGGTGAAATAATATTTTAAATCAGTGAAAAATGAGAGCCGTTGCCCCTACTTTTACCTCAATTGCCATCATTTTGGCAGAGCCGCACTTTAACATAGGTATCGCGAGAGAATGAAGCAACCTGAGAACATTTTTTTTCAAACACGTTTAAAATCAACCAAACCATGGTGGATTAATACACTAGTGATAAGATTCTGATATATCCGGTCGATATGTCCCAGAGCCGGCTTTTAGGAAAAATCCGGTTCTGAAGCCGGCTCTGATGTATCTAAGCCCAGAAATGAGCTATAAAGCTGCAAACGGTCTCAAAATGTTCGAAATGGGGTATCAAACAAATTTATGTCGAAAACTAGACCGTAAAATGAAAATCGCGAAAGCTGTTATCGAGAAACCAAGTCTCACAGGCCCTAAAAACTGTAAAATTAATTCTCCCGGTATCACACAGTTAACTTTCAGGGAATTTTATTGCATACAATAATGGAGTTAGTTCACCCACACATAGGAAAAATATTCCGACATGCCCGATAGGGGGGTTTCGACCCACTTTTAAAAAAAATATCGCTCCCACTTCCGAACAAACGGCCGTTTCTACCTTTTAGCCTTTTCATCGAATCCACGCAGAAAATTCTTGTTTTATGTTTTTTATTTTTTGTCGACCCCATATAAATAAACGAATACAAAAATTGGCCGGTCAAATATTATTTTGGGTGAAAAAATAGAGCCGCTAACTCATTACCGGGATTAAAACACGGCTCTACCGTAATCACAAACTCGCTCGCGTCACAAACATGTTTAGGGCTCTATTTTTTCGCCCATTAAAATAATATTTCACCGGCCAACTTTTTGTATTCTTTCGTTAATCGGTGTCGACGAAAAAATGAGAAGAATAAAACAAGAATATAAAGCGCGAATTTGCTGGAAGGAAAATACCCCGAGAAGGTAGACAAGGCCGTTTGTTTGGTAATGGTTACAATGAACGATATTATATACAGAATATTCCCTCACATGCCACATGGGAGTCTACGATTAGCTGTTACTTCATCGAATAGACCTCCTCACGGGATGGGACAGGGCAAGGTAAGTAGTCATCTGACGAGTCTCGTGTCCCAAGTCTCTTCTAATATTCTCAGTTTAGTTTCGTTCGTCAGCCCTCTCTTCTGGATGGCAGATTCCAACTGCAGATTTATTCGATAGAGCAATGGAAAGTGCTTATGAAGCACTCGCCCATCGTTTGAAGCCATCATTGACACGATTGTCACCTATCCATGTGGAGGAGGTCTGTCTTTCGCGCACGATAATTGAAAATCAATACTATTACTGACGTACTCGCTATTCTTTTACTACTGATACTCTGAAACAAGTAAATAGAGATGACCAATCAATTCCAAATCTCGTCTAGATAAAAAGAGAAAAAAGTCATGAATCTCCAATATTTAGCGGCTCTTTGTGCAGCCTAAAAATGGTATTTGATGGTTGTTCCTTGAGGTATTGGAAGTACTGACTCGAATCTATGGAATATTTCATCACTGTTATCATCCTGGTTTGTCGTTTTTCAAAGAGGTCAGTTATCCCCTTCTCTCCTTGGTGTTGGATACAACCTGTCCGGCAAACTCTAGTTTCGCAGGCTAACCTATCTATGTGGGTGATTAACGCATTGATTGTCTGTTATGAGCCTGTTCGCCAAACAGAATCGAACAAATTGAAAATAAGCACGGTACACTAAAAAACGTCGACTTCTCCAAAACCTGTGATCTCACAGCATTCTCCTCCAACAGAGAAGGGGGGAGATCTTTGCATATCTACTCGCTCACTTTGCATGAATCGAACTGCAAGGTCTGGGCGGGAGGAGCGACCGCTCTCCACGCTCTGTTGTTTAAATCGAGCGGGAAATTGCAGTTCATTCGTGTCGGGATTTTGGCGCGAAATTTGCATCTATTGTTCACCCTTATCTGGAGAGGGGGGGACGCTGTGATCTTGGGTTCTCGAGGGTGCTCAAGACGATAGCTGTAATATCAAAAAAAAAAAAATATATATATATGTATATATTGAAATCGATTTTTTGGGCATTTTATAGTTCCATACTAGGCCCCTTCCCTTCGTATTTAGAACCCTCAAGAACCCGATACCACAGAAATTCGGGGAATCAGCATTTTTGCTGTCCCGGACATTGTTCTATTCTTAGGCGAACGGACTCTTTTTTTATTTAAGTATTCATTCAAAAACTAGCAAAAATATTTCAGTTACTCTAATTCTTTTTTTCAAAAAAAACTGAATCGTAATAAACCATCCATTCTATTGCCATCCATTCTATTTTTGAAGATGGACGTTCATTCTAGTTGGCCACACACTGTCTCAAACACAAAGCTGTGAGATCTAACAAGGAGTTACATGATCACATCCAGGAGATGATTCTATACAACGGAGGATATCAGTATTCATACCAACGATGATTTTATTATCCTCATATTTTTTTAATTTTTTACACTGGTGGGCTTTGAAGGGTTCACGAAAGAGAGGGTCATACGCAAAATTGAGTAATATTTTGATTCTCGGAGAGAATGAGATACAATTTCAACAAAAACTGATGTGTATCACCCGAGCATTCGTAGCCGTTTGATCCTTTCTCAGATTAGCACACCAGTTTATGTACAACGCAATTACTAGTTAGTAAATCCATTATTCGTGATGAACGTGATTAACATTTTTGTATGTACATTTTGGTATTTCTTTGCTGCGTATCAATTAGCTTATTTTGTTCTCTTCACATCGGATGGTGTGAACATGTGTCACATATTCTCCTCATACTATTTATTCATCTATTGATAACACTTCTCCATTCATTTTATTAATATTTATACAGTTCTTTTGTATGGGTTCCCTCATGAATACTCATAAAAACAATAACCTCTGATCTATTGATTTACTTTCTCTTTAAAATATTCGTCAAAAAACTGTGATAAATTGTTTTAAATATGATTGAAGAAAGCCTTTTACTTAAGACAGTACAGCTATTTCGGGATTTCATTTTGCGCTCGCAAAAGACTTTGAAAAAATATTCGTGAGCGCGTTAGCAAAAAAGCCCATGCGAACACACAAACATGCTCTAAAAAAATCAAATAATAATATTGATTTTGAAGGAAGTTATAGCTTGAGGAATCCGGGATACTGAGAATCAAATCGCTCCGAATGAGAGGGAATCAGAGGTGTCTGAGAATTATTGAAGCTCTTCGAAGAATCAAATTGCCATCACTACTAGCTAGCTTTTCTCTCGAGGGCTCAACAATCGAAAAAATGCACTGACGACCGCGATGAACACTTTGTGATAGGTATTGCAAATACTAGGGTTGGTTAAACGTTACGAGTATTTGTTAGCTATAACTAATGACGCAAGGGCTTGCAGCGATGTGTAAGAAAACCAGGAGCAGTGAATGAATTGTTCGATACCTACAGATTCATTCGATTAGTTTTACTCTACGAGTGATTGTATTCTTAAAAAAACGAATAAATTATTTATCACAGTTATAACATTCGTCATCTTCAAATGCAAAAAAAATTTAATTAGTCGGTAATCGCTGCTCACTTGTAGCCGATTGTTGACATTCGATAGTACTACACATTGAACTGAGTTGAAGGTATTTCTAGAATTAATTCACCATTAAATAATTCCCAATTGAAGGAATAACCTCTAGCGTATTTCTAGTATGCTTAGCAACAAATCGAACAAAGGGACGAAGATCTCCAAGATTGGCAGTGTTCAGTGTTGCGTAGTACTGATAAATCATATTAATTAGAAGACATTTAAATATAAATTCTCACGAGAGCTTTATCCTCCACAGGGAGGATTACGGGAGGAAATCCACTCTTCATGAGAAGAAGATTCATTAAAAGACGAGAAGTTCTTCCATTACCATCAGTGAATGGATGGATTAGTACCTACAGAGAAAAGAATTCATTTTCCCTTTAGGTAGTGCCCATCAGTGAATGGATGGATTAGTACCTACAGAGAAGAGAATTCATTTTCCCTTTAGGTAGTGCCCATCAGTGAATGGATGGATTAGTACCTACAGAGAAGAGAATTCATTTTCCCTTTAGGTAGTGCCTATGTGCTTCACAGCAACATTCAATACATCGTTATTATCTTCAAGAGTCAAATCGTACTCATCGACGGGCCTTCACGCTCAGCTCTCGTGCTTTGCACTAACGTAGTATTCAAAGCTTTTTTACCAATTTGAGGCATATCTACATTCCTTAAACCACGTTCTATGTAAGAATGCAGGGATTTACAACAGTAAAAAAACAAAATTTAAAAAAATCATCGCATTTTCAAACTTCACCAAACCCCTTAGGCGAGGCATTTACGTTTTTTTTTTTAAATTTGTGCAGTATCTATTATAAAAAAATCTGGGTTTGGACATAACTTTTGATGATCTATCGTCTGGTGTAAACATTACTCACTAGTTTGTAATGAGCGATTGCAGCTCTCTGGACAGGATCCATTTCAGCTGTCGATTCACTGTTTAACCATTCTATAAGCTCTTCCATCTGACCATGAACTTCCGAAGCAGCTACCGGTGTAAACCTACAACAGATACAGTCTCCTGTAAAAGTGTAGGAAAATGTGCCCACTTTGCCACTATAGAAAATATTTTATGATTTCGATTTCGATGAAAGTTGATTATTACATAGTATTGGGGTAGTATAAAAGATTAGACCTTCGAAAGAAAGCGAGCACTATTTCCCCACCCATTTTTACTGATCGTATTGGAAGCGAGTAATTTTTTTCGTGCCGGCGGGAAAGTTTCAAAAATTAAACCCTTCGTTCGTCCTTATCTGGAGAGTACAATGTGTGTCAGAACGGTGTGGTCAGAGTCTTCAACATAATGTAGCGAAACAAATCAAGAACTCAAAAACTGAAAACTATTTTGACCACTTTAAAGTTACCCAATAAGGACGATTTTGACCCCCCCCCTTTTTGCCCATTGAATAGAGAATGGTCGAAATAATATTGCTCGCGCATTAAAAAAGTCAGAAAATCGATAATAACCCTATAAAGCGGCCTGGAACACCCGGTCTGGGCCGGAACAGATCCAGGCAACAGCGCGCAATTCAACATGGATTATAGGGAGACTTAATTGTTTACCGCTGTGACTCCGCCCACTTTCACTTTCTGCGGTTCCCTGAGCCCGCATTGGTATTTCCAGATTCAATAATGAAATAACAATAGATCAATAAACTTAATAAAATAAATTATTTAATTCAATTAAAAATATAGTCATTCGTTGCTTGGTCGCTACTTTGCGGTTGCGGTTTTCGCGCGCATTCAAACGATAATTTGTCCTGTTTGGGTAACTTTAAGAGGAGAAAATCTCAAAATCTCAAAAAAATCTCAAATTTCTAATGTATCGTACCGAATGAAAATTTCGGTACGAATCGCGAAAAATTGGCAAAAATTGGCAATTTTTGGTTACTTTTTTTGTGTTTCGTTCAAAACACAATTTCCTGGGCCATCTTTAGGCTTGTTCGACGCGCCGTCGCGTACTCTTTCGGTTTTTAATATTAAAAATAAATAAATAACCTTAGAAAAGTTCGAAAATCATTTAAATGATACTTTGTAATTACGGTGGTTAGCGAAATCCCCAAATTTATGCAAACTACAAACTACAAATGCTAACCACCGTAATGATGACAAAACAGTTTTAATTATTTTCATGCTTTTCTAAGGTGATTTATTTATTTTTAATATTAAAAACCGAAAGAGTACGCGACGGCGCGTCGAACAAGCCTAAAGACGGCTAAGGAAATTGTGTTCTGAACGATACAAACAAAAGTAACCAAAAATTGCCAATTTTTGCCAATTTTTCGCGATTCGTACCGAAATTTTCATTCGGTACGATACATTTAAATTTCAAAACTTCATGATTCGCTTCCTTTAATGAGTCTGCGTTTTGGTTGATTGTGGTTGCTGTGAACGTAATATCAGCTACGACAACCCCATGTAAATATTAGGCCAAATTAGTGAATGATACGCACCGTCCCACGTAAACTTGTGTAGATCTTATTCTCCCTGCATCGAAAGGAGATACGGGTCCAAGAACATATCGATGAATAGAGAGAATATCCTGTTAGACAAAGGATATTATGATACATAAATATGTGTTCTTTTTAGTTTCCACACTCCGTCGTCCAAAAAATATGTGAATGTGACTGGCTCAGGACATATATTCGAGCTACCCCTAATTCAATTTCTCTACAGGTTTTTACGGAAGGTTATTTATAGTTCCGCGAGTAATGAAATTCCAAACAAATACAATTACGTTAAAAATCAAGCATTAATTATAAAAAAATGTATGCCAGTCCCCGGAGGGCGAACGTCCGAAGGACGCAAGTTATTAACTAAAACCAGAAATTATTTTCTTACTCTTTATCTCCAAAATTGAAAACTCACTTCAAAAGTGAATCCATTCTTGTCAATCAGACTTCTATTTAGGTAACGAAGAGCTGCATCCATTCCCAGCACCTTTAACCAATTATAATGACGAATCCTATATTATTTGGTTTCAAGTTTCTAAAACTATTTTTAAATTTGTGCACAAATCTTCCCCAATCTTTTTATGGTCTGTGCCCAAGTCGATCGATTGTGTTTGGAATTGGGATTCCAATAATCTATTTAAACTAGCTGATAATCATTTATGACAAGAGTTCGATTTGTTCGAAGATTTCGATTCGATTGACGCAACTCTTTTGCGTATTTGTCATTAAATAAAGTTTTGTGATGATCACCCCTGGTCGCCATCAATTTAGTTTGACAATGTCTTTCGTGATCAGACTATTCATGAAAAATAGGATAAAGTGTATTGTTTGCAATTAGGTTTTTAGTGATTCTTAGACACTTTTGATTCCTTTTTAGAGGCGGTTCGATTCTGAGAAAAAAATGGAGAGATTGTGGAGGCGAATTGGAAGGGGCCGGGGGGGGGGAGGTTGGAAAAAAACATATCCAGCGGGAGGGAACAAGCCAAAACAAGTCATACCTCGTTATGTTCGATGAGACTTTTCCCAGATATTGGCATTCCTGTCTCAAGGATGGTCCTAGATAAATTTTAACTGTCATTCCTTTGGCTTCACCTCACCTCGTTTCTCCCAGACTCAGAGTATTGCCTTCAATAGCAACTGTATGATAGATATGGGCGAAGTAACTTTCCCTCATTACTCGTCTCACTACATTAGAATGCAGCATAGATGCGAATGAGTCTCTCTTTAAATACGAATATTAATTAACACGAAGATTGAATAAACCCGTCTGACCATGATAGTTAATTCTTTCAATTCGTTTTCATCTATCTCATCCACAACTAATCGTGTCCTTTGTCGACCTCTATATCATCACATCTCAGTAACATGAAAAGATAACGAACTAACGTGAGAGCTGTTGTCTGATGGGGATTGATTGCAAGTGATTTCGTATAAAATCCATCTGCCTTTATCAAATCTTCACCAGAGATAGATGACCTTTCGAGATATGCACCTTAATAAAGAAGGTGTAAACTCCAAAATCGTGTAAGCGATTCCCCGTGCGATCAGGAAGAGTAGGGGGGGAGGGGGGAGGGGGACTCAGAAAAGGAAAAGAGTGAGAATGACACACGCTGTGCGGTAATAAAAGGCTACTTTTTTACTACTGTGCGAATAATGAAAATTTAGAATCGTTCAGAAAATGATTCGTTCCTAGGTTCATTCGATAGCTCATAGACGATTATCTACCCGAATGTGTCCGGTGAAATATTTCCAGAAATCGAAATATCATTTGCAACGCCCCGAGTTGTGACATTTTAGATACATTATATAATTCCTATTGATTTTCCATCTAACAACTGTGCAAAATTAATTAGATGTCTATGAATTGATAAAATGTCAACTATACCGTATTCGGCGAGTATATCTGGATTATTCGGACTGAGTGCAAGGGCATGATCCATTATGAATTTACACTTGAAAATAATTAATTGTTTTAACAAATAATTCATTTAATTGATCCACCTTTCTCGTATTTCCGTTTTTCAGTGCATTCTTTGCAGCTGAAAGGGCAGATAATGCTTCTGTTTCAAGTGCACCATTCACTGTCCATTCATCCCCATTTGATTTTCTATAAAAGATGAATGAATTGAAATAAGTAGAATTCATAGATAACCTCACAATTTCCCGGTTTGTAACTCCATCATAGCGACCGATAGGAAAAGGCTCCACCAAATAAGATGCCTTTATTCTGTATACGTCTACACTGTTTCCAATTAGATTTGCAGTCGGTTTCAGACGCTTTTTGAATTGAGAAGCGAAAAATGAATAGATGAACGGCAAGGCGCACTGAAAGGAATCGATTATAAATTATATTTTTCTAATTAACTATGAGAACATAAAGTGGAATGAAGAGAATATCTAACCTGAACAAGAATTGAAACAACGATGCATATCGTCACTACTTTACAAAGCGACGTACTCCCATTTTCTGAAGAACTTTTCCGTCGAATCTCAGCGCGTAATCGACCAGAATCGTCAACCATCTGAAATTGAATTGAGTTATCGAAATATGCATCCTCACATTCAGTTCAGTTTTTGGTGCGATTCCTCGCCCCTTAAATGAGCGGGTCCTTCGAACTCTACTCGTGTTCAATTTTCATTTTCATGGAGATATCCTGATTTGTTGTGCACCAAGTGACATTGCGTCTCAGAAAAAGGGAGGAAGATAATATCAATGAAGATACAGTGTATACAAATAGACGCTCGCTGCACCGCTATGATAATTAAGGCTGCAGCATTCAAGCCACTCCTCATATAAATAAATACATCGTTAACCCTAAAGTCGCGAAAACAACCCCGGCTTTCAACACCTCAATCTAAGCGACAGCCACTGTTTAGTTCGCCCAAGGTCTTGAGTGGAAAGCCTGTGCGCGTCACGATGTTCTTCTCGCCTCCCCTCGCCTCCCTCCCCCCTCCCCCCTCCCCCCTCCCCCCCCGCTCTTCCATCATTATCTTTCTAATCAATAGTAGCTGATCATGCTCGAAATGTTGAACAGAGCTCAGCCCAGCACATTATCCTCTGGATCTGTTCCCACTTTTAAGGAGCGACGGCCATTTCGTAAGTGGAATTACTATTGATTCATGATTATCGTAGATAGAAAAGCATACGACATATTCTATTCCTTACGTGAATAATTCTAAATCAAGAATCGCTAAAAGTAAATAAAATAAAATAGAATTTTAAAAAATAGCCAATTTTTGGTGACGTGATGATGCTCACTCGCTAAATATCTCTTGACCTGAGAGTTGACTTTGAAAAACAACATTCTGTCTTCTTTGCTAATGATTGCGAAGAGTCTTTTGCAACCACTCATTCTTCATTCAACCACTTTCCTAGAGCTGTCTCGCAAATGATTCTTTATTTACTTCGCAATAATCTGCGACGAGCGATGAATAAGCCCGACCAAAGGAGGCAAAAATGAGCGAGACGCAAATAATTGCTTCGGGACAATCTTTTGCGAAGCCGCTCTACGAAAGTGAGAGAACGCGGAATATCCATAGCAATTTCATCAGTTATCACACTAAACATAATGGTATTTGAAAGTTGCTTTCCAGATGCTCGTAAGAATGATGTGGCAGAGATCAGAAGGCAGCAGCCGAACAAGGTTTGATTACAATCTCACTACAACTTGTTAAAGCGCGAGTTTTTTTTCGTAAACGAGGGATAGCTGGCTTGGTCTGCCTAGGTAGGGGATTGTACTCGGAAGAACTCGGAGTCGTACAAAACCGAAATGTTGTGTGCCTCTGAGTAAAGCAAAAACGAAAGTTAAACTATAGAAATTATACGATTACGCTTGATTAATTCGCAATAATCATGATTCGTGACGATTCGACGAGTCAAGATCGAATGACGATTCGTGATAAAAGATTGTTCACATTATTCTAGGGCAGGTAATAAAGAATTTTGTGGGACTCAATATTTTGGGCGCATTCTGGCGTCGTAGATCAACAGTACCCCTATACCACATTATCAATTCGAAAATTAGAACTCGCTAGCTCAACTTTGAAGCGAGTTACACGCACGCAATTTTTTTACAGGCACAGTGGAAATAAAGATGCGCGGTGCAAAGAGAAAGGCTCTAGGTCAAGATTTCAATTTCAATTGTTTTTCCATCAGATTTAATATGAATAGGGAAGTATCGTGGATCTTCGATAATTTTTGGTGGAGGTCCGTTGTCTTGATGGGAGATGTAGAGGAGGTGCGCACGGACCTCGGGGAGCCGACATAGGGCTATCCATAACGTCCGGGAGCTACAAAACCTGGCCTGTAAAGTTTTCGCTAAACACCGTAGCGCTTACTCAGTTGCCCTACTACAGTAATTTGCACCGCGCAATCCTGAGTAAAGAAGTCATAAAATTCATCCACAGAAAAGCCGTGGTAAGAAATCTAATCGCATTCACCATTCTGTCCTGTCTGATCTTTTCATGCAAGGGTTCTCTTTGGGTGCAGGGGAATCGATTCCGGAATTTCAATAGTGCGAACTAGGGTTCGCTAAACGAGAGTTAAGCGATATTCGATACAAATCATTCTTCTCATTTCAATTCAAACGATTATGTCTTCTCCCGGCTGAGGTTTCTCTCGCAAGAGGCATCTCATTTTCTCTCGCCGCTCTTTTTTCGCTGTGTGCGGTGAGAAGACTAATGTCGGGCGCCCTTCTATGACGGTTACCATTTTGCATCGACCGTCTCATCCAACTCTCGAGTGAGAGAAAAGCTCTTGATGAGAAATTGAGGGTCTCTCGCGAGAACTCGTCTCATTTGGCAAACCCTAGTGCCAACAAAGGGATTCCAATTCAAATTCCAATACGACTCGTTGTTCGGTGCTGTAAATTACATTAGTATTTTATCTAATAAGTAAATTGATCATTCGAACAAGGTGAATTGGCGAGAACAGTCCTTTGTTCTCTCTCTTATCTATTGAAATTCCAATAAGAATTCGAATTCCAATAAGAGATAACTGTCCAATAGCAGACCGCAATGAGCTCCCTTGTTATTGGAAAAAATGTGCAAAATAGTACGCATATCGTTTTCAGAACCCTCAAACACCAAGGATTACAAAATTTGAGAGTTGAAATTTTTTGAGGAGAAACCCACCTGATCTATGTACTCTACAGTGTGCTCTATGTTTACGAAAACGGTCTCAAATAAGACACATATTATTGCATAATATAACTGATCCTAATTCGTACATCATTCAATATGTATGGGCAGGACAAGCAAATTACAAAAAATCAAACTTTTTACAGTAAAGTTTTACTGCCTTCGAAAGTTTTTTTATAACAACGGTTTTATTTATTTTTTGGAGGTTCCATTAATCATCGAGAGATTCGAAGGAGAACGATCCCTCCCTCTAATGGATCGATGTAAATTTCTTGTTCCTGATCACATTACTATCGCTGAATTGATGCATATTATAAGAAGACGGTAAGTCAATTGATTGTTATTATCTTGTTAATTTCAGCTATTCAGGCTACAATTACATCCCGAGCAGACGTTCTTCCTTCTCGTCAATGAAAAGGCTATAGCTACCAATTCAATGACTCTCTCTCAGCTTTACCAATCAGAGCAAGATGCTGATGGGTTCCTTTACCTCGTGTACACTTCCCAACCTGCTTTCGGATGATTATCCTTTCAATTTGCGTATTGGTACATTGTTTATATGTGAATACTCTCCCTTCTTTACAACCTTGTATATATGTGAATATTCTCCAATCTTTTCTTGGCCACAGTCAAACGTTTGCGCTTCTTCTTCTTCTTTGTCTTGCTGAAATGTACAGATGCATAAAAAATGTCAACGGTGTGCTACAGCACTATTGGGAACTATTTTAAGTCGCTTCTAAATTCGAGTTTTGGCTCACATGAATCTGTCCCTGAATCTGTAAGCGAGCAACATTTCGAAATAGAGATTTACATTTATTTGGGATCTAACAGACCCCTCTAGATATCCTATAACAGAAATAGTATCTGTTTTCCTGACCAATATGCAGCACCAGTCGTCTGCAGCCGCCCAACTATATGGCCATTTCTCAACCCGTCAGTATAGTCCCCGAGATATCACGCCTGTCACGAGAGAATCGATCTGGGGATGGGATTGGAGCGAAAATCGTAAAATGAGCTAACATCAGTTTTAGACACCTCTAGGCATGTCCTAACATCCCTCAAAGTACCATTGTGCAGAAATTTTTTTGGAGCTCCCTACACCGGGTCGTTATCCTGGAGCCCCAACTTTGATCGACATTATCTCGGTTTGGGTGCATTTTGGAAGAAAGTTGCTCAAAGAGCAACCCCCTCTATTTTCTTATGCTCTATTCATCTGAACCGGTTAGAAGTCATGAAAGTGCTTCTGAACGGTGCTACACTCGATGAGGTGTAACTCAAAAGTGTAGGTAACGCGGGCGCCCAGTTTTCTCTATGTTGTGCATCTCATCGAGCTCTTTCGAATGAGTGGCTTGCGGAAAAAATAAATTAATGATGACATATATTTTGCCCTGATGAAAATTTTCCGATCATTTGAAGTCGTTTTACTTCATAATTTTAGCTCGAATGAAGGTGAAACACAACTGAGAATGCGAAAGAATCGGTTCATTCCATTCCGAGGACGATGAATTGCGCGGCGTGGGTGAGAAATGATCAAGTAAAACGACTTCAAATGATCGCAAAATTTTCATGAGGGCAAAAGACATGTCATCATTAATTTATATTTTCCGCAAGCCACTCATTCGAAAGAGCTCGATAAGATGCACAACATAGAGAAAACTGGGCGCCCGCGTTACCTACACTTTTGAGTTACACCTCATCGAGTGTAGCACCGTTCAGAAGCACTTTCATGACTTCTAACCGGTTCAGATGGATAGAGCATAAGAAAATAGAGGGGGTAGCTCTTTCAGCAACTTTCTTCCAAAATGCACCCAACCCGAGGTAATGTCGATCAAAGTTGGGGCTCCTGGATACCGACTCGGTGTAGGGAGCTCCAAAAAATTTTCTACACAATGGTATTTTGGGGGATGTTAGGACATGCCTAGAGGTGTCTAAAACTGATGTTAGCTCATTTTACGATTTTCGCTCAAATCCCAAAAAAATTCAATTCTAGCTCGATTCTCTCGTGACAGGCGTGATATGATTTTTGCTCATAGGCGATCGGCAACACATCCCAATCAGTATCTACTTGGTAAAAGGTTTACCGCAACGTACGGTATTTAGTCGTTCTCATTTATTTGTCATGTATGATTGATGACTTCCCTCCCTCTGCTTTTAGTTTCCATACCTTATTTGTGGATATACCCTCTTCCATAACAACTTGTGTTAGTGCAATGCATGAAAACAATTCCGCTTACTTAACAAGTTCGCCTGCAGCAATCTTTATTTGAAATATCAGTAAAGATGAGCACATATTTGGAATAGGACAAAGGGAACAAGCGTCCTCTTTCAGACTAATATGAAAAAATGAATACAATACGAGAAATCAAACTAATTGCATTGACTGATATAGACAATGATTGGGTAGATAAATAATATATATACACACATTAAAGAGAGTGAATAGTGAATAACGATCACGATGTGGTTATTCCCCATTTGGAGCAAATATTCTTGAACGTTAAAGAATTGATGTTGAGCTCGCTCTGAAATAGAGTTACTTCTGAGTAGACCTGTTAGACCGAGTTACTCGGAGCTCGCGAATAAGAATGAAAAAAATACTCGCGAGCAGGATTCACTCGCGAGTGAATTTTGCATAACCACTCGCGAGTCAATAACACTCGCGCACAGCCCGCCGGAGAGGGGAGATAATCCAATTATCGCGTCCGAGGCCAACCCTTGAGTCAATTTCTCGATCCTCTCATTCTCGCCCATCTTAGCTGATCTGCACGGTCGAAATTGTCAAAATGAGAGCAATATTTGTGTGAAATTGGGAAAAAATGATATGCATTCGGTGAAACATAATCGATTTACCCAAACAAATTTCACAATATTTTCACAAAGTAGTTCATCGAAACTTAACCGTTTCCAGGAGCACGTTAATGTAAACCCCCACACCCGCATTATTTTTGAGATCCTGGGAACATTACCAAAAATTCCTCGCATTCGGATTTTCAACGATAGTGGGATTTTTTCGAGAATTTCGTGATTAAAGGTTAAGATCTCGAAATTCTCGAAAAAATCCCACTATCGTTGAAAATCCGAGTGCGAGGAAATTTTGGAGATGTTCCCAGGATCTCAAAAATAATGCGGGTGTGGGGGTTTACATTAACGTGCTCCTGGAAACGGTTAAGTTTCGATGAACTACTTTGTGAAAATATTGTGAAATTTGTTTGGGTAAATCGATTATGTTTCACCGAATGCATATCATTTTTTCCCAATTTCACACAAATATTGCTCTCATTTTGACAATTTCGACCGTGCAGATCAGCTAAGATGGGCGAGAATGAGAGGATCGAGAAATTGACTCAAGGGTTGTCCTCGGACGCGATAATTGGATTATCTCCCCTCTCCGGCGGGCTGTGTCGCGAGCAAGATTCACTCGCGAGTGAATTTTGCATATCCACTCGCGAGCGAAACTCGCGAGTACATTTTGTTCTTCGTCTTTAATCTCGAGCGGTTTGAGCCCATTCGATGGATGGTTACGCAATACTAATTAAATTAGTTTCCTATTCAAAATTCACTCGCGAGTGAATTTTGCATATTACTCGCGAGTCAATAACACTCGCGAGTCATTTTCTAGATTTCACTCGCGAGTGACCGGTTCAAACGAGTTGAATTAAAAATGACTCGGCGAGTGCGAGCGCTCGGAAAATGGAACTCGAGCAAACAGGTCTACTTCTGAGTAGACGATAATTGAGAGTCAACACCGTGAAAGATTTGGGGTAGTTTGTTTGTTTCAAGGTGCATGGTGTACTTTCGAGGTGTAGTGGCAGAGGGTATGGGAGGGGACGAACTCGCAACCAATTTTTAAAAAAGGGAGAAAGGGGCCTCAAAGCATAAGAGAGTTTTTTTAATGTTCTGGAGCAGCTCTGTTTTCTAGTCATTTCCCAAAAAAAAATATCATCGATTTCCAATGTTACTTTTTCATTCGTAATTCTGACCTCAGGAATGATTGCCTTCTTCTCCTCTACTCGAATTATTTGAGGAACTGCTTTTCCCGGATATTTGCGTGACCAATACTCACGCAGTCTCGTACGACACTACAATTATAACGATCGAGCATAACTGATTGTACAATCATACAACTTACACATTCAACTCTCAAGAGGAATACCTCCCTATCATTATTCCATTTCTCTCTCAACACTTCATTTTCTTTCCACGTTTTCGTATGATTAGGTGTGAAGAATGTGAATCGAGATTCCTCCTAAATAATAATTTTTAAAATATTGGAATGGGAAGAAATAAATACCCTCGATAGTTGACTAGCTTCCCATTCAATCCCCTCCAGTTCCGAATCTTTCATCTTCAACTTCTCATTGAGTGAATAAGGGCCACAAACAGATTGAGAGACAAAGAGAGGAGAAAGAAGTGAAGAGACAGCCTGGATATAATAATCGATGACATCATACCACATCTCATTCATTTCTTCCCACCTTTGCTTTTCTCATTTCAAGAGTAGTTCTCTTGAGTGTATTCAGTGTTTCCTCCAATTGATTCTCCAATATTGCTATCTAAACCAATCCAATTTGTCCCTCGATTCATTCATTTTCTTAACTCACCTCAACAGAATTCATTTCTTTCTCATTTCTAATCAAATTGGAAGACCTCGATGGTGAACAATTCCTATCCTTCTCTATACTTTGGATACCCTACAAACACGTACAAATTATTCGCTTTATTCCAATTCACATTCTCACTCTTCCCACTAACCTGTAGTAATGCTTTCTTACTCATATTTTTCGCTCTCTCCTTTAATTCCGAGTTCTCAACTTCAACATTTCTCAATTCCTTCTGAAGAACGTCCAGAGTCTCCTCGTATTCACTCAAAATAATCATATTTGTCACACAACATTAAATTGAACAAAATGAAACAAAACATCTATCCCTATTTATTCTTTCTCCGTCCACCAAAAACCTCGGAATGATTTTTACAACGTCTCTAAATTTATCAGTCTTATCCATAATAACATTTTTAAATCAAAAGGAACATCTACATCTCCCCACCTTATACGCCACTGAAATTTGAAAGATGAATGACTCACTTCTTCTGTTTCTTCAATTCGATATTCAACTCATCGATTCTAGATTGAAGATGCGTTTCCCTTTGTGAATCAACCTTCGAACATTGTTCCAATCGTGCATCTGCCATCTCGAGTCGAAGCTAAAACGAATGGGTTACTTCCCTCCTCCCATTCTCCCATCCTCCCTCCTCCTCCTTCTCCCCAAATCATCCCGAGAAATCCCTACCTTGTAATTGGACACATCATCAATTCTAGCCTTGATAACTTTCTTCAATTCATTCATTTCATTATCCTTCTTCTCTAATTGCCATCGTAATCCTTCAGCCTCAGCTGCCGCCTGTTTCCGAGTATGTGCCCGTTCAATTACAGGTGGATACTAAAATGATAGTACTTCATCATCAGACTAATCCTCATCACGACAGATCCTCGTTACTCAACATCCTCTTTTGAACATGATCAAGTGTCGCGTCAAAGTATGGATGACCTACTTTGTTATCATGTTTTTGTAAGATATTGAGAGATCCTTCGTCAATTTCTTTGTGTGCACATTCTATCGAAGAGACAACATTTGAAATGTCCTTCCTACAAAAGAAACGATATCATAATTTCACCTCATTTCGTCCCAATTGAAATAACATTATTCAGAGAAATTGCATGAAACTCCTCTGGTATCCTCCCACAAGTTGGAATCAAGTAAAATCCCGAGTTGGAATCGATAACAGTACCCTTGCCCCGTGACCACTTGATTCCACCTACTTGATTCCAACTTGTGGGAGAAGACTATAGAATGCAGACCCCCCCCCCCACTGATAAACAGTTTAACAATAAAGTGCTTAAATTTTTAGTCAATAAACTGGGAACTTTATAGCACACTTTATGTTTTACGGCACAATTAATTTACAAGCTGGTTACTCTATATCACGCCTGTCACGGGAGAATCGAGCTAAAATGGCGATTCTTGGGAATGGGGCGAAAATCATAAAACGTTTTAACATTAATTTTCGGCACCTCTAGGCGTATCCTAGCACCCTCCAAAGTCCCATTGCTCCGAAATCATTTTGGAGCTCCCTGCACAGGGTCGGTATTAGGGTGGCGAAAGTGGCACATCGAGGCGCCGGTTTTACGACCTCTCTCGAGCTGACCTCGGGTCGTCGGGTACCCGAAAATTTCGAGCCGAAAACGAGCCGGCGTTTTTCTCAGCTCGGAGTGGACCAAATGAGTTGCGGTTTTCACCATTCGAATCAGCGCATCAGTTGCTGTCGAATGCACTTTCATTTGAAAGAAATAGTTGAGTTTAAACAAATTTCGATATGGTGCGCTAGAGGAAGGGAGAGGGGGGGGGAGGACGGAGAAAGGAAGCGCTTCCCATCTATGCGCTCTCTTCCCTCCCCATGCTCTCTCGCCTATGTCTAACCACTAGCGCCCCAATTCGAAATTTGTTTAAACTCAACTATTTCTTTCAAATGAAAGTGCATATGACAGTCACTGATGCGCTCATTCGAATGGTGAAAACCACAACTAATTTGGTCCATTCCGAGCTGAGATAATCGCCGGCTCGTTTTCGTCTCGAAATAAAACGGCACACCACAGAACGGCAAAACGGCACAGGGGTCGTAAAACCGGCGCAACCGAGAGAGGTCGTAAACAAGCTCGAGTACCCGTGTGCTAATTTCGCCACCCTAGTCGGTATCCTGGAGCCCCAACTTTAACCGGCATTATCTCGTTTCTCGTGCATATGATAGAGTATGACAAGACATACTCAATGGGATGGAAAACCTTCTCAAGTGAAGTCTTTCCATATTGCTTCTCAACTACAGTATGTATCATCTCCTTGACTCTCGTAGATTCGAATCCAATAGACTCTCCTTAATCCATTCATTTCTCACACTGATCTCTCTCTCTCTCTCTCATACCTGATAAGAGAGACAATTGAGTAGCAGCAAGAGTACAAGTCTCATGAATAACTCCACACACTTTGTCCATCAATCGTAATGTCAAACTAATATGTTCATAAAGTGAATCAGTGAGAACGACAGTTCCTTCTTTGGGAAGACCACTCTTAAAAACAATCATTTCACATAAAGGAAATAATTGTTTGTCACATTAATTTTCCTTGTAAATTGATGGATATTCTTCATGGTATCACTCATATTCTTCATCCAATCCCTCACATCACTCTTCTCACACTATAATAAACCATTTTCCAATCAACTCATCGACAAACGAATACCGTAATAAGAAATTGTATGCGAGTCTCATTGATTGTTGCCCATTCGATTGAAGCGATAATAGATTGACAAGAACGAGATAGCCATAATAGGGCATCGAATGAATCACGACCTGGCAGCTGATCATCCATTACCTGATAACACATCAATCAACTACATAAACAGTCTACTATTACAATAGACTCCAGATATCTACTACTTAGGGTCAAAGTACGGGGATCGTCTCGTCATTTATCACGTATCTCGCCAATATCACCATTGGGAGAGCACGTGAAATGAAGAGACAATTATACATATTTCAAACTCTACTATCAGGATGTATCATAAGCAACGCCATGACGGTAACATCTGTTGCTTCTTCATTTACATTTTCGTGTGTCGCGGAGGTTCCACACGTATGCGCCAAAACTTAAACTTTCAAATTTTCGATCCCTCTAACAACTAGCTTTGAATTTTGGCGGAAACATTTTTTTAACGTGAGAAAAATATTAGGACAGCGTCGTGAAAAGTATTTTTAATTGTCCGAGGAATTGTGAAGCCTGGAGGGGGGGGGGGGTCGAGGGAGCGAATGAACGAAAGGACTAACTCTGTTAGATAGATATCTGCAACAGCTATCCAAATGATCCAGTGATGAGTTCTCATCCATTCTCCCGTTTTTGAGCAAATCCATATAATTGTCTATATGTTTTTCTTGTAGAATGAAATCAGAGTGAAGATGTGCAATGGAGGAAAGACGATCGACAGTACACATCGAAATACCACTCAAATACCATTCATTACCAATTAACCATTTCCCTCTTTTACAACCTCTCGATTTGTCCACAAACATTGTAGATCTTAGCAGTAACATGATTAACTTTTCCGACTTGAGCCCATTGCTCTCCCTTGTGAGACTTAGTCACATGCTCCAATCGCATTCCTCCGGGCACCATGGGATACTGTAATTAAATAATTATTAATGTAGAGTAGGCAACTGGCCTTTTCTTTCAAAAGTTGAGATAGGAGGAGAGCCTTTTCTCCAATTCGAGGAACGATTAGAGATACTGACACACAGTCATTATCACCTATAATAAGTCAATAAATGGGAGATTCGTAAATGAAAACATACATTTCCCCCCATACATTTCACAGCCCACGAACGTTGGAATGATCTATTAACCCCTTTATCTCGAGCCCATCTATTTAGTGTGGTTTTGAGTATTCCATTGGCTAGTACATTCATTTGATAGCTCACAAGTTTGAGGGTTGAGATATTTTTGTAATTTAAGGCAAGATACATCGTAAAATATTTCCATTTTTGAAGGATAATATCTAGTTAAGGTATGACCACATAGCTTAGAAGGAACTGCAGAGAATCTAAAGGCAACCATGCATTAAATATTAATCCATTGATATTGTCATACAGGTTTTAAAAAAAAGACAAAAAATGTGTAGAAAAAATATTTTAAAAAAAAGATGGGGATACATACCTCCAACCTTGGTGAAGTTATCCGGTAAGAATGCCTTAAGATACTTAGCGTGCGTATGGAGATACTTTGCTTCTACTCCACGAGTACGCCATTCAACCATTTGAAAGAGAGAAGGATGGAGGGGGGAAGGGGGGATGAGCAGAGGACAGGAGAGATTAGAGGATAAGGAACTCACGATAGAGAATTGTCTAGCAGCATTAATAAGAGCAAGACTGTCCTGTCCTGCTCTATCTTTCTCGTCCTCTCTTCCTTCATTCACAAACTTCTCAAGATGGAGTATCTGCGGTGAAATTGAACTGAGTTTCCGAGATACAATAGTTCATAATAAATAAATAATAACATGCGTTTTCTGAAAGATTGCATGAAATCGGATCCCCTGAGGTACTGACTAAAGTTTCAGATAGATCCATGAAATAATAATGGGAGAGAACAGTGGAGGAGGGTACGAATTTACCGGATCCAGAGCCGGAAAATGTTATCGGGCAAATTGCCAACGGTAAAAAAATTCCCTCGTCCACTGTTCTCTCCCATAATAATTTAATGGATCTAGCTGAAACTTTTGAAGAGGATCCTCAGGGGATCCCATTTCATGCAATATCTCAGAAGACATGTGCTATACTCTCTGTCTCACAAACAGTGGTGAGCCAACTTTGGTGTGTACCCCCGCAGCGGGGGTACAGCCATTATACCGAGAGGGTGTGCGCTAGAGCCACCGGGTTAGAAAGCGTAGGGAGAGGCGCGTGTGGGGGTACACGATTTCGCGTGTACCGCCGCAAGTTTGAGGAGAGCGCTCACCACTGCTCACATACACATTTGGGCTGAATCATTTTGTGAACACTAGCTGTCCAGAGGTTACAAACTTCATGTCAACAAAACCTCAGAAACCTTTTTTTCCGATTTAAGGATTTTTTTTCTGATTTAAGGTAGTTATGTACGACTTTTTTCTACTCTGATCGCCAGTTCACCTGAATCGGACCATTTGCCTGGAATGGTATTCCATGCCTGTTTCTAAAGTAAGGGAATGGGGAACGAGGTGGTACCTGGTCTTTAAGATCCTCCATCTCTCCATTTAATTCTGCCGTCTTCTTTCTAAACTTGATAATAGTATCGCTCAGTTGTTCTGAATGTTCTTCATCTTGCTTTTGTCGGAGAAGCAACTGAAACAAGAGAATCATGAAAATATGAAGAAACAATCATAAAAAGATGGCACACTTTTGCATCTAAAATGTTCTTCGGGCATGGCAATCAAGCAGTTTTTTCATACAATAAAATCGACACCGACAAGCTGCTTTGTCCGATGAGAAAGTACTAGAAATGAGAAGACAATAACTCGTATTTGGAAAAGGAGACACACAGGAGACATTGGTAGATGGATGGTTTAACGGACCTCATTGATGGATACTTGCATTCCTTCTATCTCTATCTTTAATGATTTCTCCACTTCCTTTTGCTCTTCAGCAATCTGTTCATCCATATCTCTCATCACTTCCAAATCTTCCTTATCCAATTCCAGTGCCCTTAAGTATAGTTTACACTCTTTCCCAATCTTAAAATCATAGTTACTGATAATGAAAAAACAAAAAAAACAAATGAGACAGACCGTATTTTCTCTTCCATGTCAAGATTTTTGTCGGTAAGATGTTGAATAACTTCTTCAGACGCGAGATAAGCATCCACCTTCAATCAAATGCTTCCAATAATAATGACTTTCAAGTGAACATAGAAATTTTGCAGATTTTATCGATGCTTTTTTTCTCCAGCTTCGATAAACATTGCACAAAATCGTAGAAGTATTGATTGTTCTAACACAGAGTTTAACCTCCGGGGTTTTAAAGTAAAAAAAAATAGCTTTTACAGTTCTAGGGTATTTTGCAGAAAGGCAACTCTATCACAAAAAAACTGTTGTGAATGGGCTAGGACTTTACAAACATATCTTCCAGAATTGGATGAGTTTTTAAAAAAATACAAAACAAACGTGAATATTTGAATTCGCGAGCTGTAAATATCAGAAGACCCATTACAGTATTTTCTCCAGACTTTTTAATGGATTGTCCAGCTTGGTCATTCAAAAAAAAATGTCTTATCACAATCTACAACTGCCGATGCCACACAAACCACCCCCTCCCCCTTCAATTAATTGTTTACATTACCGTTTAAGGTACTCTGTTTTGTAAATTGAGTTGATATTTCCTCGTTACCTGTTCCTTCAGATTCATAATCGCATCTTCACATTCATCCGTTTTTCTCTTCCACAGTTCACCTTAATAAATCTGTAAGAGATGCTTTTAATTTATCTCAACCAACCCATTCGAAGAAGCTCCACATTCTCATTTCTCAACCGATCAACTTCTTTTTCCGCATTAGTTTTTTCTTCCATTGCATTTCCATTCGCGTCTCTCAATCTGTAATCAAGTTTCATGTATCGCTCTAATTTGAAAAAATCCGACTTTATAAGTGCTTCTCTCAATCTCTCATTCTGGCTCATAATCTGCTTCATTTGTACACTGTTTCCCTCTCCGTTTCCTTCTCCTCCTCCTCCACTTTCCATTTCTTCTCGAAGAATCCCCATATTCACTTCCAATTCTTCTACCTTCGTTTTTAGTTCCTCAACCTACAAAAGGAACGCTAGATTACGATAAACAGTAGCAGGAGGCGATTGCGATTTGCGAGGCGAGAGGCAAATCAGGCACAATACATATCACCACAGTTGACGGTTTCTTTCGAACGGTATTGCAGAAGCAATCAGATGATACAAAAAAAAGATGATATATTGGGACTTTCAATGCTAGCCAAATATTAGTGATCACCATGTAATCCCAAATATCTATTATTCATTAGTTCATGTAGTATATCTGTCAGACGTCGCGAGCACGGATGCTTCTCTGTGTATGGCCGCATCCTTTACTCGTTGAGTATTCTCTCCCTACCATTCTCACTCGTTGAGTATTCTCTCCCTACCATTCTCACTCGTTGAGTATTCTCTCCCTACCATTCTCACTCGTTGAGTATTCCCTCCCTACCATTCTCACTCGTTGAGTATTCCCTCCCTACCATTCTCACTCGAGTATTCCCTCCCTACCATTCTCACTCGAGTATTCCCTCCCTACCATTCTCACTCGAGTATTCCCTCCCTACCATTCTCATTCGTTGAGTATTCTCTCCCTACCATTCTCACTCGTTGAGTATTCCCTCCCTACCATTCTCACTCGAGTATTCCCTCCCTACCATTCTCACTCGTTGAGTATTCCCTCCCTACCATTCTCACTCGAGTATTCCCTCCCTACCATTCTCACTCGAGTATTCCCTCCCTACCATTCTCACTCGAGTATTCCCTCCCTACCATTCTCATTCGTTGAGTATTCCCTCCCTACCATTCTCACTCGTTGAGTATTCCCTCCCTACCATTCTCACTCGAGTATTCCCTCCCTACCATTCTCATTCGTTGAGTATTCTCTCCCTACCATTCTCACTCGTTGAGTATTCTCTCCCTACCATTCTCACTCGTTGAGTATTCTCTCCCTACCATTCTCACTCGTTGAGTATTCTCTCCCTACCATTCTCACTCGAGTATTCCCTCCCTACCATTCTCATTCGTTGAGTATTCCCTCCCTACCATTCTCACTCGTTGAGTATTCTCTCCCTACCATTCTCACTCGAGTATTCCCTCCCTACCATTCTCATTCGTTGAGTATTCCCTCCCTACCATTCTCATTCGTTGAGTATTCCCTCCCTACCATTCTCACTCGTTGAGTATTCTCTCCCTACCATTCTCACTCGTTGAGTATTCTCTCCCTACCATTCTCACTCGAGTATTCCCTCCCTACCATTCTCACTCGTTGAGTATTCCCTCCCTACCATTCTCACTCGAGTATTCCCTCCCTACCATTCTCACTCGAGTATTCCCTCCCTACCATTCTCATTCGTTGAGTATTCTCTCCCTACCATTCTCACTCGTTGAGTATTCTCTCCCTACCATTCTCACTCGTTGAGTATTCTCTCCCTACCATTCTCACTCGAGTATTCCCTCCCTACCATTCTCATTCGTTGAGTATTCCCTCCCTACCATTCTCACTCGAGTATTCCCTCCCTACCATTCTCATTCGTTGAGTATTCTCTCCCTACCATTCTCACTCGTTGAGTATTCTCTCCCTACCATTCTCACTCGTTGAGTATTCTCTCCCTACCATTCTCACTCGTTGAGTATTCTCTCCCTACCATTCTCACTCGAGTATTCCCTCCCTACCATTCTCATTCGTTGAGTATTCCCTCCCTACCATTCTCACTCGTTGAGTATTCTCTCCCTACCATTCTCACTCGAGTATTCCCTCCCTACCATTCTCATTCGTTGAGTATTCCCTCCCTACCATTCTCACTCGTTGAGTATTCTCTCCCTACCATTCTCACTCGTTGAGTATTCTCTCCCTACCATTCTCACTCGAGTATTCCCTCCCTACCATTCTCATTCGTTGAGTATTCCCTCCCTACCATTCTCATTCGTTGAGTATTCCCTCCCTACCATTCTCACTCGTTGAGTATTCTCTCCCTACCATTCTCACTCGTTGAGTATTCTCTCCCTACCATTCTCACTCGAGTATTCCCTCCCTACCATTCTCACTCGTTGAGTATTCCCTCCCTACCATTCTCACTCGAGTATTCCCTCCCTACCATTCTCACTCGAGTATTCCCTCCCTACCATTCTCATTCGTTGAGTATTCTCTCCCTACCATTCTCACTCGTTGAGTATTCTCTCCCTACCATTCTCACTCGTTGAGTATTCTCTCCCTACCATTCTCACTCGAGTATTCCCTCCCTACCATTCTCATTCGTTGAGTATTCCCTCCCTACCATTCTCACTCGAGTATTCCCTCCCTACCATTCTCATTCGTTGAGTATTCTCTCCCTACCATTCTCACTCGTTGAGTATTCTCTCCCTACCATTCTCACTCGTTGAGTATTCTCTCCCTACCATTCTCACTCGAGTATTCCCTCCCTACCATTCTCATTCGTTGAGTATTCCCTCCCTACCATTCTCACTCGAGTATTCCCTCCCTACCATTCTCATTCGTTGAGTATTCTCTCCCTACCATTCTCACTCGTTGAGTATTCTCTCCCTACCATTCTCACTCGTTGAGTATTCTCTCCCTACCATTCTCACTCGAGTATTCCCTCCCTACCATTCTCATTCGTTGAGTATTCTCTCCCTACCATTCTCACTCGTTGAGTATTCCCTCCCTACCATTCTCACTCGTTGAGTATTCCCTCCCTACCATTCTCACTCGAGTATTCCCTCCCTACCATTCTCATTCGTTGAGTATTCTCTCCCTACCATTCTCACTCGTTGAGTATTCTCTCCCTACCATTCTCACTCGTTGAGTATTCTCTCCCTACCATTCTCACTCGAGTATTCCCTCCCTACCATTCTCATTCGTTGAGTATTCTCTCCCTACCATTCTCACTCGTTGAGTATTCCCTCCCTACCATTCTCACTCGAGTATTCCCTCCCTACCATTCTCATTCGTTGAGTATTCTCTCCCTACCATTCTCACTCGTTGAGTATTCTCTCCCTACCATTCTCACTCGTTGAGTATTCTCTCCCTACCATTCTCACTCGAGTATTCCCTCCCTACCATTCTCATTCGTTGAGTATTCTCTCCCTACCATTCTCACTCGTTGAGTATTCCCTCCCTACCATTCTCACTCGTTGAGTATTCCCTCCCTACCATTCTCACTCGAGTATTCCCTCCCTACCATTCTCATTCGTTGAGTATTCTCTCCCTACCATTCTCACTCGTTGAGTATTCTCTCCCTACCATTCTCACTCGTTGAGTATTCTCTCCCTACCATTCTCACTCGAGTATTCCCTCCCTACCATTCTCATTCGTTGAGTATTCTCTCCCTACCATTCTCACTCGTTGAGTATTCCCTCCCTACCATTCTCACTCGTTGAGTATTCCCTCCCTACCATTCTCACTCGAGTATTCCCTCCCTACCATTCTCATTCGTTGAGTATTCTCTCCCTACCATTCTCACTCGTTGAGTATTCCCTCCCTACCATTCTCACTCGTTGAGTATTCTCTCCCTACCATTCTCACTCGAGTATTCCCTCCCTACCATTCTCATTCGTTGAGTATTCTCTCCCTACCATTCTCACTCGAGTATTCCCTCCCTACCATTCTCATTCGTTGAGTATTCCCTCCCTACCATTCTCACTCGAGTATTCCCTCCCTACCATTCTCATTCGTTGAGTATTCTCTCCCTACCATTCTCACTCGTTGAGTATTCTCTCCCTACCATTCTCACTCGTTGAGTATTCTCTCCCTACCATTCTCACTCGAGTATTCCCTCCCTACCATTCTCATTCGTTGAGTATTCTCTCCCTACCATTCTCACTCGTTGAGTATTCCCTCCCTACCATTCTCACTCGTTGAGTATTCCCTCCCTACCATTCTCACTCGAGTATTCCCTCCCTACCATTCTCATTCGTTGAGTATTCTCTCCCTACCATTCTCACTCGTTGAGTATTCCCTCCCTACCATTCTCACTCGTTGAGTATTCCCTCCCTACCATTCTCACTCGAGTATTCCCTCCCTACCATTCTCATTCGTTGAGTATTCTCTCCCTACCATTCTCACTCGTTGAGTATTCTCTCCCTACCATTCTCACTCGTTGAGTATTCTCTCCCTACCATTCTCACTCGTTGAGTATTCTCTCCCTACCATTCTCACTCGTTGAGTATTCTCTCCCTACCATTCTCACTCGTTGAGTATTCTCTCCCTACCATTCTCACTCGTTGAGTATTCTCTCCCTACCATTCTCACTCGTTGAGTATTCCCTCCCTACCATTCTCACTCGAGTATTCCCTCCCTACCATTCTCATTCGTTGAGTATTCTCTCCCTACCATTCTCACTCGTTGAGTATTCTCTCCCTACCATTCTCACTCGTTGAGTATTCCCTCCCTACCATTCTCATTCGTTGAGTATTCCCTCCCTACCATTCTCACTCGAGTATTCCCTCCCTACCATTCTCATTCGTTGAGTATTCCCTCCCTACCATTCTCACTCGAGTATTCCCTCCCTACCATTCTCATTCGTTGAGTATTCCCTCCCTACCATTCTCACTCGTTGAGTATTCCCTCCCTACCATTCTCACTCGTTGAGTATTCCCTCCCTACTAGAGTTTGAAATGTAACGCTACCCGGGACATCGGGTACCTGAGAATGAAGAATGATAGAGAGGGATTACCCGGGATAGTGAAATGAAAAATGCGCGCTTGTGAGTTTGAAGCATTTCTGCCCTTCAAAACGCTCGGGGGTGGTCGGTCTTCAGGTTGTGCTTCTATTTGGCGCAAATTACCAGTATTTTTGTTCGGTTTCTGCGTTCAAACTGTTCAGAATCGACTGCACTAAAAGGAGCCATTTCATTCCTACTATCCCGGGTAACTATCATTCTTCACTTTCCACCTCCATTACCCGGCCGGGTCCGAATTACCCGTCCCGTATTTCAAACTCTACTCCCTACACAGCCCGTTGCCCTTCAGTCAACAGTTCGGTCCTGTTGCCGCGACGCGACCACTTTTTGACGCGTTGCGAGTGCGCGAATGGTGGCGACGTTTCACGCATTTTTACGCGATCTTGTTAATTTGCCCTAATATTTTAATTTTGGCAACCAAAAGTTGTAGCGCCGGACATCAGAAATCGTTTGAGACCAAGAACGAAGAATTTGATTCAGTATTCGGAGAGATCTTTCAGTTGCAGTTTACAACGTAAAATACGTTCTTTTGGTACTTATAGGGTTAAAGTACAATTAATTAAGAATTTGGCAACCAAAAGTTGTAGAGGACATTCCACTTGACCACATGAATCATGAAAGCAAGTAAATAGTTCAGTAATCACTGATATCTTTCATGTTTTGTGTGCCAACATGGTGACTTTTTGCCGGCTCCTGCCGTTGAAAAATAATATAAAATCAGCCATTAAATATTTATTAATTTGCTAAGTCTGATCATGTAAGTTGACCGCTTGCGCATCTTCTGAGAAGTTTACAAAGCCAAAAAAAAGAGTAATAAGTCAGATAAAGGTACTTTCTTAGTTTGAGCCGCGACGCGTGAGAGACGCGTCCGCGCGGTTCCGGCTCCCCGAACCCAGCAACGGGCTGTGCCCTACCATTCTCATTCGTTGAGTATTCCCTCCCTACCATTCTCAATCCCCACCTCTCCACATTCGAAGCGGTTGTCGCATGGGCCTTTACTCGTCCTTTACTCGTTGAGTATTCCCTCCCTACCATTCTCACTCGTTTCGTTGAGTATTCCCTCCCTACCATTCTCATTCGTTGAGTATTCCCTCCCTACCATTCTCACTCGTTTCGTTGAGTATTCCCTCCCTACCATTCTCATTCGTTGAGTATTCCCTCCCTACCATTCTCATTCGTTGAGTATTCCCTCCCTACCATTCTCATTCGTTGAGTATTCCCTCCCTACCATTATCAATCCCCACCACATTCGAAGCGGTTGTCGCATGGGCCAAAAACAGACAAGTTCCCGAGCATGATATCTACCCTTTCCCTATAAAAAAGCCCATTAACATCGTTTGACCAAGCCACTGTGACGTAATCTGACTTGAACTGTATATACTTACCGTATCTTGTAATTGTTCAGCCCTTTCTTCTGCCATTTCTTTATCGAGAGTCAACATTTCCATTTCTTCATTTGAATTCCTTAGTTCTTCACTCTTAGACTCCTTCCATTCACGTAATCCATCCAATTCCTACAATCATATTAATTGCAATGTTCCATAATCTCCACTTCTCGTTGATGAATGTCATGGGGGAAAACGCGCTAACGCGTCCATCTCACAGGTTGCTGCTCAAATTAAGAAACGACCCATTTATTAATTAATTACTATGCATATAAAATGTGGTATGCCTTTTCACAATTTTGAAAGCCATGACACCAGTGGTGGATAGGTTTCCGGTTCTCTGTTTTTGGGGAACTGTGTTATGCTTTCCTCTGATTTTTGTTTCTCAACACCCCAAAAACAGTTTGGCCTTCAATACATACAACTGTTACCATCATATAAAGGAAAAGTCATCCCATTAATCCAAGCACTTGCGTCCTGTGGGAGATCACTGCTAACAAGACAGTGATTACTCAAGGCCAATTCAGTTCACAGTTCAGCCTAATCTCTTCTTCGGACCTACTTCACCGTGTGATCTACAGTTACTTCCAATTCCTTTTGGGAGCCTTGTTGAAACAGAGACGGGGCACTTCTTTACTTTAGTACCCACAGATTGAAGACTATTGTATTCCTTGCTCATTCTATCGTGCGCAGATTCATTTTTCATTACCCACAAGTTAGAGCGCGGCCTTTCACTAAAGTAAAGAAGTGCCCAGGGACGGTGTCACAGCCAGGAAGTAACCCGGGGGGGGGGAATGGAATGGGTGCGCCAAAGACAACTATATCATCTCGTCCTACCGTAATATAACATGTAATAATAATGTATAGAAGTCGAACCTGTTCCTTCTCTCTCAGTTTTCTCTCCAGATCTACTCTTACATCATGAGCTCTATTCTTGTACTCATTCAGACCATGTAGTTGTACTTTCATTCTTTCGTATTCAACTAATTTCTCTCGATCTTCCTTCCTCTTCAACCTGTCAATACAATTTGATTCCGATACAAATTACTAAAAGTAAACCTTAGCGTCTCCAATTTCTCAGAGAGATCCTTAACTTGTACTCTCATGAACTCCAACTCTGTTCCCTCATCCATTCTTTGTGGAGCAGTCACTGTCGGACCAGTGGAGGAGAGAGACATCGGAACATCCTCCAATATAAATACCATTACTACAAGGCATGAATAGGAGAATACGAATATGCTACATTGTTATGTATGAAGGCCGGTTTAGGACTGACCTCCATACATTGTGGTGTGTATAAATACGCGTGGAAGTAAGGAATAGTAATACTAAGGGTTTATTACATACGGAACAACGATAAGAGAGAATGGCTAGTGGAAAGGTAATGGGGAGTGAGGTGGTAAGGATACGCGCCCTACATTGGGACCTATACGGGCCAGCGGGTATCCTATAAGCTACCAACCACCACGGTTACATGGGAACCAACTCGCAGTTAGGCGAGAGAGCACAAACACGTTAGAACAGGAAAGTTCTAGAGCAACGTGATACGCAGCCTGCGTGGCTGCGAGGTTGACGATATTACTTACAGTAATACTTCAAAGGGCTGTTGAGCTAGGTCAGACACATGACTAATGCTATTACACAGCACGATCAGGATATTCTGTGTGAGAGTTATTTCATTTCGAAACATCTCTTGCCGAAGGTCGCAAACTACTAATGGATTGGAACTGACTTTTCTTACTGAGTTTTGGAATAATTATTTAATTATTGGATATTTGGGTATCGAATTAGATGGAAATCGATACAATATGCTACATAACTCGTAATCGAAAGTGAAAGAAAGAAGAATACAAAATATTGATAATGACGATACCTCTTCCATTTTTTTGACTCTTGATAAAACATTGGGTGTACCAGGAGATGAGTTAGTATTTTCATTATCCGTTGACTGTTTTTCTTCATTAAGTTCCATCTTCAGAGGATTATTCCCACTCTTCGAAGGCCCTTTCATAGATAACTGAAATATGAGCATCATTTAATTTCTTTCGTCTCATCATTCTTGAACAGAACGGTCGCGTTAAAGGAATAACCTCAATAATTTGGGGGGGGGGTCTGCCGTCATAGGTCGATAATTTCCGTAAACCACATTCCGAATTTGAAAATTAGAACTCGCTATCTCAACTTTGAAGCGGGTTACACACACGCAAAGTTTCTACTGGGCACAGGCAAAATCAAGATGCGAGGTGCAAGGGGAAGGTGTCTCACCTTCTTCCCTTCCCGAGGCTCTCCCCATCGTACTTTCCCCTGATTGCACAGCGAACTGCTTCCCATAAATTGGAGTTTACGCCTTCTTTAAAGTCGGACAAATTGGCACAATACTTATTGGGTTAATGCGAAAGTTTCTGATTGTGCGTGTACCCCGCAACGGGAATATATTTTCCAATTTGACGCACGATTGCATTGGGATGCCACAACATCTGCCATGCCATAAAATAGGCTTTTGTTTAGGTGACGGACTAGTTTAGTGATTGAAACAATCGAATACTCCTCCAAGGCAACCCATCTATAAAAACTGTAATTACTATAAATAAGTTAAGAGGCAAGGTTTGGTGATTTGAATAGTTATATTAGACCAAAATTGTGTACTAGAGAAACAGACATGCGAAACGTAGCAGTAAATGACGGTTTGTAGCGGTACCGCAACCCTCTTCCCTTCTCGTAGGAGTACCGTTTATCCCGTATTGCCAAACCTACTCCCAATGAGAGGAATGGACTTACCGAAGGAACTCCGCCACCTCCTAATGATTTCTTGCCAGTAGACAGGGACATCCGAGATAGATTCTCTCTAGAAGCAGAAGGGCTCATGGCAGGACTTGACTGAAATAAACGAATACCAGTGGAATTAAGGCATTCCCGAAATCAAGTGTATACGGCACGTTAAGGGTGAATCTGGAATGCACGACGCGCGACCGTGAAGCATGTGAAACGCGACGCGCCTCTCGCTGACTCCGCCCCTTTTCACTTTCACCGATTTTCACACAGCACTTCGTTCACTGCCTAGCAATTCAGTATTCGTCCAAAATGTATGGTGATTGATTCAACGACGGGAAAGGATCCCCAAAATTAGATCGAAAATGATACAAATCCAGACCAGCTAGAGCCGAAAACACAAAAAATTGTATAACATATTGAAGAAGTTGACGAATTTCTGTCAACTGTGGAGATGCACTAACGCGAGGACTACAACACCTGCGAGCGGAAAAGTGAAATAAATCCCCAGCGAAGTTGAAAAATAAAGTCAGTCAAAAATTAGAAACTTTCTATGTCGCGTACAACCTTGTAAAACTTTTACAGCTCATTGTCAGTTCAAATCAACGTAAATGACTCACCGGTGAATTCCCCAAAGGTTATTCCACAATGTGTGCTAAATAAAAATACTGAAATTCGCCCTGCCAGCGCCCTGTTCTCCCGCGAAGTTGAAACGAAAGGCGTCTTGTTAAGCAACCTTCGTACGAAAATTTGAATGAAAAAGCGCGGGAAACCTGCCATGCGACGCGTGCTTTTCAGATTCATTTTCTATTACGTAACGTGCCGTGTGTAATGTTTCTCACTACGGCTTGAACAACCCTCTCAAATAGACATTATTTTGATAAACAATGTCTTCCTCAAATAGGGACGGCGACGATGTTTACAGATGATCAAAACAATTCACAAGTTTATGCGTAAACGGAAGCTTACCCTACCCCATTTCATGTTTTCAATTTAGTTTTTCAAAAATAATATCAAAATAAAGAGAAAAACAGCAAAATAAGGAGGCACGAAACCCGACGATTTGAGTTCAAGCGGAGCGCATCGCCTGTCAACCTTTTTATCAAACTATCGCAAACTGAAGATGCTCAAAAATTCATAACCATTATTAATCATCATATTTATGAGCTGTCATTATTATTCGCCGTCTGCCCGATATCAAAAGTGTCTCCAGGAATGGAGATTAGTGGAGAAAAAGAGGCTTGGATTACATAAAAGTGCGGAGCTTCACTGGATTACGGTATCTCGACATTTGAAGCTCAATTACTAAAAATCCGCGAATCGTATATTTTTGTTTTTGCATATGTGATGTAAAACGACATTTTAAATAATATATGAAAAAATCACGAATATACGATTCGCGGATTTCGAGAAAATCGCTGAAACGTATTTTTATAACTGAAAAAAATGCCAACTTTGACTGCATCAAAAGCGCTTATTTTTTGCATTATATCCATTTTCTGGGGACTGGGATATCCATTTTCTGAGTCTCATAATCTATAGTTTCTGAGAAATCAAGTCGCAATTCGAATTTTTGAAAACACAATATTATTTAATGGCTCCGTGTCGGCTTCCGCATGAATTACAATCTATATTATCTTGCTTCATGTTTGCTCAGTATGCTTACTTATTAATCTATGAAAACAGGAATATTGAATTTTGCGTAGAAATATATTAAAAACAATTATTTATAAAGGGAAACATTTTGAATGAAAGATTACGGTAGATTGAAAAGAAAAACGTCGGAGGGTGTAGTCCAATAATCCGTACTCAAAAATTCACGCCTCAAAGAGCTCACTGTCAAAGATAAGGTTGTAGAGAAAAAATTGTCATCTAGGCGTTCACTTTCCACCCACCATATTTCAAAAATTGTTTAGGGAGGACCAAGCCGGAAAGTCCGTTAAAAAGCCGGAGACTTTCTTGTGACATACCACCCGCGAATTCAATATTTTTGCTTGAAAATACCACAGAATGCGGTTCTTCGATTTTACGTTTATTATCAAGTTAAGTTTCAAGGTAATGAAATGCGAGAAAAATATAAAAAATTCAAAGAAGCGAACCTTTTCAAAAACTGCTTCGAAAAGTTGCACCAATATGACCTCTAACGTGATGCATATGTGGCTTTGAGTTATCATGTGCATTGTTTCCTTTTAAAAGACGATACCTTCGTAATTTACAACAAAAATAATACTCTACATTGTCTATTTTAGCCTACTGGGTCTAGCTACTGAACACGGTAGGCTCATTCAACTCGTATAAACAATGAGCCATGCTGATAATGACGATTAAAAATGTCAATTATTGTGCTAGCGGTACTGTACTATTAAACTGATTAAGAAAAATCAGTGAAAATATGTTTGAAAATTCTGATAATTGATACACTGATAAAACTTGACCAAACGAACTTCACTCTTCCTGTCACCACACCACGATGGGCAGGATTTGCAGTTTTAGGTTATTACTAGGTGAAGTCATATTTTTCTATAAATCTAATGGTGTAATTGTGATTCTGCAGCATCGATTACCCCAAGGCACACGCCATTTCAAAGCACGATTTACAGGTTGATGCGAAAAATTACAGTAATTTGGTGTCGGATTAGTCGTCGTACATACGGAACCTTGGAGCGAATATTTACTTTTCAAATTAAATCAAATTTGAATTGGCGGGCAGTTGTTAAGCGTGTTGACTGTCAGTCTGAGTGGATACTCAGCTGACCGGGGCCGGTGTTTTGAGCGGGGCTGCTACGCAGTAATTACGGTGGTTGATCCATATTGATTGGTGGGCGCTACGCAGCAGCCAATCAGCAAAAAGTGGGCGGAGTCTTGCTTTTGCGTGGACCTCAAACGCCGTGAGGCAGCCAAAAACAAAATTTTAGGACAATTTATGAGAGAGTATCTGAGTCAGTGAAAACATTTGTTCTGAGCCTTGGCACTAGGCAAAAATCAAATTCCTTCATAATTGGTGGGTATGTAGTACTCACCCAGTGTAGCACAGCACAACATATTTAGTGTTATGGATCACCCTCCGCCGAATGGCAACGAATTTTAAAGTGAAACATAACCCAACCGAGTTTGTCATTCAGCAATCGCAACTGTTGAGTGATATCTCAAAAAATGCGCAATAATTTACTGATTATGCACAAAAAGTTTCATGGCGATTGGTTTAAAACTGGACGAAAAAAATCAAAAATTCTATTTTTTAACAGAATTTTTAATTACAGCCAACTCAGATGGTATACGAGATACCTTTTTTATTGCTTTATTTTATAAATTGACTAATATACTAACGACTGTGCAAAAATAAAAAAAATCGAAGGTGGAGTCCTGGAGAAATTCACAAAAATTATCGACCGATTCGTTAAAAAATCAGTTCGTGATCGGTTAAACCTACCGTATCCAAGAATGAATGACATTGTAAATGCATATAATTGCAATACCCAATGAATCATTGAAGTACATTCGCACTACTGTATCATTTTCCTACAATGTTGGGCAGCACAGCCCGTTGCCCTTCAGTCAACAGTTCGGTCCTGTTGCCGCGACGCGACCACTTTTTGACGCGTCGCGAGTGCACGAATGGTGGCGACGTTTCACGCATTTTTACGCGATTTCGTTAATTTGCCCTAATATTTTAATTTTGGCAACCAAAAGTTGTAGCGCTGGACATCAGAAATCGTTTGAGACCAAGAACGAAGAATTTGGTTCAGTATTCGGAGAGATCTTTCAGTTGCAGTTTACAACGTAAAATACGTTCTTTTGGTACTTATAGAGTTAAAGTACAATTAATTAAGAATTTGGCAACCAAAAGTTGTAGAGGACATTCCACTTGACCACATGAATCATGAAAGCAAGTAAATAGTTCAGTAATCACTGATATCTTTCATGTTTTTTGTGCCAACATGGTGACTTTTCGCCGGCTCCTGCCTTTGAAAAATAATATAAAATCAGCCATTAAATATTTATTAATTTGCTAAGTCTCATCATGTAATTTGACCGCTTGCGCATCTCCTGAGAAGTTTACAAAGCCAAAAAAAGAGTAATAAGTCAGATAAAGGTGCTTTCTTAGTTTGAGCCGCGACGCGTGAAAGACGCGTCCGTGCGGTTCCGGCTCCCCGAACCCAGCAACGGGCTGTGGGCAGATAGAACAATATAGAAATTAAATATAAAAATTTAAAGTCTGGGATACGGTAGGTTTGACCGATCACGAACTGATTTTTTAACGAATCGGTCGATAATTTTTGTGAATTTCTCCAGGACTCCACCTTCGATTTTTTTTATTTTTGCACAGTTGTTAGTATATTAGTCAATCTATAGAATAAAGCAATAAAAAAAGGTATCTCGTATACCATCTGAGTTAGCCATAATTAAAAATTCGGTAAAAAAAATTGAATTTCGAATTTTTTTCGCCCAGTTTTAAACCAATCGTTATGAAACTTGTTGTGCATAATCAGTAAATTATTGCGCATTTTTTTGAGATATCACTCAATAGTTGCGATTGCTGAATGACAAACTCGGTTGGGTTATGTTTCACTTTAAAATTCGTTGCCATTCGGCGGAGGGTGATCCATAATACTAAATATGTTGGCGCTGTGCTACACTGGGTGAGTACTACATACCCACCAATTTTGAAGGAATTTGATTTTTGCCTAGTGCCAAGGTTATTTTCACTGACTCAGAAAGTCTCTCTTATATTAAATGCTTGGTCCTCCCCAAAAGTTGCATCACGGCCCTCCAGGGCCTTACGCTCGTCCGCTTCCATTTCCACTAGAAGACCGGCTTGGCAGCGTGCCAAGAATTTCATACACTTTCACACATTTCTTGAAATACTTAGTTCTTGATAGCTTTTTATTTTCCGTACAAGAACCTGATACTGTAATTTTTTCAAAAAAAAAACTACTGTACGTCTCTTCTATCGCTTCTTATCTCTAGGTTGAGTATCACAAATGAGCAACGCAGCGATTTTTGAATAATATTATCTCGCGGTAATTAGTTTGCGGCGGACTGCTGACTCCGCCCAGCCGGTTTTGGAAGCGGAGGAGTAGAGGGTCGTGTTGCATGTTTCTAAGGGTCGATCTAAGGTAAACTTTAAAATGCTGTCTCTGTAAGAACGCAGGGAAAGGAGGTGATAGTGGCACAACTCCGTCAAAATGATCGCTCAGTGCTCAAACTTCACCAACATGACCGCTAGGGACGATATTTACGATTTTTGAACTTTGATCCCGAAAATGTTGATCTTTGATCTTTGAAAAAAATTTCAAGTAACCCAATCATGTTATAGCTCATTCGAAAGAGCATGAAAAGTTGTGTTATTTCCCAGAATTTTGTGCCTTTTCGATAATCCATATTCAAGAAACGAGAAGAAACGTTGAATTTAAAGGGGTTTTCGATAAACTTTGGGGTAGCAGACCAGTTCAGAGTCATTTGTACCCTCTGGATTCAACATATTTTTTGTATTTCTATATGTGTAACAACTTTTTGTGGTCGACAAGAAGATCATTCAGTGCGGAAGAATCGAAAAGTTGGTTTGAATATGGCATACTTGCTCAATTTTCGTGATTCTGCCTGTCATGATTCTTGTCGGAAACGTTAATAGGCAGTTGTTTAAAGCTCAAATAATGTTTTTTCGTCATTTTCACCCATTTGAAGATTTTTCCAAAGCTTTCTACACCCTTTGTAATGATAGGCTAAAGACACCAAAAACCACCCCTTCTGGTTTGATAGACTCAAAAGGTTCCGTTCTCTTAACTAATGATGAGAAATGTCTTGCCTTCTCTTCGTTTTTCTCGTCTGCATTTTCTGTTCCCCAACAATCCCCCCTTCCCCTTCCGTCCCCAAGTTTGATCTTTGATCTTTCTGTTATCTCTCATGCAGACATTCTGTGTGCACTCCGCACTCTCTCTCCTAAGATCAACGTTTCCCCTGACCAAATCCCCAGTATTGTTCTATCAAAGTGCAAATTTTCAATTGTCTCCCCTCTTGTTATTATTTTCAACAAATCTCTCCTTACCTCGCAAGTTCCGTCCCTTTGGAAGCAAGCACTTGTTAAACCTATCCCTAAGAAACCTAGCAACTCATTGTCAGATTTCCGTCCTATTTCCCTTACTTCACCAACCTGTAAAGTATTTGAAAAAATCCTGATCAGAGAGATTACATTGTTTTTGGATAGTAACAACCTGTTTGACCCGCAACAATTTGGTTTCAGAAACTCTAGATCCACCTCTTCCAATCTAGCTGAAACATACTCGCATTACTTGCGCATCGCTCATAGAAAGTCTGCCTTTGACACAGTTTACATTGATTTCAAGAAAGCTTTTGATTCTATCGATCACAGGTTGTTGCTACACAAACTGTCTGAATTAGGGCTCTCTGATCATCTCGTTTCCTGGTTTTGTGCGTACTTGTCAAACAGAACTCAATCTGTTTTCATAGATTCGTCGTATTCCCCTCGTTCCCCCATGATCTCAGGAGTTCCACAAGGTTCTTGCTTAGGCCCGCTTCTTTTTATCCTCTTTATAAATGACATTTCCTCTAACTTCCCTAAGTCAATAAGATATTCTATTTATGCCGATGACCTTAAATTGTTTGCTGAGGCCCCCATTTATTCTGACGACCTTCAATCTGCTCTTAACGTTATTTCTTCTTGGTCTTTTATGTGGAATCTTGGCTTATCCGAGACCAAATGTACTGTCATGCATTACGGTAGTCACAACCCCCGTAGGCAATATCACATAAACAGTATCCCCCTCGTACCCCCGTCCGATAAGAAGTTGTTTGTCAAAGATCTAGGCGTGTTTTTCACCCCCTCACTTTCGTTTTCTGAACATATTAATAAGTTTATCTCGAAATCCCGTTCAAAAGTAAACTTGTTGTTCAAATCCTTCCGTAGTACCTCCCCTACTATCTACGCCAAATCATTCACAACCTTTATCTTACCCCATCTAGAGTATGGGTCTATTATTTGGAACCCTGTACATAGTGTTGAACTGACTAAGAGCGTTGAAAAAGTTCAGCGTGAATTCACACGTAGGCTCTATGCTCGTTGTAATCTCCCTCACGTACCGTATCGTCAGAGATTAATCGATTTAAACATGATGACGCTTGAAAATCGTAGGATCATGATTGACTTATCGTTTGTTCATTCGATTTTGCACAAGAGAACACTCCTCGATACTTCATCTCTTTTCCACCATTCACCCCTCTCTCGTCCTCTCCGTAACTCTCACAACCTTCGAATCGCATTACCTTTCCTACCGCCTAGTTCCCATTCTACCGTAGCTTCACGAACCATTAATATATGGAATTCTTTACCCACCTCCACAGTTTTCTCTAAAAGTGACTCTTTCCGCCTATTCATCTCATCCCAACCATCCTCCTTCTTCCCCGTTTCCAAAATTAAATCTTGGCTTGATCTTTGATCTCTACCCACCCCCTCCCCATTCCCCTACCCTTGCTGCCGCAAGAACCGAATCGACATCGTCGACGGACATCCGTCTCTGGTCAACTCTCTCGCACTTCTTATGTACATTATTCTGACGGAATAAATAATGAATGAATGAATGAATGAATGAACATTTTGACCGGATTGCTTGACTTACCTCAACATTTTTCACATAAGGGTCCCCCCTTATGTGAAAAATCGATTTTGATTACATGTGAAAATGGGACCTTGAACATGATGAAACGTTCTTTCGGGTGGCCAAAAATTGATTTTATGTTAGTTTTGATTCAATCCTACGGGTTATTGTGGTCGATTCTGACATGTGCCCGATCCGATTTTTCACATAAGGGGGGACCCTTATGTGAAAAATGTTGAGGTAATTCAAGCCCGCAGATCCGGTCAAAATGTAGACGAAAAATCTCCAAATGGTTGAAAATGAGGAAAAAACAATATTTGAGCATTAAACAACTGCCTATTAACGTTTCCGACAAGAATCAAGACAAGCAGAATCACGAAAATTGAGCAAGTATACCATATTCAAACCAATTTTTCGATTCTTCCGCACTGAATGATCTTCTTGTTGACCACAAAAAGTTGTCATACATACAGAAGTACAAAAAATATGATGAATCCAGAGGGTACAAATGACTTTGAATTGGGCTGCTACCCCAAAGTTTACCGAAAAACCATTGAAACTCGACCTTTCTTCACGTTTCTCGAATATGGATAATCGAAAAGGCACCAAATTTTGGGAAATAACATAACTTTTCATGCTCTTTCGAATGAGCTATCGCACGATATCGAAATCTCAATTTGAATTTTCGCAATCAAAGATCAAAGATCAAAATTCCGGGACCAAAATTCAAAAATCGTCTATATCAGCCCTAGGGGTCATGTTGGTGAACTTTGAGCGCGGGGCGATGATTTTGACGGAGTTGTGCCATACCACCTGCGTTCTTACGGAGACTGCGTTCTTACGGAGACTGCGTTCAAAGCGTTTCATAGAAAATTCCTCACTATTTATTCAAAAGTTTTTTTTACAACATTTGTCATCCCTACACGAATGCTTAACACCTGCAATTAAAAAGCGCTCCAAAAAATAATTTTGATTTCGCGCAATACAGTATCACGCAGAGGACACGCAAAAGAAAAGCGCCGCTGGAGTAGGGACATGCAAACCAGAAAATAAAAATTGAGAGCCGGGGAAAGGTATGTGCCATTAGTGATAAACGTCGATTGTGGGAATTCAAATTTGTGTGGAAAAAAATGTATTTCAAGATTTATCAAATATTAAAAGGTGCAGCACTCTAATTTTACGATTATAATAAAAAGACTATTGATTATAACTCGCAGTAAACAAAATAAAAAATATTCAAAATATCGGAAAGATATAATCGGGTCGTGAACATTTAAAAATCGGCAATTTTTTGAAATAAATTATCCAGCGAGCAATTTAGGAAGTGCAGCAGTCCAGTTTCGTGCTTGGCACATTGTTCCTTATCAGAGCAAGGCTTCAAGAGAAAATTAGAAAAATTCAAATCATCGGAACTTCAATAATCGATGATGAAGTTTGCGAATGGCGAAGACTTTAACGAGTCAATGTGAAATAGTTGGAATTATTTTCTTTATTTTATACGTATAACTCTATTTAAAGAGTCGGACAGTGTGTGTTAATCACAAATTTAAGCTATGATTTAATACTTTGAGTGCAAGTACAGTGAAAAATTCGCAGTTACCGTATACCGTGAACTAATTTGAGCGTATTGTGAACGCCATCTATTAAAAACTACCATTTCGCTGGTCAATTACTGATATTCCGAAAATGCTCTACAAAATAGAATAGAAAAGAAAGAATGAAAGACAATTTGAAAATTTCAATAGTTGACATGTCGAAAATATGTGACCAACCGAACCGCGCACTCGCTGGCACTACACCACGGTGGGCGGGGCTTAGCATGGGTGGTTGGTTCTCGCTTAATTTAAAATATTTTAAAATTCTGGAAGTGCTATCATAATTCTGCATGGCCGAGACCCCCACAACAGAAAAATAGGAATTTTAAATAGAGTTTGAATTTTTACGTGAATGTCCCTACCGCTGGAGTTAAGATAAGCAGGGCGAAAAGTTCGCGAAGTCGCGCGTTTGTTTCGGCAAGTGCAATTTCCGGATGTGATTCCGGCTCCCATTACGAAATTCGCTCGGGAATCATTTTATACATGTTAAAGTTATATTTAAATGCTAGTTCCTGCTATGAATGGACTTTATATGATTCTCCATCGACCGAAACCGAGAACAGGTTATTTTATTGCGAATTCGTGGACATTAGCTCGATGCCGTGTTTTCACAGTAAACATTTGCGCTCGTGTATTTCCTGACTTTTCCTTGTATTATTTCAGCTGTTTCATACGATCTAGCACCTAAATACATCATTTGTGCTGAAAATTAAATAAAAAGGGAGAACTTGGTTACTCGCGACGAAAATTTAAATTAATTTAAAATTCGCGCCACCGGTTCTGCGACGCGTCGTCCAAATCTTGGAATTTTTCCAAAACGGCATCTGTCCTCTCCGTGGTATGCTACAGTCCGCATGGGACCTCAGGAGAGCGCGAGTTGCCTATTTCAGTTGCCAGTGTAACACTGTGAGCCAATGAGAGCGAGAGGGGGGGGGGGCAGATCTAAATGTTGGGGAATGAGGTTTTTGAATCGTCGTGCCCTAACCAAAAGGCACGTCATGTATGACCCACCAGCCACTCTATCACACAGTGTAAATTAAGCTTACAAAAATGGTATACCCCAGAGGAAAGTCTGGAAGAAGATCCTTGGACTGAATCTTTTCTCAGATTAGCAGAAGGTGCTTTGAGTGCCGATGCAGGATTTTTTCCACGAATAGATTCCACTTTTAACTGTAAACCGTTCATAAATTGTCTTAAGTACATGAAAACCGAGTCAAAGTACCTGACTGGGTCGAATGAAAAGTCCATAATTTTGTTCGCAGGAGAAGTATGCTTCTCCGTTTATGACACCATTGTTCTTTCCTTTTTGGTCGTCTAATATAACTCCAATCCATTCACCTTCTGCGAATTGTGTCGTCCCCACGAAGGCAACCTTTCCCTTTCCATTCTTCTCTGCAATATACATCTTCTCACATCAATATACATCATGCTCAATTACCGGACGTCAACACTTTTTTCACAGGAATCAGAATAGAATTTATGGACCAAGGAACTACATTTTTCAGCATTTCCACATCCTAATAGATCCAACCACACCAAGAGGGTTAAAGGGGGAGGGGCACGAAAATTTTCTCTCATAAGCTGAGCCTGTGGGGTAATAGGGATGCTATACCCGATCACAGATCACTTTATCCGAAGTTCTAAAAATGCCTCTGGACTTCACTACGGATTTTTGAAGTTTCATTGATTGTGCAGGCACGATTTGGGGTACTGTATTCTTGTATTGATTTCACTAGATTGGCAGCCGAAAATAGCAGCAATAGTGAGGTTTGCACACGACGGGAGTCGAACCAGCGGGTGCCGGATAGCGAGGCAAAAGCACAACCACCAGGCTAAGTGCCGATATATTCGTTAACTCTAGACGGCCTAGTTAAGGGAGAGGGCCGCTGTGCTGATTACTGTAGTTACTGCGGGGTGCAGGCACGTCGCGGTGGGACCCACCAATTTCGATTCGTGCCCCTCCCCCTTTAAGAAATGGTACATGTGAAATATTTAATCATTTCACCCCCCCCCCGCCCCCCTCTCTAAACCTAACCGATCATGATCACGATCATTATTCTGGGTTTCTTGTGCCCACTGGTATACCAATACCCTGACCACTGGCAGGGGCGTATCCAAACCAGTGGTCACGGTACTGGTATACCAGTGGCCACATACGGGCCAAAAGTCACGGAGGTATGGTAGTTGAGTATTTTGATCGATTGTTAGTATGAGTTACCTCATACCGCAACATACCGTACATGCAACATCACTGTACGGTAGTCACATCCAAAAGGCGTTCCCTCTGGATCGCAGTAGACGACATCCACGCTCGGGAGCCGTCTACCTAGGTCGGCTGGAGGGTGCCTTATAGGCAAAGTATGTGCTGGGCGCGACGGGTGAGGATCGCTAGTATACCAGTGGTCAGGGTAGTGGTATAGCAGTGGTAATCGCAAACTCCGCTCACTTTGAGGAATACCAGTGGATATGGACCACGGAAAGATCCGAGGAGAATACGAGAGAACGAGAGAGCGCAGAGAAAAAAAGACATCAGAGAAGAACTCTCTCGAAGTGTAACGCTGTCTCGCGCGAGAACGCACTAAACGTAGGGAAAAATAAAGGCGAACTATGGTATGCGAATACGGTTATTTAACTAAAAAGAGTATTTGCAGACCATAGATCTCATAATTATCGAATTTAATAGTTGGTTGGAGCACATATTCGAAAGCATAACACAGATTTATAATCGAAAAAGCGCGCGCTACTGTGTTTAGTACCTAAAAATTGTGACAGTTAGCGCTTGCGCTGCATAACTTTTTTGCTGCGTAATTCTCCTGCGCATCCTATTCGAATTCACCATTTTGTGTTGTCGGATCCGTTCGTGGGACATGTCCGCGGACAATTGGGGGGAGCAAGATTGCGTAATTTAAAAGAAATAAAAAAATAAAAATCTTGGCAAGGAAAGGGTGTTTATTGATATAAGCAATTATTTGCACAAACCAATAACGAATAAGACAGATATCGTAAAATAATAAACCGTTCCGCGTCCGATTCCTATCGTTCATTTCGACTTTTGACCGGAGAGTCTCCGACCCTAGCTCTTGTTCCTAATCGTTCCTAGCGGCACTAGTAGCACTTACTGAGAAAATGAGACTTGTAGTATTAATCAATAACGAGCTAGCGAATAAAATGTTCCGTATTATGCGCTAAATACCGTAGCGTCTCCGCTGAGCATTTGAATGTTACGATAAAGATCTCACCAGTTTCCACACGTTGTCCCACTTCAAAGGACATACCTGGAATGCTTGGATACAATTATTTCCAAGAGTAAAACAGATTGGTTTAAGTTATTCATAAGCTCTTTTGAAAATGCTCAACATCTCAGCGAAGATCTTGTACGATATCTTAGAAGATTAGGATTTTAAAATAATAAAAATAAATCTTAGCATCACGTAAAAAAATGATTAATGGCGATGTATAAGGGATAGATTCCAGAATATTGAAATAGAGGAAAAATTTGCCGGAAAAAGTAATCTAGAGCCTCTAGACTAGAGGTTAATTAACCTATCTAACCAAACCTATCTATTAGATATGTATTTAACACCAATTGGTTGATCGGTGGGTTGATCGATAATGATCTGAGGGATCGAAGCCTGTGAAGAAATAGTAGGCGTGGTGTGTGCTGACTCTAACACAGTGACGGTGAACCGGTGCATATTACATATTACACCGAGCCTAGCACGAGACGCATGTTGTAGATTCCTTATTGGGTTGTTTTTTTTGGAAAATCCGCAATTGAAACACAAAAATATCCAAATTAATATATTTAAAAAAATATATTTAAAAAAAAGAAAAGTAAGGTATTCGCTGCGCCCGGAAAAACCGTAATTTGCGCAGAATCTCTCACCGCGAAATGTTTGTTCGGGCAGGTTCACTTATACTGTAGAAAAATTTCGTTTGAAAAGCGCGCCTTTCCCATCCGTCCCTTTTGCGTGTTGCGCCTACCGTAATCTCGGCTGAACGGGGTGATATTGATTATTATTTTTACTGTGAATTTTTAAACATAAAATGTATGATATTACATGTCGTGGGAGAGGCGAGAGATATTTGGAGAAATTAATAAATACTGATTTTAATGTAAATTTAAATTCGCGCCAAGCCTAGAGATTTTTTCCGGCTCCGGATTTCCGGATGGGACCTCGACTGAATCAGGGAAAATTTGTTCAAGCGGCTCCCCCCCTCCCCCCTCCCCCCCCCCGGGTCGATAGTTTGTAGGCTCTCGCTTTGGTGTTCGGTGTTTTTTTTTAGCCTGGACGCCCCTAATTAGGCCCTGCGTCAGCTTTCTCGGTTAAGCATGCTCAGTTAGATTGATGTACACCTGTTATGTTTGGCGTCATGTTAAGATGCTGGTTTATTTTCATATTTGTTGTACAATTTGCAAAACTATAATGCCACTCAGTATCCACCAGGATTGTGCGGAAAAAGGTGACCGGAAGACGTTAATTTCCGGTTTGTGAAACCGGAAAAAAAGGATACTTCTCATATTCAATTTCCAAAAGCAATTTAGTCGAAAATTTTTGTATTTCGAGCTTGAATTGTTGATTTTAAAAACATTCGAAAATGCTCGTAATACCTATCTAGTGTAAATAAGGATTGGCTAAACGATTCCGGCATGGGAATAGGGAGAGGTCAGTAGCGGCAACGGAACGATCATTATGACACCTTATGAGAAGTGAAAACCCCTCCTCTTCGAGAGAAGATGTGAAAACAAGAGACCTCTTCCCTTCTCTCATTACGGCACTGAAGTGATCATTCCGCCATCGTGTTCTTCCCCGCACCCCCTCTGCAGGTGCCGGAATGTGACCTCCCTTCATTACGGCACCGTAAAGTCCGTATTTCCAACATTGGTGTAAATTACTGGAAATGCAGGAAAAAGATTTACGTCCTCAAAAGTTTTCCGCACGACCCTGGTATCCACTTGTATTTAAATTCCTCCTTTGGTATTCATTTTGCCCCCATCCTATCCCCCTTTCACAATCAGCTTCGTTTTAATTTTATTGGTGCTCATCAGCTTTCGTCCATTTTGCAAAAATAGCCGAATAAAGTGCAAAAGTTTTAACAGTAAGTGCTTCTTGCTGCTACTCTACCATATTAATGTCACTATCGGTATCGTTGCGCCTCGGGAGTATATAAATTACTATTGTAACAGTACAATTTAGACAATTATTTTTTTTGAATATATTCGTTATGAGAATTGCGATGCACACGATGTAGTCCTCGTCTTTAGATTTTCACACGTTTACTTATCCTTCGTTTTCTATATTCAACTTTTTTGATTGAATATTATTTATAGAAACCGTTTCTTAACGTATTTTCTGCTCGCCGTCGTCTGACAAGATGTCCTGCAGTAGCGACGACCAATCTGATAAAGAGGTGAAAATATAACATATATTTTGTTATATTCCGGGTGTAACATTAACAGTCTATCGGATTGAAACTAAAATATTACGCTACAGTGTCCCCTCTGCATGGAACAGCTCGAAATCGATGATTGGAATTTCTACCCGTGTAAATGCGAGTATCAGGTATTCTTATTCCGCATTTCTGTATTTAAGCAAAAAACAGATTTGTCGCTTCTGCTGGCATCGGTTGCGGACAGATGAGAATGGGCTATGTCCTGCGTGCAGACAGCCCTATCCCGAGGAGCCGCTCAACTTCAAGGTGAGGTTGTAGTGGGGCTTGTTTTTGTTTGACTGATTTTAAATTAAACGCGTTAAGCCTCTCTCGACGGCTGATATGGCCAAGATGAAGAGTGAGAAGAAGATGAAACAGCAGGCTGAAAAGCAACGAATTTCTGAGAGTAGGAAACATCTAGCTTCTTATCGTGTATTGCAAAAGGTATTGCCGACTTATTTTTTTGTCTGTAATCTTCTGCTTTAGAATCTTGTGTATGTGGTCGGGTTGAGTGCCAGGGTTGCAGATCCTGAAATGCTTAAAAAACCCGAATATTTCGGGAAGTATGGTAAGATAACGAAGGTTTGTGTTTTATACGTTTTTTTTTTATTTGTGAATGCGCAGGTTGCTGTGGGAACAACCACGTCTGGTGTTGTTGGAAGTGCAAGTCACACTGCGTATGTCACGTATATGAGAGTTGAAGAAGCGCTCCGAGCGGTCCAGGTTATAATATCTACTTTGTTTCTGCGAATCTCTCTTATTCAGGGCGTGCAAAATGCTCTGGTTGATGGGAGAGTGGTCAAAGCCTCATTAGGCACTACCAAGTACTGCTCGAGCTTCCTACGAAGTCAATCTTGCTATAAACCAGTAGGCTTTTTAACACTTGATTAATTATAGTGAATTTCGGGCCAAGGTAGAGCTACATTGGGGAGAAATAGGCAGATGATGAGAACGTTCATGTAGTATCAGGTTGATGCATAAGTCTTGTTCCATGTATGTGTTTGGGACATCATTGGATAGGAAAGATCCTCCTATGAAACTCAGAGGATAGGAAAGAGCCTTCTATCTAAAACGGTAATATCCGGGCAGTAAAAACTCTGAATCAACTAGGGAAGCATATTTCAACTCAATATCCGAAATAAGTTTTTGCTACCGAAAAATTAAACACATAAATGAAATTACGAAAAGCTTTTGTAAGAAGAATTGTGATTTCGAAAGGGAAATAGATGAAGGGAGTGTATCAAGTGGCGTTATGAGTAGAGTTGTCTATACGGAATGCGGAATTCCCCTCCTCTCATTCCTCGATTTCATTCTTTCCGCAACGCGGTCTTTCCCTCTCAATTCGAATGCGGAACTCTTCGAAATTGCGGAATTTCCGCAATTCTCATTCTTCCGCAATCGCGAGACGCTGCTCGGTGGGGTCTTTGAATGAAAAATGGGACGAGTTTCACAGATTGGACAATCCCTATCTAATCTCATTTTCCACTCTCAATCCGGATTGCGGAAATTCCGCAATTATTCGGAATTTCCGCAATAGAATGAACCGGTATGGCCGAGATGCGGAATCGAGAATGAGAATGAAAATATTGCGGAAATTGCGGAATGAATTCCGCATAGACAACTCTAGTTATGAGTCCGTTTGCCTAGGAGTCGGACAGAGGTCGGCTTAGTCGAAAAAGTTCTCTGAAACTTTGTGTTTATAACAAACTCAATTAAATAAAATCAGTGGTGAGCATGACCCTACAACACCACGTTTTGCGGGGGTAAAAGGGGGGGGGGTCCAGGGGTACAAAAGAGAAAAATTGGTATTTTTCGCTTAATTTACTCTTGTTTGATAAAAATTTTCGGGGTTACGGGGTCTGGACGGGAGGCCGATCGCGAGGTACACCTCAAAGTTGGAGGAGTCGCTCATCACAAAACATAACAGGTCTTTTTATGAAATAAAAGGTCCCCGGGGCCGTGCTCGTCCGTGAAGAGGGATGATCTGTACACGTAAAACGGGTGAACTTCTTATCGCAATTGTCCTTAGGAAAAAACGGGAAAAGCAAAATAGAATGTGTTTGGAAATATTGTAGGTATAGTCGCTAAATTTGTTCTTCCCAGGAGTGCATGTACCTGCACGATATGGCAGATGCGGATATCTCGTTCACTAAGGAAGATATGCATGCTGGGAAGCATGCAGACTATGAGAAGCGGCTGATGGACACTCTTTTGAAATGCACCGTTTCTCATACCCCTGCTCCTCAATCAATCGTCCCATCTCAACTACTCATCAGCAGTACACTTACGAGCACACTCCCTGCTGTTTCGAGGTTATACTTTAATTAATATAATAATCTGTTCTCACAATTTTCGTATTCTTTTAAAATCTCAAGGTTTCACTTCCATAACCTTAAATTGTCACCAAAAAAATCTGCGGATACTTTTCAAATGTGATTAAAAGTTGAAACCGTTATCTTGAACAGGGGTCAAATTTCCGTCGTTGGTTACTATTCCCTGCCGTATCATGGGATTGTACAGAGGGGAATTCATGGGATTGTACACTTTGTTACAATGTTTGATGTGTATTATTACATTGGTTTTCAATGTGAAACCTTACAAGGGAAGCACCAAAGTCGGGGTCGTCGGCCCGGTAAGAGACCTATGTGGGCCGGTATGGCATGGGGGGAGAAGCTCAAAACAGTTTTCAAAACCTGCTAAAGTTTTATACCGTATCGATAATCGCTCACCACGTGGTTTTGCGCGCGTGCGATCCCAAGATAGTCCCCAGGTTGCAACATGTGTGTGTCAGAAGCCCTGGTAGCTCAACCGGTAGCGAGTTCGCCTTGCACCCACTGGTTCGATTCCCCACGTATGCATTTTTCTTTTGCCGATTTTTCGCAACTTCGGCAACTACTGTTTGCTATTTTTATCGACTTCTCCGAGGATAACAATGAGTTTCGAGAACGTATAAGGCTGCCAATTTGGTTATGCCCATGACTTGTAACCGAAGGATCATGTTCGATGTTCTCCCCCTCGAATGAGCCTTATGCGTTCTCGAAACTCATTGTTATCCTCGGAGAAGTCGATAAAAATAGCAAACAGTAGTTGCCGAAGTTGCGAAAAATCGGCAAAAGAAAAATGCATACGTGGGGAATCGAACCAGTGGGTACCGGGTGCAAGGCGAACTCGCTACCGGTTGAGCTACCAGGGCTTCTGACACACACATGTTGCAACCTGGGGACTATCTTGGGATCGCACGCGCGCAAAACCACGTGGTGAGCGATTATCGATTTTCCTGACTACGGTATAAAACTTTAGCAGGTTTTGAAAACTGTTTTGAGCTTCTCCCCCATGCCCTACCGGCCCACATAGGTCTCTTACCGGGCCGACGACCCCGACTTTGGTGCTTCCCTTGTTAAACATAACAATTGAACCCAGAAATCGAGATTTTAATTTCTTCAGAAAGAAGACAGACGTGAATGGATCAGTAAGGGACATAAAGTCAATGGAAGAAGATGATATAAAGTTGGAAGATGAGTTCCCACCTGTTTCGGCTGCCATCCGTCAAAATGTACATCCGCCCGTACCCATCCCCTCCAATCCTGTGCCATCTACTGTATCATCGATTGCGAAATTGAACGGGAAAACCAAAAAGGCAAGTATATTTTTTTTGCCTCTTTCCTTACAGAGGGCGTGGTGGCGCAATGGTTGTGTTACTGCTGAGCTACCAATGCCATAGCTTTTTGGGTTGCGGAGTGGTTTTCGCGAAAAAAATCGGCACTCCGCGCCATTTACGGGTCTGCGTAGCGTTATTTTCTCCAATTGGGAATCCCCGGACCCTGCCTTTTGCGGATCACCGGGAAACTATGACATCGAAGCTCACCAGTGGTTCCAGGACTGCGATTAAAAAGGCCACGAGCCCGACCCCGCCCGCCCTCAAAACAAAGGGGGCTAAGAAATTCTGGAAGTGGTTCACTGAAAACCGCTCTAAAGAATTCCCCACTACGCAGACAACACGGGCGGTATAGCCCCACGCATAGAACTTCTCGGGAGAAAACTTAAATTTGCGGTTAATGATGTTTAAAAAAATATAGCAAGAAAGTTACTTTTGACGTTCGCCCAATTTATTCAGGTTATTTATTCAATTCAATTCGCCCAATTTATTCAGGTTATTTATTCAATTCAATTCAATGTTTATTCCGTTGCATCTATGGTATCACGTTAGGTTTTGCCATAGTAATAGGTGATCGTAGAAACGGAGGTCCGTCGATGTAGTCGAATCGGTTGGGGGGGGGGGGGGTGCAGCAAGGGAAAGGGGATGGTGGTGGTTGGACATTGGGTGGGGATCAAAGATCAACAGGGGTCAGCTACTTCGTTGATTTTAACATACCGTACCCGCCTTTTTTAGCTTTTGACATAAAACGTGCCCGCCGGAGGCAGGCCGTTTCGACAAAATCGGGGTAAAAATGGATAAAAATCGAGAATTCATCAAAACGTGCCCGTCTTTAAGCCATTGGACTGAATAACGTATCCGCCTTAAACAATTGTTTTTATCTAGGTAATTGACCCCTGAAGATCAAGCCATTTGTGGATCACGGACATAGGGAAAAGAGTATTGAGAGACGAGGAAATGAACTTGCGGAAGGGATCATTTGAGAGAGCTACAGATGATGGTTCTAAAGAATTCCAGGTGGAGATAGTTCTGTTGGTGTCTAAGAACTGGGTAATATTCTCTATTAGCAGTTTTTCTAACACTTTACAAACAGAAGAGGTCTTTTTCACTTTTTTAAATATCTTTTTCACTTTCTGTTAATTCCGAATACACATCAAGTTAGATAGGGGAGGAGAGTTTTTTTTCAAAACCTCACCCGCACTCTCGCTTTATGCCCGTTTTATCCATCCGGCGCGAAGTGCTCGATTTATTAACGAAAACCACTGCTGATCCGCAATCCAAAAAAGCTAGTACTTTAGGGCTGTCAGCAGTCTCTCCCCAAAAGAATTGTTTGATCAAATTCTTTAGCTACGTTAGCAGAAGGGGCCAAAACCATTTATTTGACGCCGTATCCCTTGCGCGCACCTTTTCGGTCATAGATCAGATTAATTACGAGTAAACAATTGAAAGAGAGGAAGACGGGCGTCTTTGTTTGTAATTAAAGGAATCAGACTCCTTAATAAAGGACAGATGTCTCCCTCTGTGTGTTCGTGTGTTTGTCCACTATTGCGAAAGATTAGGTCACGAGACTGTAAACAAGGTCAAACGTGTCGCGAACAGCAGTGAACCCTGCCAGTCGATCAGATCCCGCCGAAGGCGTGGGCGATATCGGCTGGTATAATAAATTTCAATTTCAGAGTGAGGAAAAGCCGAACGGAATAACGAAGAGTGTTATGGCAAAGAAAGAAAAAAAGGAAAAGACAGTGATGCCATCTTGCACATCAACAAGAATACCCCGAGATGTAATGACATTGCCTCGAGAATTGTCTGCGAGTCCACCAGGTCCTTTTTTACGACGCTGTTTGTATGAGGAGCAGAGAAGTTTAGTCTTCCTGCACTCTTATATGGAACCCGTTATACATACATGATTGAGCGTAGCACCGTTGAGTAGCTTTTTCATTACTTCTAGTTTGTGCAGATCGATAGACCTCAACAAAATCTGGCTGGGGAGGGGGGGTTCCCTTGCAATTGAAACATTTAAAAAAAAAAATCAGAATTGCACAACCGAAATAATGGTGCTCAAAGTATTTTTCCGTTTGACGATGTTTGTTGAGATGATTGGACTTCCCGAGACGATGGCCCATCGTGCTCTCCACCTCCTGGTCTTCCCGCACCTCCTCATATAGTTGCTGCCAATTCATCTGCTACTATGACTCCTCCATCCGAATCAAGGTACATTCGAGTTATCTTGATCATTATCAATTTATATTATTGAAAATAGTATTATTTAGTATACCTTGTTGATCTCTTATTAATTTCAGTGTATCTCCTCCTCGACGTGATATTCCCTCTGTTTCATCAGCTTCCTCGACACCTCAATGGCAGACTCTTCTTGGTCTTGCTCCTCGTCCTATATCTCCTCCTTCTAATGGATTCTTCTCTGATGACGATCTTGGATTTGATCCATTCCATGAAAGTAGTCGAGAATTGGCTGCACTAGTAGAAGAAGAGAGGAATGCAGTACCTCCATCTTCATTCTTTCCTCCTCCACCTGCTTTACCTCATCCACATCTTATGCAGCACCAACATCGACAGCACCACCAGCACAATGGAGGATATGCTTCGTATAATTCGTGAGTGATATTTTAAGAAAAATAATTGCTGATGGCAATTAGATACTAGGTCGTATGATAACGCACAAAATTGAAGTTGTGGCGTTTAGAAAAAAAATACTGCAAAAATACTACGCCTCAATTTTTTTGGCTCTCATTGACAAGGAGAACTCATCCCATACTATAGTCTTAGGAGGATGCTGCCCCCAAAATATTAATAGTACCCCTTATTTTCATTTCTTGCCTACACGGGGAGAATAATAAAAATCTCAGCTTCTCAAGTAGGGACGTTCAAACCGGAAAATAAAATTTGAGAGCCGGGGAGAGGTCTGTGCCACTGTGATAAACGTCGAAATGTGGGAATTCAAATCTCCGTGGAAAATTTTAATTTTCTTAATTACTGATACAATAGAGGGTGCGCCTCTCTAATTTTGTGCTTAAAATATCATATTTGCCATGGAGAGCTTGTGATAAAAAAATTAGAGAAATTGAAATCACGGAAACTGAGCACTTTGAGTTTGAATTTTGCCCTTATGGTATGTTCCACAATTTTAATTAGCCATGTCGCGTTTTAGGAGGTGCGCCCTCCAAGTTTCAGCTATTTTATGAACTTTAGATCCCGTTAAAGCGTTTACACAATTTTAAGCGAAATTGAAATCACGGAATTTGTAAGAAGCTGCTTTGAAGTTAACGATGTAACCACATCGTTGAAGGGATCCTATTCATTACTTATAATATTTCTATTTATTTTGTACGTACAACTCAATTAAAGTAACCCCAATATGTATTGTAAACACCGATTCAGGTTCATATTCACTGATTCGTGTGCAATTTCGGTTGCCCATTTTACATACCGTATACCCAGGTCCAATTCAAGATCACTGCTAGCGCTGTGGGAATAAAATCTCACATCACATTATCAATTCTTGATTTTCAAAAAATGCTCTACAAAATAGAATAGAAAAGAAAGAAGGAAAGACAGTTTGAAAATTTCAATTGTTGACATGTCGAAAATATGTGACCAACCGAACCTCGCACTCGCTGGCACTACACCACGGTGGGCGGGGCTTAGCATGGGTGCTTGGTTCTCGCTTAATTTAAAATATTTTAAAATTCTGGAAGTGCTATCATGAATCTGCATGGCCGAGAACCCCACAGCAAAAAAAAATAGGAAATTCAGATGGAGTTTGAATTTTCACGTGAACGTTTTTTTCACGTTTTACTTCTTTTTAGTGAGATTTGCTGCAAAAAAATGCTACTGGTAAAGCTCTATCAGATTTGGGAAAATTGTATATGAGACACTATCTGAGAGAACTAAGCGATTTCATCTAACAACCGTACAGTGAAAAATAGAATATTCTGAAAAAATGCCCTACTATCAACTTTTTGCGTAGAACTCGAAAATCGACCTTAAAAAGCCGTATCTCTAAAACTAAAATTCCTACAGTTGACTTCATGGTGACAGGGGCCACATACAAAGTTTTTTGTGGGACTTCCAATCATCCAACAAAGTATAAATTCTTTCAGATAATAAAAAATGAAATGTTTTCACAAAAAAAAATTATAGGAAAACTCACCTGGAAAAAAGTTATGCCTTTTTTGAGATAAAATAATTTTTCCTGGAAAGAAATGAAAAAAACCGGGAATTTTAAGTGCGATTTTCGGATTCCTCGTAAAAAGTTACATATACCGTCAACTGGGAATAAAACGTTCCACAGACGATATTTTATCATATTTTATCATAAAACACAATAATGGCTCCCATTTCCGTCAGAGTTGATGAAATTGCACAATTTTTGGAATTTGGGCGTTTCAAGTGATGGTCTTTAAAACACAGATAAAAAGAAATAGTCAAAAACTCTAGAAAGTACAGTATCAAAAGCGTGGTGTGTGGTGTGATTTCGAGCCGCAGAGTGCGTGTGACGTGCACCGGTGCAATTCTCAATTTGCCATTTTTCGCACTCGAGGCATTCAATTGATACATTTCGTCACCATTTCGTATTTCAACCGATATGTGCAAAAAATGACAAATTGAGAAGTGCACCGGTGCACGTCACACGCACTCCGCGGCTAGAAATCACACCACACACCACGCTTTTGATACTGTACTTTCTAGAGTTTTTGACTATTTCTTTTTATCTGTGTCTTAAAGACCATCACTTGAAACGCCCAAATTCCAAAAATTATGCAATTTCATCAACTCTGACGGAAATGGGAGCCATTATTGTGTTTTATGATAAAATATCGTCTGTGGAACGTTTTATTCCCAGTTGACGGTATGGTAATTTTTTCAGAATTTTAACTTTTTCCCTTTTTGCTCATATTTGCCTTCAAAGGTTACGGTAAAGATGATTTTCCCATACTAAGGTGTCCTACCTACTTGCAATAAATGAAATTTCCATGAGAAACGACTCATACAGTATTAAAACACCATATTTCGAATATTTATCACCATTGGAACTGATTCCGCCACCATCATTTTTTCGGACTATGACCTGGGGTTCATGCCTCCGAAGTGATCCATGAGCATGAACCCGGGGTCATGGTCCGAAATGGATCCAAAAAGTCATGTTCGAGAAACTTCAATTGCTATACGCGGATATGTTGTACAGTCCCCAAGAAAATTTTCACCGCCGGAAATACTGTAATTCCAAGCTGCGAAATCGAGAACTGATTTTTTAAAGAAATATTTTGTTTATTTTAATAAATCAGTTTGCGATATTCGAATTGCCGTATTTTCGGTGGTTAAAATTTTCTTGGGGACTGTACAACATATCCGCGTATAGCAACTGAAGTTTCTCGATCACGACTTTTCATGTCAATTTTGAACCATAGCTACTTCTGAGGCATGAACCCGGGTCATGGTCCGAAAAAATGATGGTGGCGGAATCAATTCCAAAGGTGATAAATATTTGTAATATGGCGTTTTAATACTGTTTGAGTCGTTTCCCATGGAAATTTCAATAATTGCAAATAATTAGGTCGCCTAATTAGGGGGAAAGTCATGTTACCGTATCCTTTGAAGGCAAATATGAGAAAAGGGGGAAAAGTTAAAATTCTGAAAAAATTACCATATATGTAACTTTTTACGAGGAATCCGAAAATCGCACTTAGAATTCGCGGTTTTTTCATTTCTTTCCAGGAAAAATTATTTTAGCTCAAAAATGGCATAACTTTTTTCCAGGTGAGTTTTCCTATAATTTTTTTTGTGAAAACATTTCATTTTTTATTAGCTGAAAGAATTTATACTTTGTTGGATGATTGGAAGTCCCACAAAAACCTTTGTATGTGGCCCCTGTCACCATGAAGTCAACTGTAGGAATTTTAGTTTTAGAGATACGGCTTTTTAAGGTCGATTATTCTATTTTTTACTGTACGGTGGTAGGTGAGCTCTCTCAGATAGTGTCTCATATTCGCAAAGTACTCTTGCCACAAATAGGATTTGTATCCTTTGAAAAAAATCATTTTTTTCAGAGTCGGTATGGATTCGATGGGAAGTGGCAATTTGTCATCTGTGGGAGGGATAGCATCGCTTTTCTCTGGAGGACTAAGTGGATTGGATTCGTCTCCGTTGGATACGTATTCGTTCAGTTCGAATGGTTTGACGGGCGGATATTCTTTCCCTTCGCTCTCCTCGCATTCTCTATCCAATGGATTCCCTACACACGATATGATCAATCAGTCCCTATCTTCTCGTCAAACACACGACGGGTCTTCTTATGCACGTTCATCAATGATGCCGCCTCCTCCACCTGGATTGGGAATGCCCCATGGATTGAATGCCCCTCCTCCCCCTGGTCTCGGCCCTCCTCGATCCATGATGACAGGAACTGCTCATGGCTTGGTTCCTCCATCTAGTGTTCCGCAAGGATTGGCTGCACTGACAGCTCTTCGTCACACTCCCTCCACCAACTGTTCCACCTCATCCAATACTCGAACTCCCCTTATGTCGAAGGCAGAATGGCAAGAAGGATTCAAGTCTCTCCTCCCCAATATCAATGTCCGATTCTCGGCTGAATTGGAGAGAGAATTGAAATGATTGATCTAGGACTGGATGATGAGACAGGGGTTGGAGACGGAGACTGATTGCACACGGGCGAACAGGCTCGTGATGATACTTGTCTCCTTCCTACTCCCCATCTCACCCTACTATAATACTAACTATAACTGTCGAGTGATTGCACACGAGTGAACAGGCTCGTGCTGATAAAGATCTGTGACAGAAATTTGTGTTCTCTTCAAATCGCACAATGTTGTGGCATTCACTGAATATACAGATATATGTGAAGTAGAATTAAGTGCTGGGATAAGACTAAGTTTCAGCTCTTGTGAAATTTTAATTATTGATGGTTTTGCCAATCATGACTTGTTGATAGGTCCCTCTTCGTCCCTTTCTCTCCTTGGTCATCTGGAGTTATTGCCTGTGACTGCGCTAGAAAAGCGTTGTAATATGGACGATGTATTTTTATCAAATGATTTCTATCCCGAGGAAGCTTTGAAACTACGCTTGTCACCAGGAATATGTGACGAATCTATTAAAGCATTTGAGAAGTCGGTAATTAGTCGATTATAATCTAATCTTCATATCGATTCTTATATATTTTGCAGGTTTCTGATAGATGAAGACGGCGCATTAGCTGCATTGATATTAAAAGAAGATAACAAGGATAAGAAAATAGTTCTGAGCAAAAAGGAAGGAAAGCGTCAGAGAGAAGTTAATCTAAAGAATATGGTTAAGGGAGGCAGGTGAGAACCTTATCCTTTAAAGTTACCCAACCAGGACGATTTTGACCCCCTATTTTTATTTGCTCATCGGATAGAGAATGGTCGAATTAGCACTGCTCGCGCAATAAGTCAGAAAATCGATAATAACCCTAAAATCCGGCTTGGAAAATCGGGTTTGTGTTGGGATTGATCATCAGGCCCGCGCGCAATTCAAATCGGAATATAGGGAGACTTAATTGTTTATCGCTGTGACTCTCTGTGATTCCATAATGGAAGCGATTACGGAATTCCAATAGTGAGGACAAGATATTTCTCTCATTACTTTCCAATAAGATATCTGGTGACCGATACACCACAGCGGCTCCAAAGAAGCGCGCGCATACAATAGAAATACACAGCGAGTGAAGCAGGTAGTGTGTGCTAACCATGCCCTTACCTCTCGCCATCTATCGTAGGCGCGGAGTAAAATTTATTTTAAAGTGTTAAGCTCGAATTGATACTATGTTTTCGACAGACGGAGCGCTCCTTGGTCTGACAGGGGGTGTGGCCCTCAATTTTGAATTACCCGGATATGGGTTCTTACAACTTTTCCGGTACAGTAGATTCATTATTTGGAGATGCGGAGCGCTCTTCCGAGCCTGCTCATCCAAAGTGAGAGAAAACGCGAGATCGTGCGTGTGAGCGCTCTAGCCACACCGAATAAGATACAGGTGATAGATGGCGAGAGGGAGGGAGACGTGGTTAGCACTAGTGTTGTTAGATCGAGTGCGAGTGAACGAGTGAATTCACTCGTCGAGTTCATTTTCAACCCGCACGGTCGGTGGAGACCTACTCGGAGTGAATTCACTCCGGAGTGAATGCTCGGAGTGAATTTCGTCCTCTCATTCCTCGTTTGCGAATAGAGTTGTCTATACGGAATGCGGAATTCCCCTCCTCTCATTCCTCGATTTCATTCTTTCCGCAACGCGGTCTTTCCCCCTCAATTCGAATGCGGAACTCTTCGAAATTGCGGAATTTCCGCAATTCTCATCCTTCCGCAATCGCGAGACGCTGCTCGGTGGGGTCTTTGAATGAAAAATGGGATGAGTTTCACAGATTGGACAAGCCCTAATCTCATTTTCCACTCTCAATCCGGATTGCGGAAATTCCGCAATTATTCGGAATTTCCGCAATAGAATGAACCGGTATGGCCGAGGTGCGGAATCGAGAATGAGAATGAAAATATTGCGGAAATTGCGGAATGAATTCCGCATAGACAACTCTAATTCGAATGCGGAACTCTTCGAAATTGCGGAATTTCCGCAATTCTCATTCTTCCGCAATCGCGAGACGCTGCTCGGTGGGGTCTTTGAATGAAAAATGGGATGAGTTTCACAGATTGGACAAGCCCTAATCTCATTTTCCACTCTCAATCCGGATTGCGGAAATTCCGCAATTATTCGGAATTTCCGCAGTAGAATGAACCGGTATGGCCGAGATGCGGAATCGAGAATGAGAATGAAAATATTGCGGAAATTGCGGAATGAATTCCGCATAGACAACTCTATTTGCGAAGGTCGATTTGTGGTCTTAATCGAACAATCCTATCGGCCGAGGAGGTTGTGAAATGACTCCGGAGTTCAACTCCGGAGTCAAAATCAGCTCGCGAGTCGAACAAAGGAATTCACTCCGGAGTGGATTAGCACTCCGGAGCTCATCAATCATTTTTCACTCCGGAGTGTTAAGTAACTCGGTCTAACAATACTAGTTAGCACACAGTACTTGTTCTACTCGCCTCATCAAGGAATCGATTAGGAACGTAAGCTCTTTCTGTGAAATTTGCGAAATGTAATATAGGAATAATGAACGATTAAATTGACGATACGTGGAATTCTACATTTCCGCAAACTTTCCTTTTTCTCTCCATGGGAAAAACAAGTGAAATGAGCTTACTTCAGGGAGTTATTTGAGCCAAAGCGAATGAGCAATAATGATACGGTACTGGAGAAAATGATAAAGATGGATGGGCCTCTGTCTGCGCTTGCTATTGCCGTTACTAAAGGACAGAAAATAGAGGTAGTTTCTTTGGTAAAAGAAAAATGAGACGTTTCTAGAAGTGCTGTCATCATCAGTCGCATGTTCTCGCTTGAAAAGGATTACAATTAGATGGATAAGATGAAACGATAACCAGTAATAACCAGTAACTTATGGAAACAAGAGCGTGAAGTGCAGGAGAAAGGAGAGGAATGACAGAGAGAGGGAGAAAACGAAGGGAGAAGGAAGAGATGGGGGGAAGGGTTACAATGGCTGGAATCACTGAGCTTTCATGTTACTGATAATGTTCATTAGTATTTTTAGTGACCGTTACTTCGTGTTCTTGTCTTATACCGTATTGCGAGAGATCTGCTGATATCTCTCATTTTCAGATCCGATGCCGAAATATGCATAGAGTGGATCGAGTAATTAGGGGAATTCCGGTTGCATTTGACAAGCACTGGAATATGGTTTTGAAGGAAGTAGTTGATTGTCACAAGCCTAGTCGAATTCAGGTGAACAATATTTTTTTTTACGTCCATGACAGAATTCCTCCCCACATTTTGTATAAGGTAATATCGCCGGGAAGGTCCAAAATGGCACGAAATCGCGTGTCTCTCTTCAGAATTTTAAGCTCGATTTTTGATCCAGAGGATATACCCGGGAATTCCGTTAACAGTTGATAGAGGGCGTTATAATTCTTGTGTATTGAACTTAAGAATTCCGTTTGAATTTTGATGTTTTCGATTAGAGCGGAAATGGGACAATTTTTTTATATATTTGAACACCTCGTGTTGGTGCTCATTTGTAGAGCTACTCATCATTTCTTGTATAGAACATTTCTCTCGAAAACGTTAAGAAATTGTAATCGCTCAAAGCTTTTTTTTTTACAAGATTTGAGGTTTTAAAGAAAAGTGTTCAACACGTGAAACGTTCAGTAACGAGCAAAATGTGGGGTAATTCAGGGAAAAAATTTTCTCCCCTGTCGAAAACTTCAGAATGTACAAAGAATTCTTGAGTGCAATACACCAAAATGATCATGATAAGTATAAAGAAGGAAAGTTAATACTATTTTTTCTTGTTTAGGGCGGACTCCATCTCATACAACGATCGATACTACCCCCGTTCGCCCAGTGGATAAAGCCCGATCCACCTTTCAATACATATCGAAGAAGGGTTTTATCATGTTCATTTGTAAAGGGGGATACTGTATGTTTCGTTAGACTTCTTTGACTTTATTTGGAATTCTTGAGTATTCAAGAAGGAAACCATTCCGTTTATTTCATTTGCGATGTACCATACTTTTTCTTCTCACATTACCCCCTTTACTCCATTGTAAGGTTGCCGGTTGTGGATCGGGACCCCAGCGCCCCTGTGATTCTTCTCCCTTCCCTCTCATTCAATCCCGCATGATCGAGACGATATGTAAATAGGGTGCGGGACTTTCCTCCTCTCATTTCACTTGGCTCCGACCCCTATTTTGCATAAAATGAAACTTTTTTCACAGGAATCAGAATAGAATTTATGGACCAAGGAACTACATTTTTCAGCATTTCCACATCCTAATAGATCCAACCACACCAAGAGGGTTAAAGGGGGAGGGGCACGAATATTTTCTCTCATAAGCTGAGCCTGTGGGGTAATAGGGATGCTATACCCGATCACAGATCACTTTATCCGAAGTTCTAAAAATGCCTCTGAACTTCACTACGGATTTTTGAAGTTTCATTGATTGTGCAGGCACGATTTGGGGTACTGTATTCTTGTATTGATTTCACTAGATTGGCAGCCGAAAATAGCAGCAATAGTGAGGTTTGCACACGACGGGAGTCGAACCAGCGGGTCTCCCGTTTTCATTCTCCCATCATTATACTAGCGCTTCCCACCTAACCAAACCGCTTCTAGTTTATCGCCCATACCTTCCTCACTGACCCGGTGACTCTCGATCCCTGAAATTCTCGTGCGGAAGTACCGAAAACTTTAGTTTTATGTCGTGATTGTGGCGTACAGCGCACTTTCCCGAGATTTTGACCCTCCCATCGCTATATTAGGTCTTCCCACCTTACTAAACCACTTCTAATTTATTGCCCATGCCTATTACATCCCCCTGGAAATCCTCTATGCCCGAATTTCTCGTGCGGAAGTACCGAAACCCTGACTGGAATGCTGGTACTCTGACCGACTGAGCGTTTTTTGTCCCCGTATCTGCCCTCCCGTTGCTTTACTTGGCCTTCCCACCGAAACAAACCACTCTGATATTGTTGCACATATCCTATCCCTTCTTCTTATCGGTAGTTGTTGCAAAAATTCTCGTTCGGAGATGCCGAAACTGTGGGTTGTTTGCCGAGTACCCCTTTTTTGATCACGTACAAACTCGATTTTCCCTAGTAGTGAATGATTCAAAAGCAATCGGATGTACTTTGTAGGTGCTCAAAATGTATTTACGATCATAAAAGATATATTTCATAAGCTAACACAGAAAATATATTAATTAAAAAATGCGAGATCATAAATCTGACCTAGCGCAACCTCGAGGGGAGTACGGTAGGTGAGCATTTTCAGTGTTATTTTTGTAATCATAAATATTATTGTTTTTGATCATTTTTTCAAGTTTTTATTTTTATAATATGATTCGGCACTGTCGAATGCATAGGTCGAGCTAGGGACCGCAGCGTGTCGTTTCAAAAAATTACTGTGATCATTTCTTTGTTTCTAATCGATGGGTCTATTGCCTCCTTTCATTATATTAAATGTAAAAATGATGGAAAACATAACTCTAGCCAAGTAGAGCATTTCAAAGTTGATAGTGGACATTTTAGTAGAGTTAGAGCACATCTTAGGTCAGACTTATGATTTCTATATTAAAACTCGATCCTATCAACTTATTTTTAAATGCTGATAGCTTATCTGTATTCACCACATATTAAGGCTGGACGATCTATTGAATCTATATGGTTATGATTTTTTTCTCTTTTTCTCCGATCACTGGTACACAATTTATCATGAACTCTTTATTATCATTATCTCTTCATTTTTTAAGCTTTTTCTGGTTTTGGAAACGCCCTGAGGATTTATCTTGCTTCACATACATATTATATTAGCAAAATTAACCGCACTTTTTCACTGCCTGCGCTTCTATCATTTGATTTTATGCAGCTACAGTATTTTATAGAACATAAATAGAGATGGTTATGTTTACATAGGTGCATTTGATTCACAGATTCAGTGCCTATAATGCTCCCATGCATTACTTATCATTAATCAAATGTACAATCGAGAATCATACTTACAAAGTCCATGTCACGTAAGTGCCTGAAAATGTTACTCATATTTTTTGTCTTTAATTTCGAGTTTATAGATGATGATGAACATCCATGAGAAATAATGTGAAATATAAAAATAAATAAATCAGCGAATAGCAAAATTTTAAGGAAATAAATACGAAAATTCATTAAAATTCAAAAAAATTCAAAAAAAAAAAAAGAAAAAAAATTCGGGCGAATTTCGGCAGCTTCCGGCACCTATCTAACCTCCATAGCACAAAATTACAGTGAATAAGGAGCGTTTACAAACAAAAATTGGAGAGGAACCTTTTGGAACTAAAACAGGCAGCGCGAATGAAATTAGTAGAATATGTCATATTTTTGAATACCTCTTACAAAATAGTGGAAGCATCTGCGCAAAAAATTGATGAGCCTCGTTTGCAGTTCAAGTGTTCTATTTTGATAAACAACCGAAATTAATTTTATAACTAATCAATTTAATGTAGAAAAAAATCGTTTAAAAGAGGGTACTTTTAATGGAAATGAGTGGTGTGGTCGGTGTGGATACTGTAGGAGGTTTTTCGAATTTTAAGAAAATGGGCGGAGCCTGCGGTACTTATTGTTATTACTTATTTACTTATTGTCTTTAAAAATTAGCCGCTGCCCTCCCTAGGTTCATTCGAAATTTTTCATGCGTCGCGGTTACCGTAACTACGCGTCGCGTTTTTGACTAAATTTTGGTGAATTTTTCAAACTGTTCTAAATACAATTTTGCAATTGTTTTCTGATTGTTCAGCGCCCCAAATTTAGTGAAACCGTTGTAAATCGTGCACAAAAACAACCAAAGCGATGGAAATCGGTGAGTTCGCTAGGTCAGATCGCCGACAGACTCGATTCAAGGGGGTTGAATTTGCCAAGGAATGGGAGAGTTTCATAGTATATTTCTGGTGTTAGAAAATTGCTTAGGCTGTGAAACGTTGGCAAATTCAATAAAAACTATGATTATAAGGCTGTACGAGTCGTGGCGGGCTCATTTCCACATTGCCAACACTGGAGCCGGAATTTTCAAAAAAGAGAGCCGGGGTTTGCATTTTTTGGTTTTTTTTTTGAATTTTTTTGGGATTTGAGTCTCACAGCGAATTGCCTGCCAATTTTAAACCGCCAATTCAAACCGCTTTTTAAACCAACCAGACGTTTTTCTTATTTTGTAACCGTCGTGGCTAACGCTCTTCGCGGCGAAAGACAAACGCATTCGAAAAAATAGGAAACGGCGAATTTTCGTGGTGTGAAGCAAATGACGGTCCTTCGGGTACCGGCTCTCCCAGGGGGTACAAGAAATTCAGATCGGACATTTTTTACCCGTTTTTCTTAATTTGCCAAAGTTCCAGAGCCTGTTCGAAATTGTCATGCAAAAAAAACAAGTCATAAAATGCTTCCAACCTTTGGCAAATTGGCACCCCTGTTTTTGGCAGTTAGTTACGTGCCCAGCGCAGAATACGGTAGGTACGGTGGATTTCTGGCAAATTTCCTGCATTTTCGTTTTCGCGCTTCTGCGAACGCGTGACCGCGACGCATGAAACCTCTCTAGCGAACCAGGTGTCACCGTCGTGTCCGGACTACGGAGTTCCGTTCCCTTTCATTCCTCACTCTCATTTGCTCCGTGAATCCGTCACCTTGCCTCATTTCGTATCCGGATATCCGTCAAAACTCGGAACCCTGCCATTTTCATTCCTCCGATTTTAATTTGGGTGAGATCGGCCTCACTTTTCCACAATCGCGAAAGCCAAAACGCGTTAAGTTTCAAGAATAGCTCGCTAATACGTTTCCAGTGTCACGGATATCCGAGTTCCGAGTAGAGAGGAGACCGATTAAATTATTCCGCGGAAGTGAGAATGAGTATCAGAGAACTAAAACGTTCCGGACTTCCGTCTATGCCGTTTGACAAACGCGCACGAAAAGGGGAGCACTAATTGACGGATTCCGGCTTGCCGCGCAATTTGTCATCGACTTTTCTGTGCTCCCCCTTTCGATTTGTTTACTGTTTATAAGAAAAACGATCGATGACATCACGAAAATAAAAATAAAATAATCGAAAATCGATGTGGTGTACGAATTGGTGCGTCGCGTGTGCTTGTTGTGTGAGATCTGACATCTCGCATAGACGAAATGGAACGTTATATTCCGTGGTGTGTTAGGGACATTCACGTAAAAATTCAAACTCTATTTAAAATTCCTATTTTTCTGTTGTGGGGGTCTCGGCCATGCAGAATTATGATAGCACTTCCAGAATTTTAAAATATTTTAAATTAAGCGAGAACCAACCACCCATGCTAAGCCCCGCCCACCGTGGTGTAGTGCCAGCGAGTGCGCGGTTCGGTTGGTCACATATTTTCGACATGTCAACTATTGAAATTTTCAAATTGTCTTTCATTCTTTCTTTTCTATTCTATTTTGTAGAGCATTTTCGGAATATCAGTAATTGACCAGCGAAATGGTAGTTTTTAATAGCCTTGCTTGCTCTGATAAGGAACAATGTGCCAAGCACGAAACTGGACTGCTGCACTTCCTAAATTGCTCGCTGGATAATTTATTTCAAAAAATTGCCGATTTTTAAATGTTCACGACCCGATTATATCTTTCCGATATTTTGAATATTTTTTATTTTGTTTACTGCGAGTTATAATCAATAGTCTTTTTATTATAATCGTAAAATTAGAGTGCTGCACCTTTTAATATTTGATAAATCTTGAAATACATTTTTTTCCACACAAATTTGAATTCCCACAATCGACGTTTATCACTAATGGCACATACCTTTCCCCGGCTCTCAATTTTTATTTTCTGGTTTGCATGTCCCTAGTGGTGTGTGACAAGTTTTTTAGGGACCACCATCGAAACTTGTAGTATTTTTTAATCGGTTTGGTTTTCACTGTAATACAGTCGGATGTGGTACTGGAGTCTGAAATAATAACTAGAATTTCCACTTTAGTGGAAAGTTTTCGCAAACAGAAGGTACATTCGAAAGCTCCGCCCACAAGAGAGCGTTGATGCACGCAACGCGTGGTGGTGCGCGTCGCGGTCGTGCTTCCTCGTGTCATATATTTATTGTTATGTCATTATTTAATTTTTTAAAAGCAGGTTTAAAATTATTTTTTCTTCACTATAATCTAGGGAATCGTGACCAATAAAGAAATTGACCATTCACTTTAGCCACCCACGTCCCGAACGATCAAAATTTTGCTAATAGGCACTTACCGTAATCCTCTAGCAAATGTTATCTAAAGTTCGAAGTGGATATTTCGCTATTCTAATGTTCTCAGTAGTGTCTTAATTCTCTTAAAAAATGAGCTTGATCTGCTGACCAGAAATAGGAGAGAATATTAATTTTTCTTTTAAAGCACAAATATCACAAATCTTCGATGAAAAACACAAATGATTCAATTTACTTTCTATGAACTAATAGTGAATATGAGGGGAATACGTACAAGCCATTCAGCAACTTTTGAGTACTTATAGGGGAAAACCTGGATTTAGCACGACATACCTTCGGCAAAAATGTTGTTACAAAAATACGCAAATAACATTTTGAGCCAAACCGTAGGGTGGCAACGAGTAATAGATTTTCTATCATTCCCACATAGAACTTTAGAGGGGGGACACTTCTAACACAAAAATAAGGACAATATTTTGCTTTTCTAGAAACTCAGCATGATTCAATCGCCTATAACTTTTTCATAGCAAGGCTAAAAGACTAGCAACTTTTGTGACCGATTCGTCTAGTCATGTCGATAATCAGAAAAAATGGACAGGAAATCGGTTGCTTAGGAACATAGGCAAAAGTGCGACGAAAGTGAAAATTCCTCAAGCATGGAAAATTCGCCCCTTTAAGCCAGTATAGCGAAAATCTGCAAATAACAAATCAATTCAAACTTTGCCACAATGCGTGCCTCTACCATCTCATAAGATTCAGTTAAAAATTGGAGAGGGGGGTGAACGCGCTCGCTAATGGCACTCGAAAAACATGCTTTTTTGAAAAACATCGTCTTAGAAAAACGCGTCTAAATAAAATGTGCAAATAACGTTTCGAACGATGAGAAAATAATCCAACCAGGGATAGATTTCCCACCAACAAAACACAAAATTGGAGTGGGGGGTAACGAATTAAATCGATAAAAGGAAATAAACCAAATTTGGCCGTGAAAATTCATATTGGCGCATTGGGAAAACACACCACACAGGCACACCGATCAACGTCTTTATTCCGGCTTTCGAAAATTTATTTTCCGGTTGGTGGTCCCTACAAGTTTTTTGAATTCTATGATAGGGAAATCGACTCGGATTGACGGATAAAAATCCGGATAGACAACCCTAATTTCTAGCACTTCGGATAAAGTGATCTCTGATCTAGCATTCCTAATACTCCTAATATTCCTAATACATGCTCAGCTTGTAATTCCCTCTTTAATCAAACGAATCTGTATTACTGTACTACTCTGATATACATTTCAGGACAAAGAGAAAGCAACAAGACCAACCGCAATATACTTTAGAAAGAAATTAAATGAATGATGAAAAACAACAAAAAAACAATGAATAACAGAAAATAACAGCAACAAGAATTTTGTTATTCCTTGAATTTCTATGAAGCCCGTAACTGTGTATAGAGCATTGTGAACGTACGATCAGCATCCTGCAGAATAAAAGATACTATGACTACCTCTTCATAAAGTCTCACCTTCCCACTCAGAGTTGTTAGACTGCTCAACATCTGTTCAGAAAAATCTCCAGGAAAATTAGAAGATATGAGGGAGGTGACGAGAGTTGGTCGTTGTACGAAACAAGCATGAATAGTAGATCGAACTTCGTGTAATACCTATAATTAATATGTAAGAATCGAAAGAATAAAGTTTCAATGGAAAATTAGAAAATGAGCTGAATGAAAATGAATGTCTTGACAAGAGATTTGTTTGAAATTTTATATTTTGAAGGCACGACGTCAGGCTTTTGCAACCCTAAAAGCACCATCCTTGTGTGCTATGCAGAGTCTCCAAAGCAAATGTTTGTCGACTATTTGAAATTGAATTGTGAATCGACTAGTTTTCAAAAGCCCTTTCACTTCGGACCATTAAATCAAGTTGTTTCAGAGTGAAACTCAACTTAATTCATTGACCAGGCTTTTCAATAGCAGGTGCAAATAATTCGACTAGTCAATTTTAATTTCAACGTGTCAAAATTTAAATTGACTGATATAATTGGGCTGGTAGAACTGAAATGATTCGACTAGTCGTTTGTTTTCGACACTCTAGTTGTGGCTCTGTATTGTAGACAACAATCGTCCCGAGCGTCGCTGTACTTCTCCCCCCTCAACTAGTGCGGCATCAAATGTGACTTTGACCTTTGATATTTCCCCCGCGGGGATTAAGGGTACCAGCGGGAAACCATGTGGCCTCACTGAGAAAAATACCAGAGACGGTAACACCGGATGTTTCAAGAACTCGGTTTTTACGCACTGCGGATACCGTAGCACCCGTCGCGTTTGCGCCCTCGATTTTTCAAACTCCACAAAAACGAACGATTGCGAACCATGAACCCCCGGACCTGACTAAAAAAGGAAAGCTTGCATACTGACCAATTGTGATGCAGCATCTTTGAAAGAGAAATGAGGTGTTAGTGGAAGCGAGAGTAGAGTGGATAACACTTGCTCCATAACTTCATCTCCTCTTCCTACTACCATTCGAGAAAGTACTGTGACAGCCGTCTTCTGAGTCGTTGCATCCGAATCAATCGAAAGAAGACGAGCAAATTCGAAGAGACGTGAACCAATATCAGCTAAAAATAAAAATAATACTCTGATACCCTTCAAAAAAATCTAATCACAATATTTACTTAAAATATGATCTCTAGGAGGAGGAGGGGGAGGGGTGGCACAGGGGTAAAAAATCCAGCTAACAATTATAGTTGTTTGCGTTTTTTTTTATAAAAAAAACCCCCCGCCCCCTAAAATGTATCCTAAAACTTAGCTTATGATATTGCTTACGAAATAATGGTCTAACCCTACCACGAGATTGGGTTATGAGCTATTCGAAAGAGCATCGAGAGTTGAATTGGTTCACGTTTTCAAATCCTGCTACAGCGACTTGTGGAGGAAAATAAGTAATTGTTTTTCTTTTCAAAGAACAGAAATTTGTTCTCGCACGACTATCGAGTAGTTAGTGCGCGCCAAACAGATTCCATCTATTGCGGAAAAAATCTGGATTTCAGGTTAAAACTGAGGTTGGGTCTTCATATCGGCCTCGGAACTCGGCTATTTGTCTTGAAAGACGCGCTAATTGATTGAAGCCGGCTTGGAGCAGCATGCAAATTGAGCCAAGCCGGCTTCGCCGCCTCTCTTCCTTTGTATGCCGGGTTGAAGCCGGCTTCAACGCGGCCACGCTCTTCGCGTTTGAACTCAATCAACGGGGTCAACTTATATGGAAATCATCACCTCAATGCGCCGGCGATCCGTCACTAATTGATCGATTTGCATGCGAAGCCGGCTTGAGAGGGGAGAGCAGTCTGTTGCCGGGTTGATGCCGGGTTGAGAGACTCGTCAAGCCGGCTTCGCATGCAAATCGACTTGAGGCCGCGTTCCGATTTGTCATCCCTAGAATCCAGACCTGTCCCCTAGGTAATACCCACAAGAAACCCATCAGATCGATTGGAACATTCTGAAGCATTGTGCCACCTCCTGTGAGGGGCTGCCCTTTCTTACAGAAAAGGAGTTTTAATAGTACTTTCTAATGAAAACTGACCGTCAACGACCCTCTCGAATAGTTCAGTTGTAAGAAGACTGAGCACGAGAGTGAGAAATGAACGCTTTAGATACATAAGAGATCTTCCAGTAGGATCATTTAATAACTGAGGATTAGAATCCGTTGCAAGACGAAATGATGCCTCGAGAATGGACGAAACATTGATTGATGAGGAGAGAAGACCTCCCTACAATAAAGACATTCTAATATGAGAAAGGAGAGAGAGAAATATTTATACCTTGTGCTTCTGAACGATATTGTTAGTAAGAATGAGTAGATGGAGCATAGAATCGGCATCGGAAGCTAGAGAAGAGAGAGAAGAAAGAAGAAGAGAAAGAGAGGGAAAGAGTTCATCGTCAAGACAGAGTACTAATCGACCTGATAGCACAATGAAAACCAATAATGGAAACTAGGGAAGAGACACATAATATAATTAACCTGCTAACTGTCGAGTTGATTCAGCAAGAAAAGCACGAGAGAAAGAAAGTGAAGAAGTAAATAACTAAAAACACTTGGTTCATTATTCAGGAGAAATCTTGGCGCTTGTGCCGTTGGGGGGGGGGGGTCTCCCCCTATTTCACTTTCCCCTCCCTCTTATTTTGCACTTCTCCGCAGAGGAGCGCGCGGTCTCCTCCTCAGAGGAGCCCAAGTCCGCGGAGGCGAATGCTCCCCTCCCTCTCCTCAAAAGGTAGAGCGATGGACTGAACCAGAGAAGTAGAATTCACCCCTTATCACGGGTATCGGGAGAAAACGAAGCAATGCCGGAACAACTTGCAAAAAGTTGCTCCGATTTCGGCCAAACTATAATGGGGGAATACACTAGGGACACTATTTTGAAAAATTTAGGGCATTTGTCCCAGAGCCGGCATTTAGGTAATTTCCGGCTTTTGACCTGGCTCTGGTGTATCTCGGCTCCCAGACGTGCTAGAAAGTTGCGCCCGGGCTCAAAAAATGCGGAAAATTATTTTAAACACATTTTCTATTTTGACTTAAGAAATTGGAAAAATGTCAAAAAAGTTGTGAGCGAAAAACTGAAAAATACTATCATTTTTATTTTTCTTGTATATCACGCAGGTCGAACGCACGGATTTTTATTGCAGAATTTCGAAGTACATACTCATATATATTCCCAAAAAAAATTTCATGAAAATCGGGTGTGGTTGGAATTTGCTACATCTCCTCAAAGGTGGCAAAATCGCTGATTTTGCTGGTATTCTGTGAAGAAACTCTCGGTAATTTATTGCTATCCTGCCAAATATATCTCAAATAACATTTTATGACTTCTCACACATTTTTATGGGCAAAGGATTCGAATCCACCACCTTTATTTTTGACCCCCGACCATGAACCCGGGGTCATGGTCCGAAATGGGCATGAAAAGTTATGTTCGAGAAACTTCAATTGCTATGCGGCGATGTGTTGCATAGTCCCCAAGAAAATTTCCACCACCGAAAAAACCGTAATCCGAAGCTGCGAAATCGAGAACAGATTTTTTAAAGGAAAATTTAATATTTATTTTAATAAATCAATTTACGATAACCGAATTACGGTTTTCTCGGTGGTGGAAATTTTCTTGGGGACTATGCAACACATCGCCGCATAGCAATCGAAGTTTCTCGAACATAACTTTTCATGCCCATTTAGGACCATGACCCCGGGTTCATGGTCGGGGGTCAAAAATAAAGGTGGTGGATTCGAATCATTTGCCCATAAAAATGTGTGAGAAGTCATAAAATGTTATTTGAGATATATTTGGCAGGATAGCAATAAATTACCGAGAGTTTCTTCACAGAATACCAGCAAAATCAGCGATTTTGCCACCTTTGAGGAGATGTAGCAAATTCCAACCACACCCGATTTTCATGAAATTTTTTTTGGGAATATATATGAGTATGTACTTCGAAATTCTGCAATAAAAATCCGTGCGTTCGACCTGCGTGATATACAAGAAAAATAAAAATGATAGTATTTTTCAGTTTTTCGCTCACAACTTTTTTGACATTTTTCCAATTTCTTAAGTCAAAATAGAAAATGTGTTTAAAATAATTTTCCGCATTTTTTGAGCCCGGGCGCAACTTTCTAGCACGTCTGGGAGCCGAGATACACCAGAGCCAGGTCAAAAGCCGGAAATTACCTAAATGCCGGCTCTGGGACAAATGCCCTAAATTTTTCAAAATAGTGTCCCTAGTGTATTCCCCCATTATAGTTTGGCCGAAATCGGAACAACTTTTTGCAAGTTGTTCTCAAAGGGCTCATTTTTGCTACATTCTCCCGCGAGACCTGTGTTATATAGGGTGAGATGGAATGTAAATGCAAAATGTAAAATGCCAGCGAGAGACAAGAGAGAAACGAGAGACATAATCTCATTCTGGACTAATTGATTTGTTGACGAATGGTGTGAATTCTCACAATTCGATTCGCGCTCACAAAACCAAACCACTAAGAACTAAACACGAGCTCTCAGCCTAAGCGCTAAGCACTAAGCCTAAGCCTAAGCACTAAGCATTGAGTCTAAGCGATAATAATGCTAAGCATGGCATTTGAAGCTTAGGCTTAGTGCTTAGTGCTTAGGCTTAGGGTTCGCGCTTAGTTCTTCGCCTACGTTGTCTTTTTTAGTGTTCCTTACAAAAAAAGTGTCTAGGCGAGAGAAGGGAAGATTGAAATGAGCTAGACGACCGTGCGGAGTGCTCCGAATGAGGTGAAATAAGAGGGAGGGGAAAGTGGAATAGGGGGAGACCCCCCCCCCAACGGCACAAGCGCCCAAATCTTAATCATAAAATAGTGAAAAATAACAGCTGTTCATGTAAATTCCGTGGGCGGCGGGAAAATGGCTTATTTGTATAAAAAGTCGCGGCTTTCTCCTCCCTAAGGGACACTTTCACTTCAGCCAAAAATGTGACCCCAAAAATTGAACTTTGATCTTTGAGATCGAAAAATGTTATGTTATCTCCATTTTAACCCCTCATGATATCACGCCTGTCCAGGTCCATTTTTTCATGTCAAAATTTAGGTTGTTTCATGACTTTTCATGCTCTTTCGAATGATATACCACAGTATTGGTTAAAATGCAGATGAAAACTTAAAGATCAACATTTGGGGTAAAAAATTTTTTGGATGAAGTGTATCCCACCTCTAGGGAGTCTAACCCCCAGGTATCAACCCACGGAGACCTTGTGAGCGATTGTGTTAGTTCCCCTCCGAATCCCAACGCTCTTACGGAGATTCCTTTTTTAAAACGAGTTCTCTATAAGACTGAAGTGATTTGAATAGTAAACTGTAGGGAGCCCAGCGGCTAATTTTGAAAGACACTGTGTATATAAATGATCAGTTGTGCTCGACTTATAAATTCGACAGTACCGAATCTTAATAGAAAATTAAAAATTGAAAAAAAATAGCCAAAATTCCATTTTCAGTTTAAGACTCTGAGAGTCGCAAAAATGAACAACATTTTTTCCTTTTTAAAATAAGAGATTGCTTAAACTTTACATAATCAATAGAAACTTATGAACAATAGTATTGAGACTTTTCAAGCCAAATAAACCGGGGAAAATGAACAAATTACAGATGTTCTGAATAAAATAAGACTAATTAGTACGTATTGAGAAGCAGGAACTAACATTGAGTAATTCGATAAAGATTCCCGCACATCCACACTCCTTCATGTTTTTTTCCTTACCAGACAGACCGAAAGCCTTCGTTACCTTTCTGAAATAATATAACAGTACTTAACTACGATTTAATATTTTTTATATTTACGTCTTCTAAAACCAAAATGAAATCACTTTCTTTCTTTTTCTTTTCTTGAGAATCCCAAAACCTAGAGTTTCGTGGAATCGATATTTGTACTGTAAAATTTTTGGGTTACGCAATTCATATCTGCGCATCCTAGCCTAATCCACCGTTTTGTTCTGTCTGATATTTCTAAAATTTTCCTTTGCAGCCTAAATTCAACAAGTTCGTTGGAACAGGTTTTGCTTATAATTTAGTATTAATTTTTATTACCTAGAACCACAAAAAATAAGTAGCACTAAAGATCCCGAACGATAAGACTATTTCTTCGAGTGGCTCGAAGGAGAGAATAGGCTGGGATAAAACACAGAGAAGTTCCCTCGAAGCTACCTTCTAAGTGTTTCGAAGCTACTTTCTTAGTTTTAGGAATACTAAGGACTATCGGTAAAAATGTTTGAAAATACCCCCCCCCCTGTTTTTACTCGATTCTTAGGTGCCAAGCATGCTATATGAGACACTATCTGAGAAAACTGAGCGATTTCACCTATCAACCGTACAGTAAAAAATAGAATATTCTGAAAAAAAATGCCCTAGGATGAACTTTTCGCGTAGAACTCGAAAATCGACCTTAAAAAGCCGTATCTGTAAAACTAAAATTCCAATGGTTAACTTCATGGTGAGAGGGGTGCCATGCAAAGTTTTTTGGGGGGCTTCCATTCATCCAACAAAGCATAAAATCTTTCAGAAAATGAAAAATGAAACTTTTTCACAAAAAAAGTGAAAGGAAAACTCACCTGGGAAAAAAAGATATTTAATTTTTTTGGGTTAAAATATTTTTTTAGGGACCGCAGGCTCCGCCCATTTTCTTAAAATTCGAAAAACCTCCTACAGTATCCACTAGGGTTGGCATTTCGGTGTTAGCGACGTCGCTATAGAGGCTCTTCATTCGCCCTTGGATTGCAACGTCGTAATAGAGGGGAGGGAGGGTAGCGACGTCGCTACGAGAGGGAGAGGGGAGGGGGAGGGTAGCGACGTCGATACGGACGTAGCGACGTCGCTACCCTCCCCCTCCTTTTCCCTCCCCTTCTCCCCTCTCTTCTCAACCCGGCGCGACTAGAGCGCATGCGCTTCTCATCTCAAAGCTTCATAAGGCAATGTGCCCGACTCGCGGAAGCTTTCGCACTTTTTATAAATGAGATAATAATATGCTGCAATGATAAATATTTCTAATATACGATAATCAATTAGCTTTACTTTGATAATAGATTTACATTTCCGATGAGCAGTGCTGAGCAGTGCTCAGAATTTCTATGATGATACCCAGTGGTGATGAAATCGGTTGAATATCGAGATGAAAATGGTTTTAACTATCGTTTGCACAATAATTTCCAAGAAATTTGACACGGGAATTGTTTCCCGAGCTCGGAAGGTAGCGAAACGTAGCGACGTCGCTACGTCCGTAGCGACGTCGCTACCCTCCCCTCCCCTCTCCCTCTCGTAGCGACGTCGCTACCCTCCCTCCCCTCTATTACGACGTTGCAATGTCGTAATCGTTTAGCCAACCCTAGTATCCACACTGACCACACCACTCATTTCCATTAAAAGTACCCTCTTTTAAACGATTTTTTTCTACATTAAATTGATTAGTTATAAAATTTATTTCGGTTGTTTATCAAAATAGAACACTTGAACTGCAAACGAGGCTCATCAATTTTTTGCGCAGACGCTTCCCCTATTTTGTAAGAGGTATTAAAAAATATGGCATATTCTACTATTTTCATTCACGCTGCCTGTTTTAGTTCCAAAAGGTTCCTCTCTAATTTTTGTTTGTAAACGCTCCTTATTCACTGTAATTTCGTGCTATTGAGGCTAGCAAGGTGCCGGAAGCCGCCGAAATTCGCCCTACATCGAAACGTTAATTATATCATCCTGAATTTTCGTATTTACTTTCTTAAAATTTTGCTATTCGCTGATTAATTTATTTTTATATTTCACATTATTTCTCATGAACGTTTATCATCATCTCTAAACTCAAAAGTAAAGACAAAAAATATGAGTAACATTTTGAGGCACTTGCATGACATGTACTTTGTAAATATGATTCTCGATTGTACATTTGATTAATGATAAGTAATGTATGGGAGCATTATAGGCACTGAATCTGTGAATCAAATGCACCTATGAACGCCTAACCATCTATCTTTATGTTCTATAAAATACTGTAGCTGCATACAATCAAACGATAGGAGCGCAGGAGATGAAAAAAGTGCAGTTAATTTTGCTAATTTAATATGCATGTGATGCAAGATAAATCCGCAGGGCATTTCCAAAACCAAAAATTGCTTAAAAAATGAAAGGATAACGATAATAAAGAGTTCATGATAAATTAAGTACCAGTGATCGAAGAAACAGAGAAAAAATCAGAACCATATAGATTCAATAGATCATCCAGCCTTAATATGTGGTGACTACAGAAAAATTATCAATATTTAAAAATAAGTTGATAGGATCGAGTTTTAATATAGAAATCATAAGTCTGACCTAAGATGTGCTCTAACTCTACTAAAATGTCCACTATCAACTTTGAAATGCTCTACTTGGCTAGGGTTATGTTTTCCATCATTTTTACATTTAATATAATGAAAGGAGGCAATAGACCCATCGATTAGAAACAAAGAAATGTTCACAATAATTTTTTGACACGAGACGCTGCGGTCCCTATATTTTTTCCTGAAAAAAATTTTGAACTACGGAGCACTTTTCAGTGCGATTTTCGGATTTCCCGTAAAAAGTTACATATATGGTATTTTTTTCCAGAATTTTAACTTTTCTAATATTGGCTCATTTTTGCCATCAAAGGAGACGGTAACACGATTTTACCCCTTTCGGGCGACCGAATATACTTGCAATTAGTGAATTTTTTGGGGGGAATGACTCGTACAGTTTTAAAACTCCATATTACGAATATTTATCACCATTGCTATATGCCGATGTATTACATAGTCCCCAAAAAAATTTCCACCACCGGAAATATCGTAATTCGGTTACCGCAAATTAGAATAAATATCATTTTTTCCTTTAAAAAATCAGTTCTCGATTTCGCAGCTTCGGATTACGATATTTCCGGTGGTGGAAATTTTTTGGGGGCTATGTAGCACATCGGCATATAACAATTGAAGTTTCTCGAACATGACTTTTCGTGTCCGTTTCGAACCATGACCCCGTCGGGTTCATGGTCATGGATCACTTCTGAGGCATGAACCCCAGGTCATAGTCCGAAAAAATGATGGTGGCGGATTTGATTCCAATGGTGATAAATATTCGTAATATGGAGATTTAAATCTGTACGAGTCATTCCCCCCAAAAATTTCACTACTTGCAAGTATATTCGGACGCCCGAAAGGGGTAAAATCGTGTTACCGTCGCCTTTGATGGCAAAAATGAGCCAATATTAGAAAAGTTAAAATTCTGAAAAAATACCATAAATGTAGTTTTCGAGTTTTCCTTTCACTTTTTTTGTGAAAAAGTTTCATTTTTCATTTTCTGAAAGATTTTATACTTTGTTGGATGATTGGAAGCCCCACAAAAAACTTTGTATGGCACCCCTCTTACCATGAAGTCACCCATAGGAATTTTAGTTTTAGAGATACGACTTTTTAAGGTCGATTTTTGAGTTCTACGCGAAAAGTTACCCCTAGGGCATTTTTTCAGAATATTCTATTTTTTACTGTACGGTGGTAGGTGACCTCTCTCAGATAGTGTCTCATATACTCACATGGTGTATGATACATTGGCAGGCAATGACTCTTCCAGAAAAAGTTTGGCCTTGCCATCCAATTGGCTTTTCGATTCCAAATCTCCCATCCATTCGAGTTGCTTTTTAAATCGATTACCGATGGTTGACGCCAGTTCAGCCATATATTGAGCCTGTATATGTTTGTCGTCTCCCTTTCAAAATATTTGTAGTACCTTGACGCTGGCCTCAATATCACTGAAAACAATGAGAGTGGCAGTTGCTTCGAGGAGATATCCGTGATCTTGATGAGAAAGAAGAGAAGAAGAGAGATCATCTTGACACGAAACAAGGGGGGCAACACGCATAATAACCTATACATTACGAGATTAATAATTAGATATTTTATGTTATAAAAGGAACCTCGTGATATGGTAAATGGATATTATGAAAGAAACAACATATTGTATAATATTTATCCCATACAAGCTCCCCCTTGTAAGCTGTGAATTGATCTACAGTACGCCAAAATCCCTTTCTATACACTCTATTTATTCGGGTTGAGAATGCGCCATAGCACGTCATAGCTGCCCTGTAATAATGACAGAACGAAAGGGACAAAAATATAAAAAAAAGGTATCTCCGAAATCATTGAAAGTCGTTTGATAAGCTTATTGTTGTTGGGGGGGGGGAGGGGAGTCCCTTCGTTTCCCTTGAAGGGGGAGGGGGTCCCAACATGACGAACGAATGTTGATTATTGGCATGAAAATTGGTCATAATTTAAAAAGCATAATAGTTTACGGGCGAGTGATAGGGTATGTATACAAAAAGATCACATCCATCAGATTATTCCACGGACAGTCGCCATTTTTTGAATATGAATTTTGGCGACAGTCCGTCGGTTGAGGACGCGTCCGAGCGTTGCAACATTAATATTATTTTTTTCAAGTATAGTTCATACCTCAGGGACTGCCGTTGCTAAGAGAGATTTCTGGCTCTTTACAAATCGAGAGAAGAGGTAGATTACTCGCGATCGCACCTGAAATAGATCTTTATACAATAGAACTGGGATTTTCAAATAATTCGAAAACGATTGAAAAGGAGTATTCGAATTCACTGATATATGAGGCCGTTCGTCTCAGGTTCAACAAGAGTCGGGAACAGGTCAAAAACAAAAATCTCTGTAAGGTTGGCCCACAACCCGTTGCCGAGTCCGGCCCTGAAATGCCGTGAATTCATTTAAAAATAAAGTCATTCGTTGCTTGGTCGCTACTTGGCTGTCACGGTTTTCGCGCGCATTCAAACGATAATTTGTCCTGGTTGGAAAACTTTAAAAAAAATTTAGCCTTGCGCCCCGGAATACTGTGTTTAGCGCCCCTAAATACAGTATGCCGGGGCCCACTGCCAAAATGTGCAACTTTGAAACATTTTTTTTTAAATCGTAAAAATATGCGGTTTATCAGTTATTTTTGGAAAAAAATCAGCTCTTTTTCTGAACTATACTTCATTTGTGTGTCCAGGTCCCTTTAATTGCTTGATAAGTACGCCTTTGTTCTCGAAATTCATGTTTTCAACCTTACAGTTGGATTGTTGTTTCCCAATCCATAATCAGATATGAAATGAGGGACGACAGATAAAATCACTGCAGAATCCCTGCACATCAGCTTCTCATATCTGAAAGTGAAAACGATTTGATTGATTTGAAATGCATTTTCTGTACGGGCTAGGGGACATCCTCCAAAAGAGGATGGCACATTCGTTCAAAATGCTCAGATCTACCTGTAACTTTTCAAGATGATCTTTCATAATCAGCTTTGACCCTCGTGTTGTATAACATTCCAAGGAGAGTCAAAATTATGTTAGGATAAAATATGACAACTAATTTATCGTCTTTTATGTTTAAAAAAAACTTTTTAAAAGGTTTTTTGTTCATTTTTTGAGTAGACAATAATAGTTTTTATCGAAGTTCTAATTTTTCATGTTGCGGAAAAGCGACATCAAAAGGGAAAATTTGCATGATGGATGGTTCCATTGTTCAACTCTCATTCAATCCCTTTTTGTCCTTTTTGGAGGCATCGAACCAGCCCGTAAAAAATAATAGATGAGTCGCTTCTCTACAGCACTACGGAGGCCATGTTTCTATCAACAAAAAAGTGAAAGGCGGCGGAAAACGCAAAATAAAGTTAATCTCCGCCCACTTTTCCGCGCGGATAATTTTTTTTTGGAATCCGGCACGAGCGTACCATTTTAGAAATGTGATATTATTCCCTTGTAAGCAAATGAGTTCCAACATGAAATCACCTGGAAACGATCTCAAAGTAGAGAAGAGTGAGTGTAGGAGAAGAAGAATGAGGTGATAGAATGGAAAGAGCAGCTAATGGAAGACGACCTCCTCTTTCTAACCATCCTACAATACACTTCACTTTGTAACTCATGAAATTAATGGGACCTTTCTAGTTCCGTACTATGGCAAACCCCCTTGACTCCACCCGTTCCCCTCAATGGAGAGGAGGGGTGGAGCCCGCCTCCTACCAGAAAAGTGTCAAGAATTAAGTGGTATTAAAATAAAGAACCTCCTTTGGCATTGAGTAGACCATTTGGAAGTAATTCAGATAGTGAGTATATCAAATGAAGACTTGCTTCTGTCTTCTTCAATCCAACTCTATTCTCCTTCATTTCCCTCATTCTTATTTCCAAGGGCTCAATAATCAGTTCTGGTCTCTGAAATAAAACTAGAGTAGAGAGGCGTAGTCCGGGTCTTTTAAAATCAGAGAAGAGCTGAGATCGGAATACAAACGTCGAACCTCCGGGAATCAACATTGAAAATTCATTTTTATACGATTTGTGAAAAACAAGAATGTGAAAAAAAATTTTAATATTTAAAAAAAGCCACATTTTTTATGATAGAAATTAAGATTTCTACATTGGGTAGAAACAATAAAACAAATTAGAAAAGTGCCCCTTTCGCACAATCACGCTATCAAATTTTCAAAATTGACTGGTTTTGTATGGAATAATGTAGTCTGGTCGATGACAAAATTATAAAATCATTTGATCTGAGGTTGGTTGTTCCAGGCGCCAAAGGTGCGAAAAAAACGAGTCATTTCATTACCATTACACCATAATACATAGTGATGTCATTTGTCAAAAATCATTTCTCGTCAATCTGCTAAGGGGATAAGTGGTTTGGCCGGTCTCTAATAAAAAATGAATGTGAGTGAATAAAAAGTGAAAAAAGGGAACCTTAAGCGTGATAGCATGCATGACATGTCCCAGTTCTTTTCTATATTCATGGAAATCAGATTGTTCTTCTCCTGTTCCATCCATATCGATATCCTCGTCCATTTCATATCTAAATGCATGACTCTCACATTCATCCCTTATCTCCTTCCAACTCACCTCTTCAGCAATACTTCCATAATATTCATTAGGATTCTATCTCCTTCCTGCAATAATATATTTATCATATTTATTTTCTCAATTTCCTTCACCTGTGATGGATTCTGCATGATCAATCCAATATAATTTTTGACAAAATCCATCATACTCATCGATACATCCTCATTGTTACTTCCCAATAGTTGTAGCATAGTTTTAACTTCCTTCTCCAACATTTTCATTCCTGCTAACGTTCCTTGCTTCTCTTCGCTCAAAGATTCCTTATCACTTCTAAAAAAATTCGGTTTCATTGACATAATAACAGCGATTCGTCGTGATGGAGCTTCGAATCTAGTATTGCGGATTGTGAGCAAACAACAATACAACAACAAAATATGCGGAAATTACGTAATGAGGCTGTTCGCTTAAAGAATCAAGCAAATTGAGAGGGGTATGGTACAGACCAAAAATCTAATTCTCTGAAAAGAGTTGCTTTGGGTTTGGCGCTGGTGACGATAAACGGCGCTTGTGCAGTTGGGGGGAGGACACTTTCCCCTCCCTCTCATTTCGCCTCATTCATCGCATTTCCGCACAGTCGTCTAGCTAAAAAAAAATCGAAGAATGAGAATGAAGACCATTCGTCAACAAATCAATTAGTCCAGAATGAGATTATGTCTCTTGCCTCTCACTTGTCTCTCGCTGGCATTTTACATTTTGCATTTACATTCCATCTCACCCTATATAACACAGGTCTCGCGAGAGAATGTAGCAAAAATGAGCCCTTTGAGAACAACTTGCAAAAAGTTGTTCCGATTTCGGCCAAACTATAATGGGGGAATACACTAGGGACACTATTTTGAAAAATTTAGGGCATTTGTCCCAGAGCCGGCATTTAGGTAATTTCCGGCTTTTGACCTGGCTCTGGTGTATCTCGGCTCCCAGACGTGCTAGAAAGTTGCGCCCGGGCTCAAAAAATGCGGAAAATTATTTTAAACACATTTTCTATTTTGACTTAAGAAATTGGAAAAATGTCAAAAAAGTTGTGAGCGAAAAACTGAAAAATACTATCATTTTTATTTTTCTTGTATATCACGCAGGTCGAACGCACGGATTTTTATTGCAGAATTTCGAAGTACATACTCATATATATTCCCAAAAAAAATTTCATGAAAATCGGGTGTGGTTGGAATTTGCTACATCTCCTCAAAGGTGGCAAAATCGCTGATTTTGCTGGTATTCTGTGAAGAAACTCTCGGTAATTTATTGCTATCCTGCCAAATATATCTCAAATAACATTTTATGACTTCTCACACATTTTTATGGGCAAATGATTCGAATCCACCACCTTTATTTTTGACCCCCGACCATGAACCCGGGGTCATGGTCCGAAATGGGCATGAAAAGTTATGTTCGAGAAACTTCGATTGCTATGCGGCGATGTGTTGCATAGTCCCCAAGAAAATTTCCACCACCGAGAAAACCGTAATTCGGTTATCGTAAATTGATTTATTAAAATAAATATTAAATTTTCCTTTAAAAAATCTGTTCTCGATTTCGCAGCTTCGGATTACGGTTTTTTCGGTGGTGGAAATTTTCTTGGGGACTATGCAACACATCGCCGCATAGCAATTGAAGTTTCTCGAACATAACTTTTCATGCCCATTTCGGACCATGACCCCGGGTTCATGGTCGGGGGTCAAAAATAAAGGTGGTGGATTCGAATCCTTTGCCCATAAAAATGTGTGAGAAGTCATAAAATGTTATTTGAGATATATTTGGCAGGATAGCAATAAATTACCGAGAGTTTCTTCACAGAATACCAGCAAAATCAGCGATTTTGCCACCTTTGAGGAGATGTAGCAAATTCCAACCACACCCGATTTTCATGAAATTTTTTTTGGGAATATATATGAGTATGTACTTCGAAATTCTGCAATAAAAATCCGTGCGTTCGACCTGCGTGATATACAAGAAAAATAAAAATGATAGTATTTTTCAGTTTTTCGCTCACAACTTTTTTGACATTTTTCCAATTTCTTAAGTCAAAATAGAAAATGTGTTTAAAATAATTTTCCGCATTTTTTGAGCCCGGGCGCAACTTTCTAGCACGTCTGGGAGCCGAGATACACCAGAGCCAGGTCAAAAGCCGGAAATTACCTAAATGCCGGCTCTGGGACAAATGCCCTAAATTTTTCAAAATAGTGTCCCTAGTGTATTCCCCCATTATAGTTTGGCCGAAATCGGAGCAACTTTTTGCAAGTTGTTCCGGCATTGCTTCGTTTTCTCCCGATACCCGTGATAAGGGGTGAATTCTACTTCTCTGGTTCAGTCCATCGCTCTACCTTTTGAGGAGAGGGAGGGGAGCATTCGCCTCCGCGGACTTGGGCTCCTCTGAGGAGGAGACCGCGCGCTCCTCTGCGGAGAAGTGCAAAATAAGAGGGAGGGGAAAGTGAAATAGGGGGAGACCCCCTCCCCCCCCCAACAGCACAAGCGCCCGATAAACATATTCATTTTGCACGTCGTTGGCTCCAGATGACGTCACGTCTAAATCGTTTTAAATAAATTTCTCGCGTATCGAAGGTGATTTTTTTCTTCTGAAAATCGGACTTCTGGGACAGAATTTGATAGCGGTTACGCTTATCTTCTTTATTATTAAAAAAAAATGTGATTTGAAAAAAAATCTTTTAACAGCATACATGAAAAAGCATATGGAAAACTACCTGGAATTTGAAAACATAGCCCGCATTTAAGGTTTTTTGGACAAGACCTACAATTCGCAAACATACCCCGCATTCATAGAATTAGTCGGTTTCCAAGATCTTTTTCATAAACATACCCCGCTTTCGTATGATTTTGTCACATAACTTTTTCATGTATGTTTAACAGAGGCATTTGCAAGAATAGAGACCTACATGGTGATAATGCACTAGAAAAAAATCATCAAAATCGGGTAACCTTTGACTCTAGGGAGCTCGATTTTGTGAATTCAAACCAGGAAGACTATCCGGAACTTTCTTAGTTTACAACCATGCCCCGCCCACTTCGACTTCGCCCCCTAACACTAGGGGCGGAGCTTAAGCAACAGTATAGCCCTTATTGTCAGATGATTCTGAGCAGACTAAGCACTAAGCGGCCTAAGCCAAATCAAATTATTCCTCTGTCAAAAAAATACCATTTTTTTAAAATCACAATTTAAATTATTTCAAAAAGGATTTCAACGTGACGTCATCTGGAGCCAACGGAGACTCGATATGCAAAATGAATATGTTCAACACCCTCGAGAACCATAAATCACAAAGTTTAAGAGAATTTGTTTTTGTCCTGTGCCGGCCTCAACTCGACTCATAATATTGTGGCATGAGTCGTTAATTTTATTTTTCGCACTTTCAGTACTCTAACAGATGATTCTCACTTGGTATACGAGTCAATGACAGCCAATCCGATTGCAGATAGAAGATTAGCCGCTCTCAATTCATCCTCTTCCCCGCTTTCCTTAATTGAAACTATCACGCAAGACCTAATATACACTATGTAAATTCAGGTACTTTGCACAAGTTGGGTTGGATTGCAAACGCAGATCTCGAGATCTCGGAATGACAAATCCCAATTACTTCTCTCTAAAGGGACTACTCGATTTTTTTCGGATAGAAGTCGAGATGTGGATTATCGGCCAAAAGTGTGCAGAGGATTTGTCGGAATCTAAATGCGCGCGCTTAAAAAAGTCTCTTCTCATTCCACGACACTTTTCGATTTCTCGATTGGGCTTGCTTAGAAATTTTTTTAGTTTGGGGGATAGAAAAATAAATAAGTTACCTCCGAAATCTCAAGTAGTTTGTGCTCGTTGATAACCTTGGAAATAGCCAAAACGAGAGGAATCTTCTTTTGAGATGGCATCTTCTTCCCGATTATTCCACACACAGCTCCTTGTGCTGCCTGACAATCTCATTTAACGAAATCATAACTAACGATCGAGGATAAAAACAATCATTCTATTGATCTTCTCTCGGTCGGTCGCTGCACCACGAACAGAGGTCAAATACTCATATCATGAAACTTAAATTGTGGCGTGCTTTTACAAATTTTGAGAGCTATTGGGCATGTGGTGGTTAGGTTTTGTATAATTTTCTCTGCTTTTGTGTAATGGTGGTATGCTTTTCTCTAATTTTTGTACAAATTAGGCTCAAAATGTGGCATGCATGGGTCCTTTTGAGGGTAGTATTTGATCTCTGACCACGAAACAAGGCCAATTTTGATGCTTATGTTTTTCTGGGCGAATTTTGATGTATTCGGCGAGCGATCGAATGATCGAGAAAGAAAATAACTTTCTACTTTTGGACACTAAAGAAAAAATGCCATAATCCAGTAATTCGGTAGCTTGCTTACGACGATATTTTTCTATAATCGATTTTTCATGGAAAATAAACCTTAGTCTCCGTTAAATTGTCCATAAACGGCCGGGAAAGGGGGTATGGCACAGCAGCTCAAAATGGTCCCTGGTGGTTAGGTGCCCTAGGTGCTTCAGCCAAAAAATTTTAACACCAAAAGTTGATCTTTGATCTCTGAGTGTGAGATCTAAAATTCACAATTTTCTTGGAACATCTAAATAGTATTGGGATTCTGAAAAACTGGATTGTTGCCTGAGTTAGAAGAAGTCGATTGCTATCTGACATGTTCGAATAAGCATAACTTTCATTCCAAGAGTCCAATTCTGATTCCCCTAACATATAAACAACATATAAAGTCCTTCAAATAAAAAACTTTCAATTTTAATCGGGGACAGATTGCATTTTCCGCAATGGATTTTCCGATGGTCCACTGTGCGCAATTTCGAGCGATATTCCGGAAAATCAAAGAAATAATTTTTAGTTCTCACAATCAGCAAGCTGTAGCTACACGGTAATAGTAATTGTGAGATGAAATATACCTATAGTCGGAAAAAATATGGTCATCATGGTCATGGTCAAAAATGGTCGCTGTCAGACCTGTTCTGGTATGCCCCCCCCCATCCTCCGAAGCCTCGAAGCCCGAAGCCTAAATAGTTTATAAGTTATTGTAAACATCATTAATCATGTTTTTGGGCCACTATCGACATGACCCCAAACCTCCATTTTTCACATAAGGGGGGACCCTTATGTGAAAAAAGTCGAAGAGAGGAATGATGCCAATTTCGTGACAAAACATCGTTAATATAACCTACTAACATTTCAAAAGTGATTTCATGTCGAAAAAAAATCATTTTGGGTCGAAATAAATTCCGGCAAAAGATTCGCCGTCGGCGGGAATTCGAACAAGCGTGGACGATTGCATTAAAATGTCAACTTTTCAGGTCCCGCAAACTAGGGATGTCTATGCGGAATTCATTCCGCATTTCCGCATCATTTCCATAATCATTTCTCATTCCGCATTGCGAGTGGACTGGTCCCCTCTCAATGCGGAATTCCGCAATGATTGCGGAATTCCGCATTCTCGAATGATGAATTTCACTATTAGAATACAATGGAACTATTCATTCTAATTGAATCATCCACCATTCTAATTGCCTTTTCCACCACCGAGCCCGCTCGAATGAAAGAGGAAGAATGAGAATTGCGGAATTCCGCAACGAATGCGGAATTCCGCATTCGAAATGGGAGGGGTCGACCGCATTGCGGAAAGAATGAAATAGAGGAATGAAAATGGGGGAGTTCCGCATTCCGTTTAGAAACCCCTACCGCAAACTAGGGTTGTGAAAACGGACAAAACCGGACAAACGGACAAGAGAAGTGAAGAATGAAAGAGAATTTGTCCGTCTTTGTCCGTGTCCGGACGGACGCCGCATTGTCCGGGATTGTCCGTAACGAATGCATATGCGTCCGGACACACAAAGAATTGATGGATCTCGAGTTTTCATTGATCAATTTGCATCAATTAATTCAATTTCATCTTTTGATCAAAATTAATCAAAAATAGATGAATCCATTGTCCATCACGGACAGTCCGGACAACGGCCGTCCGTCCGGACAGACAAAGGAGTCCGGAATAGAGTTAATTGAATTTGTCCGGATTTTGTCCGGATTGTCCGTCCGTTTTCACAACTCTACCGCAAACCATTGGAACATCCCGAAAAAAAATATTGAAAAAAGTAAAATACCTTAAATCCGACATATTATCGATTTTTTTTCGAAAACGAAAAGTGCCAGGTCCTTGAAAACTTGGATGCTTACATAACTTTTGATGCTCTTTCGAATGGTATATAACATGAGGGGGGTACAATGAAGATGAAATTTTCCGAGATCAAAGATCAACTTTTGAGGTCAAATTTTTGGTTGAAAAGTGTATCCCACCGCTAGGGAGTCTACCCACCAAGTTTGAACCCCCAGAGATCATTTTGAGCTACTGCGCCACCCCCTCCTCCGCACTTACGCAGACCGCGTTTTAAATAACTCACCTGAGTAGTGCATGAATGTGCAAGTCTATCAATAAGAAGTGGCACCAACTCCTCATTTGCCACCAGTTCGATATCTATCCAGTCCACATATATAGCAATCACATCCAGTACGAGAGATTGCGTTGAAATGTCACTAATCTCTTTCTGAGAAAAGCCACTCTATTATGATAAACATAGGGAATTCAAATATATAAATTCAATGTTATATGAGGCAGTTTGCGAGAGAGTCGGACAAGAGTCGGCACAACTACAAGTGTCAACTCTCTGAGACCTTTCGATTTAGGGGTTCTCGAAGGTGCTGATTACGATGGGAATACTCATCCCCCCTGTTTTATTTGTTCATTGGATAGAGAATGGTCGAATTAGTATTACTCTGGCATTAAAGTTACCTAACCAGGAGAAATAATCGTTTGAATGCGCGTGAAAACCGCACCGCAAAGTAGCGACAAAGCAACGAATGAGTCTATTTTTGAATGAATTAAAGAATTTATTGAATTATGTTTACTGATTTATTGTTATTGTATTATTGAATCAGAAAAGAAAAATATGGAGTCAGTGAACAGCATAAAGTGAAAATAAGCGTAGTCACAGCTTAGCAATTGAGTCTCCCCATATTCCGCGTTGGCTGGCTCAGGACCAGACCAGTCCCTGTGTTCTAGGCTACTTTTTGGGGTTATTATCGATTTTCTGACTTCTTTTAATACGCGAGCAATACTAATTCAATCATTCTCTATCTAATGCAAATAAAAATAGGTTTTTAAAAAAATCAGAAAATCACGGCAGTTCAAAGCACGATTTACAAGTTAAAACTTACATTAATTTGGTGTCAGAAAATGTCGCACACACGCGGTAATATGGAGGGGTTTTTTTATTCCTCCCAGATTGAATTGGCGAGCAGTTGTCAAGCGTTTTGACTGCCAGTCTGAGATTACACTCAGTTGGGCCGGGGCCAGTGTTTGGATCGGGGCTGCTACGCATTGATTACGGTAGTTGATCCATATTGATCGGTAGGCGCTACGCTGCACCAATCAGAAAAAAGGGCGGTGTCTTGCTTTTGCATGGACTCCAAAATGCCGTGAAAACCGTGAAAGCGCTTTTCAAAAGCTCGCGTCAAATGATAATTTGTCCCAGGGCAACTTTAATCGATAATGAAAAATTCAACAAACCCCGATTTTAAAGCGACGTCATCTGGATCCAACAGAGGCTCAACGTGCAAAATAAATATGCCCATCGTTATCAGCACTATTTAAAACCAAAAATACCAATATATCATGGGATTGTCATTTTTTGACTGTGCCAAACCTCGATTTTTATACAAACGGCCTCATATTCAACAGTTTACGTGAATTATAATTGACTGACCAAGATATGATACCACGATCTGACACAATCGATCATGCATACATCTCTCATCGCATCCTTTATCTTCGCATTTCTATCAAACACCTGTGAAAACACCTTGACATTTGATGATGTTGGTAAGATGGGACATCCTGATAACAGAGGTCTTCAGAGAGATTGCATGAAATACAGACCCCCCCCCATTGACAAAATGTTCGAAGTGCTCCAATTCCTTCCATATTATAGTGAGTAGTGAGCCGGCACTGTTATGGAACGGGGCCAGGAATAGCGAGTGGCCGGGCTAAGTAGTGAGCATTGAGCCTAAGTCCTTTATCTTCATTTATAGATAGAATAGAGTCTTCGTCTGTCCTAATTCTACCGAGTTTCTGTCTCCCCCCCCCCCCCCCCCCGTTCTATAGAAACGCGTCTAGGTCCATGTTCAAGAAAAAATAGATTGTGAAGCCGGAAAATCAAAAACGCTTAAAAGTCGGCTCATTTTGAAACTTCAAAAATGCATAGCTTTCTATAAAATTGAGATAGATTATTTTTGGAAAGCGGGAAATATGGTGCATTGTCGAATACAACAATTTTACTTTTGAATACAACAATTCTTATTAGTTATTAGTAAAAAATAGTTAAAAAATTTGAAAAACGATTTTTAGACCCAAACAAATGGCCCCTAAAAATATAGATGGAATTTGAGAACTTTGAACATTTTGCCAAACTGCACCTACGATCTCTCAGAAGACCTCTGATAAATGCAATATCAGCAAAAAAAGAAAAGTAATTTTCCAGTAAATTGTTCCCTCAAGTGAAGTTTTAATTTTTTTATAACAAAAATTAGCATATATAAAATATGGACAACTTACATGCGATGATCTTTGTATATCTCTATCAACCACTTCACTGTCAATAGCAAGAAGTGTTTTGAGATAGAATTGGATCGCCCGAGTGTCTTCCATTCCAGAAGAGAGGAACACCTAAACAATCACACTTACAAAATGTAATTAACACATTTAATACGTTTACCTCTTGTATGAAATTTGGCCATCTCACAGGGAAGTCCACAGCAAATACAAGAGCAAAAATTTGAGCCATTTTATTTACAAGAAAGGACGGAATATCCTGAGGGGGAAATACTCTGATTTTATCATCGCTGTCAGCAAACCTCTTCTCCATTTTTCCGCAGTAGGTGTGATAAAAATTGCTTTATGATATTAGTTGACGATTCATCGGACATGGCATATCGAGTTTTCACATAATCTTCCACTACTTGGAGCATGATAAAACACTCTTCAGCACTACTGCAAAGATTATGAACTTCCACAATGGATATGGGCTCCTAATTGTAAGTAATATAAAAGACATTATAGTCTCGATAGACATAGTGTAGACATAGCGCTCGATAGACATAGTGACCAATGTAGCACGGCCCCCTAGGAGCCGGCATAGGGCTGAGGAAAACGTCCAGAGCCACGCCTCTCCAGCCCCCCCCCCTTTTATCCGCGCGCTCCCCCTCGCCAGCATGGCCGAGGGGGCGGAGTCAACAAACTATAAACTACAAATAGGGACTGTGTAGCGCTCCTGCCCCTATGTGTTTGGGGGAGCTACACATTTGTAATTACACCGGTCTTAGCACTCCGCGCCACTCGTGTAGAGGTGTATATTACTATTCTTCTCAGTGCAAAAAAATTCCATTTGGGCAAAATTTACTCCCACCCCGACAATTCTGACTGGGTGGGAGAAAATACTGTAAGTATTGGGGCCCCTAAGCTCCGCCTCCTCAGCCCATTTCCTACGTGGACTCATGAAAGGGCGTGCAGAGCTGCCAAAAAATGGGCTGTTATTTTTCGGAACTAAACACCGAAAGTATGTAATACTTTTTTCGGGCTATGGATTTAAAGACGGATACAGCTGCGAATCGTGAACTGAGGAAACATTTTCCATACTAAAAGATCAACAAAGGACAAATGAACATGTTTTTCTTAAATTTACTCGGAAAAAAAAGATTACTCGGCCATAAATATAGAGTGTTCGAAAAAAACAAAACGTTGCTTGCCTCAATAGTTTATACAGTGTCCTATCCGAGAAATATCGAGAAACGAGATCTTATCGAGAAGTTCATTATTCTCGTTCAGAGAGAGATAATTGAGTTTTCTCATTCCGGGATCACGGGATCTCATTTGCCAAGCCAAACTTAATTCTGACCCATACAGAATTCGCAGTCGATTTTTGGATATCTTTGTTCCCCCTGATAGCGTGTACCGAAATGTTGAGCAGTTCACAACATTCGTTCAAAGACTGAAAACTGACGTACCGCAAGTCACTTGTGACGATGTTCTCTATACACTTTTTCCATCCACTTTCATCACCTTTTAGAGCTTCGACGTATTCATAAATCTGAAGAAAAGTAGGATTATTTTCCTACTATTGGAACATGGAACATTTCCGGAACATTTTTTTAAAAAATTTCAATAGCACTTTCCCCCCGCCTCTCATTTTCAAATAGCCTAATAAGAACAATCGGTGATTTGTAAATAATGAATCCTTTGTTCGCCATAACACGAACGGATCCGACAACACAAAATGGTGAATTCGAATAGGATGCGCAGGAGAATTACGCAGCAAAAAAGTTATGCAGCGCAAGCGCTAACTGTCACAATTTTTAGGTGCTAAACACAGTAGCGCGCGCTTTTTCGATTATAAATCTGTGTTATGCTTTCGAATATGTGCTCCAACCAACTATTAAATTCGATAATTATGAGATCTATGGTCTGTAAATACTCTTTTTAGTTAAATAAGCGTATTCGCATACTATAGTTCGCCTTTAGTTTTTCCTACGTTTAGTGCGTTCTCGCGCGAGACAGCGTTACACTTCGAGAGAGTTCTTCTCTGATGTCTTTTTTTTTCTCTGCGCTCTCTCGTTCTCTCGTATTCTCCTCGGATCTTTCCGTGATAATGAAATCCTTTGTTCGCCATAATGACGCCATAATGATTCCATTAAATATCGTTTTATAATAAGGGAAAGATTTGTCGCCAGTTATTGGGAAATGAGAGGGAGGAAGATGGAATCGCTTTAGGGTTACACAAATAAACTACTCAGGGAAACCGCGAACAAAGGAGATTTTAGCTGGAAACGAGAAACGTTTCCCTCATTTTCCTATGATCTTTCTCTTGTTTCCTTTCTTTGCGAGGGAAATCTCAAGTAGTTTCAATTAGCTCGGCCCCATTTTGATGGACCCAACAAGTAAGGGTTGATCAGCAGACTTCACATGTGGGCGCCAGCCCAAAAGGGCCAAGTTGGAGCGATCCACTTATTCTCTAAGTTCCGCATTTACCGAAGTCAATCTCGGTCCAAACATTTTGAAGTGTCCCCCCCCCTTTCTTGTTCTTACAGATAACACGTTGTGAAATACCTGAGATTGCTTCGTCGGATCATTTAGAGCTGAAGTGAGGAAACGACCATCAACTGTTGTGGCTTTGCCATCCATCATATCGGCAAAAATTATTAAACTCCTCCCGCACACGCTGTTGATTGCGAGAGCACCTGTAACCTCTCCAAATTTTTATGTACGAAGTGAATTCTAGTGAACGTCCACAACGCTAGGGTATACAAAAAATTTGAAGTCTCAGTACGGAATTCTCACTCACCAGTCAGATAAACCGAGAGAAACTGCGAAATGAGATATCAAAAAAAATTTTGCACACCCCAGCCACAAAGAATTAATTTCGAGATAGACAAACATGTTTAAACAAACATAAAATATCTATAATTTAATTAAATAATCATTGGAAAAAAGAACATTTTCCGGGAAAAAGGGGAAATAATCATTTTTCCGGGGGAAAAATGATTTTCCCATGTCTGCAGACTGGTGTATCGCATGAAACCGGGCCTGCGTTTCTGGGTGTGCGGTGTGCGTCAGTGTGAAATACGCGTTGTGTGTTCGTCAGTGTGAAATACGAAAATGTGAAATCCCAATTTATTGCCAATTTTAAAAACTTGAAATATTTCTTAAATGTTTAAAAGGTTCCATCTCTGTGTCCACTGTTTAAACCACGCCTCCCCAGCTCCCCCCCCCCCCAGTTTTATCCGCGCCCCCCCCCCCCTCGCCAGCATGGCCGAGGGGGCGGAGTCAACAAACTATAAACTACAAATAGGGACTGTGTAGCGCTCCTGCCCCTATTGTTGTTATACCGGTTGTTATAGTTGTTATACGGTTGTTATAGTTGTATAGTTGTTATACCGGTACCCTTAGCACTCCGCGCCACTCGTGTACCGGTGTATATTACTATTCTTCTCAGTGCAAAAAAATTACATTTTGGGCAAAATTTACTCCCACCCCGACAATTCTGACTGGGTGGGAGAAAATACTGTAAGGGGCCCCTAAGCTCCGCCCGCTGTGCCCATTTCCTACGCGGACTAATGAAAGGGCGTGTTAAACCCCTTAATCTTGCGGCGCTTCTAGAGAACGCGGGGCTAGTCAGAACCTCGATAGAGGATAGACGAAGACTCTATTCTTTCTATAATGGATGATGCTTAGGCTGCTTAGGCTCAGTGCTTAGTGCTGAGTCTACCCCTGACCCCGCGTTCTATATAAGTGCCCTTATTCTTTTCAGTTTGCGATAATTTCGTTTGTTTAGATGGCGAAGTCACTTCGTTCCAAGTTTAAGAGAAAGATGAGAACTATCAAAAGGGAGAAGAATGCAGGAAAGATGGACAAGATGTTAGCTACTGTTGTAGCAAAAATGACTGAACACGAAGGAGGCCAAGATGCGGTTATGAGAGAAGAGGTCTCGAACACTGTTGGCAAGGTACGATAATGTCCTTTACTCATCGCTTAGGCATTCCGGCACGTTTAGATGTCCAGACGATCAATTTCCTCCGCAATTTCTGGGATAGCGTATGCATATGATTAATGTTTCTAGCATCTTAAGGAATTAATTAGGTTTCTTGTCTTAGAATCAATCAAAGCCCGGAAAAGTTTAAAAAAAAGTGATGCCCTTGAAACTTTGTCTTTCGGGGTTCTTGAGTATGCTAATGAAGATGACTAAACTCATTTTGCTTTTCGAAGTCGCGTTTTTTCTCCAGATGATGTCACGTCGAGTTAGGAATTAGGTTTTTCGTTATTTCCGCTTCTCACAAATTTACTAATGTGACGTGAGCATGGTTGCCTGGACAGATTTTGATTCTCATCACGCCTTGAATGTTAATGTTTGTCACTTTTTTTACTCTACTTGCCCGCCCATAAATTCTCCCCCCCCCCCCTCCCCTAAGCCTAGAAGAGTTGTCATTCCACGGGGGACAGTGCACGCATAGCTGTCCACGCCGGCGGCGATTTCATGTATCGTCGCCTGTGCGGTCCCGCGTATCCCTCCTATACATGGTCAAAAAAGGGTCGCCGCCGTCGCTATACAGCTATGAGTGCACCCCACTCTTTTCCACAGAGGGAAAGGGCCGGACTGATTAGAGGTACGAGGAACTTATCCTTTTATATGATTGCTCGGAACTCAATTACACGAGGCAAAAATGATTGGCCCATAGAACCGGGATACTTATTTGCAATGACATTGATTATCATATCATCTGCTCAGTTTTGGCGTTACGGTGTTTAACGCATAATACTTTTATTCGTTTTATTTATAGTTTTATTCGGTACCTCACTATTGTTTATTTTTTTTATTAAAAAGTGATGCTAGTGTATCTAGGAAACGATTTAGAACTAGGGTTGGCTAAACGGTAACGGGGGTAACGGACCGCTACGAGGGAGGGAGAGGTAGCGGACCGCTATCCCCCGCTTCCCCCCGCTACGTCTCGGGAAGGGAAGAGGGGGCAAAGCTCCGCCCCCTTTCTCTCGCCTCCGCCGCTCTTCCCAACCCGTCAAGGCTAGTGCGCGCTCTTTAAAGAAGACAGTGGGGAAAAGCTCTCTTCCCCGAATCGTAGCAGGGGAAGCGGTCCGCTACCCTCTCCCTCTCTCGTAGCGGCCCGTTACCCCCGAAATGCCAACCCCATTTAGAACCCCTCAATCAAATTTGTGAATTGACAGATAGGAATAATATAAATCAACGCTTTCTTCTGATGAATGATTTTTTCTTATTTTCCTTCTACCGGTAAATATTGGGATGAGTTGCAAAAATGTCATCTGTGAATGCTCCCTCTCTGTTTTCTCGTGGAGGGTCTCTTAAAGGGGGAGGGGCACGAATATTTTCGCACATAAGCTGAGCATGTGGAGTAATAGGGATGCTATACCCGATCAGAGATCACTTTATCCGAAGTGCTAGAAATTCCTCTGAACCTCACTACGTAATTTTGAAGTTTCATTGATTGTGCAGGCACGATTTGGGGTACTGTATTCTCGTATTGATTTCATTGGATTGGCAGTCGAAAATAGCAACAATAGGGGAGTTTGCACACGGCGGGAGTCGAACCAGCGGGTGCCGGATTGCGAGGCAAAAGCACAACCACCAGGCTACGTGCCTTCATATTCGTTGAGTCTAGACGGCCTAGTTAAGGGAGAGGACAGATTCAACCCGAGTGCAGATTACTGTAGGTACAGTTGGGGTGCAGGCACGACGTGGTGGGACCCACCAATTTCGATTCGTGCCCCTCCCCCTTTAATGAAAGAAGTTTGAAACTTGGAATGGCATGGAAAAGTATGGGCTATCATAGAAATAAAACATTCCGGGCACGACTATTTCGCTAAGGGGTCGTAGTGTCAGAGTTATTGTGCGCGGCAACGTGTGAAAATGCGAATTTAATCAAGCCCCCTTTTGAAATCACTTCTCCTCATGTTATCATAATCGGTTATTGCTTTAGCACGCTGTGACACGCTCCACAGGATCGACCGGTCGACAGGAACGAAATACCGGAAAAAAGTTTAGGAGATCACACTTGCGTGTATGCGCACTTTTTGCGGTAGTTCAAAACATACAGTAGTCTATTATCAATGTACGGCTTGTTAAGTTATTTCTTTCGAGTTAAGTCATCAAATCTGATAACAAAGTGCGTTTTTGAATGGTTTTTACAATACCACGAGTTACCGATTTGAAAATTCAAAATTTAAAAATTTGTAATTTGGTTCGGTCTTGCACGGATTTGCCTTCAATATGCCTAAGTACTGTAGAAAAGGCGGAAACTACAGTATCTCGCAATTGTGCGCGCACACTGCGAAAGAGGCAGGGGAGGGAAGAGGCACAGCATGACACCGGTCGCTATGTCACACCGTGCTTTAGAAATAAGAAAAAAATAAATATTCTCGATGAAAAACGATGCGAGAGTGGCGAAAAAAAGTACGCGATAGTTTGGAACGGAACGTGGCGTGCGACAATTTTTTTGTACATTTATGATATCTGCACTGGTCTGAGTTCCTCAAGTAGTTCCTTTTTTCTCAACTATATCGTACAACTAACGCAATATTTTAGATGGAGTCTGAAGGAAAAAGTTCGTTGAATCTGAAGACAATGAAGAAGGCCGATGGAAATTATCCATCGTGGATGAGCGCTAAAAAGAAACGAGAGGTATTTCCAAACATTCCAAACCTGATTATGTCTTGTGATGATGAAATGGGTGGGATTTTTTTATGGTATGGAACTCATACCATGGAAAATTTTCACATAAAATGGCTCATACCACGACAATTGTTGACCCAAAATGACTCATGCCATTAGAATTTTTGACTTTTGACCCAAAATTGCAAAAAAAAACATTGGAATTTTTGTTTTTTTCACTCAAAAATGGCTCATACCATGGGAATTTTTGGGGGCTGAAGTTACCCTTTTCAACTGTGCTTGTGATGACAAGTCAATAAAAAAAACGTATTCATAAGATTAATCATGACGCACATTCCTTTCACAGCTTGCCTTTTTTCCGACTTGAACGTCTTTACTACAAAGAAAAATGTGTCACTATCGATATTTTGTACGATGATACCTTTGGGGGTTATGAGAAAGCCCATCCTTGTCGTTTTGAAAATTTATGCATGATATTCGTTTGTTTCTATTCATAGCTGAACGCCGATTTCCTTGACAAACTTTGAGTTGGCGGCGACCCGTTCAAGTAGAATATTTTCGACAGTTCAAGCGGCAACCAGTTGATTTTTATAAGAAAGTCGGAAATAGGTCTGAAATGGGGGTGACACGTGCTTTCGAAGCCTCCCCGTTTTATCACCGGTGTGCATTTCGAGACTCTCCAAAAAAGTTCGATTAGACCACACGCTTAGAATCAATTATTTTGGAGATATTCTCGGTGATGCGAATTTCACCGACTCAAAATTTTGGAAATTTTGGTCGATACCACTAGGGTATATTGGATACAATTGCTGCGCATATTTTGGACGTGACCCCCTCTGCGCGGATACAACTCATAAATGTGGCCTGATAGCTTAGTGGGTTGTGCCTCAGCGAACACTTGAACGCTGCAGGTTCGATTCCAATAGGAATGATCTCAACGCACCCGATGTTGACCATAAATTGAGGGTATACTATGATAAATCAACTGCGCTAATTTCGAAACGTTTTTTTCAAAAACTGCTAAACTGCATGTGATTTTCTGGTAAACGCTCTCGCGAGACGTAAGTGGATCTATTGCTTCCCTTTCAAATAGCAGCTGTGGACGAGGCCATTTTTAGGTATAATAAAAAATCTATAATTATGCAAGTTTTTGTAAAATGGCTGGCTGGGCTTACTCATGTCTCCCCCCCTCCTGAGAGCATCATAACAAAAAAGCTAATAGGATTGGTGACTGGATTTTTTTTGTAGCCTTCTTACTTTCTTAAATGCTGAAAACCCGTGTGATGGCCAAGCTGAACGAGTCTCTCAGCCCGGTCGCTGATAACTCCCCCCCCCCCATCCTTCCCGGGAATGTGCATCGGAAAGGTCATGGGGTGCACCACGTAAAAAATTTCGAAGCTACTTCTTCTTTTGCTCTTCAGTTGCTCAAACAGGTTTAGATAGACAGTAGTTAAAAATCTAAGTAACATAATAGCTTATATCAAAACATGTCGCCGGCTTCGATAAATGAGAGATTTTTTTCATGACAAATCGCAGAATTCCTAATATATCTTATCTTTATTATCTCGATATGTTTGCAGCTTGCGAAGAAAGTACGTGTGGAGAAATCGAAAAAGAAACAGCTTGCGGCAAAGAAGAAGAGACACTGATGATGTTGCGACATGATATTTGTTGTTTGCCTGTATTTGTTAAGTTGTCTGTTTTCTGTGTTGTGTTGTTTATGATTAAATTCGGTATTCTCAGAGATCTAGAAGTGTTCAGCCACGCTGTGACACCCTCCAATGGAAATTCCGGTCGACCGGAATCGCCGACCGGCAAACAGTTTAGGAGATCGCACTCGCGTGTATGCGCACTTTTTTCGCGGTAATTTGAAGCGTACAGTAATCTAGTATCAATCTATTGTTTGTTGAATTATTATATTGTGTTAGGTCGTCAAATCTGATACTAAAGTGCGTTTTTGAATGGTTTTTACAAAACCACGAGGTACACGTTCAAAAATTGAAAATTCAAACATTTGTAACTTATTGGGTCTTGCACGGATTCACCTTTAATATGCCTAACTACTGTAAAGAATGGCTACAAAACTACAGTATCTCGCAATTGTGCACTCACACTGCGAAAGAGGCAGGGGAGGGGAATAGGCACAGCATGACACCGGACGCTATGTCACACCGTGTTCAGCTCAGCAGTTTCAGCTAACAAACTTTCAGCTTGTAAGATTTCGTGATGCAAGGCGCGAATTGAGAAATTACACCGCGAATGTGGTTGCGAAATAGCCGAAATCTCCCTATATACCACAAAGAGAAATCATTACTCCTTAATAAAGGAGAGATGTTAAAACGCGTTCTCTGTAATAACGAGGTGGGGTGGCACAGTTTTCTTAAAATGGTCTCCAGAGGCTCAAACTTCACCATCATAACCCCTAGGGACGGTATTTACGATTTTTGAACTTTGATCCCAATTTTCTTGATCTTTGATCTTTCAAAAAACAAATTTCAGATATCACTATCGTGCGATAGCTCATTCGAAAGAGCATAAAAGTTATGTTAAAAACCAGAAGGATTTGAAATTTCATCCATTTTGACCCAAGTTATGACTCAAAATATGACGATTTTCGTCCATTTCGACGAAAATCGATTTGGCTACCCATGAAGCCATGATTTGCGGGACTCTATTTTTTGACATTTTTTTGTATTTTTTATATTAAAAAAAACTTGGTAAACTTTCCGGGTCACATTTCGTGCGCCAATTTATCGAAAATGTGAGTCAAGCGTGGTCAACCACGTCTTTTCTTCTCAAGCGGAGCCATTCCGATAGGAGGAGGAACGTCTACCAGCACTTCTTTAAAGAAGGAGAGGCACGAATCGCGCCGATATGCAAAGTGAGGCGGAGCGCTCTCTTCATTTTGCATGCTCTCTAGCTCGTTGCCTGCGCTTCAGGGTGACTTGGCAATCAGCCAATCCTCCTATACCTATACGCAGGTTACTGTAGGAGGTGATGATGCTACGGTAGGGGGGGGTGGAGGTCTTGTAATTGTAAAAGAAGGTGATACTGTTGAAAGGGATCGGGGAACATCAGGGGAGGTAGATGTGATTACTGTAGGGAAGGGAGATTGGGTTATTGTAGTGGACGGTTCACTAGAAAGAAGGAGATTTGGATATTTGCTGTGAGTTAAACAAGACCCAAACTGTCCTAGCGAGCGGGTCGGCGCGCGCCCGCAGGGTGCAAGCCGACCCGCGAGCTACACTGCAGCCGAAGGCTGCATGCCACCCGCAGGGTCTAGCTTACTCCCCCTATAACTAGACGCGTTTTGATATTTCTGTCAGACGAATCTGGGGGATTTGATTCAATTATCGAGGGAGAGAGGAGAGTAATAAAGAAATTTTATTAGTGAGAGTCGACGTGATTCAATTACGCTGCATTGATTGAAATGTAAAGGGGGTTCATTGTGAGCGAGAGGGGAGAGGGAGAGTGGTCTACTCTCTTCATTCGAGGGTGCGCGCGGCGAGGTGGAGTGGTCGGGTGTGTGGCGGGGGTACTGTAGGGGTTATTGATGGGGTTATTGTAGAAGGAATGGGGTTACTGTAGGGGGTGGAGATGGGGTTACTCTAGGGGAGGGAGATCGGTTTGTGGTGGGGTGGTGATGGGATTGCTGTAGAAGAAGATGGGGAAGGGCAGGTGCATTGGGACCTATTGGAAGGAGACGGTTCACTAGAGAGAAGGAGATGTGAATATTTGCAGTGGGATAAACAACACCCAAACTGTCCTAGCGAGCGGGTCGGCGCGCGCCCGCAGGGCGCAAGCCGACCCGCGAGCTCCACTGCAGCCGAAGGCTGCATGCCACCCGCAGGGTCTAGCGCCCGAAGGGCGCTAGTCCTCCTATAACTAGACGCATCCTGGTATTTTCGCGATAGACGAATCTGGGGCGTTGATTGGATTAGGCGAGAGTGAAGGGGGAGGGAGGAGAGTAATAAAGAAATTTTACTAGTGAGAGTCGAGGAGGGGAGATGATTCAATTAGGATGAATTGATTGAAAATGTAAAGAGGGTTCATTGTGAGCGAGAGTCGACCGGAATCGCCGACCGGCAAACAGTTTAGGAGATCGCACTCGCGTGTATGCGCACTTTTTTCGCGGTAATTTGAAGCGTACAGTAATCTAGTATCAATCTATTGTTTGTTGAATTATTATATTGTGTTAGGTCGTCAAATCTGATACTAAAGTGCGTTTTTGAATGGTTTTTACAAAACCACGAGGTGCACGTTCAAAAATTGAAAATTCAAACATTTGTAACTTATTGGGTCTTGCACGGATTCACCTTTAATATGCCTAACTACTGTAAAGAATGGCTACAAAACTACAGTATCTCGCAATTGTGCACTCACACTGCGAAAGAGGCAGGGGAGGGGAATAGGCACAGCATGACACAGGACGCTATGTCACACCGTGTTCAGCTCAGCAGTTTCAGCTAACAAACTTTCAGCTTGTAAGATTTCGTGATGCAAGGCGCGAATTGAGAAATTACACCGCGAATGTGGTTGCGAAATAGCCGAAATCTCCCTATATACCACAAAGAGAAATCATTACTCCTTAATAAAGGAGAGATGTTAAAACGCGTTCTCTGTAATAACGAGGTGGGGTGGCACAGTTTTCTTAAAATGGTCTCCAGAGGCTCAAACTTCACCATCATAACCCCTAGGGACGGTATTTACGATTTTTGAACTTTGATCCCAATTTTCTTGATCTTTGATCTTTCAAAAAACAAATTTCAGATATCACTATCGTGCGATAGCTCATTCGAAAGAGCATAAAAGTTATGTTAAAAACCAGAAGGATTTGAAATTTCATCCATTTTGACCCAAGTTATGACTCAAAATATGACGATTTTCGTCCATTTCGACGAAAATCGATTTGGCTACCCATGAAGCCATGATTTGCGGGACTCTATTTTTTGACATTTTTTTGTATTTTTTATATTAAAAAAACTTGGTAAACTTTCCGGGTCACATTTCGTGCGCCAATTTATCGAAAATGTGAGTCAAGCGTGGTCAACCACGTCTTTTCTTCTCAAGCGGAGCCATTCCGATAGGAGGAGGAACGTCTACCAGCACTTCTTTAAAGAAGGAGAGGCACGAATCGCGCCGATATGCAAAGTGAGGCGGAGCGCTCTCTTCATTTTGCATGCTCTCTAGCTCGTTGCCTGCGCTTCAGGGTGACTTGGCAATCAGCCAATCCTCCTATACCTATACGCAGGTTACTGTAGGAGGTGATGATGCTACGGTAGGGGGGGGTGGAGGTCTTGTAATTGTAAAAGAAGGTGATACTGTTGAAAGGGATCGGGGAACATCAGGGGAGGTAGATGTGATTACTGTAGGGAAGGGAGATTGGGTTATTGTAGTGGACGGTCCCATTTTCACACATAAGGATCGGTAGATACAGTCTCCCATTTTCACACATAATGATCGGTAGATACAGTCTCCCATTTTCACACATAAGGATCGGTAGATACAGTCTCCCATTTTCACACATAAGGATCGGTAGATACAGTCTCCCATTTTCACACATAAGGATCGGTAGATACAGTCTCCCATTTTCACACATAAGGATCGGTAGATACAGTCTCCCATTTTCACACACAAGGATCGGTAGATACAGTATCCAATTTTCACGTACATTAGCCCTCGCGGACATGTGCGAGAAAAAACACAGTTTCCATCTGCAATGGAAACAGTAGCCCATTAAGCGACATGGATCCATCGGTACAGAAACCCCCGGCAAAGGCCCAGCTTTCCACTGAAGCAGAAACCGATAACTCAAACACAGACCCATCGATACCCCAGTACTCCCTTCCCAATGAACGATATACCCAGTAATACACACTCAGATCCGTAAACTACGCGGATGATTACGATAAAAATACGCGAAACAAGGTCCACTCGACAAGAAAAAACTCGCGAGGATGAGGGGGAGGTCTCTCGGGGATGGGGAGGGGGCTGGGAGGACTGCAGCCTCCGACTATGGGGTCTCCGACAAAGGGGAGGGAAGAGGGAACGACGATGAAGGAAGCGACGGTCGACCTCATCGAGAAAAGGAGATCTGAAGGCATGGAATCAATAATTTAGTTTTAGTAATAGAGGAGGGAATATTACTTCACATCATGTCACGGCCCCCGGGAAGCCGACATAGGGCTGAGAAAAAACGTCCTGAGCTGCGAAAGTTGAGCTGCGCTTTGTTTCTGCGTTTAGCGGGAAAATGTTTTACTTTTTACCGGTTACAGATATGGAAAAATGCAGTTGCAATTGTGGCCCGATCCTCATCTTGTTAATCAGGGTTGGAAGATTGTCAACTTTTTGAATTCGCGCAACTGTCCCTGCGGATCACGCAAAATTTTTCGGATGTTTTCACTGTGTGCTATGTCGGCTCCTAGGGCGCCGTGTCATGTTGAGTTCAAACACTTCCAAAGCAGACTGCAATATATTTTTAAAAATCGAAAATACAGCAATTTCTTTTGTAGCCACTATCCCACTCCCTACAGTCAAGCGGACGTAGAACGGCGCTAACCATGTTTAAAGCCTTTTAGCGTGAAACACACAACGTTGCACAAGACTATTGTCCAGCAATGTTGATGAAAACTTTAATTTGTGAGTATGTACTCAGTTTCATAAAAAAATTCTAGCGTTTTTTTATGAAAATTCCGAACCATAGAAACTGAACTAACAACTAAACACTGAATACCCCGCATGTTCGTACCACAAATATTTCGATACATTGTGGCGTGTTGTAGTAGTTCGTAATTGCCCGATATTAAGGTGACGAATATATTTTTATAAAAATCCTATGCTAATTGTAACATATGAAGCGGGAAATATTTTAAGAATTTTTTATCTTGTTTTCTGTTCCCAGCCCTGATTCCTACACTCGTACAGTAAACCTGTGGTAAAACCATCAAGTTCCTCCACTCATATCTACTAGGGTTGCAACTTCGAGATCGGGAATTTCGCTTGACCCCTACACATCCCTATCAAGCACCTACTCATCGCACGCGGTCACCCCCGTCGCTCATATATACATCCGCAAAGATAGATATGTCGCAATATAGAATAGGTGACGGTCCACCAATTCCTATTCGGGCATGAGCAATTGAAAACGTGTCACCTTTCCTAGCCCACCAATGTAACGGATTATGATAGCATGATGAGAAGTGATTCCAAAAAGTGACCGATTAAATTTGCATTTTCAAACGCGTAAAAAGTGCACAATCGATTGGGGCGGAACATTATATTCCATGGTGTGTGACAATTTCACTTGCATTTATGATACGTAGTCCCGCAAAAGGAAGTGAAAGAGGGGACGAATGAAAGTGGGTGCGGAAATCCCTAAAGAGGACCCAATTGACAACCCCAATATTTAATAATGAATTTGAAAGGAAACTGACCAACGAGGGAGCTCCACGTCTTAGAGAAGAAGGCGCACGATCCGAGCATTAACACAATGTAGATGATGTAGTGAAGAGTCTGCGAGCACTTGTCCAAGAGTCTCTGGAGGAGACATATAGTAGCAGATTCCTCCAGTGGGGAAGCTGTGGTAGGCTCCCGAAGCATCAGACCAAGTACCGAGAAGGTTCACGAGGATGTTACCACCGAACTTCGAGGCAAGCATCTGCAATAGATAAATTATTAGATTGAATGAGTGATCGGCCAAATAAAGTGAGTGAAGTAAATACAAACCTGGGATGTGACGTAGAGGTTAGAGACGAGGGCAGGCTGGAGAATGATGGAAATGTTGGAGGTGTAGAAGAGCTTGATGGGGTAAGACGAGTACTGGCTACGGTAGCGAGCAGACTTGATGGGGAGATCGACACGGAAGCCCTGTAGATGACACATTTATTCAATTAACTCTTGGAGAAAAATAATAATTAATATAAAATATATTTTAATACCTCACGTGGTAGGAGACGAAAAGGAGGAGGGTGGTCATCAGATTCATGAGGTTGGGAAGGTTCTGTCTGTAGAAGGCCTCACGGAGAGCACGGACCTGTAATACGCAGTGTAAGTTAGTATAAACTTAGACGGAAAGTGTGACCGTTGTGATGACGTCATCTCTGAGAGAAAGGAAGAAAGTGTCGAACCTTGACTGGTGGCGAGAAGGTGGAAGAGGGCAATGACTGCTCCCTCAAATACGGTTCCACGGCCAGTGTTCATTGTAGCAGGCGAGAAGGCCTTCCACACGATAGTCTCGCAGATGTTCGTTGCGACGAAGAGGAAGATTCCAGAACCCAGACCGTAACCCTTCTGAAATCAATTATCGATGAGCGAGGTTAACTAATGACGTGATTAATCAGTTGACAAACGGTCAGATGCATACCTGGAGGAGTTCGTCGAGGAGGAGCACGATAAGACCGTCGAAGACGAGTTGGACAACGATTAGAAGGCAGATTCCGGCTCCGATGTCAGAGAGCTCTCCGTAGAGTCCAGAGGCAACGTACACGATGGCCTGTCCGACGGTGATCACCATTCCGAAGACTGAAAAGCACATTAGTTAATTTAAAGTCGAGAAGAACAAAATAGATATCAAAATAATCACTTACGCTTCTGGGCTACGTTAAAGAGGGCGCGGTTCTTGGGGGAGCCTCCGACCTCCCTTGGCTCCAGCGAGAAGCTGCATGATAAGACCAGAGGTGACGATCGGCGAGATACCGAGCTCCATCAAGGTACCCTGTTGAAGGTCATGATCACTCGAAGCCAGTAGAACTGATCGGCCGAGTCAGTCGACATGATTCCTGCAATTAACATTTTACATTTATATTGTCAATGGTTTACTTCCAATAAAATAAGCAGTTTTGTGGGCAAACTGACCGAAGAGGGGAATCTGACAACAGATGAGGAAGATGAAGAGGGTGATGGCAGTCCAGAGCATCTTCTCACGGAACTGAATCATCCTCTCGGGCTTCGCGACCTCCAGCACGAAACAGCCTGGAATAGATCCATTAATGACGTCATGATCGAAATCAGCCAGACCTTGGGTTAACCTACTGTCTACTCTAGTCATTCGCTCTTATACTCTGCCATCGACCAGTCCCATTCGTCCTTTTGCAAGTCCTTCCCTGCGATGTATAGAAATTAGCATTTCGTTACTTCTATTTCACTCAAACTTCGCAGCCGCAAAGTGGGTTACACTTTGCCATTCCTATCCCACCGTAACAGTTACTATGAGAAATACCCCTCTCCCCAAGACGAATTGAATCGCGCGCGATAGATTAAACAGTAAACGCGGCTTTAGCAATCTCGGACGTGTCGGGACCATCCACCGCGACCAGCGAAGAGGGTGATTTGGTCACAGGTCTCCCACATGGTGGGCACCCGTTGTTTGGCTTGTGGCCTCACTCCTACCGACAAGACGGTCCCTGCACCTGCGACAGTGCGTGACTGTCCGCTCCTCGCAACGCGAGGGGTTGATCGCTATCGCCCTATGCGCCTTAGCTAATATTGGATGGGCGCGCCGCAAAAGAATGCGTTTGAAATGGAGAATTGATTCAAATTACGATGGAAAAAAAGACGAAAACACAGTAAAAAAGCCCATCCAACCCGTTAGCGGTTACTTATAAAATGGCGCAAACCTCGGAAGAATTCAAGCAAAACACTTATCTTGTTAAGACGGCGGGCGGTGAACGGCCTGGGTGGAGTGGAGCGAGCGAGGGGCGATTCAGACTACGCCATCTACAAGGATCATCGTTGGTAACGCATTCAATAAGAAAACAACGAGAACGAGCAAAAGGAAGATGATTACAATTTGAATTATGTTTTGTTTCGAGATGATAATAGGGAAATAGGGCGGCTAAAAGGACAGCAAGAATAAAACAGTGAACGATGGGCAGAAAACAACACAGAAATTTGCTCAAGCATTGGCGAAATCACTTTTTTGAAAACTTTTTGGAAATGTTAAAACTTTTGCTGACAAAAAATCAGAAAGAAGCAGCAAGAATTAAGTGCGCGGGACAAGTATACGTGGAATTAGACTGCTCGAACGATTAGGAAGCTTCCGGAAGGCTGGGTGCAGTTCGAGGGAGGGGTAGATCAATGTGAAGGGAGAGGAAGGGAAGGGAGTCGAACTGACAATGAGAGACGTGACACAAGATTGACACATGATGCGCTCAAACTCTAATAAACATACAGTACCTCGCGATCGATCGTGATCCAACCCCCTTCCCTTCTGCTTCTAGCGCATGATCTACCTATCGCGCGGACTGCAACCTTTCTCCCAGGGCATACCTCAGCCACTCCACGCGTTTCCCGCACGCATCTAGTCGGTCTAGCCGAGTTCCTATTTGTCATCATTTTCGAAAACCTATTTAAATATTTTTAACGACCGAGTTGTTATTGCGCTTTAAAAATTGCCTTTGGCTTTTGTAAGCAGTTGCATCAATTCTTGCGCTTCAGTTTCATCACTCTAGCTGTTGAATTATACCTTGCTTTACTCGTTGTGGTCCTGTGCGGGTCTGGTGCATGTGCTTATTAATTTTAATCTTCACATTTTGTTCATTCTCGTTCTTTTCTTATTGAACGCGTTACCAATAGTGATCCTTGTAGGTGACATCGTCTGACTCGCCCCCCTCGCTCGCTCCTCCACTCAGGCCGCCCGTCGCCCGCCGACTCAACAAGATAAGTGTTTTGCTTGTCTTCTTTCGGGGGTTTGCGCCATTCTGTAAGTAACTGCTAACGGATTGGATGGGCTTTTCACTCCATATTTTCGTCCTTTTCCATCGTAATTAGAATCAATTCTTCATTTCAAACGCATTCTTTTGCGGCGCGCTCATCCAATATTAGCTAAGGCGCATAGGGCGATAGCGATCAACCCCTCGCGTTGCGAGGAGCGGACAGTCACGCACTGTCGCAGGTGCAGGGACCGTCTTGTCGGTAGGAGTGAGGCCACAAGCCAAACAACGGGTGCCCACCATGTGGGAGACCTGTGACCAAATCACCCTCTTCGCTGGTCGCGGTGGATGGTCCCGACACGTCCGAGATTGCTAAAGCCGCGTTTACTGTTTAATCTATCGCGCGCGATTCAATTCGTCTTGGGGAGAGGGGTATTTCTCATAGTAACTGTTACGGTGGGATAGGAATGGCAAAGTGTAACCCACTTTGCGGCTGCGAAGTTTGAGTGAAATAGAAGTGACGAAATGCTAATTTCTATACATCGCAGGGAAGGACTTGCAAAAGGACGAATGGGACTGGTCGATGGCAGAGTATAAGAGCGAATGACTAGAGTAGACAGTAGGTTAACCCAAGGTCTGGCTGATTTCGATCATGACGTCATTAATGGATCTATTCCAGGCTGTTTCGTGCTGGAGGTCGCGAAGCCCGAGAGGATGATTCAGTTCCGTGAGAAGATGCTCTGGACTGCCATCACCCTCTTCATCTTCCTCATCTGTTGTCAGATTCCCCTCTTCGGTCAGTTTGCCCACAAAACTGCTTATTTTATTGGAAGTAAACCATTGACAATATAAATGTAAAATGTTAATTGCAGGAATCATGTCGACTGACTCGGCCGATCAGTTCTACTGGCTTCGAGTGATCATGACCTTCAACAGGGTACCTTGATGGAGCTCGGTATCTCGCCGATCGTCACCTCTGGTCTTATCATGCAGCTTCTCGCTGGAGCCAAGGGAGGTCGGAGGCTCCCCCAAGAACCGCGCCCTCTTTAAAGGAGGCGTATCATGAACTTTTGAAATTCAAATGTTGCGACTCTTACAACGATATGCCGAGCCTTGCAATATTTTGGAAAATTGCCAAGGTTCTTTTGGCAAATCGCCAAGGAGTAGATCAGTTTTTGTCGATGGGAAGAACCTGCGGGAACAAAGAAAAATCCCTTTCTAGTCAATCAATAATGGGCGAGACAACGATGACCTTTCGATCTATCCTTCTTGATCTACCGTCCCTTCCTCCCCATTGGCGCTGCGTAAAATTTTTGAATTTTCGCGGGGTTTTCCCTGTTCTTTCCTGATACTTTGGACGGGGATATCTCGTCCCAGAGTGGACGTACAACTTTCAAACTTCGGCTTTCTAATATTGTTCTGGATTCCAATCGGATCATAATCTCAAGAGCATGAACTGGTTTTTCATGATACGCCTCCTTTAACGTAGCCCAGAAGCGTAAGTGATTATTTTGATATCTATTTTGTTCTTCTCGACTTTAAATTAACTAATGTGCTTTTCAGTCTTCGGAATGGTGATCACCGTCGGACAGGCCATCGTGTACGTTGTCTCTGGACTCTACGGAGAGCTCTCTGACATCGGAGCCGGAATCTGCCTTCTAATCGTTGTCCAACTCGTCTTCGACGGTCTTATCGTGCTCCTCCTCGACGAACTCCTCCAGGTATGCATCTGACCGTTTGTCAACTGATTAATCACGTCATTAGTTAACCTCGCTCATCGATAATTGATTTCAGAAGGGTTACGGTCTGGGTTCTGGAATCTTCCTCTTCGTCGCAACGAACATCTGCGAGACTATCGTGTGGAAGGCCTTCTCGCCTGCTACAATGAACACTGGCCGTGGAACCGTATTTGAGGGAGCAGTCATTGCCCTCTTCCACCTTCTCGCCACCAGTCAAGGTTCGACACTTTCTTCCTTTCTCTCAGAGATGACGTCATCACAACGGTCACACTTTCCGTCTAAGTTTATACTAACTTACACTGCGTATTACAGGTCCGTGCTCTCCGTGAGGCCTTCTACAGACAGAACCTTCCCAACCTCATGAATCTGATGACCACCCTCCTCCTTTTCGTCTCCTACCACGTGAGGTACGTCACCTCTACGTCACATCCCAGGTTTGTATTTACTTCACTCACTTTATTTGGCCGATCACTCATTCAATCTAATAATTTATCTATTGCAGATGCTTGCCTCGAAGTTCGGTGGTAACATCCTCGTGAACCTTCTCGGTACTTGGTCTGATGCTTCGGGAGCCTACCACAGCTTCCCCACTGGAGGAATCTGCTACTATATGTCTCCTCCAGAGACTCTTGGACAAGTGCTCGCAGACTCTTCACTACATCATCTACATTGTGTTAATGCTCGGATCGTGCGCCTTCTTCTCTAAGACGTGGAGCTCCCTCGTTGGTCAGTTTCCTTTCAAATTCATTATTAAATATTGGGGTTGTCAATTGGGTCCTCTTTAGGGATTTCCGCACCCACTTTCATTCGTCCCCTCTTTCACTTCCTTTTGCGGGACTACGTATCATAAATGCAAGTGAAATTGTCACACACCATGGAATATAATGTTCCGCCCACGACGGTTCAAAAAGCTCATTCCTCAACAATTAACTTTCACTGGGAGCGGCGCCCCGCCCCCTCGCACTCTTATTGGCTCTCAGTGACACACCCGCACGCGACGCGTACGCAACGCGTCGACTGCAATAGGCGTTCTGATGCGCAAACCGCCTCCCCCTCCTGAATATCCGCACGGGACCCATGCGATAATAGCATACTGTACGCGCGAAATCTAAAATAATTTTCAATTTTTACGCTCTTAGTTACTGGTGTTGAACACCCGTGCCGCCCCAATCGATTGTGCACTTTTTACGCGTTTGAAAATGCAAATTTAATCGGTCACTTTTTGGAATCACTTCTCATCATGCTATCATAATCCGTTACATTGGTGGGCTAGGAAAGGTGACACGTTTTCAATTGCTCATGCCCGAATAGGAATTGGTGGACCGTCACCTATTCTATATTGCGACATATCTATCTTTGCGGATGTATATATGAGCGACGGGGGTGACCGCGTGCGATGAGTAGGTGCTTGATAGGGATGTGTAGGGGTCAAGCGAAATTCCCGATCTCGAAGTTGCAACCCTAGTAGATATGAGTGGACGAACTTGATGGTTTTACCACAGGTTTACTGTTACAAGATAAAAAATTCTTAAAATATTTCCCGCTTCATATGTTACAATTAGCATAGGATTTTTATAAAAATATATTCGTCACCTTAATATCGGGCAATTACGAACTACTACAACACGCCACAATGTATCGAAATATTTGTGGTACGAACATGCGGGGTATTCAGTGTTTAGTTATTAGTTCAGTTTCTATGGTTCGGAATTTTCATTAAAAAACGCTAGAATTTTTTTATGAAACTGAGTACATACTCACAAATTAAAGTTTTCATCAACATTGCTGGACAATAGTCTTGTGCAACGTTGTGTGTTTCACGCTAAAAGGCTTTAAACATGGTTAGCGCCGTTCTACGTCCGCTTGACTGTAGGGAGTGGGATAGTGGCTACAAAAGAAATTGCTGTATTTTCGATTTTTAAAAATATATTGCAGTCTGCTTTGGAAGTGTTTGAACTCAACATGACACGGCGCCCTAGGAGCCGACATAGCACACAGTGAAAACATCCGAAAAATTTTGCGTGATCCGCAGGGACAGTTGCGCGAATTCAAAAAGTTGACAATCTTCCAACCCTGATTAACAAGATGAGGATCGGGCCACAATTGCAACTGCATTTTTCCATATCTGTAACCGGTAAAAAGTAAAACATTTTCCCGCTAAACGCAGAAACAAAGCGCAGCTCAACTTTCGCAGCTCAGGACGTTTTTCTCAGCCCTATGTCGGCTTCCCGGGGGCCGTGACATGATGTGAAGTAATATTCCCTCCTCTATTACTAGAACTAAATTATTGATTCCATGCCTTCAGATCTCCTTTTCTCGATGAGGTCGACCGTCGCTTCCTTCATCGTCGTTCCCTCTTCCCTCCCCTTTGTCGGAGACCCCATAGTCGGAGGCTGCAGTCCTCCCAGCCCCCTCCCCATCCCCGAGAGACCTCCCCCTCATCCTCGCGAATTTTTTCTTGTCGAGTGGACCTTGTTTCGCGTATTTTTATCGTAATCATCCGCGTAGTTTACGGATCTGAGTGTGTATTACTGGGTATATCGTTCATTGGGAAGGGAGTACTGGGGTATCGATGGGTCTGTGTTTGAGTTATCGGTTTCTGCTTCAGTGGAAAGCTGGGCCTTTGCCGGGGGTTTCTGTACCGATGGATCCATGTCGCTTAATGGGCTACTGTTTCCATTGCAGATGGAAACTGTGTTTTTTCTCGCACATGTCCGCGAGGGCTAATGTACGTGAAAATTGGATACTGTATCTACCGATCCTTGTGTGTGAAAATGGGAGACTGTATCTACCGATCCTTATGTGTGAAAATGGGAGACTGTATCTACCGATCCTTATGTGTGAAAATGGGAGACTGTATCTACCGATCCTTATGTGTGAAAATGGGAGACTGTATCTACCGATCCTTATGTGTGAAAATGGGAGACTGTATCTACCGATCATTATGTGTGAAAATGGGAGACTGTATCTACCGTTCATTATGTGTGAAAATGGGAGACTGTATCTACCGATCCTTATGTGTGAAAATGGGAGACTGTATCTACCGATCCTTATGTGTGAAAATGGGAGACTGTATCTACCGATCCTTATGTGTGAAAATGGGAGACTGTATCTACCGATCATTATGTGTGAAAATGGGAGACTGTATCTACCGATCCTTATGTGTGAAAATGGGAGACTGTATCTACCGATCCTTATGTGTGAAAATGGGAGACTGTATCTACCGATCCTTATGTGTGAAAATGGGAGACTGTATCTACCGATCCTTATGTGTGAAAATGGGAGACTGTATCTACCGATCCTTATGTGTGAAAATGGGAGACTGTATCTACCGATCCTTATGTGTGAAAATGGGAGACTGTATCTACCGATCCTTATGTGTGAAAATGGGAGACTGTATCTACCGTTCATTATGTGTGAAAATGGGAGACTGTATCTACCGATCCTTATGTGTGAAAATGGGAGACTGTATCTACCGATCATTATGTGTGAAAATGGGAGACTGTATCTACCGATCCTTATGTGTGAAAATGGGAGACTGTATCTACCGATCCTTATGTGTGAAAATGGGAGACTGTATCTACCGTTCATTATGTGTGAAAATGGGAGACTGTATCTACCGATCCTTATGTGTGAAAATGGGAGACTGTATCTACCGATCCTTATTTGTGAAAATGGGAGACTGTATCTACCGTTCATTATGTGTGAAAATGGGAGACTGTATCTACCGATCCTTATGTGTGAAAATGGGAGACTGTATCTACCGATCCTTATGTGTGAAAATGGGAGACTGTATCTACCGTTCATTATGTGTGAAAATGGGAGACTGTATCTACCGTTCATTATGTGTGAAAATGGGAGACTGTATCTACCGTTCATTATGTGTGAAAATGAGAGACTGTATCTACCGATCCTTATTTGTGTCAGCCCAGCCCCCGGCAGGGGCCTCCGGAGGATCAACTGTATTCATGGGCGAAAATGGTTGTAATGCATTAATCGATCTGTGGGCAGGTTCTGTGTTATATATGTGTCCTTGTCCGTAGGTCAATCCGATAAGCCTCTGTGTCCACGTGTCGCGGTGTGTGGGGAAGAAGAGTGACGAGTAGCATAGTACAGCTTTATTGACGACGCGTACTCATGACTTCAGTCGACTCAACTACAACTAGAATAGGCAACATGGAATAGCCTAAACATATTACGCATTGAACGGCGCAACGAAGTGTATGGGAAAGTGTATGACGAATAAAGTGTTCCGCGAGTAACACTGCGTAAACTACGGTAGTTCACAACGGAGCAGGTCTTTTACGGCGGGTCACATACTATTTAGTCTGCTTACTAAATAGTGTAATTACATTAATTACTTATTCTGTATATCATCCATATGACTATACAACATTCTGTATCAATTTTTCGTTGTTGGTGCTGTATCGATCGTACTGCGTGGAGTATTGTAATCATTATTCTGTGTGGGTAACTGTATCCGCGTTCTACATTGGCGGTTATGTGCATCAATCGACCCGTAAGGACGAGGAGGGTACAGTACGAATTGTCCGCGTGTGTTACTGTATCAGTCTTTCCATTTGCGAAAAAGGGGGTACTGCATCATTCGATCCGTGGGGGAGTATGGGTTGGGGCCACAAGCTCCGCCCACTTTGTTCGGGCACGATCTCGCCCAAAAGCGAGACAAGGACGGCACAAAGTTCTTTCTCAACCAAATCTATTACATATAGGGGAATCTCGAATATCTATTACAACTAGGGCAATCTCGATATTTTCTCGTGGACAGAATCGAGCGCATTTAATCCTATTTGAGAGGGAGAGGGGAGAGTAATTCAATTAGAGAGAGAGTCGAGTTCATTCATTCTTCGCCCCCCCCCCCAGCCCCCGGCAGGGGCCTCCGGAGGACTAGCCCCCGGAGGGGGCTATCCTCCTATACCTATACGCATTCCGATATCTTCGCGTCAGACGAATCTGGCGCATTGATTGGATTAGGCGAGAGTGAAGGGGGAGAGTGGAGAGTAATAAAGAAATTTTACTAGCGAGAGTCGAGGAGGGGAGATGATTCAATTAAGATGAATTGGTTGAAATGTAAAGGGGGTTCATTGTGAGCGAGAGGGGAGAGGGAGAGTGGTCTCCTCTTTTCATTCGAGATGCGCGCTGCAGCGAGGAGTGGTCGGGTGTGGCGCGGGGGTACTGTAAGAGTTACTGATGGGGTTATTGTAGAAGGGAATGGGGTTACGGTAAGGGTGGAGATGGGGTTACTGTAGAAGGGGATTGGGTTTTGGTGGGGGAGCGAGATGAGGATACTGTAGAGGATGGAGATGGGGTGATGGGATTGCTGTAGAAGAAGATGAGCAAGGGCAGGTGCATTGGGAACTATTGGAAGGAGACTGTTCAATAGAGTGAAGGAGATGTGGGATATTTGCAGTGGGATAAACAACACCCAAACTGTCCTAGCGAGCGGGTCGGCGCGCGCCCGAAGGGCGCAAGACGATCCGCGAGCTACACTGCAGCCGAAGGCTGCATGCCACCCGCAGGGTCTAGCGCCCGAAGGGCGCTAGTCTATTACATCTAGGGCAATTTCGATATTTCTTGTGGTCAGAATCGAGCGCATTGATTGGATTAGGCGAGAGAGCGAAGGGAGAGAGGAGACTAATCCAATTGGGGAGAGTCGAGTCCACTCATTCTTCGCCTCGCGCGCATAAGTAAGCGGTTCGCGAGCGTCCGCAGGACGCTCGTCTATTACAACTAGGGGAATCTCGATATTTCTCGGCGACAGAATCGAGCAGTTAAATTAGATTAGCGAGAGAGGAGAGTAATTCAATTAGTGAGAGTCGAATTCATTCTTCATTCTTCGCATTCGAGGCGATCGCGAGCGGCCGTAGGCCGCTCACTAGGCGAGCGTAGCGAGCCTCACTGCAGCCGAAGGCTGCATGCCACCCGCAGGGTCTAGCGCCCGAAGGGCGCTAGTCTATTACAACTAGGGCAATTTCGATATTTTCCGGAGGACCTATTCGAGCGCATTAATTGGATTAGGCGAGAGAGGAGAGTAATTCAATTAGTGAGAGTCGAATTCATTCTTCATTCTTCGCATTCGAGGCGATCGCGAGCGGCCGTAGGCCGCTCACTAGGCGAGCGTAGCGAGCCTCACTGCAGCCGCAGGCTGCATGCTACCCGCAGGGTCTAGCCTCCGAAGGAGGCTATCTATTACAACTAGGGCAATTTCGATATTTTCCGGAGGACCTATTCGAGCGCATTAATTGGATTAGGCGAAAGAGGAGAGTAATTCAATTAGTGAGAGTCGAATTCATTCTTCGCATTCGAGGCGATCGCGAGCGGCCGTAGGCCGCTCACTAGGCGAGCCTCACTGCAGCCGAAGGCTGCATGCCACCCGCAGCCGATGGCATGCAGCCGAAGGCTGCATGCCATCCTAGGGCGCCGTGTCATGTTGAGTTCAAACACTTCCAAAGCAGACTGCAATATATTTTTAAAAATCGAAAATACAGCAATTTCTTTTGTAGCCACTATCCCACTCCCTACAGTCAAGCGGACGTAGAACGGCGCTAACCATGTTTAAAGCCTTTTAGCGTGAAACACACAACGTTGCACAAGACTATTGTCCAGCAATGTTGATGAAAACTTTAATTTGTGAGTATGTACTCAGTTTCATAAAAAAATTCTAGCGTTTTTTAATGAAAATTCCGAACCATAGAAACTGAACTAACAACTAAACACTGAATACCCCGCATGTTCGTACCACAAATATTTCGATACATTGTGGCGTGTTGTAGTAGTTCGTAATTGCCCGATATTAAGGTGACGAATATATTTTTATAAAAATCCTATGCTAATTGTAACATATGAAGCGGGAAATATTTTAAGAATTTTTTATCTTGTTTTCTGTTCCCAGCCCTGATTCCTACACTCGTACAGTAAACCTGTGGTAAAACCATCAAGTTCCTCCACTCATATCTACTAGGGTTGCAACTTCGAGATCGGGAATTTCGCTTGACCCCTACACATCCCTATCAAGCACCTACTCATCGCACGCGGTCACCCCCGTCGCTCATATATACATCCGCAAAGATAGATATGTCGCAATATAGAATAGGTGACGGTCCACCAATTCCTATTCGGGCATGAGCAATTGAAAACGTGTCACCTTTCCTAGCCCACCAATGTAACGGATTATGATAGCATGATGAGAAGTGATTCCAAAAAGTGACCGATTAAATTTGCATTTTCAAACGCGTAAAAAGTGCACAATCGATTGGGGCGGAACATTATATTCCATGGTGTGTGACAATTTCACTTGCATTTATGATACGTAGTCCCGCAAAAGGAAGTGAAAGAGGGGACGAATGAAAGTGGGTGCGGAAATCCCTAGAGGACCCAATTGACAACCCCAATATTTAATAATGAATTTGAAAGGAAACTGACCAACGAGGGAGCTCCACGTCTTAGAGAAGAAGGCGCACGATCCGAGCATTAACACAATGTAGATGATGCAGTAAAGAGTCTGCGAGCACTTGTCCAAGAGTCTCTGGAGGAGACATATAGTAGCAGATTCCTCCAGTGGGGAAGCTGTGGTAGGCTCCCGAAGCATCAGACCAAGTACCGAGAAGGTTCACGAGGATGTTACCACCGAACTTCGAGGCAAGAATCTGCAATAGATAAATTATTAGATTGAATGAGTGATCGGCCAAATAAAGTGAGTGAAGTAAATACAAACCTGGGATGTGACGTAGAGGTTAGAGACGAGGGCAGGCTGGAGAATGATGGAAATGTTGGGTGTAGAAGAGCTTGATGGGGTAAGACGAGTACTGGCTACGGTAGCGAGCAGACTTGATGGGGAGATCGACACGGAAGCCCTGTAGATAACACATTTATTCAATTAACTCTTGGAGAAAAATAATAATTAATATAAAATATATTTTAATACCTCACGTGGTAGAAGACGAAAAGGAGGAGGGTGGTCATCAGATTCATGAGGTTGGGAAGGTAGCATGTATTGTAGCAGGCGAGAAGGCCTTCCACACGATAGTCTCGCAGATGTTCGTTGCGACGAAGAGGAAGATTCCAGAACCCAGACCGTAACCCTTCTGAAATCAATTATCGATGAGCGAGGTTAACTAATGACGTGATTAATCAGTTGACAAACGGTCAGATGCATACCTGGAGGAGTTCGTCGAGGAGGAGCACGATAAGACCGTCGAAGACGAGTTGGACAACGATTAGAAGGCAGATTCCGGCTCCGATGTCAGAGAGCTCTCCGTAGAATCCAGAGGCAACGTACACGATGGCCTGTCCGACGGTGATCACCATTCCGAAGACTGAAAAGCACATTAGTTAATTTAAAGTCGAGAAGCACAAAATAGATATCAAAATAATCACTTACGCTTCTGGGCTACGTTGAAGAGGGCGCGGTTCTTGGGGGAGTCTCCGACCTCCCTTGGCTCCAGCGAGAAGCTGCATGATAAGACCAGAGGTGACGATCGGCGAGATACCGAGCTCCATCAAGGTACCCTGTTGAAGGTCATGATCACTCGAAGCCAGTAGAACTGATTGGCCGAGTCAGTCGACATGATTCCTGCAATTAACATTTTACATTTATATTGTCAATGGTTTACTTCCAATAAAATAAGCAGTTTTGTGGGCAAACTGACCGAAGAGGGGAATCTGACAACAGATGAGGAAGATGAAGAGGGTGATGGCAGTCCAGAGCATCTTCTCACGGAACTGAATCTTCCTCTCGGGCTTCGCGACCTCCAGCACGAAACAGCCTGGAATAGATCCATTAATGACGTCATGATCGAAATCAGCCAGACCTTGGGTTAACCTACTGTCTCCTCTAGTCATTCGCTCTTATACTCTGCCATCGACCAGTCCCATTAGTCTTTTGCAAGTCCTTCCCTGCGATGTATAGAAATTAGCATTTCGTCACTTCTATTTCACTCAAACTTCGCAGCCGCAAAGTGGGTTACACTTTGCCATTCATATCCCACCGTAACAGTTACTATGAGAAATATCCCTCTCCCCAAGACGAATTGAATCGCGCGCGATAGATTAAACAGTAAACGCGGCTTTAGCAATCTCGGACGTGTCGGGACCATCCACCGCGACCAGCGAAGAGGGTGATTTGGTCACAGGTCTCCCACATGGTGGGCACCCGTTGTTTGGCTTGTGGCCTCACTCCTACCGACAAGACGGTCCCTGCACCTGCGACAGTGCGTGACTGTCCGCCCCTCGCAACGCGAGGGGTTGATCGCTATCGCCCTATGCGCCTTAGCTAATATTGGATGAGCGCGCCGCAAAAGACTGCGTTTGAAATGAAGAATTGATTCAAATTACGATGGAAAAGGACGAAAATATGGAGTGAAAAAGCCCATCCAACCCGTTAGCGGTTACTTATAAAATGGCGCAAACCTCGGAAGAATTCAAGCGAAAAACTTATCTTGTTAAGACGGCGGGCGACGGGCGGCCTGAGTGGAGGAGCGAGCGAAGGGGGCGAGTCAGACGATGTCACCTACAAGGATCACTATTGGTAACGCGTTCAATAAGAAAAGAACGAGAACGAACAAAAGGTGAAGATTAAAATTAATAAGCACATGCACCAGACCCGCAAAGGACCACAACGAGTTGAGCAAGGTATAATTCAACAGCTAGAAGGATGAAATTGAAGCACAAGAATTGATGCAACTGCTAACAAAAGCCAAAGGCAATTTTTAAAGCGCAATAACAACTCGGTCGTTAAAAATATTTAAATAGGTTTTCGAAAATGATGACAAATAGGAACTCGGCTAGACCGACTAGATGCGTGCGGGAAACGCGTGGAATGGCTGAGGTATGCCCTGGGAGAAAGGTTGCAGTCCGCGCGATAGGTAGATCATGCGCTAGAAGCAGAAGGGAAGGGGGTTGGATCACGATCGATCGCGAGGTACTGTATGTTTATTAGCGTTTGAGCGCATCATGTGTCAATGTTGTGTCACGTCTGTCAGTTCGACACCTTTCCCTTCCTCTCCCTTCACATTGATCTACCCCTCCCTCGAACTGCACCCAGCCTTCCGGAAGCTTCCTAATCGTTCGAGCAGTCTAATTCCACGTATACTTGTCCCGCGCACTCAATTCTTGCTGCTTCTTTCTGATTTTTTGTCAGCAAAAGTTTTAACATTTCCAAAAAGTTTTCAAAAAAGTGATTTCGCCAATGCTTGAGCAAATTTCTGTGTTGTTTTCTGCCCATCGTTCACTGTTTTATCTATTCTTGCTGTCCTTTTAGCCGCCCTATTTCCCTATTATCATCTCGAAACAAAACATAATTCAAATTGTAATCATCTTCCTTTTGCTCGTTCTCGTTGTTTTCTTATTGAATGCGTTACCAACGATGATCCTTGTAGATGGCGTAGTCTGAATCGCCCCTCGCTCGCTCCACTCCACCCAGGCCGTTCACCGCCCGCCGTCTTAACAAGATAAGTTTTTCGCTTGAATTCTTCCGAGGTTTGCGCCATTTTATAAGTAACCGCTAACGGGTTGGATGGGCTTTTTCACTCCATATTTTCGTCCTTTTCCATCGTAATTCGAATCAATTCTTCATTTCAAACGCAGTCTTTTGCGGCACGCTCATCCAATATTAGCTAAGGCGCATAGGGCGATAGCGATCAACCCCTCGCGTTGCGAGGGGCGGACAGTCACGCACTGTCGCAGGTGCAGGGACCGTCTTGTCGGTAGGAGTGAGGCCACAAGCCAAACAACGGGTGCCCACCATGTGGGAGACCTGTGACCAAATCACCCTCTTCGCTGGTCGCGGTGGATGGTCCCGACACGTCCGAGATTGCTAAAGCCGCGTTTACTGTTTAATCTATCGCGCGCGATTCAATTCGTCTTGGGGAGAGGGATATTTCTCATAGTAACTGTTACGGTGGGATAGGAATGGCAAAGTGTAACCCACTTTGCGGCTGCGAAGTTTGAGTGAAATAGAAGTGACGAAATGCTAATTTCTATACATCGCAGGGAAGGACTTGCAAAAGGACGAATGGGACTGGTCGATGGCAGAGTATAAGAGCGAATGACTAGAGGAGACAGTAGGTTAACCCAAGGTCTGGCTGATTTCGATCATGACGTCATTAATGGATCTATTCCAGGCTGTTTCGTGCTGGAGGTCGCGAAGCCCGAGAGGAAGATTCAGTTCCGTGAGAAGATGCTCTGGACTGCCATCACCCTCTTCATCTTCCTCATCTGTTGTCAGATTCCCCTCTTCGGTCAGTTTGCCCACAAAACTGCTTATTTTATTGGAAGTAAACCATTGACAATATAAATGTAAAATGTTAATTGCAGGAATCATGTCGACTGACTCGGCCGATCAGTTCTACTGGCTTCGAGTGATCATGACCTTCAACAGGGTACCTTGATGGAGCTCGGTATCTCGCCGATCGTCACCTCTGGTCTTATCATGCAGCTTCTCGCTGGAGCCAAGGGAGGTCGGAGACTCCCCCAAGAACCGCGCCCTCTTCAACGTAGCCCAGAAGCGTAAGTGATTATTTTGATATCTATTTTGTGCTTCTCGACTTTAAATTAACTAATGTGCTTTTCAGTCTTCGGAATGGTGATCACCGTCGGACAGGCCATCGTGTACGTTGCCTCTGGACTCTACGGAGAGCTCTCTGACATCGGAGCCGGAATCTGCCTTCTAATCGTTGTCCAACTCGTCTTCGACGGTCTTATCGTGCTCCTCCTCGACGAACTCCTCCAGGTATGCATCTGACCGTTTGTCAACTGATTAATCACGTCATTAGTTAACCTCGCTCATCGATAATTGATTTCAGAAGGGTTACGGTCTGGGTTCTGGAATCTTCCTCTTCGTCGCAACGAACATCTGCGAGACTATCGTGTGGAAGGCCTTCTCGCCTGCTACAATGAACACTGGCCGTGGAACCGTATTTGAGGGAGCAGTCATTGCCCTCTTCCACCTTCTCGCCACCAGTCAAGGTTCGACACTTTCTTCCTTTCTCTCAGAGATGACGTCATCACAACGGTCACACTTTCCGTCTAAGTTTATACTAACTTACACTGCGTATTACAGGTCCGTGCTCTCCGTGAGGCCTTCTACAGACAGAACCTTCCCAACCTCATGAATCTGATGACCACCCTCCTCCTTTTCGTCTCCTACCACGTGAGGTATTAAAATATATTTTATATTAATTATTATTTTTCTCCAAGAGTTAATTGAATAAATGGGCACTTTTCTAGTTCCGTACTAGGCCACGCCCCTCCGCCCCCTTTCCCCATACGCCCCTCCCTCATCCCTCCTCCCCTCTCGTCTTTTGCAAGATTGGAGGAGGAGCGACGGGCGAGAGAGTGAAAGAGAGAGCGAGGCTAGCGCTCTTCCTCCTCCCTCCCCCTACTCTCTCTACCCCGTCGCGACTAGCACGCACTCTCTCTATAACCTCCTTACGCTCTTTTCTCTCGCCAATCGGACGGGGCACTGTACCTCTGCCCGATTGTTTGCCGCTTGTTCGGCCCTCCCCTCCATTGAGGGGAAGGGGTGGAGCCAAGGGGGAGTGGCCTAGTACGGAACTAGAAAAGTCCCAATAAATGTGTTATCTACAGGGCTTCCGTGTCGATCTCCCCATCAAGTCTGCTCGCTACCGTAGCCAGTACTCGTCTTACCCCATCAAGCTCTTCTACACCCAACATTTCCATCATTCTCCAGCCTGCCCTCGTCTCTAACCTCTACGTCACATCCCAGGTTTGTATTTACTTCACTCACTTTATTTGGCCGATCACTCATTCAATCTAATAATTTATCTATTGCAGATTCTTGCCTCGAAGTTCGGTGGTAACATCCTCGTGAACCTTCTCGGTACTTGGTCTGATGCTTCGGGAGCCTACCACAGCTTCCCCACTGGAGGAATCTGCTACTATATGTCTCCTCCAGAGACTCTTGGACAAGTGCTCGCAGACTCTTTACTGCATCATCTACATTGTGTTAATGCTCGGATCGTGCGCCTTCTTCTCTAAGACGTGGAGCTCCCTCGTTGGTCAGTTTCCTTTCAAATTCATTATTAAATATTGGGGTTGTCAATTGGGTCCTCTAGGGATTTCCGCACCCACTTTCATTCGTCCCCTCTTTCACTTCCTTTTGCGGGACTACGTATCATAAATGCAAGTGAAATTGTCACACACCATGGAATATAATGTTCCGCCCCAATCGATTGTGCACTTTTTACGCGTTTGAAAATGCAAATTTAATCGGTCACTTTTTGGAATCACTTCTCATCATGCTATCATAATCCGTTACATTGGTGGGCTAGGAAAGGTGACACGTTTTCAATTGCTCATGCCCGAATAGGAATTGGTGGACCGTCACCTATTCTATATTGCGACATATCTATCTTTGCGGATGTATATATGAGCGACGGGGGTGACCGCGTGCGATGAGTAGGTGCTTGATAGGGATGTGTAGGGGTCAAGCGAAATTCCCGATCTCGAAGTTGCAACCCTAGTAGATATGAGTGGAGGAACTTGATGGTTTTACCACAGGTTTACTGTACGAGTGTAGGAATCAGGGCTGGGAACAGAAAACAAGATAAAAAATTCTTAAAATATTTCCCGCTTCATATGTTACAATTAGCATAGGATTTTTATAAAAATATATTCGTCACCTTAATATCGGGCAATTACGAACTACTACAACACGCCACAATGTATCGAAATATTTGTGGTACGAACATGCGGGGTATTCAGTGTTTAGTTGTTAGTTCAGTTTCTATGGTTCGGAATTTTCATAAAAAAACGCTAGAATTTTTTTATGAAACTGAGTACATACTCACAAATTAAAGTTTTCATCAACATTGCTGGACAATAGTCTTGTGCAACGTTGTGTGTTTCACGCTAAAAGGCTTTAAACATGGTTAGCGCCGTTCTACGTCCGCTTGACTGTAGGGAGTGGGATAGTGGCTACAAAAGAAATTGCTGTATTTTCGATTTTTAAAAATATATTGCAGTCTGCTTTGGAAGTGTTTGAACTCAACATGACACGGCGCCCTAGGAGCCGACATAGCACACAGTGAAAACATCCGAAAAATTTTGCGTGATCCGCAGGGACAGTTGCGCGAATTCAAAAAGTTGACAATCTTCCAACCCTGATTAACAAGATGAGGATCGGGCCACAATTGCAACTGCATTTTTCCATATCTGTAACCGGTAAAAAGTAAAACATTTTCCCGCTAAACGCAGAAACAAAGCGCAGCTCAACTTTCGCAGCTCAGGACGTTTTTTCTCAGCCCTATGTCGGCTTCCCGGGGGCCGTGACATGATGTGAAGTAATATTCCCTCCTCTATTACTAAAACTAAATTATTGATTCCATGCCTTCAGATCTCCTTTTCTCGATGAGGTCGACCGTCGCTTCCTTCATCGTCGTTCCCTCTTCCCTCCCCTTTGTCGGAGACCCCATAGTCGGAGGCTGCAGTCCTCCCAGCCCCCTCCCCATCCCCGAGAGACCTCCCCCTCATCCTCGCGAGTTTTTTCTTGTCGAGTGGACCTTGTTTCGCGTATTTTTATCGTAATCATCCGCGTAGTTTACGGATCTGAGTGTGTATTACTGGGTATATCGTTCATTGGGAAGGGAGTACTGGGGTATCGATGGGTCTGTGTTTGAGTTATCGGTTTCTGCTTCAGTGGAAAGCTGGGCCTTTGCCGGGGTTACTGTACCGATGGATCCATGTCGCTTAATGGGCTACTGTTTCCATTGCAGATGGAAACTGTGTTTTTTCTCGCACATGTCCGCGAGGGCTAATGTACGTGAAAATTGGATACTGTATCTACCGATCCTTATGTGTGAAAATGGGAGACTGTATCTACCGATCCTTATGTGTGAAAATGGGAGACTGTATCTACCGATCCTTATGTGTGAAAATGGGAGACTGTATCTACCGATCCTTATGTGTGAAAATGGGAGACTGTATCTACCGATCATTATGTGTGAAAATGGGATACTGTATCTACCGATCCTTATGTGTGAAAATGGGAGACTGTATCTACCGATCCTTGTGTGAAAATGGGAGACTGTATCTACCGATCCTTATGTGTGAAAATGGGAGACTGTATCTACCGATCCTTATGTGTGAAAATGGGAGACTGTATCTACCGATCCTTATGTGTGAAAATGGGAGACTGTATCTACCGATCCTTACGTGTGAAAATGGGAGACTGTATCTACCGATCATTATGTGTGAAAATGGGAGACTGTATTTACCGATCCTTATTTGTGAAAATGGGAGACTGTATCTACCGATCCTTACGTGTGAAAATGGGAGACAGTATCTACCGATCCTTATGTGTGAAAATGGGAGACTGTATCTACCGATCCTTATGTGTGAAAATGGGAGACTGTATCTACCGATCCTTATGTGTGAAAATGGGAGACTGTATCTACCGATCCTTATGTGTGAAAATGGGAGACTGTATCTACCGATCCTTATGTGTGAAAATGGGAGACTGTATCTACCGATCCTTATGTGTGAAAATGGGAGACTGTATCTACCGATCCTTATGTGTGAAAATGGGAGACTGTATCTACCGATCATTATGTGTGAAAATGAGAGACTGTATCTACCGATCCTTATGTGTGAAAATGGGAGACTGTATCTACCGTTCATTATGTGTGAAAATGGGAGACTGTATCTACCGATCCTTATGTGTGAAAATGGGAGACTGTATCTACCGATCCTTATTTGTGTCAGCCCAGCCCCCGGCAGGGGCCTCCGGAGGATCAACTGTATTCATGGGCGAAAATGGTTGTAATGCATTAATCGATCTGTGGGCAGGTTCTGTATCAATTTTTCGTTGTTGGTGCTGTATCGATCGTACTGCGTGGAGTATTGTAATCATTATTCTGTGTGGGTAACTGTATCCGCGTTCTACATTGGCGGTTATGTGCATCAATCGACCCGTAAGGACGAGGAGGGTACAGTACGAATTGTCCGCGTGTGTTAGGGTCTTAGGGTGTTAGGTTAGGTCTTATAACTAGACGCGTTTTGATATTTCTGTCGACAGAATCGAGCGCGGTAATTGAATTAGGCAAGAGTGAAGGGGGAGAGTGGAGAGTAATAAAGGATTTTTATTATCGAGAGTCGACGTGATTCAATTAGGGCGAATTGATTGAAATGTGAAGGGGGTTCATTGTGAGTGAGAGGGGAGAGGGAGAGTGGTCACCTCTCTTCATTCTAGGTGCGCGCACTGGCGAGGAGTGGTCGGGTGGAGTTTCTCTAGGTGTATGGGGGTGCCAGGGATGGATATGGGGGTCCCAGGGATGGATATGGGGTCCTAGAGGGATGGAGATGGGGGTCCTAGAGGGATGGAGATGGGGGTCCCAGAGGGATGGAGATGGTGATCCTAGAGGGATGGAAATGGGGATCCTAGAGGGATGAAGATGGGGATCCTAGAGGAATGGAGATGGGATCCTAGAGGGAGGGAGATGGGGATCCTAGGGAGATGGGGGTTCTTAGAGGGATGGAGATGGTTGTCCTTCAGGGATGGAGATGGTTGTCCTTGAGGGATGGAGATGGGGATCCTAGAGGGATGGAGATGGGGGTCCTAGAGGTATGGAGACGGGAAAACGGTTGGGAACGGAGAGGGGATATGGTAGGGGGAGAGGGATAAGGGAATGAGGTTACGGTAGGAGAAGGAGATGTGGGTACTGTAGGGGGTGGAGATGGGGCTACGGTAGGGGAGGGAGATGGATGGTGATGGGATTACTGTAGAAGAAGATGAGCAAGGGCAGGTGCATTGGGAACTATTGGAAGGAGACTGTTCAATAGAGTGAAGGAGATGTGGGATATTTGCAGTGGGATAAACAACACCCAAACTGTCCTAGCGAGCGGGTCGGCGCGCGCCCGAAGGGCGCAAGACGATCCGCGAGCTACACTGCAGCCGAAGGCTGCATGCCACCCGCAGGGTCTAGCGCCCGAAGGACGCGATAGACGAATCTGGGGCGTTGATTGGATTAGGCGAGAGTGAAGGGGGAGGGAGGAGAGTAATAAAGAAATTTTACTAGTGAGAGTCGAGGAGGGGAGATGATTCAATTAGGATGAATTGATTGAAAATGTAAAGAGGGTTCATTGTGAGCGAGAGGGGCGAGGGGGAGTGGTCTCCTCTCTTCATTCGAGGGGCGCGCGGTGGCGAGGAGTTGTCGGGTGTGGCGCGGGGGTACTGTAGAGGATGGAAATAGGGTTACTGTAGGAGGTGATGAGGCTACGGTTGGGTGAGTGAGATGGGGATTCGGTAGGGGATGGTGATGGGATTACGGTAGACTAGGGAGATGGGGTTACGGTAGGAGAGGGAGATTGGGTTACTTTGTGGAAGGGAGTTTGGGTTATTGTAGGGGATGGTGATGGGATTCCTGTAGGGGATGGGGTTACGGTTGAGCAGGTGCGTTGGGACCTATGGGAAGGAGACGATTCACTAGAGAGAAGGGGATGTGGATATTTGCAGTGGGATAAACAACACCCAAACTGTCCTAGCGAGCGGGTCGGCGCGCGGCCGAAGGGCGCAAGCCGACCCGCGAGCTACACTGCAGCCGCAGGCTGCATGCCACCCGCAGGGTCTAGCGCCCGAAGGGCGCTATCTTTTACAACTAGGGGAATCTCGATATTTTCTTGTGGTCAGAATCGGGCGGAATAAATTGGATTAGCGAGAGAGGAGAGTAATTCAATTAGTGAGAGTCGAATTCATTCTTCATTCTTCGCATTCGAGGCGATCGCGAGCGGCCGTAGGCCGCTCACTAGGCGAGCGTAGCGAGCCTCACTGCAGCCGAAGGCTGCATGCCACCCGCAGGGTCTAGCGCCCGAAGGGCGCTAGTCTATTACAACTAGGGGAATCTCGATATTTTCTTGTGGTCAGAATCGGGCGGAATAAATTGGATTAGCGAGAGAGGAGAGTAATTCAATTAGTGAGAGTCGAATTCATTCTTCATTCTTCGCATTCGAGGCATTCGAGGAATTTTACTAGCGAGAGTCGACGTGATTCAATTAGGACGAATTGATTGAAATGTAAAGGGGGTTCATTGTGAGTGAGAGGGGGGAGGGAGAGTGGTCTCCTCTCTTCATTCGAGGCGCGTGCGGGGGCGAGGAGTGGGGTTACTGGATGGGGGCTCTAGAGGGATGGAGAGGGAGATCCTAGAGGTATTGAGATGGGGTCCTATAGGGTTGGAGAGGGGGATCCTAGAGGGATTGAGATGGGGGTCGTAGAGGGATTGAGGGGGGGGGGTTTAGATGGATTGAGATGGGGGTACTAGAGAGAAGGAAAGGGGGAACATAGAGGGATTGGGTTGGGATCCTTGAGGGATGGAGAGGGGATCCTAGAGGGATGGAGGAGGGGTATGGTGGGAAGGGGAGAGGGGGATACGGTACGGGAGGAAGAAGGGATACCGTAGGAGAAGATGGGGATACGGTTCGGGAAGGATATATATAGGTATACGGTAAGGGAGTGAGGGGTACTAAGAGAGGGAGATTGGGATCCAAGTTGAATTAGCGTGGTTTAAATATCTCCCAACATTGCGCACACGCTAGGCGAGCGTAGCGAGCCTCACTGCAGCCGAAGGCTGCATGCCACCCGCAGGGTCTAGCGCCCGAAGGGCGCTATCCCCCTATACCTAGTTGCGTTTCTATATTTCTGTCGACAGAATCGAGCGCGGTAATTGAATTAGGCAAGAGTGAAGGGGGAGAGTGGAGAGTAATAAAGGATTTTTATTATCGAGAGTCGACGTGATTCAATTAGGGCGAATTGATTGAAATGTGAAGGGGGTTCATTGTGAGCGAGAGGGGAGAGGGAGAGTGGTCACCTCTCTTCATTCTAGGTGCGCGCGGTGGCGAGTAGAGGTCGGGTGGAGTTTCTCTAGGTGTATGGGGGTGCCAGGGATGGATATGGGGGTCCCAGGGATGGAGATGGTGATCCTAGAGGGATGGAGATGGGGATCCTAGAAGGATGAAGATGGGGGTCCTAGAGGTATGGAGACGGGAAAGCGGTTGGGAACGGAGAGGGGATATGGTAGGGGGAGAGGGATAAGGGAATGAGGTTACGGTAGGAGAAGGAGATGTGGGTACTGTAGGAGATGGAGATGGGGTTACTGCAGAACAAGATGGGGTTACGGTAGAGACTGTAGGGGGGTACTGTAGGGGGTGGAGATGGGGTTACGGTAGGGAGGGAGATGGATGGTGATGGGATTACTGTAGAAGAAGATGAGCAAGGGCAGGTGCGTTGGAAACTGTTCTAAGGAGACGATTCACTAGAGAGAAGGAGATGTGGATATTTGCAGTGGGATAAAGAGTGGTGAAGAGTGGTCGGGGGTCTCTTACGGTGGATACGGTAGGGGGGTACTGTAGGGGGTGGAGATGGGGTTACGGTAGAGGAGGGAGATGGATGGTGATGGGATTACTATAGAAGAAGATGAGCAAGGGCAGGTGCGTTGGAAACTGTTCTAAGGAGACGATTCACTAGAGAGAAGGAAATGTGGATATTTGCAGTGGGATAAACAACACCCAAACTGTCCTAGCGAGCGGGTCGGCGCGCGCCCAAAGGGCGCAAGCCGACCCGCGAGCGCCACTGCAGCCGAAGGCTCTGCAGCCGAAGGCTGCATGCCACCCGCAGGGTCTAGCGCCCGAAGGGCGCTATCTATTACATCTAGGGCAATCTCGGACTTTCGTGTCCACAGATTCGAGCGCATTTAATCCTATTAGAGAGGGAGAGGGGAGAGTAATTCAATTAGAGAGAGTCGAGTCTATTCATTCTTCGCCACGCGCACCTAGCGGAGCGGTCGGCGAGCGCCCGAAGGGCGCGAGACGACCGCGGAGCGACGGGGGCGAGCGTAGCGAGCCCCCCAGCCCCCGGCAGGGGCCTCCGGAGGACTAGCCCCCGGAGGGGGCTAGTCTATTACATCTAGGGCAATCTCGAATTTCTTGTGGTCAGAATCGAGCGCATTGATTGGATTAGGCGAGAGAGTGAGAGGGGAGAGGAGACTAATCCAATTGGGGAGAGTCGAGTCCATTCATTCTTCGCCTCGCGCGCATAAGTAAGCGGTTCGCGAGCGTCCGCAGGACGCTCGTCTATTACAACTAGGGCAATTTCGAATTTCTCGTGGACAGAATCGAGCGCATTGATTGGATTAGGCGAGAGAGGAGAGTAATTCAATTAGTGAGAGTCGAATTCATTCTTCATTCTTCGCATTCGAGGCGATCGCGAGCGGCCGTAGGCCGCTCACTAGGCGAGCGTAGCGAGCCTCACTGCAGCCGAAGGCTGCATGCCACCCGCAGGGTCTAGCGCCCGAAGGGCGCTATCCTCCTATACCTATACGCATTCCGATATCTTCGCGTCAGACGAATCTGGCGCATTGATTGGATTAGGCGAGAGTGAAGGGGGAGAGTGGAGAGTAATAAAGAAATTTTACTAGCGAGAGTCGAGGAGGGGAGATGATTCAATTAAGATGAATTGGTTGAAATGTAAAGGGGGTTCATTGTGAGCGAGAGGGGAGAGGGAGAGTGGTCTCCTCTTTTCATTCGAGATGCGCGCTGCAGCGAGGAGTGGTCGGGTGTGGCGCGGGGGTACTGTAAGAGTTACTGATGGGGTTATTGTAGAAGGGAATGGGGTTACGGTAAGGGTGGAGATGGGGTTACTGTAGAAGGGGATTGGGTTTTGGTGGGGGAGCGAGATGAGGATACTGTAGAGGATGGAGATGGGGTGATGGGATTGCTGTAGAAGAAGATGAGCAAGGGCAGGTGCATTGGGAACTATTGGAAGGAGACTGTTCAATAGAGTGAAGGAGATGTGGGATATTTGCAGTGGGATAAACAACACCCAAACTGTCCTAGCGAGCGGGTCGGCGCGCGCCCGAAGGGCGCAAGACGATCCGCGAGCTACACTGCAGCCGAAGGCTGCATGCCACCCGCAGGGTCTAGCGCCCGAAGGGCGCTAGTCTATTACAACTAGGGCAATCTCGAATTTCTTGTCCACAGAATCGAGCAGTTAAATTGGATTAGGCGAGAGAGCGAGGGGAGAGAGGAGACTAATCCAATTGGGGAGAGTCGAGTCCACTCATTCTTCGCCTCGCGCGCATAAGTAAGCGGTTCGCGAGCGTCCGCAGGACGCTCGTCCTCCTATAACTAGACGCGTTTTGATATTTCTGTCGACAGAATCGAGCGCGGTAATTGAATTAGGCAAGAGTGAAGGGGGAGAGTGGAGAGTAATAAAGGATTTTTATTATCGAGAGTCGACGTGATTCAATTAGGGCGAATTGATTGAAATGTGAAGGGGGTTCATTGTGAGTGAGAGGGGAGAGGGAGAGTGGTCACCTCTCTTCATTCTAGGTGCGCGCACTGGCGAGGAGTGGTCGGGTGGAGTTTCTCTAGGTGTATGGGGGTGCCAGGGATGGATATGGGGGTCCCAGGGATGGATATGGGGTCCTAGAGGGATGGAGATGGGGGTCCTAGAGGGATGGAGATGGGGGTCCCAGAGGGATGGAGATGGTGATCCTAGAGGGATGGAAATGGGGATCCTAGAGGGATGAAGATGGGGATCCTAGAGGAATGGAGATGGGATCCTAGAGGGAGGGAGATGGGGATCCTAGGGAGATGGGGGTTCTTAGAGGGATGGAGATGGTTGTCCTTCAGGGATGGAGATGGTTGTCCTTGAGGGATGGAGATGGTTGTCCTTGAGGGATGGAGATGGGGATCCTAGAGGGATGGAGATGGGGGTCCTAGAGGTATGGAGACGGGAAAACGGTTGGGAACGGAGAGGGGATATCACGCCTGTCACGAGAGAATCGAGCTGGGGATGGGATTGGAGCGAAAATCGTGAAATGAGTTAACATCAGTTTTGGACACCTCTGGGTATGCCCTAGCATCCCTCAAAGTCCGGTTGTGCAGATTTCATTTCGGAGCTCCCTACACCGGGTCGGTATCCTGGAGCCCCAACTTTGACCGGTAATATCTCGGTTCCGGTGCAATTTGAAGAAAAATAGTTCTAAGAGTTACCCCGTCTATTTTTGGATGCTCTATCCATCTGAATCGGTTTGAAGTCATGAAATTGCTTCCGAACGGTGCTACACTCAAGGATGCATTAGTCGAAAGTGTAGGAAACGGCGCGGCTAATTTTTGGATATGACATGCATCTCACCGAGATCTTTCGAATGAGTGGTTTATGGGAAATATTGATCCATGGAGCGGTATCATTTACCCCCTCGAAGTATCTGAGATGATTTGAAAAAAAATTTCAACAGCAGAAATGAGAAAAGTTCAATCATTCCGCATCGAGCACACCGAAGTGAGCGGTCTTGAAAGGAAATTACTGTTGAAAAAAATCTTCAAATCATCTCAGATACTTCGAGGGGGTAAATGATACCGCTCCATGGATCAATATTTCCCATAAACCACTCATTCGAAAGATCTCGGTGAGATGCATGTCATATCCAAAAATTAGCCGCGCCGTTTCCTACACTTTCGACTAATGCATCCTTGAGTGTAGCACCGTTCGGAAGCAATTTCATGACTTCAAACCGATTCAGATGGATAGAGCATCCAAAAATAAACGGGGTAACTCTTAGAACTATTTTTCTTCAAATTGCACCGGAACCGAGATATTACCGGTCAAAGTTGGGGCTCCAGGATACCGACCCGGTGTAGGGAGTTCCGAAATGAAATCTGCACAACCGGACTTTGAGGGATGCTAGGGCATACCCAGAGGTGTCCAAAACTGATGTTAACTCATTTCACGATTTTCGCTCCAATCCCAGAAATTCCCATTCTAGCTCGATTCTTTCGTGACAGGCGTGATATGGTAGGGGGGAGAGGGATAAGGGAATGAGGTTACGGTAGGAGAAGGAGATGTGGGTACTGTAGGGGGTGGAGATGGGGCTACGGTAGGGGAGGGAGATGGATGGTGATGGGATTACTATAGAAGAAGATGAGCAAGGGCAGGTGCGTTGGGAACTGTTCTAAGGAGACGATTCACTAGAGAGAAGGAGATGTGGATATTTGCAGTGGGATAAACAACACCCAAACTGTCCTAGCGAGCGGGTCGGCGCGCGCCCGAAGGGCGCAAGCCGACCCGCGAGCTACACTGCAGCCGAAGGCTGCATGCCACCCGCAGGGTCTAGCGCCCGAAGGGCGCTAGTCTATTACAACTAGGGCAATTTCGATTTTCCGGACGACCTATTCGAGCGCATTGATTGGATTAGGCGAGAGAGGAGAGTAATTCAATTAGTGAGAGTCGAATTCATTCTTCATTCTTCACATTCGAGGCGATCGCGAGCGGCCGTAGGCCGCTCACTAGGCGAGCGTAGCGAGCCTCACTGCAGCCGCAGGCTGCATGCCACCCGCAGGGTCTAGCCTCCGAAGGGCGCTAGTCTATTACAACTAGGGCAATCTCGATTTTCCGGACGACCTATTCGAGCGCATTGATTGGATTAGCGAGAGAGGAGAGTAATTCAATTAGTGAGAGTCGAATTCATTCTTCATTCTTCGCATTCGAGGCGATCGCGAGCTGCCGTAGGCCGCTCACTAGGCGAGCGTAGCGAGCCTCACTGCAGCCGAAGGCTTCATGCCACCCGCAGGGTCTAGCGCCCGAAGGGCGCTATCCACCTATACCTAGATGCGTTTTGATATTTTCTGTCAGACGAATCTGTGGCGTTGATTGGATTAGGCGAGAGTGAAGGGGGAGGGAGGAGAGTAATAAAGAAATTTTACTATCGAGAGTCGAGGAGGGGAGATGATTCAATTAGGATGAATTGATTGAAAATGTAAAGAGGGTTCATTGTGAGCGAGAGGGGCGAGGGGGAGTGGTCTCCTCTCTTCATTCGAGGGGCGCGCGGTGGTGAGGAGTTGTCGGGTGTGGCGCGGGGGTACTGTAGAGGATGGAAATAGGGTTACTGTAGGAGGTGATGAGGCTACGGTAGGGTGAGTGAGATGGGGATTCGGTAGGGGATGGTGATGGGATTACGGTAGACTAGGGAGATGGGGTTACGGTAGGAGAGGGAGATTGGGTTACTTTGTGGAAGGGAGTTTGGGTTATTGTAGGGGATGGTGATGGGATTCCTGTAGGGGATGGGGTTACGGTTGAGCAGGTGCGTTGGGACCTATGGGAAGGAGACGATTCACTAGAGAGAAGGGGATGTGGATATTTGCAGTGGGATAAACAACACCCAAACTGTCCTAGCGAGCGAATCGGCGCGCGCCCGAAGGGCGCAAGCCGACCCGCGAGCTACACTGCAGCCGCAGGCTGCATGCCACCCGCAGGGTCTAGCGCCCGAAGGTAATCGAAGGTAAGGTAATCGAGCGCGGTAATTGAATTAGGCAAGAGTGAAGGGGGAGAGTGGAGAGTAATAAAGGATTTTTATTATCGAGAGTCGACGTGATTCAATTAGGGCGAATTGATTGAAATGTGAAGGGGGTTCATTGTGAGTGAGAGGGGAGAGGGAGAGTGGTCACCTCTCTTCATTCTAGGTGCGCGCACTGGCGAGGAGTGGTCGGGTGGAGTTTCTCTAGGTGTATGGGGGTGCCAGGGATGGATATGGGGGTCCCAGGGATGGATATGGGGTCCTAGAGGGATGGAGATGGGGGTCCTAGAGGGATGGAGATGGGGGTCCCAGAGGGATGGAGATGGTGATCCTAGAGGGATGGAAATGGGGATCCTAGAGGGATGAAGATGGGGATCCTAGAGGAATGGAGATGGGATCCTAGAGGGAGGGAGATGGGGATCCTAGGGAGATGGGGGTTCTTAGAGGGATGGAGATGGTTGTCCTTCAGGGATGGAGATGGTTGTCTTCAGGGATGGAGATGGTTGTTTCGAATGAGCTATCACACGATAGTGATATCTGAATTTTATTTTTCGAAAGATCAAAGATCAAAGATCAAGAGCATTAAGATCAAAGTTCAAAAATCGTAAATACCGTCCCTTGGGGTTATGTTGATGAAGTTTGAGCCCGATAAGAGAAAATTTTCTAAAACTGTGCCATCCCAGGCCCCTTTCACTGAGTTCTTACAGAGAACGCGTTTTAATGTGTTTGAACACTTTTCCAAAAGTCACGTAAGCATGCCAGGGGGGAGGAAGAGAGGGGGGGTACTGAGGGAGGATCGGAGGCAGCAACAATAGCTAGCGGTGATGGCAAATTTCTAAGCTCTGAGATTATTTTTGGCCGGTACTACCCCAAAAAAGGTTGAAAAATGAAATTTCGATTCCATTAATTACAACCGGAATGCATGAAAATGAAAAAAAAAGTTGATCATATGAAACGTGAGGAAAACCACATCGAGTCGCCAAGTAAAATCTCTATATGTTATTTTCTTTAACAATAGGCTCAGCGAGAGAAACATTATTAATATTGAAAAATGTGCGCTGTCGTGAACAATGGTACATTTGGTCTCGGATACTTCCATTGGCCCTAGAGGGGGCACACCAGAGCGTACAGGTAAGGAAGAAGGGGGAAGAGGAGTCAATGAAAACGGATTGACAGGAACGGAACGAAGATACCAAAGAGGAGAGTTCAAAGAGTCGAAAGAGAAGCGTTTGGACAATCTCAAATAGTAAGCGTAAGTCTCTGCCAGATTAGGTAGTAGAAGTAGATTTAGTGGTTACGAACACGTTCTCAGCTCTTCCCAATTAATTCCTTCCCAATGTTCACCTTTTCCCAACTTTCGCTTGAGAAGTTATTAACATTTTTAGAAGTTCTTGCAAAGTTATTTATAGTATTAAAATTATTTAGAAAAGTAAAAGGTGCAACATTGTGAAAATATCTCTATGTACAAGCACCTCTGGATAAGAGCTTTCCATATAATTATGGACAAAGAGGAAGAGCGAAAGAAAGTTTGAAAATGGAGGCGGGATTGAGAGATGCCTCGGATGAAGTTGGAGTTAGAAACAGACAGTATGAGTGTGGTGTCTAAGATGAAGTTCTTTGCTGATCATTTCAGCTGTGATTGGATGCATCAATTGACGAGAACGAAGAAAATTCTCTCGCACTTCCTTAGCACATAATGCCCATCCAGAGAGATCACTGAAAATTAGAAATACAACAAAAGAAGACAAGATGTAGAAACCGATATACTGGTCTGCAATATTTGAGTCTTCCCTGACTATTTAGGAATCGAAGGGCACGAGGAATAATGGGCTCCCATCGAGATTTAATGCACAACCGAATCCAACTGCAACATAATACATCAAGCGTTCTTTGTAACTATCTATCGTACATAGCTCCCATTACCGAACACACGCCCTTTTCAACCTTTCTTCTTTGAGCAATTGTGCGCTAAATATTTTTGTTTTTATCATGTTAGACAGTCCTATGTCGGCTCCCCGGAGGCAGTGCTATAAGTGGACGGGTACAAAAATGGCCTGTGAAATTTTATTTTAAATTCACATCTACGAATCATACCAACTTTTCAGGACCCGCTAATCATCGGAACATTATGGAATTAAAAAAAAATAATATATAAAAAAATGAAAATTCAACATTTTATCGATTTTCTCTAAAATGGAAATTGCGAGGATTACGAAAACTTGGGGTGTGATATAACTTTTGATGCTCTTTCGAACAGTATACAACATGAGTGGTAAAATAAAGATTAACTTTTCCGAAATCAAAGATAAACTTTTAGGGTCAAATTGTTGGCTGAAGTGTATTCCACCCTTAAGGAGTCTAACCACCAGGTATGAAGCCCCAGAGATCATTTCTAGCTGCTGTGACACATCCCCTCCTGGATTTCGACGTATCAAATCCGGGGTCAAGGCGCTGTGGGAATGAAGAATACTAGAAAGGAGCTGCGGTCCCCTCTTGTTATCCAATCAATTTCCATCGATTCCCATCCAACCCGCTGAGTCTTATCGCGATATTCCGGAGCCATGACAACTAGAAACTGGATAAATTGACTGGAAATAAGTCTCTTCAGAGTAAAGCTAGAGCTTTCAAATGTTGACAATGCTTTTTCCTCCAAGAATCCAATCGAAATACATCATCAGATTTATACCAAGTTTTGAGTTTACACCTCCTTTAATGTATTTAGCACTTACTTGAGTAATATCTCACAATTTTCGCTGTCATTCAGAGAATAAAGGCTGTTAAGAGCTTCCAATTTATAATGCTCAATGGGCGGGTCGTGCTAAAGCCATGAAAATATTCATTAAAATGAAAATAATTGCTATATTTACCTGCCACAGTTGAGAGAGACATTCTATCTGTTGTAGAGGTTTCATCGATTCATACATCTCTTGGGTGATATTCTGCATAGAATACCGTAATGATGGGCCCTTTGCCACACAAGTCCGTCTTACTTTTTTGCATGATTCTAGCACTTTCAAATGTTCTCATAACTTTTGCCATCGCTCCTGGAGGTATTATGTCGGATGAGAACTAGGGTTGGCCAAACGAGGTTTAAGGGCTCATTATAGGGAGAGGTCACGTAACGGGCTCGCTACGTTAAACGAACTTTGACAGAGCGTAGGGGAGGATAGCGGGCCCGCTACCCCTCGCTACCAGAAGGGAACGGGATCCTCTTCCTTAACGGGACCCCTCACACGCTCTCTCGTCGATCACTAGCCTCTCCCTTTCATTTCGAGGCGTATCACATTTTTAAAATGATACGGTTGTAATTGCACACCTATTAAACTATTCCGTGCGGCAAACGCGTTAGCTCCGCCCACTTTCACTTCGTTTTACGCGTTTTCCGCCTATTTTCACTATTTTTTCTTAGTTTTTAATGATAAAACTCGATTTCTGGTATGGTTTCGCGATCATTAAGCACCAATTATATAATTAAAGCTTAATTTTAAACGCGACCGTAGTTTAATAGCAATTTCGTTACGCGCGGAACAAGAAACAACTTTGCGTCAAAATGTGATAGCGAGTAGAGGTCGAGAAATGGTACCGCCGTCTCTTCATTTCACACACTCTCTCGCCTCTCTGATCGGTGAGAGAGCACGTGAAATGAAGAGACGGCGACCCGTATTTCGAACTCTAATAGCGAGACGTAGCTTGCTCGCTATGCTCTCTCTCGCTCGCAGCGAGCCCGTAATATCGTTATCGTTTAGCCAACCCTAATCAGAACCGTCCGATGAGAACTGACTGGATGAGATCCCACCACATTTTTTCTCCGTTTGTGATGTTTAGAACACTCTGGCGAATCACGATCAGATCAGATAACACAAAAATGGTGAATTCGAATAAGATGTGCAGATGCGCGGGAAAAATAATTGGAAAGTTCCAAACATGAATTGGCAAAATTTCAAGCATCTGCTAAACACGATTTTTTTTGTGTTTTCGCCATATTATTCTGTATTACGCTTTCGAATATTTGCTCAACCGAACTATCGTAAAGTATTATGAAGTGATCTATCGATTGCAAGTACTCGTTTTAATTAATTAAGCGTATTCGAATACTATAGTTCGACTTTCTTTTTCGATCGAATCTGTATTTAGCGGGGCATCTATACAGCGAAATAGCGTTACATTCTGAGAGAGCTCGAGAGAGAGAGCGTTTTCTGATTACTTTTTTTCTCTGCTTTCTCTTAATCTCTCGTATTCTCCTCGGATCTTTCCGTGGAATTACTACGCTGCTCTAAAAAAAATTTTGGTTCTTATCCAATTGGTTCTCATCCGATATAGTACTCTCCTGGAGCGCGAAGAGAACAGGGGTCTAATCTAGTCCGGCTTACACATTAGGAGCACACACGGGGTTTCAGCGACAAAAGTGATTCAAATTATTCGCTTTAGATAATACTATATCTTTAGATATTATTATGTGCTTAAAGGAGGCGTATCATGAAAAATTAGTTCATGCTCTTGAAATCATGATCCGATTGGAATCCAGAACGATATTAGAAAGCCGAAGTTTGAAAATTGTACGTCCACTCTGGGACGAGATATCCCCGTCCAAAGTATCAGGAAAGGACAGGGAAAACCCCGCGAAAATTCAAATATTTTACGCAGCGCCAATGGGGAGGAAGGGAAGGTAGATCAAGAAGGATAGATCGAAAGGTCATCGTTGTCTCGCCCATTATTGATTGACTAGAAAGGGATTTTTCTTTGTTCCCGCAGGTTCTTCCCATCGACAAAAACTGATCTACTAATAGGCGATTAGCCAAAAGAACCTTGGCAATTTCCAAAATATTGCAAGGCTCGGCATATCGTTGTAAGAGTCGCAACATTTGAATTTCAAAAGTTCATGATACGCCTCCTTTAAAGGAGGCGTATCATGAAAAATTAGTTCATGCTCTTGAGATCATGATCCGATTGGAATCCAGAACGATATTAGAAAGCCGAAGTTTGAAAGTTGTTCGTCCACTCTGGGACGATTTTTCCCTGTTTAAAGTATCAGGAAAGAACAGGCAAAACCCCGGGAAAAATTCAAATATTTTACGCAGCGCCAATGGGGAGGAAGGGAAGGTAGATCAAGAAGGATAGATCGAAAAGTCATCGTTGTCTCGCCCATTATTGATTGACTAGAAAGGGATTTTTTTTGTTCCCGCAGGTTCTTCCCATCGACAAAAACTGATCTACTCCTTGGCGATTTGCCAAAAGAACCTTGGCGATTTTCCAAAATATTGCAAGGCTCGGCATATCGTTGTAAGAGTCGCACCATTTGAATTTCAAAAGTTCAGGATACGCCTCCTTTAAATACAAATCTGGCTTCTTGGCATTTTACAATGTACGTACGGATTACTGAGCATAAGGTTTTCTCTCGCTGCTCTTGTTTTCTCGCCCACCCTCTGTAGAATGCCCCGTCTTACAATTTGTAACCCCATTTTTCGTCTGTTTGATTCTTCCTCACCTTAACCGCACTCTCATCAGCATCGATCCATTCCTTGATTAGTTTGTCACAGTCAATTACCATCCCTTCATCGTATCTAAATGTTAAAAATTCGTATTACATTCGGTATCTCGTTTAGGGTTAGCGTGGGAGTATCAGGAAAGAGGGCACAACGAAATCCGGGACGGTTATGACGGGCCTTGTACCCCCTCCCCCCCCCTCCGGAGGGGCTTGCAAATCAGGCAAGACTGATGACTGTAGTTTCATGTGCTATTTGCATGTTTTTTTTCCGAAATTCGGACTCTTTCTACCCCCTTTATGTCGGCTCCCAGGGGCTGTGTCTGTGCGATGGGGGGGGGTACAATGGGATGAACATTTCGAAAGACAGAGGGTGAATCTGGCAGAAGAAAGAGGGCGAGAGTGGCACTGTCGCAGTAGCTACGTTTTTTTCGCTTTGGCTATCCTAATTGTGAAGAGCGGACCGCAACTCACTTAGGCTTGATAGGAGGCATTCCCACATCGAAAAGCCAAGTATTCATATGGATTGAATCGATAATTTCTTTCTTGTCTTGGAAGTACTTGTACAGATGTTCCTTCCATTGATACGTATCAATAGCTTTGTGACAGAATTCTTTAATGTAGTCTCGAAGATACTTCTCGAACACTTCTGCACACATAGATATAATTTATTTGTTTATATTAGATTATGTAGTATAAACTAACCAGGTCCTCCCAATTTCTGCTCGAGAGTGAAAAGGAGTGCTGACCCCTTTTCATAAGGAACACACGAGAAAGCAACATCTTGAAACAACATGATTTTCCTTGAATTCTCACCACAATGTATTCTAACCGGGATCGACATTTTCATGTTCTTGCACTAATTTGGTAAATGGATGAGTTGGATGAAATTGTTCATTTACCTGAAAATATGTTTAAGCAATTAAACATAAAAAAGAGCGGACTTACTGCTGGAATGAGATTATTTGTCCATCCATTGAATGCCATAAACTGTCGATAACTCTCATTCACTAGTCTCCCACATATCTTCCTTTCTATGAACATCGTGAATCCCTCATTAAGCCTACAATCCATGAAGAGGTAATATGTTCTTTCTTGAATACCTACCAGAAATGTTCCCAACTCGAGTTTGTCACTAAGTTACCAGACCAAGAATGTGCGATTTCGTGAGCTATTACAGAAACCAAAGATCGATCTCCTGCCTAAAAAATAATGGAAGTATCGACGATACTGTATCGTACACCATCCACATTAGCGAACAAATCCACTTTTCGTACGTTTTTTTCTTTTCGTGAATTTGAAAATTTTGCAATTCCCAATAGTTGTTTTATATTTTTTACCGATTCGTTCTGGTAGTTTTCTCTTCGTGGGAGGGAAAGTTGGGCGTGGTTGGCCTTGTCCATTGGTTTCCCTGGCCCGGAGAGGGCTCATTTTTCCCATTAGCCTCCCACTGAATTTCCCTCAGGTTTATCAATGAATAAAGATCGTCAGTATTATACACGATGCGCGCTACGGCGTGAGCCAAATGGAAGTTTCGCAAATGCGTTTTTCATTGCAATTCTTTGCAAATGTCAATTTATGTACAATAATTTACTGTCATCAAGTAGAAGACTACGAGGGTAGTTAATTCTGAAGTAAGTTCAATTTGGTCATAACCCTTCCTTCCAGCCTGCAAACTAGCATTGTGTGACTGTTTCAGATCGTCAAAGTACTATAACAAATGCCTAAGGTTTGAAGGGAGTGGCCATTCTCAAAGGTTTGTCCGCTAACTTGTATTAATTGCAATATTCCTTATGATTCCTGGGTATAAATTGTTTTTTTTAAAATTCAATTATCGTCGTCGGGTAGCACGGCACCATAACTATCGCACATCAACACTATGCTCTATCAACAAAACATTTTTGCATCCCGGATGCAGCATCCGTCATATTATTGTATAATAATGTACATCTTTAATAAAGGCTTTTCAAAGTAATATTGAATGAGTTTCTTCACGTTAGAGTAACACTTCCCCACTGGTTTCCCAGCCTATTTTCCCTGAGGGATCCCAGGGACTCTCCCCTTCTCACTGGTTTTCCATGGAAATTTCCACTGATTTCCAAGCCTACTTTACCAGTGGGATCCCAAGGTCTCTCCCCTTTTCACTGGTTTCACAGGGCAATTCCTATTTTTTCCCTCACTGCTCACTGGGAATTTCACTGGGATAACACTGCAAAGAATACCAGAGCCGATAAGCGGATGAATCCAAAAAAATTAGCCGCCGATAAAACATATAAACGGGTAAAATAGATCTTGCTCAGAAGCGAGACAAGCCCCGGCTTCACCGTAACCACATTTCCGGCACATCTTTTCACGTTTAGTGACCAAAACGTTCTTCTAAGTTTAGTCGGTATAGATAAGCATAATATCAAAATGTTCGGCTATGTTTAATATTATTTCATCGGCCATTTTTTGTATTTACCTATCTATCCGCTTATTGGATCGTCAAAATATGAAACAAAATTGGGAACGCGCGAATAATATTTTAAAAAGTACGAAAGATGATTTGTTCTGTAATGTGGTGATGCATGAAATGGAAAATAAATATACTAACAATGAGAGTAGGAGTAAGAAAAGTGAGACACGGATTCTCCATTCCTCCAAAGGGAAATGTCGATGGAAGGCATACCATATCATATCTACCCCAAATATATGGTCCCACAATTGATTCTGCGCAAGATAGGATATCCTCAGTCTGAAAAATAGCATTAGATGATATTCCATCAGATTATATCGTACTTCCGAAAACTCCCAAAGAGCTTTTTCTACCACAGACGGTTCTGCCCATACTGCACAACGATCAGAAATATTTCTCTTCTCCAGAAGCCCAACAACGATAGCAATGAGATATGAAGGGATCGCCACAGGCTGACAATTATCGAATTACTATCGTACATCGCCCACATTACCGAACAAACGAACATTTTTTTACTTTTTTTTTACTTTTTTTTAAAGTCAGCGAATTCGCATCGAATATTCCTAATTATTGTTTCATATTTTTTGTCCACCCACAATTCCGCGTGATTTTTAAAATTGAACGGTGAAATATTTATTTAAATGGGTGAAAAATTGGAGCCGCATGAGCGAAAAGTGATGCCGGAAGGGTGATTACTGTAGAGCCGGCGTTTAGGCTTTACTTGGAGCCAGCTGCCCCACTTTTCGCCACTTTCAACTCCAATTTTTCACCCATTTAAATAAATATTTCACCGTTCAATTTTAAAAATCACGCGGAATTGTGGGTGGACAAAAAATATGAAAGAAAAATTAGGAATATTCGATGCGAATTCGCTGACTTTAAAAAAAAGTAAAAAAAAGTAAAAAAATGTTCGTTTGTTCGGTAATGTGGGCAATGTACGATATCATATGATATGGAATGAACCTGCTTAAAGAAGAAATTCGTTCTCTCTTCGTCTCCCTTCGATCCTTCTCCGATAGCTGACATGAGACACGTAAGTCCCGAAGAGACAGATACCTTAGAAAATACTATGGATTGTTACTCTCTATTGATTACCTCTGCTTCGTACGTCTGTTTGACAGAAGGAGTATCCATGCAAGGAACGATGGATCGAGCATGAATCGCCTGTGTACTGTTAGATAGATAGATCAAATAAAGAAGAAATTAACCTGGCATTGAGAGAATAAATATGGAGCCTTCCCATCTGTAGTCTGTTCCTTCTTTAGCCATTGAAGTGCAGAAGCTTCATTTGAAGTGGAGTAAGCGACGAGAATTATACTGAATACCAGATGTGGAAAAAGCGTAAGAGTAGGAGGCGTAACATGAAAAACTAGTTGATGTTTTTGAGAACATGATCCGATCGGAATCTAGAACGATATTATAGAATGCCGAAGTTTGGAAGTTGTAGACCCAATTAAAACCGAAATATATGGCATCAAAGTATCAAGGAAGCACAGGGAAAAAGCTGCAAAGAATTCAAATCTTCTCTGCAGCGCTAATGGGGAGGAAGGGAAGGTAGATCAGTGAAAGGTCATCTTTGTCTCGTCCGCAATTGATTGGCTAGGAAGGGATTTTTTTTGTTCCCGCAGGTTCTTCCCATCGACAAAAACTGATCTACTCCTTGGCGATTCGCCAAAAGATCTTGGCAATTTTCAAGAATCTTGATAGCATCGGCATATCGTTGCAGGACCCGCTCAGTTTGAATTTCAAAAGTTCATGATACACCTCCTTTAAGATAAATCGGCCCTCCGTATTGCCAACTCTAATTTGCACGGCAAAAATGGCCCGAGAACTGCGCACAGTCTCTTGGTCTATCCTCTTTCCCAGTCATCTTTAAATATGTACTCTTTCTCACTGCGACATCTCGCTTCTAGACACTATCTCTGATTTCTATAAATATCGTACATCGCTCCCATTACCGAACAAACGGCTTTTTTCTACCTTTTCTACCTTTTTCACCTTTTCGCGAATTCGCGTTTAATATTCTTGTTTTTTGTTTCATATTTTTTGTCCACCACGATAACTGGACGAATACAAAAATTGGCCGGTGAAATATTATTTTAAATCAGTGAAAAATGAGAGCCGTTGCCCCTACTTTTACTTAAAATACGGCTCTACCGTAATCAATTGCCATCATTGGCAGAGCCGCACTTTAAGCAAAAAATAGGAGGAACGTCTCTCATTTTTCACCCATTTAAAATAATACTTCACCGGCCAATTTTTTTATTCGTCCAGTTATCGTGGTGGAAAAAAATATGAAACAGAAAACAAGAATATTAAACGCGAATTCGCGAAAAGGTAAAAAGAAGGTAGAAAAGGTTAAAAAAAGTCGCTTGTTCGGTAATGTGAGCGATGCACGATAACTATGAAAATTATTGAGAAATAAAGTTGACAGGTTCATTTTTCAAACATTTCGATTCCGACAAATTCCCTTGCCACTTTTGATTGAGAATGGCATCTATCCGAGAACTCTTGGCGACCTAGCACATCTATTGTTTTTTTATGTGGAACTCTCTTCTCTTCTTTCTCTAAAACATGACAGATAAATACAAATAACTGACATTTCGCTTCCCGCTCTTCTCTTATCTTCTGGTAGATACACACACAACTTGGACCCGAAAAAAGTGTACGAATTGGGTGCTATCCTGAATTCAACTTCAGCTCCATCGACGATAACCGATCGGATTGATAGATCACGAATATCCAGAAGCTTAAAGAAGGCGTAAACTCAATATTTTCCGGGGTTATCTGACGTCATAGGTCGATAGTTTCCGTAAACCACATTCCGAATTCGAAAATTAGAACTCGTTAGCTCAACTTTGAACCGAGTTAGACGCGCGCAAAGTTTCTACAGGGCACAGGCAAAATCAAGATGCGCGGTGCAAAGGGAAGGGAGCTAGGTCAAGACGCAGAGGAGATGGGAAGAGACAGGAGAGGAGCGAAAAACTCTCGCGTCTGTCACTCTCACCCTCCTACAGTACTTCCCCCTGATTGCACAGGGAAGTGCTTCCCCGCATTTGGAGTTTACGCCTTCTTTAAAGATAAGACATTTTATTGAAAGGCAACAACAGTGCGTTCGTATTAGATAGGATTGATGAAACAAGCCAAACCGATTTTCGGAATGCCGACAATATTTCTTAGAGGCTGGCTTGGTAGAAATCGAAATTCAGAAATGGGGGAGAGTTGATCGTGTTTTTTTTTTAAATAGGCGAGAGTTGGTCAAGTTAAAGGAGGACGAAAGTGAAAGTTTTCGAAGGTAAACTGACAGCATGGGCCGGTTGCTACCTTGATAGCTAAGTGATTCCCAAAATTTGAAGGTTCTAGCTCAATTCTGAAGCGACTTATTCCCATTCAAAGTGTCCTTGATCTACAGTATCTGGTAGTCATTGCTCCGGGATATCGCGGTAAGACTTAGTGGGATGGATGGGAATCGATGGGAATTGATTGAATAGGAAGAGGGGTTCGCCGCTCCTCTCCCCTATTCTCCCTTCCCCACTGCGTCTTGACCCCAGATTTGATCTACCCCCCTTCCCATCCGTCGATTCCTGTCGATTTCTCTGAGTCTTATCGCGATAACCCGGAGCAATGACAACCAGATACTGTAGATCAAGGACACTTTGATTGGGAATAAGTCGCTTCAGAATTGAGCTAGAGCTTTCAAATTTTGGGAATCGCTTAACTATCCTGGTGCCTACAAGCGCACACTGCCAGTCTACCTTCGAAAACTTTGACTTTCGTCCTCCTTTAAAGGGGGAGGGGCACGAATATTTTCGCACATAAACTGAGCCTGTGGAGTGATAGGGATCCTGTACCCGATCAGAGATCACTTTATCCCAAGTGCTAGAAATGCCTCTGAACCTCGCTACGGATTTTTGAAGTTACATTGATTGTGCAGGCACAATTTAGGGTACTGTACTTTCGAATTGATTTCATTGGATTTTCTGTCGAAAATAGCAGCAATAGTGAAGATGCACTGGGCGGGAGTCGAACCAGCGGGTGCTGTACAGACAGGCAAAAGCGTAAACCACTTGGCTACGGCCCATGATGTGAGCTATTCCTAGTTGGCTATGTTAGGGAGAGGACCGAGTCAACCTGAGTGCTGATTACCGTATGTTACAGCTGGGGTGCAGGCATGTCGTGGTGGGACCCACCAATTTTGATTCGTGCCCCTCCCCCTTTAAATAGAGAATAGTTGGTAGATTTAAATAGGGCAGAGTTGGTCGAGCTAGGGTTCGCGTGTAGAGAAAACATGGTGCTTGTCAATATCGGAGAGGCGAAGGGCCAAGAATTGGCTCTCTGCCATTTCTAGCTAACTTCTCGGATACATTCAAGACTAATCGAGAAATAAGGAAATATGAAAAGTTAGAATCTCATTTTCAAACTTTAAATGAAGGTTTTCGATTCCTACTCATCCCCTTGCCGCTTTTGACCGAGAATGAACTCTATCCGAGAAATACCGAGAAACGAAATTTGTCTTAAAGAAGGCGTAAACTCAATATTTTCCGGGGTTATCTGACGTCATAGGTCGATAGTTTCCGTAAACCACATTCCGAATTCGAAAATTAGAACTCGTTAGCTCAACTTTGAACCGAGTTAGACGCGCGCAAAGTTTCTACAGGGCACAGGCAAAATCAAGATGCGCGGTGCAAAGGGAAGGGAGCTAGGTCAAGACGCAGAGGAGATGGGAAGAGACAGGAGAGGAGCGAAAAACTCTCGCGTCTGTCACTCTCACCCTCCTACAGTACTTCCCCCTGATTGCACAGGGAAGTGCTTCCCCGCATTTGGAGTTTACGCCTTCTTTAATGTCATTGTTGCTAATTCACGCATATAATTTTTCATAATTTTCATTTGAATCCGCGTTATTTCCTGTATCTAAATACGCATAATTATTATTAGTTTTAAAAAAATTTGTTAATTAAAGAAGGAGAGGCACGAATACAGGCTCAATTATCATAAGCGAGCAGCGCGCACCGATTTGCATGCGCCGTCTCTTCATTGCCCTTCCCTCTCTCGCTCGTTGCCTGCACGATCAGGGGAGCTTGGCACCCAGCCAATCGGCCATAACTCAGTTCAAACGAAAATTGAAACCATGGAAGTTTCGAAAGTGTTATAGGGTGCTCGTGCCACATCAACTGGCATAGAGAACTCACTTAGCCAGATATTCGTGCCCCTCCCCCTTTAATACTATATAGAAGGATAAGAGATTATGTTTAAATGTTCAATGATAAGAGATAATACATGAAAGAAAAAGAGACAGATACGTTTTTCTTACCACTTTGGTAGTTTCTTTCAAAATTTTAACGTGGAGAGAAACAGATCCAACGAGCATCTTTAGTTGGAAATGTACATCCCATTTGATGGCCATATGAGTAACCTAAAAAATCATTGTTAAAGAAGGAATAACAGGAAGAATTTCGGAGGCACCCACCACGAATTGCCGGAAATGGGAGGCTCGAAATATCAGTTTGAACTTCGCTAAAGTTCCTATTCCTCCCCCCCCCCCTCGGCACACTTGACAGTGAATTCAAAAAAAGAGGAGGGCTGAAGAACATACAGTAGCATGATCGATATTGGCAGCACTGCATGGATCTCGTCTTGGCCCTTTTCCTCCTTTGAAACGGCGGACAATCGGAGGTTGTAGATTACACATGACGGAATTGAGAAGTGATCGTTCTATCTCCTTATCTCTCTCCTTCCATTTCTCTTCACACTCCGCCTCTCATAATCCTTTCTTTGTCAGCTCCATTCTCATGACAATCCTCAAGAGAGAACAAAGAATGACATCAATTCTTTATCCCTTTCAATCAGGAATTAACAAAGTTATGGTAGTAAACCTCGTAACTTCATTCTCTGTTTCTAAACGCAAACTGTTCCACTTATCTATTATTTTAGAATGTATAGGTATCGTGAATAAAGGGGTGGAAATAAAGATGAAATGGAAGATTGGCGCCGTCGTCAATATCACGCCTGTCACGAGAGAATCGAGCTAGAATTGAATTTTTTGGGATTTGAGCGAAAATCGTAAAATGAGCTAACATCAGTTTTAGACACCTCTAGGCATGTCCTAACATCCCCCAAAGTACCATTGTGCAGAAATTTTTTTGGAGCTCCCTACACCGTTATCCTGGAGCCCCAACTTTGATCGACATTATCTCGGTTTGGGTGCATTTTGGAAGAAAGTTGCTCAAAGAGCAACCCCCTCTATTTTCTTATGCTCTATCCATCTGAACCGGTTAGAAGTCATGAAAGTGCTTCTGAACGGTGCTACACTCGATGAGGTGTAACTCAAAAATGTAGATAACGCGGGCGCCCAGTTTTCTCTATGTTGTGCATCTTATCGAGCTCTTTCGAATGAGTGGCTTGCGGAAAATATAAATTAATGATGACATGTCTTTTGCCCTCATGAAAATTTTGCGATCATTTGAAGTCGTTTTACTTGATCATTTCTCACCCACGCCGCGCAATTCATCGTCCTCGGAATGGAATGAACCGATTCTTTCGCATTCTCAGTTGTGTTTCACCTTCATTCGAGCTAAAATTATGAAGTAAAACGACTTCAAATGATCGCAAAATTTTCATTAGGGCAAAATATATGTCATCATTAATTTATTTTTTCCGCAAGCCACTCATTCGAAAGAGCTCGATGAGATGCACAACATAGAGAAAACTGGGCGCCCGCGTTACCTACACTTTTGAGTTACACCTCATCGAGTGTAGCACCGTTCAGAAGCACTTTCATGACTTCTAACCGGTTCAGATGGATAGAGCATAAGAAAATAGAGGGGGTTGCTCTTTGAGCAACTTTCTTCCAAAATGCACCCAAACCGAGATAATGTCGATCAAAGTTGGGGCTCCAGGATAACGACCCGGTGTAGGGAGCTCCAAAAAAATTTCTGCACAATGGTACTTTGAGGGATGTTAGGACATGCCTAGAGGTGTCTAAAACTGATGTTAGCTCATTTTACGATTTTCGCTCCAATCCCATCCCCAGATCGATTCTCTCGTGACAGGCGCGATATACTTGCCATCTTCTCTTCGATTCGTAGAATGAAATGGGTCATTCGTCATAGTTTGACACGAAACGAAGAGGAGAGTGTCAATCAGAGTAGAATCAGAGTGGATATTATTGCGCAATGATGACGAAATCGAATTACTATGTCGGATGAGAAACGACTGGATGAAAACAAGCAAAAAGTTTTTTTCCGTTTGTGACGTTTAGAAAAGAAATCAGAGTAGGCCAATTAATAATTCCTACGAGAAAATTGACTCGTACCTCAATTACAAAGAAGAAAAATGAGAGAAGGAATCCATTATAATGCGCGATCAAATAATATCCACTGCAGACTATACTTATAATTTTCTTAAAGTATCCCAACAAGGGCAATTTTGACCCACTCTTTTTATTTGCTCATTCTCATTTCTGTTAGTCGTCGCGAACTGTTCCCTCTACATTCTCTTTGCTGGAGAGCAATTTCTCCTAATTCCCTTCGTCTCTGCTAACGACTCAACTAGATCGGAATCCCCTTATCCCCTTCCAAGAAGGACTGTTCACCGTGTGATGGGTATGACTGCCAAAGATGTTACGTCCCTCGTATTCCAGGGTCGTATCTCCGTTCAAACATCGATTTTCGAGTTTGGAGAACTCGACCACACAAAGACTCCAGCACACGCACGGAGGTTCAAACAGCTTCGTCTCTCACATTTAATTTCCACTAACAGCGGCGACTCCGCCCCCTATCACGCTCATTGGCTGGCGAGGGGTGCGAGAGCACCACTCTCTCACTGTCCTACACTATCTCGCACACGCAACGCATACGCAGCGCGTCATTTACATTCCAAATTGCAATAGATCCGGAACTCTTAGAACGATTTTTTTTGCGCGGTAATTTAAAATTATTTTTTTCTCCGCAGTTTTTAGACGTTGGCACTGAACACCCGTGACACGCCAGGCTTCGCTTTCGACAGAAGGACTCAATCTGCATGCTACTTCGTCATCAGTCCTATCGGGAACCAAGAGAGCACGAATCTTTCGTCATTGCGTTGCGACAAGGAAAGAAGGCCAATCCGAGACTAGGGTAGGCAAATGAAGAGAAAAACGATGAAGGAGGAGAATTCCACTCCGGATGGAATTCCATTTCTTATTGGAATTTCATTTTAAAAAATAACTCTGACATTTTGTCTATTTTCTTTTCTATTTTCTTCACAAAATGGAACAAAATGGAATCCTAATGGAATTCTAATATCTGATCGAATTCCACTAAACCGCACGCTACACGGTAGTGTTGGCAATACGGTCTTTACGGTGCCGTAATGGAGGGAGGTCATTTTCCGGCGCCGGGATGAGAGATGGGAAGATATCTCTTCTTTTCACACATTCTCTCGCCGAGAAGGGGTCTCACGGCACGTTACGGCCTCTCCGGGAAAGCACGCGACGCATGACCGCGATGCGTCGAAATTTCAACGCGTCACTCGCTGACTCCGCCCCTTTTCACTTTCACCGATTTTCACGAAGCATTTGGTTCATTGCCCAGCAATTCTGAAGTCGGTCAAAACTGATGGCTATCGATTCTATGATGAGAACTGAATGTTTCCCCAAAGTATCTTCGAAAAAAGTTCAAATCGTGAGTAGTTAGAGATAAATTGACAATTTTTTGTTAATTGTGCAGCATTAGCAACATTATCGAGAGGATTACAACACCTGCTATCGGAAAATTAAAATAAATCCCTAGGGAATTCGAAAAATTAAAACGCAGTCTGCGTAAGAACGTCGGGATTCGGAAGGGAAGTGGCACAGTGGCTCAAAATGGTCCGATTGAGCTGAAGTTTTTTGTGGGTACTCCCAAGGGGTGGGATACACTTCAGCCAAAATTTTGGCCCTAAAAGTTGATCTTTGATCTTTGAGATCGAAAATTTTCATCTTCATTTTATCCCCACATGCTATGCGCCATTCGATAGAGCATCAAAAGTTATGCCTGGAGCCAAATTTTTATAAGTTTCTGACGACTCGTTTTCGAGAAAAGTGGGAAAAACTCAAAAATTTGCTATTTTATTCGTTTCAAAAAATATTTGTCCATGTTCCAATGGGCGCCTCCTCTTGTGACATATGGTAATCGATGTGAAATTGTATGGAGAATTTTTTTTTTAAATAGTCTGGTTCACGTGCGACATATCACGCCATGACTTTTTCGCGAAAATCTAGCACGCAATCGTCGACGCAGGTTCGAATCCCGCCGACGGCTAATCTTTTGCCAGATTTTTTTCAACCCAAATAGATGTTTTTTTAAATGAAATCACTTTTGATATGTTATTGGGTCACATTGGTGATATTTTGCCACTTTGCAAGCAAAACTGTGTGAATCCTCTCATCGACTTTTTTTCACGTAAGGGTGTGTGCCCCTTATGTGAAAAATTGAGGTTTGGGGTCATGTGGAAAAATAGCCTCCAAAAAGAAATAATATTTGTTTATGTAATAATAAATAGTTTATAGGTTACTGAAATCATCATTAAAGAAGGCGTAAACTCAATATTTTCGGGGGGTATCTGACGTCATAGGTCGATAGTTTCCGTAAACCACATTCCGAATTCGAAAATTAGAACTCGTTAGCTCTACTTTGAACCGAGTTACACGCGCGCAAAGTTTCTACAGGGCACAGGCAAAATCAAGATGCGCGGTGCAAAGGGAAGGGGTCTAGGTCAAGACGCAGAGGAGATGGGAAGGGACGGGAGAGGAGCGAAAAACTCTCGCGTCTGTCACTCTCACCCTCTTACAGTACTTCCCCCTGATTGCACAGGGAAGTGCTTCCCCGAATTTGGAGTTTACGCCTTCTTTAACCATGTTTATGGGCCAATGTCGACATCTCCCCAAAACTCCATTTTTCACATTTTTCCCTTATGTGAAAAATATCGATGAGAGGAATGCTGTCAATTTTCCTTGTAAAGTGGCAAAACATTGTTAATATACCCTACTAATATCTCAAAAGTGATTTCATGTCGAAAAAATATCATTTTGGGTCGAAATAAAAAAAAAAAGATTAGCCGTCGGCGGGATTCGAACCTGCGTCGACGATTGCGTGCTAGATTTTCGCGAAAAAGTCATGGCGTGATATGTCGCACATGAACCGGACTATTTTTAAAAATTCTCCATACAATTTCACATCGATTACCATATGTCACAAGAGGAGGCGCCCATTGGAACATGGACAAATATTTTTTTGAAACAAATAAAAATGCAATTTTTTGAGTATTTCCCATTTTTCTCGAAAACGAGTCGTCAGAAAGTTATGAAAATTTGGCCCCAGACATAACTTTTGATGCTCTATCGAATGGTGTATAGCATGTGGGGGTAAAAATGAAGGTGAAAATTTTCGAACTCAAAGATCAAAGATCAACTTTTGGGGCCAAAATTTTGGCTGAAGTGTAACCCACCCCCAGTATCCACAAAAAATTTCAGCTCACTCGGACCATTTTGAGCCACTGTGCCACCACCTCCTCCGCTCTTACGCAGACCGCGTTTTAAGCCAAAGGTTGTGCACGTGTCGTGTACACGTGCACAACCTTGTAAAACTTTCACAGATCGGTTCAAATCAACGTAAATGACTCACCAATGAACTCCCCAACGGTCATTCCACAATGTGTGCTAAATAAAAATGCTACAATTTGTCCAGTTCCCTCGCGAAATTGAAACGAAAGGGGGTACATACAATTTCTTTAACGGAGCTTCAAACCATCCAATGCAGTATAAAATCTTTCAAATAATGAAAAAGGAAACATTTTCACAAAAGAAAGTGAAAGGCTACCTATTCCCAAAAAAAAGTTATGCTCGAAAAAAATCTTAAATATATTGCCGTGAAAATTTTTTCCACAGTTATGACATTTCTTTTTTTTTCATTGAATTCCTCGTGAAAAGTTGTATATGTGGTAATTTTTCGAACGGATATTTCATTACAGTATTTAGTTTCCCAAGGCGCCGAAAAGAGCGGATACCAGTTTTTCACAATCTTCAAAAACTGCAACATGTTAAAACGCTTGTAAAATAAGTCTCGTTTGTTTTGAATGAGTTATCTATATGATTGTGAATGTGTCCATGCAGAAATAATAGCAAATTAGAGCAATTGGGGATAAAATTGTCTTCGGTTGCATCTGAAATAATGGAAAAGGTGTTTTCGATATCAAAAATATGGTTCCTGATAAGGGGATCCCCATTTCCTTGGTAACCAAACTCAGTATTAGATTTCCCATATCCATGTGTTTTACAAAAATAAATCATTAATATGGGACCGTAAAGAATTCAGTAACAGCGTGTAGAATGTGAAAAAAGGACGTTTTATCGGATAAACTCAAATATTAGGGACGGCGACGATGTTTACAGATGATCAAAACAATTCACAAGTTTATGCGCAAACGGAAGCTTACCCTACCCCATTTCATGTTTTCAATTTAGTTTTTCAAAAATAATATCAAAATAAAGAGAAAAACAGCAAAATAAGGAGGCACGAAACCCGACGATTTGAGTTCAAGCGGAGCGCATCGCCTGTCAACCTTTTTATCAAACTATCGCAAACTGAAGATGCTCAAAAATTCATAACCATTATTAATCATCATATTTATGAGCTGTCATTATTATTCGCCGTCTGCCCGATATCAAAAGTGTCTCCAGGAATGGAGATTAGTGGAGAAAAAGAGGCTTGGATTACATAAAAGTGCGGAGCTTCACTGGATTACGGTAGCTCGACATTTGAAGCTCAATTACTACAAATCCGCGAATCGTATATTTTTTGTTTTTGCATATGTGATGTAAAACGACATTTTAAATAATATATGAAAAAATCACGAATATACGATACGCGGATTTCGAGAAAATCGCTGAAACGTATTTTTATAACTGAAAAAATGCCAACTTTGACTGCATCAAAAGCGCTTATTTTTTGCATTGAACTATTTTTTACTGGGATATCCATTTTCTGTATCTCATAATCTATAGTTTCTGAGAAAATCAAGTCGCAATTCGAATTTTTGAAAACACAGTATTATTTAATGGCTCTGTGTCGGCTTCCGCATGCATTACAATCTATATTATCTTGCTTCATGTTTGCTCAGTATGCTTACTTATTAATCTAAGGAAATAAAAAAAATGAATTTTGCGTAGAAATATATTAAAAATAATAATTTAGAAAGCGAAACATTTTGAATGAAAGATTACGGTAGATTGAAAAGAAAAACGTCGGAGGGTGTAGTCCAATAATCCGTACTCAAAAATTCACGCCGCCGTCCCTATCAAATATTGAGGCCTCAGAACTTTTTATTTAGGACTTCAAAGGTGGCGACACATTTTGTTGGTGCAATGCATCGATTTCAGTAAAAATGAAGTGAGTTTCTATAAAAATATTCTCCTGGATTTCTCTTTTTTGAGAATTTTTTTGGAAAAAAATAATTTTCTCGTAATGATATCAAATGCTCCAGAATATTTTGTTAGATAAATTTTAATTACTATCGTACATCGCTCCCATTACCGAACAATCGGCCTTTTCTACCTTTTTGGCCTTTTTTTCCTTTTCGCGAATTCGCACTTAATATTCTCGTTTTATGTTTCATATTTTTTGTTCACCCCGATAACTGGACGAATAGGGACGGCGGCGTGAATTTTTGAGTACGGATTATTGGACTACACCCTCCGACGTTTTTCTTTTCAATCTACCGTAATCTTTCATTCAAAATGTTTCGCTTTCTAAATTATTATTTTTAATATATTTCTACGCAAAATTCATTTTTTTTATTTCCTTAGATTAATAAGTAAGCATACTGAGCAAACATGAAGCAAGATAATATAGATTGTAATGCATGCGGAAGCCGACACAGAGCCATTAAATAATACTGTGTTTTCAAAAATTCGAATTGCGACTTGATTTTCTCAGAAACTATAGATTATGAGATACAGAAAATGGATATCCCAGTAAAAAATAGTTCAATGCAAAAAATAAGCGCTTTTGATGCAGTCAAAGTTGGCATTTTTTCAGTTATAAAAATACGTTTCAGCGATTTTCTCGAAATCCGCGTATCGTATATTCGTGATTTTTTCATATATTATTTAAAATGTCGTTTTACATCACATATGCAAAAACAAAAAATATACGATTCGCGGATTTGTAGTAATTGAGCTTCAAATGTCGAGCTACCGTAATCCAGTGAAGCTCCGCACTTTTATGTAATCCAAGCCTCTTTTTCTCCACTAATCTCCATTCCTGGAGACACTTTTGATATCGGGCAGACGGCGAATAATAATGACAGCTCATAAATATGATGATTAATAATGGTTATGAATTTTTGAGCATCTTCAGTTTGCGATAGTTTGATAAAAAGGTTGACAGGCGATGCGCTCCGCTTGAACTCAAATCGTCGGGTTTCGTGCCTCCTTATTTTGCTGTTTTTCTCTTTATTTTGATATTATTTTTGAAAAACTAAATTGAAAACATGAAATGGGGTAGGGTAAGCTTCCGTTTGCGCATAAACTTGTGAATTGTTTTGATCATCTGTAAACATCGTCGCCGTCCCTATGGACGAATACAAAAATTGGCCGGTGAAATATTATTTTAAATAGGTGAAAAATGAGAGCCGTTGCCTCCTTTTTCAATGAAAATACGGCTCTACCGTAATCTCCACGTCATCACAAATTTTCTGTTCTTTTTCTGTACGGCGCACGGCATTTGGGGTCCACGCAAAAGCAAGACTCCGCCCACTTTTTCTTTTGTGAAAATGTTTCCTTTTTCATTATTTGAAAGATTTTATACTGCATTGGATGGTTTGAAGCTCCGTTAAAGAAATTGTATTTACCCCCGGGCACAGTGAAGTAAACTGTAACAAATCAGGTTTTACAGATACGACTTTCTAAGGTGGATTTTCGGATTCTACGTAAAAAGTTACCCCTAGGGCATTTTTTTGGACAAATACTATTTTTCCATGTGCGGCCGTAAGTGACTTCTCTCAGATAGCGTCTCTTAAGCAACCCACGCGAAATTTGAATGTAAAAAGCGCGCGAAACTACTCGCGCGACGCGGTCTTTTCCGGTAGGGACATTCACGTAAAAATTCAAACTCTATTTAAAATTCCTATTTTTCTGTTGTGGGGGTCTCGGCCGTGCAGAATTATGATAGCACTTCCAGAATTTTAAAATATTTTAAATTAAGCGAGAACCAACCACCCATGCTAAGCCCCGCCCACCGTGGTGTAGTGCCAGCGAGTGCGCGGTTCGGTTGGTCACATATTTTCGACATGTCAACTATTGAAATTTTCAAATTGTCTTTCATTCTTTCTTTTCTATTCTATTTTGTAGAGCATTTTCGGAATATCAGTAATTGACCAGCGAAATGGTAGTTTTTAATAGATGGCGTTCACAATACGCTCAAATTAGTTCACGGTATACGGTAACTGCGAATTTTTCACTGAACTTGCACTCAAAGTATTAAATCATAGTTTAAATTTGTGATTAACACACACTGTCCGACTTTTTGAATAGAGTTATATGTATAAAATAAAGAAAATAATTCCAACTATTTCACATTGACTCGTTAAAGTCTCCGCCATTCGCAAACTTCATCATCGAGTATTGAAGTTCCGATGATTTGAATTTTTCTAATTTTCTCTTGAAGCCTTGCTCTGATAAGGAACAATGTGCCAAGCACGAAACTGGACTGCTGCACTTCCTAAAGTGCTCGCTGGATAATTTATTTTAAAAAATTGCCGATTTTTAAATGTTCACGACCCGATTATATCTTTCCGATATTTTGAATATTTTTTATTTTGTTTACTGCGAGTTATAATCAATAGTCTTTTTATTATAATCGTAAAATTGGAGTGCTGCACCTTTTAATATTTGATAAATCTTGAAAAACAATTTTTTCCACACAAATTTGAATTCCCACAATCGACGTTTATCACTAATGGCACATACCTTTCCCCGGCTCTCAATTTTTATTTTCTGGTTTGCATGTCCCTACTTTTCCGGAGCACTCTGTCTCTTTCATAACGATCCGTGGTCTTCCCTTCTCCCACTTCTCATTCCGGCACCGTTATTCCGGTGCTGGAATGTCGCAATCGTATGGCCAACCCTACTACACGGGAAATGGAATGAAGGGAATGGCGTCACACTTTTGGAATTCCGGAATTGATTCCAACAAGAGAATCCTATATACGAATAATTATTAGTTTGAACAAACAAATAATTCGAAGTTCGAAGTTGTGGGAGGGAGAAGAAGAAACCTCGCAGTGAAAAAAGAAGGGGGGGGGGGGGTATTCGAATTCGATATTCCTCAGTGATGTGAAAGTTTCAAATTTATTGCTTCCCTGACTCAAAAGTTACAGCAGAAACAAAAAATGTCCGAATACTTTTGGACGCATATGTATGACATGTGTTGGGCGGAAACTTTCTCGTCCACGTAAATGAATCATCTCCAACTTGTCATGTGCTGTGAGAGAGCGACTATCTCGATTCAACTCCTCATTTGGTCCGACCTCGTCACTCACTTCTCCAATGGACATTTTTTTTCTCGATAAAATTCACTACTATTTTAGCGACTGAGAATTGCTTCAAGAACGATTTTTGAAAAAAAATTATTACGCCATAAAATTTGTTACTTGAGGAACCCAACTTGTCACCATACCCAATCGGATCTGTAATGACCAATACTGTCGTATTTGGTTACCTAACAAGCTGAAATATCGAACTGATTTTGACCCAAAAAAATCAACATTTTATCATGCTGTTGAATACAATGTATGAAACATATATATTGAAATTAGCTTCAATTATGCCATGGACACACAAAGAACCGATTTACAACCATGTAACATGTGATATATAGCACGAACACGTTATTGATAATCTGACTAATTTTTTTATGAGTTTGTCGACCCGAAGCGAGATCGTGATTCTGCCAGAGCCTGAGAAATTGAAAGATTTTACTAATGAGAATACCTCCGTAAAAATTGACCACTACCCGGACATTCCTGTTCTGTTTACAATTATTTTTTTACATTGTACTAGGGTAATGAAATGTACAAACTTTTATAGGAAAAGTTTGGACTGAGACAATTGAAAAGTCGATTTATTTTTGTGATCCCATTAAAGGGGGAGGGGCACGAATCGAAATTGGTGGGTCCCACCACGACGTGCCTGCACCCCAGCTGTACCTACAGTGCTCAGCACTGGGCTTGACTCTGTCCTCTCCCTTAACTAAGCCGTCTAGACTCAACAAATATAATGGCACGTAGCCTGGTGGTTGTACTTTTGCCTCGCTATCCGGCACAGGCTGGTTCGACTCCCGCCGTGTGCAAACCTCACTATTGCTGCTATTTTCGATTGCCATTCCAATGAAATCAATTCGAGAATACAGTACCCCAAATCGTGCCTGCACAATCAATGAAACTTCAAAATCCCGTAGCGAGGTTCAGAGGCATTTTTAGCACTTCGGATAAACTGATCTCTGATCGGGTAAAGCATCCCTATTATTCCACATGCTCAGCTTATGTGCGAAAATATTCGTGCCCCTCCCCCTTTAAGTATGAGCATGTGAGCCCGTATGAGCAAGAGTAGGACAAATATCAGTTGAAAACGGACAGGATGTAAAATGTGCTCAATGTCAGTGGATAGTGAAAAGTTTGGTACATTTCGAGGTGCCCAAGAACAGGAACCAAACCTCAATGTATTTAAATTGCTCAAACTATAATAATAGATCAACTTTGAAAAGAGGGAACATAGAACATCTTAGAACATTTTTTCTCTAAGTTGCACCAGAGCCGAGATATTCGCGGTCAAAGTTGGAGCTCCAGAATACCGACCCGGCGTTGGGAACCCCAGAATGATTTTTGTACAATGGGACTTTGGGGGATGTTAGGACATGCCTAGAGGTGGCCAAAACTGATGTTAACTCATTTCACGATTTTCGGCCTATCCCCATCATTAGCTCGATTCTCTCGTGACAAGCGTGATATACACGCTTGCAAGGTTTCTACAGGGCACGGGCAAAATTTCCCTAGGCGCGGTGCAAAGGAAAGGGGAGCTAAATAGATCAAGACGCAGAGGATAAGGGAAAAATTATTTCGATGCAGTAGTTCACGGCGCGTCGAATGAGCACAAAATCAGTCGGTGCAAATGAGATCTTCATGATTTTAAAAATCAAAAACTGTTGAAAATGCAGTTCACTTTTTTATGACTTTTGAAGTTCTATCAATTTTTTTTATCAATCAATCAATGTTTATCAGTATCATGCGTGGTAGGTGTTAAGTCACATGCTGATCTCTTGTGGTTCTGTATTCCTGGGTTCGTAGATTGTATTTCGCCCCTCCAGCGGGCTCGTGGATGTCCCACAGGCCTTTTGGTCTTTTGTGTGAGTACGGTGGTGTACCATATGAGGATCAAAACTCTATCTTATTTTATTAGCATGAATCAATATGAAAAGTTTAAAAAAGATGTCGGAAGCATACCTGATTCATATGAGCCCGTTCGTGTAAGAATCGAGCAAGGGCTGGCACAGCTAAAAAATGTCGATTCCCTGAAACTGTGATTTGGGGTTCTCGAGGGTGCTGATGACGATAAGCATATTCGTTTCGCACATCGAGCTTCCGTTGGCTCCAGACGTCGTCACGTCGATATCGGCTTTTTGCATTTTTCTCGAGTCTCAAAAGCGATATTTTTCTGAAAATCGGATGCCTATGGTAAAATTTGATGGCGGTCACGCCTGCGATCTTCATTTTTCAAAAAATTAAAATGTGAGTTCAAAAAATTGTATCTCTTGACAGAGGCATCTGCAAGAATAGAGACCTGCACAGATCGATTCGCAATGGCGAGAATACCCTAGAAAAAAATTTTCATCAAAATCGGGTAACAGTTGACAAAGTAGCTCTTATTTTTGTAAATTCGAATATGCCGAAATCTCACCATCCACCTCCGTTCCCTTGGAAGAGGGTAGAAATTTAGATCTGTGCAGGTCTCTATTCTTGCAGATGCCTCTGTCAAGAGATACAATTTTTTTAACTCACATTTTAATTTTTTGGAAAAATGAAGATCGCAGGCGTGACCGCCATCAAATTTTACCCTAGGCATCCGATTTTCAGAAAATTATCGCTTTTGAAACTCGAGAAAAATGCAAAAAAAACCGATATCGACGTGACGACGTCTGGAGCCAACGGAGGCTCGACGTGCTAAACGAATATGCTTATCGTCATCAGCACCCTCGAGAACCCCAAATCACTCAGGGAATTCGAGTTTCAGGAGTTTTCAGAAGAGTTTCAGGGAATCGACATTTTTGAGCTGTGCCAACCCTTGCTCGATTTTTTGCTCGATTCTTACGCGAACGGCCTCATATGGAACGGTTCAATTCAATTCAATTCAATTATTTTATCCACCAGGGTAAGAGGGAGATTAGATTTACGTTGATCTTCGTGTTCTTCTTGATTATCGTCGTAAGAGTGTCAAACGATTTTACAGTGATGAGACAACGCTAGATGGGACCTACAGGTAAGGCCAGCTGTTAGAAGGCCTACAATACGCTGCGGTCCAATGCATTCTAGGGTAGGTTACCTTCCGCGACCGAAATCACTCCATAGGGAGTACTCACAAAAAATTTCAGAAAAAAACATACCATACCTTGGGAATTAATCTCTATTTTGAAAGAAATATGATGTTTTCAATTTTGCTTCCACATTTTGGGGCGATAACGAGTAGTCCCTCACTGAGGCATTTTAAAAATATATAAGTAGGACTCACTTGATAAAGATTCGTCGTATCCCTGTGGCTTGAATGATTAAGTACGAAATTGGATAATTCAGTAATTTGTTGTTCCACAGGGAGTATATTCTTCTTCAATAAACATGACACAAACAGGCATACCATTCGAACCTGATGATGATTTACAAAGAGGCCCATAATAAGGTCGAGATTCGGAGGGGAAGTGGCATAGAAGCTCAATATGTTATAGAGGGGATCATACTTGTTCATACTACTCCCTAGAGACCGGATAATCTCTGTAAGTCGGTACCGCAATAGGTATTTTTCAAATAACTAACAAAATTGCAAGCTCTAATGAATAATATGTTTTCGGCGATGAGGAATCCATTAGATAAAACAAAACGAGCGTCCTGCGGACGCTCGCGAACCGCTTACTTATGCGCGCGAGGCGAAGAATGAATGCACTCGACTCTCCCCAATTGGATTAGTCTCCTCTCTCCCCTCGCTCTCTCGTCTAATCCAATTTAACTGCTCGAATCTGTCGCCGAGAAATATCGAGATTGCCCTAGTTGTAATAGACTAGCGCCCTTCGGGCGCTAGACCCTGCGGGTGGCATGCAGCCTTCGGCTGCAGTGAGGCTCGCTACGCTCGCCTAGTGAGCGGCCTACGGCCGCTCGCGATCGCCTCGAATGCGAAGAATGAATAGACTCGACTCTCTCTAATTGAATTACTCTCCTCTCTCGCCTAATCCAATTAATGCGCTCGATTCTGTCGCAGAGAAAATATCGAGATTGCCCTAGTTGTAATAGATAGCCCCCTCCGGGGGCTAGTCCTCCGGAGGCCCTGCCGGGGGCTGGGGGGCTCGCTACGCTCGCCCCAGTCGCTCCGCGGTCGACTCGCGCCCTTCGGGCGCTCGCCGACCGCCCCGCTAGGCTCTCGAGGCGAAGAATGAATGGGCTAATTCAATTAATTCCGCCAGATTCGTGTCGCCGAGAAATTCGAGATTCCCCTAGTTATAATAGATAGCGCCCTTCGGGCGCTAGACCCTGCGGGTGGCATGCAGCCTTCGGCTGCAGTGTAGCTCGCGGGTCGGCTTGCGCCCTTCGGGCGCGCGCCGACCCGCTCGCTAGGACAGTTTGGGTGTTGTTTATCCCACTGCAAATATCCACATCTCCTTCTCTCTAGTGAATCGTCTCCTTAGAACAGTTCCCAACGCACCTGCCCTTGCTCATCTTCTTCTATAGTAATCCCATCACCATCTATCTCTCTCCCCTACCGTAACCCCATCTCCACCCTCTACAGTACCCCCTACAGTCTCTACCGTAACCCCATCTTGTTCTGCAGTAACCCCATCTCCATCACCTACAGTATCCACATCTCCTTCTCCTACCGCAACCTCATTCCCTTATCCCTCTCCCCCTACCATATCCCCTCTCCGTTCCCAACTGTTTTCCCGTCTCCATACTTCTAGGACCCCCATCTCCATCTCTCTAGGACCCCCATCTCCATCCCTCGAGGACAACCATCTCCATCCCTCGAGGACAACCATCTCCATCCCTCTAGGACCCCATATCCATTCCTGGGACTTCCATATCCATCCCTGGGACCCCCATACACCTAGAGAAACTCCCAGGATCCTCAGGAGAATACCCACTAACCTCTCCCCTGCTCCACCCGACCACTCCTCACCGATGCGCGCCCCTCGAATGAAGAGAGGTGACAACTCTCCCTCTCCCCTCTCGCTCACAATGAACCCCCTTTACATTTCAATCAATTCATCCTAATTGAATCACGTCGACTCTCGCTAGTAAAATTCCTTTATTACTCTCCTCCCTCCCCCTTCACTCTCGCCTAATCCAATCAACGCCCCAGATTCTGTCCCCAGAAATATCGGAATGCGTATAGGTATAGGGGGAGATAGCGCCCTTCGGGCGCAAGACCCTGCGGGTGGCATGCAGCCTTCGGCTGCAGTGTAGCTCGCGGGTCGACTTGCGCCCTTCGGGCGCGCGCCGACCCGCTCGCTAGGACAGTTTGGGTGTTGTTTATCCCACTGCAAATATCCACATCTCCTTCTCTCTAGTGAATCTCCTTAGAACAGTTCCCAACGCACCTGCCCTTGCTCATCTTCTTCTATAGTAATCCCATCACCATCCATCTCCCCCCTACCGTAACCCCATTCCCTTCTACAGAACCCCATCTTGTTCTGCAGTAACCCCATCTCCATCACCTACAGTACCCACATCTCCTTCTCCTACCGTAACCTCATTCCCTTATCCATCTCCCCTACCATATCCCCTCTCCGTTCCCAACAGTTTTCCCGTCTCCATCCCTCTAGGATCCCCATCTCCATCCCTCTAGGATCCCCATCTCCATCCCTCTAGGACCCCCATCTCCATCCCTCTAGGACCCCCATCTCCTTCCCTCTAGGACACCCATCTCCTTCCCTCTAGGACACCCATCTCCATCCCTCTAGGACCCCCATGTCCATTCCTCTAGGACCCCATATCCACCCCCGGGACCCCCATATCCATCCCCGGGACCCCCATATCCATCCCTGGGACCCCCATATCCATCCCTGAGACCCCCATACACCTAGAGAAACTCCCAGGATCCTCTGGAGAATACCCACTAACCTCTCCTCTGCTCCACCCGACCACTACTCGCCACAGCGCGCACCTAGAATGAAGAGAGGTGACCACTCTCCCTCACTCCTCTCGCTCACAATGAACCCCCTTTACATTTCAATCAATTCATCCTAATTGAATCACGTCGACTCTCGCTAGTAAAATTTCTTTATTACTCTCCTCCCTCCCCCTTCACTCTCGCCTAATCCAATCAACGCCCTCGATTCTGTCTTCCAGAAATATCAGGATGCGTCTAGGTATAGGAAGATTTAAGAAATTGTAAATGAGAATACAGCCATTTTAATAAAAACTGAAAATTGCCATGCGTATACCGTATCGAGTATATAGTTTGTGCACATCAGACATATTACAACATTTTAAATTAATTTAGGGAGAGCGACGTAAAAATTTTTAAAAACGTCCCAAGTTATGTTTTAGTTACAATGAAGAAATCAATTATGCAGAATCTTGTATTAAATCGATCTGTTGTGTTATAAATTGACCAACAGAGTAATTGAATCGAAAAATATTCGAGCCATCTTTGAATGGTGCAACTTTAAAGAAGGCGTAAACTCCAAATGCGGGGAAGCACTTCCCTGTGCAATCAGGGGGAAGTACTGTAGGAGGGTGAGAGTGACAGACGCGAGAGTTTTTCGCTCCTCTCCTGTCTCTTCCCATCTCCTCTGCGTCTTGACCTAGCTCCCTTCCCTTTGCACCGCGCATCTTGATTTTGCCTGTGCCCTGTAGAAACTTTGCGCGCGTCTAACTCGGTTCAAAGTTGAGCTAACGAGTTCTAATTTTCGAATTCGGAATGTGGTTTACGGAAACTATCGACCTATGACGTCAGATAACCCCGGAAAATATTGAGTTTACGCCTTCTTTAAGCGGTAATATCTCGGCTCTGGTGCAATTTAAGGTAAAATTGCTCAAAGAGTAACCCCACCTACTTTTTCGAGCTCTATTCAACTGAACCGGTTAGAATTCATGAAAATGCTTGTGAACAATGCAGCACATAAGGATGAGAAACTCAAAATCTGTCGAAAAGTGACAGCCAATTTTTTGGTATGATGTGCAGCTCGTCGAGTTCTTTCGAATAAGTATCTTATGCAAAAATAGAATTGGTGCGGAGGTATACTTCACCCCCTCAGAACGTTTTTAATCATTTGAAGTAATTTTTCAACTACGGAATAGAGTGATCATCGTTCATTTCTCGCTGCACGCAATGAAGTGAGCGGTCTCGAATAGAATTTGTTGTTGAAAAATTACTTCAAATGATTAAAAACTTGACGAAGGGGTGAAGTATACCTCCGCACCAATTCAATTTTTGCATAAGAGACCATCCACGAGAGAACGTACCTACCCCACGGATGGCTTTTTCGCAACCCATCCCAATATTTCACGGGTGATGTTCTCATACCATATGCTGATATTTGGCCCAATATGAAGGGTTCTGGTGCACTCTCCGGAAATTGCCAGGCTAGACCTAAAAAAATCCGAATTTTTCAATGTTGAAAAAAGTATTTTCTGAAAAGCTTGTCAGACGTATTTTTGGGCGTAGATTCCAAAAATCACAATTTCGAAACGATCGGATAACGATGAAAGGTCGAAAATGACGATTTTCGTCGAATTTCAGGCCCCCTGAAATATTTTTGTTCACGTCGGCATTTTTAACATCGATTTTCGGATTCTACGTGAAAAACTGGTATAGGTACAGTTTTTTCACAAGTCAGATATGAGGGCGCCGGATTCCGCAAGATTTGGGCCGAAGCGGACACGCATATTTTCGCAAAAAGGTCCACATCAAGAGTCCTCAGAAAATTTTCCCATCAGCTATTTATGCCTCTAATGATGTTTTCCCGTCATTATGAACCTATTTACGATATTTCGTCCACTTTTTTACCCCATTTGTTGCCATGACTCACCTTGACTTTTTTCACATAAGGGTGTGTGAAATGTGAAAAATGTGTGAAATGTGTGTGTGTCCCTTATGTGAAAAATCATGTTTGGGGTCATGTCGGAATTGACAACAATATCATGTATGATTGCACTTAAACTAACATAAAACTAATTTTTGATCACCCTAAAGTACTTTTTCTCGAATCGGAGCTCCTAATTCGACATGACCCCAAACATGATTTTTCACATAAGGGGGGACCCTTATGTGAAAAAAGTCAAGGTGAGTCATGGCAACAAATGGGGTAAAAAAGTGGACGAAATATCGTAAATAGGTTCATAATGACGGGAAAACATCATTAGAGGCATAAATAACTGATGGGAAAATTTTCTGAGTACTCTTGATGTGGACCTTTTTGCGAAAATATGCGTGTCCGCTTCGGCCCAAATCTTGCGGAATCCGGCGCCCTCATATCTGAATTGTGAAAAAACGGTACCTAGACCAGTTTTTCACGCAGAATCCGAAAATCAATGTTAAAAATGCCGACGTGAACAAAAATTTTTCAGGGTGCCTGAAATTCGACGAAAATCGTCATTAAATCGTCAAATCGTTATCCAATCACTTCGAAATAGTGATTTTTGGAATCTACGCCCAAAAATACGTCTGATAAGCTTTTCAGAAAATATTTTTTTCAACGTTGAAAAAATCGGATTTTTTTAGGTCTAGCCTGGCAATTTCCGGAGAGTGCACCAGAACCCTTCATATTGGGCCAAATATCAGCATATGGTATGAGAACATCACCCGTGAAATATTGGGATGGGTTGCGAAAAAGCCATCCGTGCACCCCTCCCAAAAGGTACGTTCTCTGGTGGATGGTCTCATAAGATACTTATTCGAAAGAACTCAACGAGCTGCACATTATGCCAAAAAAAATTTGTTGTCCCTTTTCGATAGATTTTGAATAACTCATCCTTATGTGCTGTATTGTTCACACGCATTTTCATGAATTCTAACCGGTTTAGTTGAATAGAGCTCGAAAAAGTATAGTACCGGACAAAAGTATTCGGATTTTTTTCTAACCTTCATAACTTCTTTCATAGAAGAGTTAGAGACTTCTGTTTTTGAGATTTCAGTAGGTAGTATTCAGTAGGTCCACTCTATTTTACAAAGGTATTGATCATACCAAGAGCTTTCGTTATCCAATCAAGGTCTATTTAAGTCTAATTAGTGGTATTTTCGAATTTTCCAGTTGACGAACGAGATTTTTTCCAGAATTTTTTTCCTCACAGGTGAAAGTACATCTATATACGAGTACTTTCTGCTATTGATCCCTCAGTTTCATAATCGATTTTAGCCGAGATGATTTTTTTCGCTACTTTTTCGTAAATTTGCGATAACTTTCGTTCTGGTTGAGCTTATGAGCTCAAATTTTGCAGGATTCATAGGATACTAGTGGGAATACACTGACATAAATTTCAGGCCAATCGGCCACGGAATAAGGAAAATCGATTTTTACAATTTTCCCATTTTGACAGATTTGGACTTGAGAAAATTCTGATTTTTTGCCTGGGGATGCTACAATAACAAGGGACTAAGTGAACAAAATTTCGAAATCGGGGGATTGCTTTCACAGAATTTACAGTCGAAAAGCCGATGAGATCTCGATTGAAAAAATTAGCGCATGTTCCAATACACTATTATGTGAATGGCGATTTCAAGCTTGCAGATCAGTCCAATTCTATTCGAAATACAATATTACGTTATTCTAAATTGTCTGGCAACGCTTGAAAGCGATTAATCAAAGTTATAGAGGAAACATATTTTAAGCGAAGCAATTTTAGAGAGGTGGCCAAAACTGATGCTAACTAATTTTACGATTTTTGCCCTATCCCCATCATCAGCTCGATTCTCTCGTGACTTTTTCTCTTCCTCACTTAATATTTCTCTCCGCCGACCCACAGACGAGAAGAATGACAAGCAGAATGACAAGACGGCAATGAGATTAGCTAGTAGATTTTCAATTTCAACTAGTTATGCAACGAACAACTAGTTGTTTATCTCCAAAGCAATTAGTCATTCGTTGTTTGTTCGTTGAATTGCGTCTGCGTTCGCAACTAGTTGCTTTAAAGAATGAGAAATCATCTCAGTCAAATTGCAATATAACAAGTTTTTTTAGTTTTACGGTTCACCGGCTCCGCATTGGTCTTTCCAGATTCAATAATGAAATAACAATTAATCAATAAACTTAATAAAATAAATTATTCAATTCAATTAAAAATAGAGTCATTCGTTGCTTGGTCGCTACTTTGCGGTTGCGGTTTTCGCGCGCATTCAATCGATAATTTGTCCTGGTTAGGTAACTTTAATTTTAAAATAGTCTGAAATTTTGAAGGAATTTTTTTCATGATTTGCCATCGCCGACCACTCAATCGTTGCAAAACAGGAATTTTAACAAGAATTTAAAATTTGACGCTGTCCCGCTCTAACCGAGAACGCGTGTTAAACTCAAAACCAGAGATGGCAACTGCACCCACGTAATCATCAAACCACCACCGCTTGGTACAACAACCATTTAAGAGACCTTTCACGAGAGAACGTACCTACCCCACGGATGACTTTTTCGCAACCAATCTCAATATTTTTTTGGTGAAGTTACCATACCAAATGCTGATTGCGGGCCCAATATGAGGAGTTTATATGCACTCTTCGAAAAGTTACAGGCCCGGCTAAAAAATGGTCAAAATTTTCATCGTCGAAAAAATGTGTTTTAAAAACTTGTATAAATGTATTTTTGCGTGTAGATTCCAAAAAAACATACTTTGGAAGGCATCTGAAATCGTTAAAAGGACGAAATCGCAAATTTTTAACGATTTTTATTTCTCCTGAGAAATTTTTCTTCGTCTTACTTTTTTTTAACCTCGATTTTCGAAATCTACGCAAAAAAATTGTATATGGTCAATTTTTTTCTCAGAATTTTACAGATGTGCCCGGGAATTATTCATCTATGAAGAAAGCCAATAACACCTTTTTTCACAAAATGGCACATACCGAGAGGGCTTAGAATGTTTGGTCAACAGTTACTCAAGCCTCAAACGATGTTTTCTCTTAATTTTCAACCTTTTGACGATTTTTCGTCAACATTTTGTCCATATTTGTGGACATGCCTCACTTCGATTTTTTTCACATAAGGGTCCCCCCTTATGTGAAAAATCATGTTTGGGGGCATGTCAAAATAGGACCTCGAAAACGATAAAAAAAAGTTCTTATGGGTGACCAAAAATTGTTTTTTTGTTAGTTTAAGTGCAATCGTACAGGTTATTGTGGTTGATTCTGACATGTGCCCAAAATCGATTTTTCACATACAGGGATCAATTACCTAGGTAAAAGCTATTGTTTAAGACGGGTACGTTTTTCATTCCAATGGCGAAAATATGGACACGTATTTACAAAATCTCACATTTTTACAATATTTACCCCTATTTTCCGAGACGGCTCGCCTATGGCGGGTACGTTTTATGTCCAAAATCAGAAAAAGCGGGTACAGTAAGTTAAAATTAACGTACTAGTTGACCCCCGTTCACATAAGGGGGGACCCATATGTGAAAAAAATCGAAGTGAGGCATGTCCACAAATATGCCCAAAAAATTGACCATATACAATTTTTTTGCGTAGATTTCGAAAATCGAGGTTAAAAAAAGTAAGACGAAGAAAAATTTCTCAGGAGAAATAAAAATCGATAAAAATTTGCGATTTCGTCCTTTTAACGATTTCAGATGCCTTCCAAAGTATGTTTTTTGGAATCTACACGCAAAAATACATTTATACAAGTTTTTAAAACACATATTTTTCGACGATGAAAATTTCGACCATTTTTTAGCCGGGCCTGTAACTTTTCGAAGAGTGCATAAAAACTCCTCATATTAGGCCCGCAATCAGCATTTGATATGGTAACTTCACCAAAAAAATATTGGGATAGGTTGCGAAAAAGTCATCCGTCGCCCCGTGCCAAAAGCTACGTTCTCTCGTGAAAGGTCTCTTGAAAAATTGTAATTGCGTAAATCCTTAGGGAAAGAAAAATAACCTGTCGACTCTGCTTTGATGATGATATATCGACATCATCGCATGCTTGTAGACAATGTGAAACAAAGGCACGAAGAGGATCTCGATCGATCATAATCGTTCCCTGATTAAAAAACTATGAACGTTAACGATTAGAGAAGTCTAACCGTGTATAGCTTGAGCACCGTCTCTATGCAATGTACGCTCAACTCCATTCCCATCAAGATAGACATGTAGCTAAAAATAAAAATACTCATTTCAAACTCCAGCTACTATATAAGGCGACTGGATTACTCGGTGTCTAGAATTGCAACTGTTTCAATTGTAAGACGGCCGCATCGCCCCTCCCCTTCGCCAAGCCGGCGATGCGGCCGAGCGATGCGGCCGTCTTACAATTGAAACAGTTGCAATTCTAGACACCGAGTAATCCAGTCGCCTTATATATATACATACTAGTGAATCGTGTCCGGATCATTTTCTACCAATTTGTATACAACTTCAGCAGCAATCTTCACGTTTTCATCTATATAAAGATATCAAGAAATTAAACCGAATAAAAAGCTTGTGTACCGATCAGCTTAGAAATATTTTTTGCAGGGAGTTCTCGGAACTTCTGAATAAGAATGGAATTCATATTTGACCTCGAGATAGCATCAACCAACGTTCTATTCTCGCTCATACTGAAAAAAAAAGAACTATAATTAGAATTCCGAAACATAAAACGCGTATCGCGTAAAAGCGAACACAATTTCTAATTATTTGATAAATCAAGAAAAAATCTGGGTATATATGAGATTTTAACAGATTTGGATGCTTTTTCTTCTTTCAAGGGCACTATCCGACCACGGGTGCTCACCACCAACATCTAAAATCTATCTAAAACCTACATCTAAAAACGGAAACAATTTTAAATTGCCGCGCTGTAAATGACGAACGCCTATTTCAGTTTAGTGCGCTGCGTATGCGTTGCGTGCGCGAGATAGTGTAGGAAAGTGAGAGAGTGGCGCTCTCGCACCCCTCCATGGTCCCCGGGGAGGCGACTTAGGGCTGTCCAAAATGTCCGGGAGCTGCAAAATCCGTGCGGTAAAATGTTTTCGCTAAGCGCCGTAGCTCCACTTTTTTTTGAATACTACAGTAGTTTGTACCGCGCAAGATTGAGAAAAAAGTGATAAAAAAAGTGATCCACAGAAAACCCGTGGTAAGACCGCTAGATTTTTTCAAAAATTTGGCTATGTGCCAAAAAACACCCGGACGTTTTTTTCCTTCTAATGATGAGAACTGACAGACCGTGCCCCTCGCCAGCCAATGAGCGTGATAGGGGGCGGAGTCTAAGTTAAATGTATGTGGGAGATGAAGCTGTTTGAACCTCCGTGCCGACATATTGGTCGGATGCCCCTGAACATTTCAGACACCGATTGCATCAATTTATGTTGTGCAGCAGTGTGCTGCAGCTTTCATTGGCTATTTTCTTCGCTCAATATATATAGGCACTGCTTTACAAGCCGGGGCCAGCCCAAAGGGGGGCGGAGCCTAGGGCCCTTAGCCCCGCCCCCTTAGCGCGGGAGCGCGCAGTCTGCGGCGGACAGAGCACGCCACCCTCTTCCCCGAAGGGAGAGGGCCAGACTGACCAGAGTCACGAGGAGAGGCGCCTTTTATAGGGGCGGGAGAGAGGCCACGCCCACTTTTTCCCAGCGCGCGCGAGGGCGAGAGAGAGAGAACGGAATAGCGAGAGTGCAGACGACGAGAGCGCGGCGAGAGAGTACGCCAGACAGTTAGAGAAAGAAAGTGCGTGGGAAAATGGGGGCGGTGTGACGTGATACAATGAAATAACAAGGGAAGGACAAAAGTGGGCAGACCTCCCGAGTAAATTCGTTGTTGCCAGTTCAAAGGTACCCCATAGGGAAGTCCAAAACCGCTTTGAGCGTATTGGATATAGATTTCCTAAGAACCAAAAATCGATGTTGAAATTTGCATGCTTTTGCATGGGAAATTTTCGTGCGCGAAACTCGCACTCCTCTACCATTCCCAAGGAAGACAGAACATGAGCCTCGTAGTCTAGTGGATAGTGGTTCCGCACAGCATTTTGAGGGTCGTTGGTTCAAGTCCTTTTGCAACCGAATTTTTTTGCTCCATTTTTAATTTATTTTCGCGCTGTTATTACAACAATATTGTTCCTCATTTTGATTCATTTGCTCACCCTGCTGAGAAAAGTAGAACTTTTTCCTTCCTTTTTGGCGATTTTATAATGGATAGTTGCAAGTTCGACTTTGATGCTCTGGAAGAGAGCAAAAAATCAAAATGAGCAACAATATTGTTGTAATAACAGCACGAAAATAAATTAAAAATGTAGCAAAAAATTTCTGTAGCAAAAGGACTCGAACCAATGACCCTCAAAATGCTGTGCGGAACCACTATCCACTAGACTACGAGGCTCATGTTCTGTCTTCCTTGGGAATGGTAGAGGAGTGCGAGTTTCGCGCACGAAAATTTCACATGCTAAAGCATGCAAATTTCAACATCGATTTTTGGTTCTTAGGAAACCTATATCCAATCCGCTCAAAGCGGTTTTGGACTTCCCTATGGGGTATCTTTGAACTGGCAACAGCGAATTTACTCGGGAGGTCTGCCCACTTTTGTCCTTCCCTTGTAAGGTAATACATGACAGAATTAAGCCATATTCGATAGTAAATCGATAACTACAATGCTCCCTGATCACCCCCCTGCCCTCGCACAGTTCAAGGGTGTAAACTGCCGTCAACTGGAATCCATTCTGAATCAGGACCCTAAAAAGTTCATCCAGCTCCTCATGGACTGTTGTCTCATTCCATCTGAGAGACACTGTCTTAGTTGCGAGAAGCCAATGAAGCTTGTCACGAGGAAGGATAGAGTTGGGTAGAGAAGTGAGAGAGCGCTGATCTACATTTAGTACACGTCGTCTACACGTCAACAAGATCAACAATTGGATTAGAAGAATTACAATAAAGGATAAGAAGATATGTATTGAAGAGACATTGATCCCTCGCCCCTCATTTCCCTCTACGGGCGAACGCTCGTCCCGGTCTATATAAAGACCGGGTTACCCCTCATTCCTCACTCTCGTCTGGAGATAAATCAGTTGTTGCTTCGCTCTCGCTTTGCCTTCCACTCGACAACCAACTGGCGTTCAGTCTTCGAGCTACGCGGATCAAGATCGACTACAGTATCCAAGGTTTCCCCCAGAGTGAACCCCTCTGAGTTACTGTAGCATCCATTTGGAGATCCAATCTCCCTACAATCCCGTATTTGAGGCTAACCCCATAATATCAGATACCGTATCCAAGATGAGCGATCATCTTGCCCTCAACCACATCGACTCTCATTCGATCTCCACGGAGCGTTTAAGGGGATCATCACACAAGCCGAATGGCAGGTATAAGGCTCACGAGGTGTATCCTCAGAGTATCCCTTGCTCGTTCCGTGCATCGAAAAGCACCTCTGACGTGTCCCCAGAAACAAGTACTACAGTACCTTCGGGGAAAATGTTTAATGAGGCAGTACGTACGCGGAAAAGCCCAAATACAGTACCTTCGAGGAGTATCCCGAAAACAGAACCTTCGGGGAAGAACGCGAGTACAGTACCTTCGGGGAATAATGCGAATACAGTACCTTTGGGGAAGAACTCGAATACAGTACTTACGCGAAATATCTCGAATACTGTTCCTTCGGGTAATGACTCCGATACGGTACCAAGTACGTCAGAGAGCTTCAATGAGACACTTGTGAATACAGAGTATTCCGAATACGATATTTTCCAAATCGAAGATGCAAGCTCCGTCACTCAGGACGTTAAACCGCAGGTTACTGTAGTAGGAGTAGCGCCCTACCAAGGTAAACCTCCAGGTCCCTACGTACCGAACAGTGAATGGAGAATATGGTTGAAACGTCTCGAAAACTTTATGAAGCTTCGGAAAGTATCCGAGGAAGCTAAAAAGTACGTATTTCTTGATGAAATCGGAGACGTAAACTACGGTATACTGGAAGGGCTATTGCCCGGCAAAGAGCTAGAAGAGTACACATATGAGCAGTTGAAAGAAGCCATGACGGCTAGGTTCCAACCAAAAACCTTGGTGATGTCTGAGAGATTTAGACTGACACAGCTGTCTCAAAAAGGTACTCAAAATCTAGCAGAGTTCCTAGCAGAACTCCAAAGTGCAGCCAGGTCGTGCGAGTTCGATAAGATCACAGATGTCAGAGATGCATTCATTGCTCTCGCATTCATATCTGGTGTACGCTCTGACGACACTAGAAAGAAGTTGATCGAACAGACGGGCAAAGACTCGTCTCAATTACTCGCATTGGCCGAAGCTCACGAGAGAGCAGGACGTGGAGCCAAAGAGCTCCACCGTACCGGACTGGACACGGTACATACTGTGCGTGATAGTGGTGAGTATCCTAATCACCGAACACGCAACTCCAGAACAGGACACAATCAAAGAGAGCAGTCAAGGACTCACTCCCAGCGTCAGCAGTTCTGCCATATTTGCAAGATAAATGGTCACAGTACCGATGACTGCAATGGCTTGAATGATGAGTCGACAAATGTCGTCAGTGAAGATGAGGCCAGTCTTTACGAGCACGACATCGACCACATTGAAGTGCACACTGTGGAGCTGATACCCGAGGTTGTTCCGCCCAAATGCCTCATTCAGGCAGTTATTGACACAACTCCCATAGAGTTTGAGCTGGATACAGGCTCTGCAGTGTCAGTCATAGGCTACCAGACGTGGAAAGCCTTGGGCAGTCCCAGTCTACAGGAAACACACCGTGCAGCAAAGGCCTACGGTGGTCAGCTGCTCAGATTCCGAGGTGTGCTGCAGACTGAGGTAAAGTGGAGATCCAAACAGATCCTTACAAGATTGTTCGTCCTGAATATACCATCACCCTCAATTTGGGGAAGAGAGTCGATCCAGAGATTCGATATGGATCTAGGACCAGTCTACCGCTACGGAATCCAAAGGGCGACAGAAGTTAAAGGTGTTTGAGTGGGATTGATCATCCTACGCCCAAATAGAGTATAGCTCCGCCTCCCTGAACTTCGTATTGACTGTTTTCCATTTTTTTCAAATTTGCACATTAGCGACTAAAAGTCGAGAAACCCAGTAATATATCTGAGGTAAAGACAGAGAGTCTTCAGCGCATAGCACCCACCAGTAAAGCTGGGGGAGGACGCCCTCTAGTCTATTATTCAAGCTCTACTGAGACAGATTCTACCTAAGCGCGTATGAGTCAGAGCATAATCTCGTTTCTGATAAACAAGCTCTATTGAGACAGATTCGCTAGCCATAGAGCACAAGAGTCAGAGCATAAACTAGTTTCTAATTATTAGCTTACTCAGAAGCAAGGTGGAGGTAGACCACGTCCCCCACAGAACCGAATATCGGATATAGGAAGACGTAGGCGTTGCCGAACTTCCAAGACTTCAAATATATTGTGAAGACGCCTCTCTTCTCACCCACACCCGTATGACATATTAGTCAAAGTTGTCTAGTGACACTGAAGATGATCACAAGGGGGAGGAGTTGGGTAGAGAAGTGAGAGAGCGCTGATCTACATTTAGTACACGTCGTCTACACGTCAACAAGATCAACAATTGGATTAGAAGAATTACAATAAAGGATAAGAAGATATGTATTGAAGAGACATTGATCCCTCGCCCCTCATTTCCCTCTACGGGCGAACGCTCGTCCCGGTCTATATAAAGACCGGGTTACCCCTCATTCCTCACTCTCGTCTGGAGATAAATCAGTTGTTGCTTCGCTCTCGCTTTGCCTTCCACTCGACAACCAACTGATAGCAACATCGGTTACCAGTTCGAATGCATTGATAGAGGGTGTAGAGCACCCTGTTAAATCCCAATAAACATTCAAAAATCGGCGCAAAACGACTACAAGCCTAAGAAAACCAGAAGAAAATGACACAGATGTGAAAGCGAAAAGGGGCGTGGCCTAGAAATGCGCGGCATCAAAGTCGCGCACCGCATGTGTGGAAAATGCGCGCTTTTTGCTGGCCCCGGCTTGTAAAGCAGTGCCTATATATATATATATATATATATATATATATATATATATATATATATATATATGCTCGATTCTTACGCGCGTATATATTTGCTCGATTCTTACGCAAACGGCCTCATATTAGATCATTATGCAACCCTAAATAAACTGGTAAATTCTCAAACTTCAATTTTATGTTGGACCGCAGTTGTGTACGATTTTACGAAGGCTTGATAAAAAAAAGAAGAAATATACTTGAGAACTTTTCCACTTAATAGCTTGGTTGCTATAGCATCCAATTGTTCCTCTCGTTGTCTTTCTTCTGAACTCCGAGGAAATCGAACAGATTCAACTGCGAAGAATCGAGTGACTTCGTCCAATGAAAGATACTATAAATAAGCAAAAAAAAGGAATTAACTGTAATGATATTACACACCTCGTGAGATTTCGACTCAATTGACTCAACAATACGGGTTGCTGAATTTAGAGCGAGCGTGTCCACTTGTGCTGAGAGTATCATCTTCGCCAAATATTTCTCCACGGCGATACTTGTCCGATCGAGACTAATTTCTTCGCCATTAGCAATAGCAAGAAGAAATGGAAGAGATAAGTGGCCTTCCTTCATAATATTTCGACCATTTACATCAGTGCCGTCTAATTCAGCTACTCTAAATTATCAAGTGATGTATATACGTGTTACTTGGCGCATCACCTGAAGATGAGATAAATGAGAATGACTCGAGAATGAATATCTAGAGGATTAGAATTATATAGATTGACATATAAATCAATAAGTGCGACAGCGACACTCCAGCTGCATCGTCGTCTGTATGTCTAGGACACAAAAGGTTAATCGAGAATGGTAAAACTCGTTCTCTGTAAGAGTGGAATGGTCTACAGGGGTGGCACAAGAGTTCAAAATGGTCCGATCGAGCTGAAATGTTTTGTAAGTAGCATCTAGACGTAGGTATGCTCCTTGTAATTTTTCACGATGATTTAGAAAAAAAAGAACGTCAGTTTGGCCGTCGTGCCCTTAATATTTTTGCTTAAATGCAATTTTTAGCATGTAACTCGAGCATATTTAGTCCAAAACATGCTTAAAAAGTCTTTCGAATGGTATGGTATGCAACACGAGGACCAAGACTGATTGTCTTTCTTTTTGAGATAAAAGACAAAAGATCAACATGAACAGTAGCGCAGCTTAGCTAACTCAAAGGAATTGCCCACAACAAAATTCATTTTGAACTGATGTACCACCTCCCTCCCGTTCTTTCAGAGAACGCGATTTAACATTTTAGTCTGTATTAAATAGAATGATACCGTTAACAATTTAAGGGCCAGCACAGCTAAAGGCTCTCTATGTTGCGAAATCAGACTGAAATTGTTAATACTTTTTTTCTCCCAAAAACAACTTACATGTTGAATGTAGCCTTGTCTTCTGGTGAAACATCTCCGTTGTCACCCGTAAACACAAATTCAGAAGCTTTTCTCAGATCTTCTAATGTTGTCATCGTATGGAAGAGATCAGCCCGCAGATTTACGAGGAATGAAGCCTGTGAATTAAAAAAAAAATTAAATTTCAAAATGTTGGCAAAAAACAACATATGCACGCACATATGTCACGCACAGTTAGGGACCGCAGCATGTCGCTTCAAAAAAAAATACTGGGACCATTTCCTTGTTTATATTTAAAAAAAAATTAATTGCAAGGTTTTCAGGAAACACGCTGTGACACCCTCCACAGCGTGCCAGCGAGGATCAAATGGTCAATTTACATGGCTTCATTTTTCACTCTCGCTCACTAATCCTATTTCGACTCATTCTATTTTCCCAATGTCTCACTCTGCGGAGCGGTGATTAAGAAATTTGATAGGCTCTCGCGTGAAACATATCTGAAACATCGCGCTTTTTCACAAAATTCATTCAGAAATGTTTAAGATTGGAAGGTGGAAGCCCTTACTTACCAGTTAGACTCCTAAAAATATTAATATCGAATCAAAATATCAATAAATTGCTCGAAATCAGCTGTTTTTGAGCTCCCGCGGGCTTCTCCTATGTCCAGAGGAAAGATAGAGGCAAACGGAAAAATGAAGGTGGTGGGGAAAGGGTTTATCTAAAACACAACTGCCCTGGAAAATATGGTGCACGCTGTGACACCCTCCAATGAAATGACCGGTCGACCGGACCGTCCCATCGGCAAATAGTTTAGGAGATCTCACTTGCGTGTATGCGCACTTTTTGCGGTAACTTAAAACGTACAGTAATCTATTATCACTCTATTATCCCTCTATTATTTGTTGAATTATTTCTTTTGAGTTAAATCATCAAATCTGATAACAAAGTGCGTTTTAGAATGGTTTTTACAATACCGCGAGGTATGAATAAAAAAATTCGAAATTCAAAAATTTGTAATTTGGTTCGGACTTGCACGGAATTGCCTTGCAGTTGAGCGCGCACTGCTGTGAAAGAGAAAGAGGGGGGAATAGGCACAGCATGACACCGGTCGCTATGTCACACCGTGCATTCAGATCCGTTATTATGATTACGCACAAGTTGCTGTTTTTTTTCGTTGCTTATTCTTAGGCTGCTTAGCCTTAGTGCTTAGCATCAGAGCTTAGTGTTTATTTACATTATATTTTTTGTTAGTCTGCTCCTGCCCTCCAGTTCTATAGAAGTTTTCCTATTGCAATAAAGCAAGAAAATGAGCTAAGCTAACCCTTTAATCGATCGATGAAGAATAACTTAGATGGCCATAATTCCATACGAATATCCTTGATGAAACTCAATCTGGTCTTCTGTGGTTGCCTTTTCGATATGACATTTTCCCCTCTTATCACCCCCCCCCCCCTCTTTGGAGGGCCCTTCGTTGCTATATCGCAATATGGATTGCAATGAAATTATTTATTGATTATCAGGCTAAACAATCGATTGTTTAACTTGAAAATCAATGAATCTGACTGATTAATGGATATTTTTTAGAATGGGGGATTCGGAGGTAGCTCCATTTATAGCCTTCCTCGTTTCTATGAACAGAGAAGAAAGAGGACGGCTCATCTCCGACCCTTCCTTCTGTCTCTTCTTATTTAGACTTTTTTCTCCATCGACGCAATCACTCATCCTCTCACTCATATGGGATAGCACACAGTTAGTTTATTGTTATTATTTATCATTAACCCGCAGAGTAAAATTTATAACTCTTTCTAAAAATTCAATTTTGCTAACGTTCCCCTCTGGGGAACCTCAAAACACAAATTTTCGCAGAATCAATATTTTTAGTGGCGCCAAACATTGTTCGATTCTCATAGGAACAAATGGAAAATGTTTAAATTGATAGGTTCGGGTTGTCACAATGAAATCAAGGATTCAAGTGACTCCTATTTTCTAGCGTAGAATCATGCGAATACAACTTTGTACTTATAGCCACGTTTTATATAGAAGCTGGGTACTATGCCGGATGAGAACCAAAATGTGTTTGAGCGGCTTAATAATTTGCCAGGGTGTTCTAAAAATACAAATGGAGAAATATTATTTTGTCAGTTCTCATCCGACGGTTATCATCCGGTCTAGTACCTGAAGCTGTACCGTGAATGTCTACAAAATATGATGATGAGGGTGAAGTGTGATTGTAGGTTGATTCGTATGGATGAACGTGTTGAACCGGATATTTCTTGCGTCACTCTTCTCGAACAACTTGATATTGTACATCAAAATGGTGTGAATAACTCAAAAATTCTTAATGTGAGTGGAGAATTGGCTGAATGAGTGTTTAATGCAAAATTAAGCCAATTTTTCGTCGCGGGTATTTGAGTGGAGCGTTGGAGGGTTCACATCGATCCTCAAGATTTGTCCCTATCAATTCAGAGAAGGATGTTGATAAGAAGAAGAAAAAAGACAAGGATGTTGTTAAGAAAAGTAATGAGCGATGGGAATGCCTTCTTCGGTACTCTTTCAACCATTATTAAACATAAGGAAAAGGAGGGGGTTGCTTACCATTATAGTCAATTCCACTTTTGAAGTATTTAGTTGGTTCTCGCACAAGAGAGAAGGAATGAGCTCTCTTGCGTCGATAACGCAATACGGGACCCAAATGCTTGAGGAAGACCTATTTCAACCTAATTACGAAACATGTATATATTTTCCCTCCCCCACACTCCTCTCCCTACTCTCTCTCAAGTACTTGGGTCGATTTTCATCGCGGAAAGTTTCTTTCAATTGGAATTTAATGACAATAGGCGGAGAGGATCACACCTGCGTACTTCATGTACTTAAGTACGCGGCTACCCGTAGAAAAAGTTCTGATAATTAAAAAATGCCGGCTTCCAGTAAGAAAATTTTGACTTTTTTGAGCGTTTTGTGCAAAATATGAAGGTTTTTGAGAGGAATAGGTCGGCTACCCGTAGAAAAACTTCTAATTATTTGCGGCTATCCGTTCATATAGGCAGCAAAAATTTCAAGTACATACTTGGCACAGGTATGGAGAGGATAGAAAGAGTCGGAAATTGTTTTTGCATGACTGCTTGCTAATATCTATTTTTTCGGATTCCTCGCTCTTCCTTGTGAGTCAACAGTGCAGAATGTATCATCAACGACTCGTGATGTACTGAACCATGCTGGATTCACTAGTGGTCACGGAACTGATATAGATATAACCAGCAAAGGATTCCAGTTCCTCCTTTTGTCCCCAGTCAAGCAGATATGGTCGTATATGATTGGTCAGTTGTAATTTATCTTCTTCCATTTGTTATCTAAACCAGCTGAAGGCTCAGCAACAATCTCTGTATGCACCGTACATGAATTAGACACAATTAGAAATTGGTGTGGTAACGTTGGTTGGTCCTGGGTAGGGGAGAGGAGAGGGGGAGGTGGATGATTAAAGGAGGCGTATCATGAAAAATTAGTTCATGCTCTTGAGATCATGATCCGATTGGAATCCAGAACGATATTAGAAAGCCGAAGTTTGAAAGTTGAACGTCCACTCTGGGACGAGATATCCCCGTCCAAAGTATCAGGAAAGGACAGGGAAAACCCCGCGAAAATTCAAATATTTTACGCAGCGCCAATGGGGAGGAAGGGAAGGTAGATCAAGAAGGATAGATCGAAAGGTCATCGTTGTCTAGCCCATTATTGGTTGACTAGAAAGGGATTTTTCTTTGTTCCCGCAGGTTCTTCCCATCGACAAAAACTGATCTACTCCTTGGCGATTTGCCAAAAGAACCTTGGTAATTTTCCAAAATATTGCAAGGCTCGGCATATCGTTGTAAGAGTCGCAACATTTGAATTTCAAAAGTTCATGATACGCCTCCTTTAATGGCGTATTCATACGAAATGAGATTCATACTGGATCCTAGAACCCGAACGATCCTTGCGCTCATTTGTAGTTTGTAGTCAAGTTTTGATTTTTTCTCATCGTATTCGTCTTTTCAATTTTTTCTTTGTTTTCACAACTTGTTGAGTTACTATTTTTATTATTTATTTAAAGGAGGCGTATCATGAACTTTTGAAATTCAAATGTAGCAACTCTTACAACGATATGCCGAGTCTTGCAAGATTTTGGAAAATTGCCAAGGAGTAGATCAGATTTTGTCGATGGGAAGAACCTGGGGGAACAAACAAAAATCCCTTCCTAGTCAATCAATAATGGTCGAGACAACGATGACCTTTCCACCTATCCTTCTTGATCTACCTTCCCTTCCTCCCAATTGGAGCTGCGTAAAATATTTGAATTTTTCCCGGGGTTTTGCCTGTTCTTTCCTGATACTTTAGACAGGGAAAAATCGTCCCAGAGTGGACGAACAACTTTCAAACTTCGGCCTTCTAAAGTCGTTCTGGATTCCAATCGGATCATGATCTCAAGAGCATGAACTAATTTTTCATGATACGCCTCCTTTAAATACATTATCATATATCAATATCTTTATATCACATTATGGAATTCAACGAAATAGAAATGAGTATTGAAGATACTAGTTGATTCTCGACTTCGTGCACCTGGAAGCCGTGTCTTTTAGGCCTAAGAGGGTCTAAGCCATTTTTTGGGTGACGCATAGTGATGGCCATAGCTTGGGAATTGCGCAAGAAGTCGCTTCCTGTAAACACCGATGAACCATACTGCAGTGCGTATCCAGTCGAAGTTAACAAATAATGCTTAGGTCGCTTAGGCTTAGGCTGACGAGCAGCTTAGGGAGGCGATTTGCGCAGACTACAGACTTGGACTGAACCACACTAGTATGAATTACAATGGTATGTTTTTTTCAACGTTAAGGTGGATAAAAATTATTTATAATTTAGCAGTGATAGCAAGGCTGAACACTACACTGATAAATAATAAATATATTTTAATAAATAATACAAATAGTAGTTAGAATAATCAATAATCACACCCAGCAAAAATGAAAAGACGAATACGGTAAGAAAAATCAAAACTTGACTACAAACTACAATTGAGCGCAAGGATCGTTCGGATTCTAGGATCCAGTGAGATTAATTTGCAGAATTGCTTAAAATGGAGACGAGAGAAGGAAGAAGCGTAAAGGAACTGCTTGATGTTCTCTTGCGGATGGCTCTCTGTATCCATTCAGAACCGGAGAACAAGAAATATGAGGTTAAACTCCGAATAACTTCGAAACCACATACTAGGTCGTAGGGACATTAGAATAACTTATGCTGTGGAAAAAGTCAAGGAGAAGAGTGCAGATTTGAATTCTCGCAATTTTGTATCTCGGCTGCTATTGGAGTGTTAGCCCTTGAAATTATAACTCTGAGGTGGTTTCCACTGCTTAATCAGCCCACTCGGTATCCCCCGTGGCAAGATTTGGATACTGTAATCTCTTATTGATCTAATCAGATTGATAGTCGTAAATATTTCGCTCCCCTCAGTCATATTGAAGATGCAGTGGTCACAATGGGCGGGAGTGAAATGTGTAAATAAAATTACATTACATCATCAAAGGCCAATATCAAATTTAAATTTATGTTATAGGTTGATAATTCTTGGACTGAACGACAGTGCAATTTTGTAACACATTTGAGAGAGCTGGGGTTGATATTTATACGAAAGAGAAAAGACGGGTAAGCTTTTAATATATTACAGATAACATAACTATCTGGAGGTTGCTCATTCTAGATTTTTCTATCTCACTCCTAACCTTGCAAATCTTTGCCTCGCCAATCACGATGACTCGTTAACGAAAAAGGTAACCTTTTGTTCGTATGAGGCCGTTCGCCAAAGAAGTGTTGGTACAGTAAAAAATATAAATTCTCTGAAAATCTATGATTTTTGGTTTTCGAGAATGCTGATAACTATAGGGCATATGTATTTTTCTCTTAGAGCTTCCCTTGGCTCCAGACGACGTCACGTTGAAATCGGTTCTCATGGAATTTCTCTACGCTTGAAATCGCTAGAAAATAAGAGAACATCGGTAGAATTACATGCTGAGAATATGCCTGTCCAATTTATTTTTCATGATTCTCAAAAATGGGTTTAAAAAATCAAAGTTTTCCAAATGGCTCGGACGTACAGATCGGACCGGGAAGGTGAGAGGATTCCAAAAAAAAAAGTTCCCATGGCCTCTTCCCTTTTGTCCGACCTTCCCAGTACTCCCTTATTTTCACGTGCTATTTCGCCTCATATTGGAGATGAGAAGGGATTGATCGGACAATAGACTCGCGGTAGATCAAAAGCGGCAAGCAAGGGGTAGCAGTTTAATATTACGATACCTAACCATAGGGTTATTAACTTTGCTTGCGGCGCTATGTATTCTATTTATAATGTTGTTAATGAGTAGAGAAATCATTAAAATTACACAATTCGGAGATTGCATGACTTGTTTAACAGTGCGTTCGCCTAGGAATCGGGCCCCGTACAGCAAAATGTGAATATTGTTTTTCTCCTGATGATGAAACATATTAATTTCTATTATTGACATTGTTTTACAAATACGACCCATGTTTGATGTACTGTACCAGAAATTGAAATTACCACATAATGCATTTGTACTTGGTCGGACGCTTGCGAAGATTCTCATCGAGTTACTACCATTTTTTTCAGTCTGGTTCGATAATTGTGGAGACAAATTTCCGTGTATACGCATACACATCTTCATCGCTACAATTAGCTATTCTATCTTCTTTTACTAGTATGACCTATAGGTGAGATAATCTATTATTTATATTATTATTGCAAGATATGTTTTCGAATATGGATACGGTTTTTAGGTTTCACGACATGTCAGTTGGTATTTTGACTCGTGATTCAGTGAGGAAAGCCCTCCAGGTGACATTTAATCGTTTTTTTGTTACTTCTTGTAAATTGGAATTCAGGTTGGAATCACTGCAAATCAAATAATTTCTTTCCTCAAAACAAATTGCCACCCCGAGAGTTTATCTACCTCTCTTCCCATCCCTATTACAGTATCTGATCAAATACGGTATTTCATTAAATCAATACTCAAACCATACACTATTTTTGAGATTATGGGAAGATGAAAGAAAGCGATTGATCTATCAGGAGGCGGCATTATATTCTTCATTCGAGAGTGAGAAAGTAAGTTGGATTAAACATATATGTAATATTTAAGAGATTAACGAGAGAACCACGATTCACATGGTATTATTTTTACGATTATGAACACTATTAGGCAGGTCAATTACTATTTTTTAAAAACTTTTTTAAACAGTAGTAGAACGAAATGGGAAATTAGGTGATTGTGAGAAGATTGAGTAAGCACTGAATGTGAGAAAGCAACATGATCATAGAATTTCGATATTTGTGTAGGTATTTTTTTGGCGATCTGCAAAAACTCTTGTGGAAACACAAATAATCGTAAAGTAAAATTGTGTGTTTCGGTGACTGGGGATTCTAAGAGTTCGTTTGCGTAAGAATCGAGTTACTATGTGTTTGGGTCAGAATAGGATGGAGATCACGCCTGTCTCCTTTTTTTTGCTTTCACTGCTGAGCTACCAATGTCATAGCTTTTTGGGTTGCGGATAGGCGGAGTGGTGTTCGTGAAAAAAAATTCGAAAAAAGCCTTTTGCGGGTCTGCGTATTGTTATTTTTTCCAACTGCGGATCCGCGGACCCGGCCTTTTGCGGATCCCCGGGAAACTATGACATCGAAGCTCACCAGTGTTTGCTTTAAAAATAAATGCAGACAATTTTTTTTGTTTTACCGCGCTCAAGTAAGCAAAATCGGAAAACGACTTCTTCTGAAAAAAAAATCCAAAATATTCTTGGCATTTTGAAAAAAAATGAACTAGCGACCTGCGATTGCTACATTGTTTCCGGATCGTGAAGTTTATATTTAATATTTGTGTTTTTTGGCTTCTCCCCTTTCGAAAGGCTCGTGAGGCCTCAAGGGATTCAAAAAAAAAAATTGGAACGGAAGAATCTCTTGACGGATGACTCTCGGCCTCATGAACCTGGTGTCGGGCGTCGCGTCGCGAGTTAAGCTTTCAAACTCCGTGTGCTCAACTTTATGGTTACAGTATATTGGATTTAGCATTTCAGTAAAATTTAAAAAAAAGGATAAAATATTCATAGCCGCATGTTGAATTGACGTCTCCCCTTGCGAGAGGCTTCGATCGATCCGCAAGGGCATCTCTATGACTATAGTTGATCCGTTGATTCCCACATTTACCGCCTCAGGACGATCGATGATGATTCAGAATGCCAAAAAAATATCCGGAGGTTCATACTCGGTAGTTAGACTCCCTAGGAGTGGGATACACTTCAGCAAAAAAATTTACCCCTATAGTTGATTTTCGATCTTTGAGATTAGGGACCACCATCCTATTTTTATCGACTCGTGCCCACGCGATGCAAATTATCTCGAAGGAGCCTGATTGCCCGCGGGTTCTGACTTCATCGATCATTAGTACACTATATCGAGCAACTTTGCTCAAAATTTTGGAAAAATCAATGAGCTCCTTCCCATATTTTTTAACGAAAATATCTCAAAAACACTCAACTTTTGAAGAAACTTTGAATTTAAATCGTTCTAGATTTCGTGAAACGAGTTGCCCGCGACTTCTGACACTTCCCAGTGATGGACTAGTGCCCTACGCATGACGTGTTAAAAAATTAGCCAAATCAATGGGCTCCTTCAATCTTTTTTCAAACCCAAATAATTGTAATTATTTTGATTTTTGATCTCAAAAAAATCGAAGGAACCCATTGATTTGGCTAAATTTTTAACACATCTTGGACTGGACCCTAGTCTATCCCTAGGAAAAGTCAGAAGTCGCGGGCAACTCTTTGTTCTGGATTTACAGACCTTCAAAGTAAATTGTCTCTCGTTTTTGAAAACCAACTTTTCAGAAATTTGCAATTTTCTCGAAAACCAAAGTCTTTAGGTAGGTATTCTCTGAACAAAAAATGATTCTATACTGTTGTTTAATAACTTGAGATAGATTCCGAGTCATGAATCACTGATTTGCATAATCGATGGTGGTCCCTACTTTGAGATAGAAAAAGTTCATCTTCTTTTCATTTTGCACTATAGCCCTTCTCAACGTAACCACACTTTGGGTACTACTTTTCACGTTTACGCTCTATTCTGCAAGAAAAAAAATCGCCTATTTCTATATATGTCCCTTCGTATTGCTTGCTCCATTAAAATTTGTTTTAAGGAATATCAAGATGTTTTCTCCTTTGCCGTGAAGGAAAACATTCTTCTACTCGCAGATGTGAGCAGAAAAAACTTAGTTGTGACTGGCGAGGGTCATGAGAAGGTCAAAACATGGTGGAAGCGGAGGAATGAAGGAAATTAACTTTTCCGAGATAATTTGATTGTATTGCAGTGGAAAGTATCGGATAAAGTGAGTATGTGCGTACGTTACATGTGTAAAAGAGGTCTTCCTTCTTGTTCACGATTGATTCAATACCAACTTATTTTGCTCACGGTTAAATGATTCTTTCTCTCTGTCTCACGAATTGAATGTCGATTCTCATGGCCGCTTTCATACCCTCTGCTCTCTCCATCCCCTCCTTCGCCCTCCCATTTCTCCTCTCCTCCACCTTCTCTTCACTTCCTTCTCCTTCCAATCCAGACTAGCCATGGATCCCTCTGTCGAATATTGAACGCCACACGGGTCTTTCGTCGTATTTCGCGCTCTCTTTCGTTGGTTCAAAACAAAGGAGTGAAGAGAGAATTGGTCTCTCTTTTCTCTCTCTGTCTTCTTTCTTTACTCCTCTATCTCCTCTACTCATTCCTCAGCTATGCTCATCCTCTCTCTTTTACTTCACATTCTTCTTCCATCTTATGCAGATCGTGAGTCTCAATATTTAAACATAATCACTTTTCATCTCGAGAACATCCTTTCAAAAATCGAGTTTGTTGAAACTTGTAATATAAAGCATAATTAATTGTTTTGTCATTTAATGAAATTAGATGATTGTTATTGGTATTGTGTATTGCACATCAGGAGATGCACTTCTCACTTCACACGGAGAATTCCTTCCTCATATTCGACTTGCTAAAGATCTCACTGATTCAAGAAGGTACAAAGATTGGTCAAGAAAAATAATAATAATTTCCATATGAATCCATAGGGAATAAGAAGAATGGCGTAGAGTGACTTGACTCGAAATATGCGAATTGAGAAAGAAAGGAGGAAGGAAACAATTTCTTGCGAACTCATTTATGTGGGGGTTGAAAGGAAAAGAGAAGGGCTATCTCGGGGGAAATATCTAGACCAAAGTGTGAAGGGATATGAGGTGCATGTATATGTGAATGAATGAATGAATGAATGAATTGATGTCAGGTATGATCGAAGGGTCAGACCAGTGGTTAATCATTCTCAACCAACCACTGTAATGTTCTCAATGAGTCTCTATCAGATTTTATCAATCGTAAGTCAATCTTTTTTCTTTAAAAAATGTGGCCAAATTGTACAGTCTCAACTCCCGAGTATCAGTAGCAACAAACTTATCACGAGAAAAAAAAACTTAGAGTTGAGCTCAAATGATTTTCTATTTTTTCATAGTGTGGATAAAAAGAAGAAATATGGTCAACGTTTTATTTTAATGTTATTCGTAAGAATTCGTTGGAACTACTGAGTGGATGAATAAAGAAACTATTGAAAGAGAATAGAGAGTCCGTGTCTTTTCATCCCTTTTCCCATTGTACGAAACTGCATTCAAATAATTCGATTGAGGGGAGAGGAGACATTCCATCCAAGTGGAAGAGAAATGGCAAAGGCGCCAACTCTAGATTACACCCTCCATTTCCTCCACTTTCTCATTTAAATTCAATTACAATTTCAGAATGAAAAACTGCAGAATGTGGACCTCAACGTATGGGTGATTCAAGTAAGTGTGGAGAATTACTATGTAGTTGTTGTACACACGATTATCAGAAATGGAGAGATGACTTTCTCGGCTGGAATCCAGTGAATTATGGCTACATCAATCAGACTATTCTTCCATATGATCACATTTGGCTGCCTGATACTTACCTGTACAATAGGTTACATGAAAAAATACGGAGAAAATGGGTAATTATTTGTTTTGAGTGTGGTAATGAATCGAGAAGAGACTGAACGATATATCAATGTTGTCATCACTACCAATTATTGGGAAGGACAAGCAGGTGCTGAAGTTCAGTTTATGTATCCTGCATTGTATAGGTACGTATCAGTAACGAAACATAATTATATCACCATTCAATTTCTTTGCAGAACAAGCTGTCAATTGGATATCCGGTAAGCACGAGCCGAAGCTAAAATCGGCTCTCTATCTACATATGGGGACACACATCAACAATTTAAAACTCTTGCTAAAATCCAATTTTTCTGTAGATATCGTACATCGCTCCCATTACCGAACAAACGGCCTTTTCTACCTTTTTGGCCTTTTTTCCTTTTCGCGAATTCGCACTTAATATTCTCGTTTTATGTTTCATATTTTTTGTTCACCCCAATAACTGGACGAATACAAAAATTGGCCGGTGAAATATTATTTTAAATAGGTGAAAAATGAGAGCCGTTGCCTCCTTTTTCAATGAAAATACGGCTCTACCGTAATCTCCACGTCATCACAAATTTTCTGTTCTTTTTCTGTACGGCGCACGGCATTTGGGGTCCACGCAAAAGCAAGACTCCGCCCACTTTTTGCTGATTGGCTGCTGCGTAGCGCCCACCAATCAATATGGATCAACCACCGTAATTACTGCGTAGCAGCCCCGCTCAAAACACCGGCCCCGGTCAGCTGAGTATCCACTCAGACTGACAGTCAACACGCTTAACAACTGCCCGCCAATTCAAATTTGATTTAATTTGAAAAGTAAATATTCGCTCCAAGGTTCCGTGTGTACGACGACTAATCCGACACCAAATTACTGTAATTTTTCGCATCAACCTGTAAATCGTGCTTTGAAATGGCGTGCGGCGGCTGTAATTTTTCACCCATTTAAATAGGGAGGGCAGCAGCTAATTTTTAAAGGCATTAAATAAATAACCAGTTATGCTCGACCTATGCATTCGATAATGCCGAATCACAATATAAAAATAATAATTTGAAAAAATGAGCGAAAACAATAATAATGCTAATCACAAAAACAACGAACGAAAATGCTCACCTACCGTACTCTTTAGGATTCCTCGAGTTTGCGCTAGGACACATTTAATATTTAGCATTTTCCTTTTTGTATTTTATTGTAATTACTTAAAAATATATAAATATTTTATGATTGTGAGCATGATCTGAGTGTCTAAAACATAAATCCGATCGATTTGGTATACAGAAATAACAGGAAAGCTATTATTATGCTTATATTAGTCAATCGTGCGTGCATGTGGACTCAACCCATGGTTTCGGTATCTACGACAGAGAATTTTCCCTATATCTACCAATAAGGGGGAGGGCTTGGGTATAAGTGATGATATCAAAGTGGTTTGGTTAAGGGGGAAGGTCTAGTATCGGAAGGGGAGAGCGAAAACATCGGAAAATCGCGGGCGTGGGGAGAACTCAGGACAATCAAGCGAAGGTTTCGGTACCTCCGGCAGAAAATTAAGGCGATAGCTGGCAACGGGGAGACGGGGGAGGGTATAGGCGATGATTTCAGAGCAGTTTGGTTGAGGGGGAAGGCCAAGTATAGCGACGGGAAGGCTAAACCATGAGAAAAAAGTGCGCGCCGTCGGATTCACGGCAATCGTCCAAAGATTTCAGTGTCTCCGGCAGAGAAATTTCGCGACAGCTACTAACGGGGGGATGGGGGAGGACATATGTGATCATATCAGAGTGGTTTGGTAGAGGGGGAAGGGCAACCGTATGTACGGGATTGCGGAAATGGAAGAAAATAGAGTACACTGGTGAATTCACGCCAAAGAACCCAAGGTTTCGGTACCTCCGGCAGAGAAATTCCGGCAAAGGAAGTAACGGGGGATGGGGGAAGACCCAGTCGATGATTTCAGAGCGGTTTGGTAGAGGGGGAAGCCCATCCATAGCGAGGGGAGCTCGACAAAAACGGAAAAGCGCGTGCACGTGCGAATTCGCGACAAACAAATCAAGGTTTCGGTACCTCCGGCAGAGAAATTCCGGGAAAGGAAGTAACGGGGGGATGGGGGAGGACCCAGGCGATGATTTTAGAGTGGTTTCTTAGAGGGGGAAGGCCAAATGTAGGAACGGGAAAGTGAAAACGAAAAAAAATAAAAAGCCAAAATTTGAAAAGTGTTCATATTTTCAAAAAGCAAGGGAATTAGCACAGGCTAAGTCGCGTATGCGATAGTTGTGAGCTGTGAAAGTTATTTGCTAGCGAGAAAATAGTAATAAAATTCAAAAATGGTCAATAAATAAATAATTTGAAGACGACTAAAAAATAAAATCAATATTCGATTCGCTCGAAAAAAGTTGCTAGCATACTGTATCGCGTTTCGCATCGGGAACATGCGCTGCCCTCCCTACATTTAAAATAATATTTCACCGGCCAATTTTTGTATTCGTCCACTTATCGGGGTGGACAAAAAATATGAAACATAAAACAAGAATATTAAGCGCGAATTCGCGAAAAGGAAAAAAAGGCCGAAAAGGTAGAAAAGGCCGTTTGTTCGGTAATGGGAGCGATGTACGATAAGAGCGTTAATCGTCGGTGGGCAATCACGTTTCACTTAAGTTTTGTACAAGTTTTGGCATTATTGCGAAGCTTTTTATGCGTCTGTTCAACACTCATATCTCTGTTCAAACGAAAATTGATGAGTTGAGATTTCTGAAAGTGTTATCGGGAAGCCACGACCCAAGATCTCACATCAAGAACTGCGTTAGTCGGATATACGTGGAACTCCTCCTTTAAAGGAGGCGTATCATGAAAAATTAGTTCATGCTCTTGAGATCATGATCCGATTGGAATCCAGAACGATATTAGAAAGCCGAAGTTTGAAAGTTGTACGTCCACTATGGGACGAGATATCCCCGTCTAAAGTATCAGGAAAGAACAGGCAAAACACCGGGAAAAATTCAAATATTTTACGCAGCTCCAATTGGGAGGAAAAAATAGATCAAGAAGGATAGGTGGAAAGGTCATCGTTGTCTCGCCCATTATTATTTTGGCGAATTTCCAAGGAGTAGATCAGATTTATTTCGTTGGGAACCACCTGCGGGAACAAACAAAAATCCCTTCCTAGCCAATCAATTGCGGACGAGACAAAGATGAGCTTTCCCTGATCTACCTTCCCTTCCTCCCCATTAGCACTGCAAAGAAGATTTGAATTCTTTGCAGCTTTTTCCCTGTGCTTCCCTGATACGTTGAGGCCGAATTTCTCGGTTTAAATTGGGTCTACAACTTCCAAACTTCGGCATTCTAATATCGTTCTAGATTCCGATCGGATCATGTTCTCAAAAACATCAACTAGTTTTTCATGATACGCCTCCTTTAAAAACGAGAACAAACTTAAAAGCGCTCTAGATTGAGATGAAGGAGAGGGATTCCTTATTAGATAAAGACTCCCATTTTTCACTGACCTCATTCTGATCGATTCTTTGATATCAGGCGTGATTTTATTTTACCTTGGCGGATACGTTTTTAAATAGGATCTTAAAAGAGAAAAGGTAAAAATCCCCTTGAATACAGATTCTTTCCGTACGATCAACAGAATTGCACTCTGGTTATATCATCATGGACATCTTCGAAAGTGAGTGACTATACAACGCAAATCACATCAACTCATTAGATTGATTATTGTAATTTCTAATTAGATAGGTCAAAATAGTAATATTTTTTCGTTTTTTTAGTTCAAAATCCATACTTAGTATGCAATGTAAGGCATTCGTTCGTATCTCGATATTTTAGAGTAATTAAAATAATTAATATTTAAAAAAAATGGTCCTTCCCGAAGTGTGCTCAAAGTGTGAAAGGAATGCGAAAAGAAAAGCAAGTTTTGAAAGTTTTTCCTCGTATCAGAGACCCATGATCTCACACCGAGAACTGATAGATATTGATGGCACACCCCCTTTATTGTGTGGGCATCAAAAATTCATGATAATTTTAAAAATTCATGTGCAATTGATTATAGAAAACTAACGTGAAACGCGTGATATTATTTGTGATAACCCCTCTCTCTATGTGGTTCATATACTCCCTCTATCTATATTCTAGTCTGACATCAACTACGAGGCTGAGTTTGCAAGCGTAAATCTGGATAATTTCATACCAAACGAAGAATGGATCGTCATTTCATTCGAAGTTCGAAGAATTGAGGTTTCTTTCTTTGGTCATTTATCTCCTCATCTTCTTCGATCTAAATAAAATGTTGTTCAGTCTAAATTCGTGTGTTGCCCTGAACCATGGGTTCTTCTAGAAGCATCTCTTGTAGTACGAAGGAAACCACTGTACTACATTGTGAATCTCGTGAGTGTCTCTCCACTTTCAATACACATATCTACAGATACACATTTATCCTGATATCAAGGCAATGGACCTGCAGGAAGAAACATCGTTTGGGAGGGGATTGGGATCTTCGTACTCAGTATCAAAGGGTCAAGGGATGATATCTCCTTAGCTTTTTGTTGTTGGTGCCCATCGCGCTTGATCGATGGCTTGAGTCCAGAAGTAGATCATCCAGCCGCCGAAGTTCTGACTTGCGTGGTTAAGAGAAAATCACGAAGTAGTCTTCTTGAATGGGGCATTTCTTGACCGTAGATCACTTGTGACTATTAGAATCGGTCCTGGGTCATAATCTTGATGATCCAAGTGGGTGATACTCTTCGGGCTGTCCGAGCTGACGGAGGAGGATTCTCCAAACTGGAGATGGAAGAGAGCTGAGTGAGAGCCGACAGCCCGTCGCGAGCGCAAGAATGGATGGAGAATGGAGAAACTTTCAATAGCAATATCATTAACATTATTTTTAACCGTCTTCATTTCGCGGTTTCGCGGTACAGATTGGAATGGAAAATCATATCCTCAAAAATCAAAGCCTTATGGTCTAAATTAGAGTTAATGTCATCCCGATGTTCGAAATGAAAATATTTGTTAGAAGGTTGGCTTGGTCGGAATCGAAATTAGATGTGTCGGCTTGCCTTCGAGAGAGAATTTTCGGATCGCTAGTGGAATCTCGAATGGCTAGAAATCGGAGTTATTCCGACTCTTCTCTCTCTTTCGGGGAAAGAGGGACTCGATAGATTTGCATGAGCGAAGGGGTATTCTCTAACCCCTCCCTCTAGGTAGATTAGTGATCTCTCTTCCCTTCCTTCGAGAGAGAGAGAGATGAATCGGAACAATTCGGATTTCGAGCCACCCGAGATCCGAATACTGTTCCCACTTTTTACTCTCGTAGTCAAACCAACCTACCGACTCTCTCTCCTATTTTCGGATGGACCAAACATTTTTGCTTGGTCGGATCTAAAAGTCGGTATTCCGACTGGCTCGACCCGATTTCACCAGGTCTAGTCTGACTATTTGTTGACATTTGTGATACTATATCGATCATAATTGGAATTAGCTTACTCTGACTCGCGGTTCACTTAATCCAATCCACATTGAAATTTCTTCTCGTGTTCCCATATCCGGATATCGATTCCGATTGAACCAATTCTCCAATTCGCACAACTTAAAAAAATATATCATAAAATTTTTGGCATGTCATTTTTTCATAAAGAATTTAAATTCAACGACATTTTGTAATTAAATGAGTTGATAATGTGCTCACTTGATGAGAAGTGAAGTGAGTTCTCTGTCTCCGTGGTTTAACCTTCGCATCCTTTGAATCATCTTTATCCGCTCAAGAAAAATAATTATACTTTGGAGGGTGGGGGTGGCCTACTCTTAGGAGTTTTATTCGGAGGAAGAGAATTGACAACTGATTGTAATTGATCAGGATAGAAGGATAGCTCGAAGGTAGAGAAAGATGGAGTAAGAATAGTTGAGGGTACTACTGGAGGAAGACATATAGATGATAAAGGTGTACAGTCCATAGAATCATGGACGAAGGGAATGGAATTGAGATCTTCCATGGCGAACATGAGATGAATGAAGGAAGCCTCTCTTAGATGGAAGAAGAAGTCATTCCATTACCGTATGTGACCACGCCTCTTCACTCATTCTATTGAAGGAAGAGAGAAGTCATCATGTGTCCCATAATGAATAACATTCTCCTCGCCCATATCCGGATATCGATTCCGATTGAACCAATTCTCCAATTCGCACAACTTAAAAAAATATATCATAAAATTTTTGGCATGTCATTTTTTCGAGTAAAATTGAGTTAAATTCCAAAGTCGGGTAAAATTTCAACGTCGTCTTAAAATTCCTGTTTTGCTACTGTGGGGTATCATTTGCATAACCAAATAAGTAAACCGCACAGTCATTGCACGAAATGGAAGACGAAGTAGATATGAGAGTGGAATGTTTCTGATTTTGTTTCTGATTTTTGCTTAGAAAGGAGACTGGCCCACGACGAAAAAAAAATTTTTTTTTTTGCTGATTTTTTTTTGCGAAATTATTTTTTTCAAAGTGTAATAGCATTTCAATAAACTGTCAATTATGACTTTCAGCATAAAATCAACACAAATTGAATCGAAAAAGCGATTTCATGCAGACGAAACTTGCCGCGCACCTGGTGCAGAATTTTTAGTTTACAGCGTGCTATATTTCAGCGGGTCAATTACTGAAATTTTCAAATACTTTTATTTTTATTTTCTAAAGTTTAATTAGATAGCGCCACATGAGATGTTCAATAATTGATACATAGAATTGTTGTTTTTTAAAAGTTTAATTAGATAGCGCCACATGAGATGTTCAATAATTGATACATAGAATTGTTGTTTGTTGGTTTAGGAGCATAACAATATTCTACAGTAATCTTTACCGTATCTCAGATTAGCGAACTCGAGCATTGATCCATTATTCTCACTAATAATGCAACGTCTACCGAAGCAGATTCCAAATACAACAGTATATTTAAGTGGCGTGCTCCACTTCCACCAGAATCTTTGCAAACCCCGAAATAGCATGTGCTAACTTTGATGATCAGTTTAGAAGTTTCGCTATTGTGAATTTTGCTATTTTTTCTTTAAAATCAAGGTTATAACTCGCAAAAGGCATCTCAAACAGAATTGAAGAGCTGCATCCCTTAAAGAAGGAGTAAACTCAATATTTTCGGCGGGTATCTGACGTCATAGGTCGATAGTTTCCGTAAACCACACTCCGAATTTGAAAATTAGAACTCTCTAGCTCAACTTTGTACTGAGTTACACGCGCGCAAAGTTTCTACAGGGCACAGGCAAAATCAAGATGCGCGGTGCAAAGGGAAGGGGTCTAGGTCAAGACGCAGAGGAGATGGGAAGAGACGGGAGAGGAGCGAAAAACTCTCGCGTCTGTCACTCTCACCCTCTTACAGTACTTCCCCCTGATTGCACAGGGGAACTGCTTCCCCGAATTTGGAGTTTACGCCTTCTTTAAATCATTCACTGGATAATTTATTGTGAGAAAATGACGAATCCTGAATTTTTGGGTGGCAATTACTTCTTTTCGCTATTGTGATTTTTTTTGATTTTTTTACAGTGAGTTATTAATGACGATATTTGAATAATAACCATAAAAACTAAGAGCTGCTCTCTCTAATATTCGATTAATCTGTAAAAAAGAGGTTTTTGTTCGCTGTTTGGAATTCCCGGTCGTTCGAGGTTTACTAATTCGCAGGCCTACTCTGGCTCTCGATTTCGTATTTCCCGGACCGCGCCCCCTAAGCGAGTGAGAACAATGCGGTCTCTTATTGGAAAATGATCCTTATTGGAATTACAATAACTATAAAATCGAGCGCCGCGCTCGAGATCCTTATTGGAAAATGAGAGGGAGAGAAAATTATTTTGTTCTTGCTATTGGAATTTCGGAAAATTTTCCAATAAGAGAACCCTAATTACAAGTGGCTGGTCATTTCTAGTACAGAATCCCAAATATCGAATGTATAATTAATAAACAACAAAATAGTGAACATTATGCACGGAAAGATCCGAGGAGAATACGAGAGATTAAGAGAGAGCAGAGAAAAAAAGTAATCAGAAAACGCTCTCTCTCGAGCTCTCTCAGAATGTAACGCTATTTCGCTGTATAGATGCCCCGCTAAATACAGATACGATCGAAAAAGAAAGTCGAACTATAGTATGCGAATACGCTTAATTAATTAAAACGAGTACTTGCAATCGATAGATCACTTCATAATACTTTACGATAGTTCGGTTGAGCAAATATTCGAAAGCGTAATACAGAACTATAGTCGAAAAAGCGCACGCTACTGTGTTTAGGGCCTAAAAACTGTGATGGTTAGCGCCTGTGCTGCGTACTTTTTTCTGTACTTTTCACAGCGAAATTCACCTGCGCATCCTAAACGAATTCACCATTTTGTGTTGTCGGATCCGTTCGTGTATGATTTCCGTTCACTCAGGTGATTCCCACTTCCGTTATCACAATGGTTGCAGTTACTGGTTTCTTCACAGCTGCGTCTACTTCATCCGAGAGGTTCACATAACATTTTGTTCATCTCTTGTCCAGTTGTTTATAGACGAGAAAAGTTGTCTCTTGGTATCGATTCCCTCCTTGCAATGTCCATTCTAATGATGATGGTTTCTGAACAGATGCCAACTACAAGTGATTACATTCCTCTCTTCGGTCAGTCTCCTCTCCCTTCCCTTCACTCCCTACCCTCTTCTATCTCCCCCCCCCTCTCCCCCTCTCTTCGAATTGCCCATTCCAGGTCTCTTCTATCTTACAATAATTCTCATAATCTTCATGGGAACTCTCTTCACTGCATTTATTCTAAATGTTCATCTTCAGAAGTTATATTCCCATCCCGTTTCTCCACTCATATCCTTTATTTTCTTTCACAAGGTATTTGTATTTTTTTAAAAATATTGATCAGGCAGATGAAAACGTAGATAGAGCGATTTTACATGAGCAGTAGGGTTATCAAATAGGTTTCGGTTTATCCGCTCCCTCTCGCCCTCTTCCCCTCTCACTCTATCGGATGCTCCTCTCTCTATCCCACTAGGGAAGAGAGTTCAAATAATTCGCGGTGAGAAGAGAGCATGCGAATTCCCTCCTCCTCCTCTCATCTACCAGCCTCTCACAAGATCAGATCAGCCCAGAAGAGAGAGAGAGAGAGAGAGAGAGAGAGAGAGAGAGAGAGAGAGAGAGAGAGAGAGAGAGAGAGAGAGAGAGAGAGAGAGAGAGAGAGAGAGAGAGAGAGAGAGAGAGAGAGAGAGAGAGAGAGAGAGAGACATTTTCGAGCTGTGCCAAGCCTTGTCCGATTCTATCGCAAACGGCCTTTTATGTTTGTGGATTACATCATTGATACATAGTATAATTCAGATTGCTCGTTGGTTATCCCTTCGTCCTCCGACAACTTTGATTGAGTTGTGGAATGAAACTGGAGTGAGACTTCAGAAAAAACCAAGGAGCAAAAGCAAGGTAATTTCACCCTTTTTTACAGCATATGAGGGCGTTTGCGTAAGAATCGAGCAAGGTCTGGCACAGCTCAAAAATATCGAATCTCTGAATTTTTGAGATTTGGGGTTCTCAAAGGTGCTGATGACGATATACACCCTCATTTTGCTCGTAGATCGCTCGCTGGCTCCAGACGACGTCGCGTCGAAAACGGTTTTTCTTTGATTTCTCTGCTCCGGAAAGTGATAATTTTTTGAAAACTTGTTTCCCGGGGTAGAATTATATGCTGATCACAACTGTGTAAAACATTTATCCTATTTTTCTCATCAGACCCTCAAAATTACAAGTTTTGATAGAGGCCCGTGCAGGTTTAGCAACCGGGATAGATCGGACCGCGTTGGCGAGAGGATTCAGAATCCCGAGTTTTAGCCTTTTTCCGCATGCCACGGCTGAGAAAATCAACTTACAGTGTTACTGGCTTGTAGGTAAATCTGACGATCCTTCCCCTTGTTTACTTCCTTCCTCGTATCGATCAGAGTGTCCCTCGCGTGGGAGGCGAGAGAGCATTGGGAATCGAGAGAGCGCAGAGACTGGGAAGAGGTCAAGGTAGAGAGACTCGGGTAGATCAACGATCGGAAGTCAACAAGGGGAAGGATCGTCAGATTTACCTACAAGCCAGTAACACTGTAAGTTGATTTTCTCAGCCGTGGCATGCGGAAAAAGGCTAAAACTCGGGATTCTGAATCTTCTCGCCAACGCGGTCCGATCTATCCCGGTTGCTAAACCTGCACGGGCCTCTATCAAAACTTGTGATTTTGAGGGTCTGATGAGAAAAATAGGATAAATGGATTTCACAGTTGTGATCAGCATATAATTCTACCCCGGGAAACAAGTTTTCAAAAAATTATCACTTTCCGGAGCAGAGAAATCAAAGAAAACCCGTTTTCGACGCGACGTCGTCTGGAGCCAACGAGCGATCTACGAGCAAAATGAGGGTGCTTATTGTCATCAGCACCTTTGAGAACCCCAAATCTCAAAAATTCAGAGATTCGATATTTTTGAGCTGTGCCAGACCGAGCCAGATCTGCTCGATTCTCTCGCAAACGGCCTCATATTGATCTTTAAAAAAGTATAGCCAGTTCCTTCAAACCTCGAAAAGATCAACTACCCGTAGTTCACGAAGTATTTTTTATGTACAAAGTGAAGAATGGAGTTCCACCATTTGGTGATGGTGGCAAACGTATGATGAATTTATTCATATTCTCAGGATAAAGCAGATCGATTGGTATCAAATGGCCGTCAGGAAGAATCGATGGTTGTTGGAAGTGGAAGTGAAATTCTTCCCATTATCTCACCTTCGTCAACTGTTCTTCTGTCCGCAAGAAGTGAAGGAGGAATGGAGGAAGTAAAGAACAAATGGAAGAGACTTGCGAGAAATGCAAGCATCAAAAGTATATTATCCTTATTAATGTATGCACAATTTATAATTTACAGAAAGTGCTGAAGAGAAAAGTCCGAATGCATTTATTTCGACAGAATGTAATCTACTAGACGTTAAACTGAAAAGAAGGTACTGACTTCTCCCACTTCGAATATTGATTATTTAATTTTCAGATATGCTCTAGAATGGGAATTCCTGGCAACAGTTCTTGATAGACTCCTTCTCATTCTATTCTCCATTCTTGTCTTCGCAGTTACAATCCTTATGATTCTCGTTGGAGAAGCTATGCATCTCAGCTATGAATTGGCAGACACCGCAACTAAATATTCTCCCTCCTCCCTTCCCTCTCTCAAATAAATATTCACCCTCCTTCTCTCCTAATCTCAAAGAGATATTATCCCTCTTCTCATCACGCTCTCAATTAAATCCCTCCACCCCTTCCGCTCTTACTGCGATCCACGCAAAACGTATGCATTGTAAGACTAAGATTTAATGAAAATCAAATAAAAATAAATATTTGTATACTACAGTAGTGAAGGAACGAAGTGGTCTAAATACATACTGGATATTAATTTTTACACACTTTTTTATGCTCTTTGAGCCAGCAAATCTTTCGAAATAAATTTCGGAAAAGCATAAGAAAAGTAAAGGTATAAAATAAAAATAATTTCCATATAAATAGGTATTGCAAAAGATCGATATTATTGCATAATGATGACGCAATTGAAGTATGCTTTTTCGAAAATCAATATTCTCTGGTTGATTTTTTCCAACTCGCCACATTTTTTATATCTACATAGACGTGTTAGAGACTCTTTCTAAGAATTGTTCTGCTTCTTATGACGAGTAACTAAGATCCTAAGATCCATGTCAAGCTGCTAAACAAGAAAGACAAAAATCGACGTTTTGAAATTGTCAAATTTCTGATGGTCAAATTGTCCAAAAACAGTAGGACGACTACTAAGTATCTCATATTCCCAAAAAAATTAGCTTACCATGACTGGTATTGCTAAAATTAGTGGAACGACCATGTGACTAACTGAGTTTTCAATGCGAGATGATGGGTCACTACCACATCATAATCATTTCGAAAGTCCCACGTTTTGAATTTTCTCTTAAAGGAGGATTCCCACGAGGCGCGCTGGCGACTATGGAAAGTGAGGAAAGAGAGGTCGCGCTCTCCTCATTTTGCACGCCTTCTGTCATTGTCAGAGACACTTGGCATATCTCAGTTCAAACGAAAAATTGCAATTTGAGAGCTCAGTTAGTCAGATATACGTGGTATACTCCTCCTTTAAGGAATATTGGACGAATCGTATCATCTTCGTTTACTAGCTATACAAGACCCTAGGCCAAAAAGATTTACCATACCATCTGTGCTATCGAAAACCGCTGAGATCACAGAGGGTAAATATGTGCAGCCTGAATTTACTAGATTCGTAGGTGAAATTTTTGCCTTTATACTCAATGAATAGCATTTTATGATATTGCGCCTCTGGTAATACCCGCTTGGAAGCTTCGTAAGTATTTCTCATCATTCACTCGATCACTTCCATCTAAGCCATATAATCCCTTCTTTACTTATGCCCTTCGCATAAGGGAAGAAAGAGAGAGAAGTCTCTTCATTCTATCAATCACAACGAAATGGTTAAGGAAGAGGAAGACAATTCAAAGAGGGCCAGTGTATGGTGACGATGAGTATGGAGAAGACACGATAGGTGGGCATTCCTTCTTCCCATTTGATACTTCACTTATCTGGAAAAGATAAGTATCATATATTCGCCTATTGACAGAGGCTAACTCTAAATTTCGGACGTAGATATATAGAATGTGCCTTGACCACTTCAAATAGAAAGGTTGGGGGATAGTTTATACTAACGAGAAGGATTATAGAATGGGAGAGAAACAGAAGGGAAGAAAATAGTGGATGAGGAGGGGCGAGAAAGGGAGAGGGGGTATGGCAGAAGCGTATTTGATACTCAAATGGAGTAAATGTTTTAGAGCGAAAACTCGAGAAGAAGCGTCTTTCTCATGGTATATACATAATAACTAACCGGGAGTGGTTTAATATGCCAATTGAAAGAAGTTGGTGAGATTGGAGGAATTGAAGGTCGATTGACATATGGAGAATTCCATGTTGAATATCCATAGAAATCATCCATCTATAATTACTACTTGAATAATGAATCAATGAATGACATTACGTTAGGATGGGCAATGGACACGGTAGATTGGAAAGGTGTAGATTGAAGAGGAAGAAGAGTATTTGATTGAGATTGAGAAATGGAAGACGAAGGGATCTTTTGTGAAGTCAATTGAGGAACAGTGTCACTAGGAGTCGATAGAGAAGGAATCGTTCCCCTCTCTCTCTTTCGCCATTTAGCACGACGATTCTTAAACCAGACCTGAGAATGAATGAAATGAAGAGATTAGACGATGGTCTCAGGAGAGATGAAGGGAGAGGAGTGATGGTGAGTGAGTGAGAGAGGGGAGGGAGGGGGGGGGGGGTGAATGAATTAATCACATTCGTCCAACATAGAAATATGGAGTAATTGGAAGGATACAGATTGGAATGGAAAATCATATCCTCAAAAATCAAAGCCTTATGGTCTAAATTAGAGTTAATGTCATCCCGATGTTCGAAATGAAAATATTTGTTAGAAGGTTGGCTTGGTCGGAATCGAAATTAGATGGGTCGGCTTGCCTTCGAGAGAGAATTTTCGGATCGCTAGTGGAATCTCGAATGGCTAGAAATCGGAGTTATTCCGACTCTTCTCTCTCTTTCGGGGAAAGAGGGACTCGATAGATTTGCATGAGCGAAGGGGTATTCTCTAACCCCTCCCTCTAGGTAGATTAGTGATCTCTCTTCCCTTCCTTCGAGAGAGAGAGAGATGAATCGGAACAATTCGGATTTCGAGCCACCCGAGATCCGAATACTGTTCCCACTTTTTACTCTCGTAGTCAAACCAACCTACCGACTCTCTCTCCTATTTTCGGATGGACCAAACATTTTTGCTTGGTCGGATCTAAAAGTCGGTATTCCGACTGGCTCGACCCGATTTCACCAGGTCTAGTCTGACTATTTGTTGACATTTGTGATACTATATCGATCATAATTGGAATTAGCTTACTCTGACTCGCGGTTCACTTAATCCAATCCACATTGAAATTTCTTCTCGTGTTCCCATATCCGGATATCGATTCCGATTGAACCAATTCTCCAATTCGCACAACTTAAAAAAATATATCATAAAATTTTTGGCATGTCATTTTTTCATAAAGAATTTAAATTCAACGACATTTTGTAATTAAATGAGTTGATAATGTGCTCACTTGATGAGAAGTGAAGTGAGTTCTCTGTCTCCGTGGTTTAACCTTCGCATCCTTTGAATCATCTTTATCCGCTCAAGAAAAATAATTATACTTTGGAGGGTGGGGGTGGCCTACTCTTAGGAGTTTTATTCGGAGGAAGAGAATTGACAACTGATTGTAATTGATCAGGATAGAAGGATAGCTCGAAGGTAGAGAAAGATGGAGTAAGAATAGTTGAGGGTACTACTGGAGGAAGACATATAGATGATAAAGGTGTACAGTCCATAGAATCATGGACGAAGGGAATGGAATTGAGATCTTCCATGGCGAACATGAGATGAATGAAGGAAGCCTCTCTTAGATGGAAGAAGAAGTCATTCCATTACCGTATGTGACCACGCCTCTTCACTCATTCTATTGAAGGAAGAGAGAAGTCATCATGTGTCCCATAATGAATAACATTCTCCTCGCCTTCTCCATTTCTTTCTTCCTTTCTATTGCATTTCTCCTTTCATAGTCAATAATCAATTTTTTTATCACAATAACTATAAAGAGGGAAGGGGGGGGGTATAGGGTGGCAATAATGGGTGATGGATCTAGATGTGCTCCGTCTGTCTCCATCCTCCCATATGCCATTCTTACGCAATCGGCCGCCTCTTTACTGTCCCTTTCTTCTTGTGATTCAGAGATAGATACTACAGATTGGCGCATTATACTCTTCCTCCCAACAACGAAGCCACTCCATTATTCGTTTTGTCCACGGTCCGAAGGGTCAAAGAGATTCTGAACATTAATATTCATACAGAAAGAGTGTATCATCGTACCTTCTATCTCTGGAGATAACCTCTCCTAACCTTCCTTTACCATTCCAGATACTTTCATCTATCGTATCCTGCATTTTCTCGCAAATTCCATGCAGCATATCTTGATAGAGAGATTGAGTGATAACGACAAGAGATCTTCTCTCTAGGAGCAATCCGCCTCGACGTTTTTTGGTTGGGGAAGAAACATCCTGCAATACAAATGACGGTCGCACCACAACTTTTCAATTATCACATTCACTAAAGGGGAAGTTTATCAGTTTAGAATGCACTGTTTCGAAATCATCATTATTTCTACATAGAATCATCTTCTTATGTTTGCATAACTAAAATTATAACTCTTATTACTAACCAGTGACGAGCGTTACCCTTCAATGCTAGATTTTTCGAGGGAACAAGAGGGTGTTTTCCAGGGGTACAAAAGTGAAAAATCGATATTTCTCGGTGAAACGGGGTCTGACTTGGGGTCCGATCTCGGGGGTACTCCCAAAGTTGGAGGGGTCGCTTATCACTGTTACAAACTCACGTTCGCATCGAAGGAGTCGTAAAAATCAAGAACAGTATGACTTCCGATAGATACTGTAGTTATAACAGGTAGGAAAGCTGGTCCATCAGTATGGGCCATAATTCCTCAATTGAACACTATACAGTACTTTACATCTTGCAAGTAAGTTAGGATCAAGCTCTTCAATAAAGAAAGTGCGATTCTTCTTTGAATAGCTCGCTTCCTTCATTATCAAAGAATGATGGGGAGAGGTGAAATGAACTCGTCATTTATCATTTTCATTCGCCACCCCTAATTCAAATCTCCATGTAATTTGTGATTTTTAAATTTATCGATTTCTAGAGAATGCCCCACTTACAAGGGAAGGACAAAAGTGGGCAGACCTCCCGAGTAAATTCGTTGTTGCCAGTTCAAAGGTACCCCATAGGGAAGTCCAAAACCGCTTTGAGCGTATTGGATATAGATTTCCTAAGAACCAAAAATCGATGTTGAAATTTGCATGCTTTTGCATGGGAAATTTTCGTGCGCGAAACTCGCACTCCTCTACCATTCCCAAGGAAGACAGAACATGAGCCTCGTAGTCTAGTGGATAGTGGTTCCGCACAGCATTTTGAGGGTCGTTGGTTCAAGTCCTTTTGCAACCGAATTTTTTTGCTCCATTTTTAATTTATTTTCGCGCTGTTATTACAACAATATTGTTCCTCATTTTGATTCATTTGCTCACCCTGCTGAGAAAAGTAGAACTTTTTCCTTCCTTTTTGGCGATTTTATAATGGATAGTTGCAAGTTCGACTTTGATGCTCTGGAAGAGAGCAAAAAATCAAAATGAGCAACAATATTGTTGTAATAACAGCACGAAAATAAATTAAAAATGTAGCAAAAAATTTCTGTAGCAAAAGGACTCGAACCAATGACCCTCAAAATGCTGTGCGGAACCACTATCCACTAGACTACGAGGCTCATGTTCTGTCTTCCTTGGGAATGGTAGAGGAGTGCGAGTTTCGCGCACGAAAATTTCACATGCTAAAGCATGCAAATTTCAACATCGATTTTTGGTTCTTAGGAAACCTATATCCAATCCGCTCAAAGCGGTTTTGGACTTCCCTATGGGGTATCTTTGAACTGGCAACAGCGAATTTACTCGGGAGGTCTGCCCACTTTTGTCCTTCCCTTGTTAAATTTCGCGAGTATTTTGTATTTTTTTAAAATATGATTCGTAGTATACCTACCCCTAATTGCAAGGACTATCCATAACAACATTCAGCTTGATCTGAGCATTTTGACCCTTGGTCACGGTTAATCCAAAAACCGACACTAGGCATTCAGACTTATTCATTTCCAAGGAAAATCAATCCACCGAATCTGCGGCCTGCGACGGTCCGCCGTGGCCGCATACACATGAGGCGTTTAGCACGTATAAAGACGAATGATTTTGGAAGATCTTAAAGTTTGAAAGCGAATTCCACTGGTGCTTAAATCTCAAAAAATGAAGATATTAGAGTGGCGCATTTTCCCAATATACGATGGAATCGTCATTTTGTTCGCAACTTTATGATAATCTCGTAGTATACAAAAATTTCATACCCTGTCCCGGTAGATACTCGTTGACTAGAGCATGATTGAGTGGACGAGTGAGATACTCGCTTACACGCAGCATCAAACATCTAACACGCTAAAACTTTTTTCACAGACATCATATAAATGACATACCGGAGGAAAATCATCTATTGCGAATAGAGATTTCTTTCCAACGATCCCGCCGTAATTCTGAAATATAATGCACAACACATTAAGAACATAAAATATTAATTATCTGAATTTACTTACTATGAGTTTCCTATTTAGAAGCACTTCCCATTTAGGTTTGGGTGCCATATCAATCTCATTTATCAGCGCGTCTTCTTCATCCTTGCTGATAAACTCGGGAATGTAGTAAACAGAAGGAGGCGCCTACAATCACTAATGTATACTTGTTAAATATCCATGTATCAACTCACATTTGACACTCGATAACTTAATAATTTATCTCCATTCAGCATTGGTTGAGATTCAATCATCGGAACACTTGAAATGTTTAATTTTTAATATTGCAAATTTTTCAAACACAACGCATTGGATCCGAAAAAATCCGAACGCACTTAAACCCAACTAAGATTCACGGAATCAGCAGGGAAGTATCTCGGAAGGAATTCTCTGGTTTCTCGTGATCGTTGCTGACCAGTTGGGGAGGGTCAAACGGCTCCCGAATTTAGATGCTGTCTACTGCTATCCCATATGGGAACGCTTTTGGATGTGACTACCGTACATGGATGTTCCATGTGCGGATCAGTTATAGTATGAGGTCTACTCATACGGTATCGATCAATAATACAGTATCTATCTGATTTTAAAGTGGGCGGGGCCTATCCCTCCAACCTGTGGCTAACCAGCATCCTGACCAGTTGTTTCCCTATCCGCCAGCAACTTATCATATGGTTAGCAACTAGTCACAAGAAACGAGAGAACCATTCGCCATTCGGGGGAGGCAACAGCAATAATGTTACGTACGATGGGGGAGACGTCTCAAGTCGGCAAAAAAGGGGGAAAAGGTTAGGGGGCGCAGTCCGGGAATTTCGAAACTGAGAGCCGGAAGGGCTGTGACCGAAATACAAACGTCGTGCGCCCGGGAATTCAAATCGTATCGCAAAAACTTCTTTTTACGGATTAATCGAATATTAGAGGGTGCAGCTCTTAGTTTTTATTGTTATTATATAGAAGACATCATTAAAAACTAACAGACAGAAATATAAAAAAATTCAAATCACAGAAAGTGAGAAATTGACTTCCAAAGTTTCATAATTCGCCGTTTTTTCACAATAAATTATGCAATATACGATTTACGGGGTGCAGCTCTCCAATTCTGTTTATATTGACTTCTGCGAGTTATAAAGCTGCTATAAACAAAAAATTAGCAAAATTCAAATCACAGAAACTTGGCAATTGTCATTCAAAGTTAGCACATACTACTACCGGTTTTAATAAAATTCTCGCAGAAGCGAAGTCAAGCAGAAGAATCTATTGGAAGATGCAGCTCTTTGTTTTCTCAGTTATTCTTCAGATTTTAGCACTATTAACTAATTTTGAAAAAAAAATTGAAATCAACCGAAACGAGATAATGAGTCCTAAAATCTCCTAATCTGTAATTTTTTGACAATAAATTGACCATTACTGCAGTGAACGATTTAAAGGATGCTCCAAAATTCTGCTCATAATATCTTATTGGAGTTATAGCCTCACTAAAAAAAGAAAAAAATTGCACAATTCAAACCACCCAAATTTGGCAAGGCAAGAAAGTTAGCACATGCTAGATAATAATGCATTAATGGATTTGTTAAGATTCTCGTGGAAGTGAAGCACTTCAATTAAATAGACTGTTGCGTTTGGAATCTGGTTCGGTTATGATTGCATTATGATCCTGAATCGAGGATCTGTGCTCGATTTTGTCACATCTTACAATCTTGTCACATCTTGTTAGATACAGTAAAGATTACTGTAGAACATTGGGCACTACTTTAGAAGACCAGAATTGATTATAATCAATCAAAGGTTGGCTTGTATGCTGATTAGGCTTAGTACACTGTGTTTAGACTACTAGGAATCGCTCAATAAGAAAAGAAATAGGAAAGAAATGGTAAAAAATGGCGCAAAAATCACTTGCTTTCTTTCGTTAAATCTCTTGGCTATCATCTGATTCTTTTGAGTGAGACTTGGTTATCGAGTGATGATAGTGATGCGTACTTATTGGGCTCTCATGGAGATTACACTGTGTTTAGCCTCTCTCTCTCGCCTCTCTAACACTACGGTTTCTCGCGGTGGTGGAGTTGCGATTCTTTGCTCCCCGCTTCTCAATCCCATTCTTGTGAGCTCTTTTACTACTGATGGTATCGAGAGCCTAGTAATCGATATCCATTCTTCCACTCATTGCAACTCTTTTTCCTCGATTAGAATCTGTCTCATTTACCGTGCCCCCTCTTGCCCTTCATCTTCCCTTGATTCTTTCTTATCCTTCCTCAAACCTCTCATTTCCAAGTCTCCTTTCATAATATGTGGTGACCTAAACTTTCCTTGCATAGATTGGCCCAGACTTATTTCACCATCCCCTAACAACTTTCTTTCTTTTGTTTGTGATCATCGTATGACCCAGTTTGTTAACTTCAAAACGCGCGGTGAAAACATACTAGATCTAGTTCTGTGTAACAAAAACATTGTGCGCAATGTCCTCCCTGCTTTACCCTTTGCTGACCACACCAGTATCTCTTTTTCGCTTGGTATTTCATCTCCTCCCTCTCGCGAGCTTCTTCCATCTAGACAATACCACCTTGCTGATTGGGATTCCATCAATAGCTCTATTTCTTCTCATGATTGGACCATTGCACTTGCATGCCTTGACGCCGAAAACGCATTCAGTTACTTTTCTAACTTCTGTAACTCTCTCCTGGAAACGTTTGTTCCCAAAACTTCCCGCTCCCCGTTTTCGCACTATCCTAAGTACTTACGAATCCTTCATGGAAAATCCCAAAGAGCTTCGTCTTTTGCTCCTAATAGTATCCGTGCAATCGCTCTAGTAAAAAGATTCGAGAGAACTTTGAGAGAGTACTCCGTGAAAGTCGAATCCAGCGTTGTTAACTCTAAGAGTCCTAAGGCCTTTTACAGTCTTTGCAAATCTCGCCTTAACTCTAGTAATGCCGCTCCTCCAGGGATCATTGATTTAGATGGAACTCACTTACTTTCTAGTGCGGACAAAGCTCTTGCATTCTCTAAATACTTTGCTTCTGTCTCTACCCTCCCATTGCACGCTCCTCTCCCCTCTCCCACTCCTTCGACCCTCATACCTCTCTTTGACCTGCCCTGTATCACTCCTGGCCATCTCCTTTCTGCTATTTCTTCCCTAGCGCCCAAATGTAACGTGTCTCCTGACGGACTACCTAACATCTTCTACTCCAAGTGCAAATTATCTATTGTCTCACCTTTGCTGAATATTTTCAACAAAAGTTTGCACTCTAAGTCCATTCCTGCTATCTGGAAACAAGCTATTGTGAAGCCTATTCCTAAAACCTCCTCCAACTCTATAAACACCTTTAGGCCCATTAGTCTCACTTGTTCAGTGACTAAGATTTTTGAGAAAGTTCTGATTTCCGAAATTACTGCTCATCTCGACAGTCACAATCTTTTTGATTTCAATCAAGCTGGGTTCCGCGTTAATCGTTCTACAAGCACTCAACTTGTGCAAACTCATTCTGATTATCTTCTCTTTAAATCTCAGAACTCTTCTTTTGACACTATCTACTTTGACTTTAAGAAGGCATTTGATAGTATTGATCACCGTCTTCTCCTTCACAAACTCTCCTTGTTAGGTTTCTCCTCTAACATTGTATCCTGGATTGGAAATTACCTATCTGATAGATCTCAATGTGTACTCATCGGAAATACTCTATCCAACCCGTCCTCTATTACTTCTGGTGTACCACAGGGTTCGTGCATTGGGCCCCTTCTTTTCATACTGTTTATTAACGACCTTTCTAAATCCTTACCCGCCGGAATAAAATACGGAATTTACGCTGATGACTTGAAAATCTACGCTAGTGTCCCTGTGCATTCTGGTATTCTCCAGTCTGCTATCGATTCCGTTTTCTCATGGTCGCAACAGTGGAACCTACCCCTTAACGAATCAAAATGCACTGTTGTTCATTACGGACCCCACTCCCCCCGTTCCCAGTACCTGATCAATGGGATTCCCCTCACTGTCTCCCCTTCCATCAAAGATCTTGGCGTTATTATGCAGTCTTCACTTAAGTTTAGCAACCACATCTCCAAAATTATTTCTAAAGCGAGAGCGAAAGTGAACCTCATGTTCAAGTGCTTCTTTTCAGTTGACCCTGATTTATACTGCCTCGCGTACACCACTTTTATTAGGCCCCTCCTTGAGTACGGTTCTGTAGTCTGGTCCCCACACACCGTAATTCTTGCTAACCACATTGAGGACGTCCAGCGCAACTTCACCCGGCGTCTTTTCGCCCGCTGCCGCGTTCCCTACGTCCTGTATCCTGATAGAATTTCCCTCCTCTCCTTATCCACTCTTGAGCACAGGCGATTTATCTTTGACCTTCTTTTCCTTCAAAAGTCTGTTCATGGTTTTTACTCGTATGACCACTCCAATCTATTCAAATTATCCCCTCTTGTACGTAACCTCCGTAGATCTCATTCTCTGCGCATCTCGTTACCACACAAGATTCCAAAGTCTCACTCAAGTTTTGTCACTAGAACTATTGAACGATGGAACGTGCTTTCCCCCGAATCAGTAACAAGTTCACCACAAACCTTCTGGTATCTTCTTATGTCTCTTCCCTCTATCTCCTTCACGTCTGATTCTCTCTTGCGTCTTTGATTTCTTGCTATCAATCCGCTGTTCCCCCTGAAGCCCCACCCCCCAAACCGATTCGCCATCAAGACGACGGACCTCCGCTAATAAATTAAACGAAGATCACCGATACTACCTCTATTCCTTTGAATTGAACCTCTATTATTTGCATCCTGGTCTTCTAAAGAAGTGCCGAACGCTCCTAAATAACGTCCGAAGAGGAAAACTACATTCTATTTATAAATTATTGAAAATTTCATGTGGCGCTACATGATTGAAATAAACAAATAAAAGTGTTTGAAAATTTCAGTAATTAGTAATTGACCCGCTGAAATATAATGATTCAGCGAACAGAACATCACGAGAGGCGGGGCTAAAACCTAAAAAAATCAGTCAAATTGAAATATTTTGAAATTCTAAAAGCGCTTTAATTCACCTTGTACGATTACCCCGGATCAGCAAAAAAAAAAATAGAGGTAGTGTTTAAAATTTTGCTCTGCGATCCCTACTTTTTTTAATTTAAAAAAGGGGTTGCAGTCCGGGGAACAACTTAGGACAAAAATTGTCTACGTCGGTAGCTCGGACGTCAAACCAATTTATGAAGGAAAAAACAAATTTTGAAATTACTGCTGTCCCTAGTTTAAATGGTATATATTTATACAAATTGATACAATTAGAGGGAAAGAGACGGTGGAAAAGTAGTGGGACCTTTGTAGGGACTTGCAGCTAAAGTGCATGCAAGTAACGAATTGTCATTAAGAGCATTAGGAAATAGACCAGTGTTCCTTTTCGGATTTGGAGAGATCAAGTCAAAAAGATTGATATGTGCATTCTTATTAGGTGTGCTAGGAAATCGTTTCACGCTTCTATCTATATTCAAGGAACTGAGAGTGGGAGAAACAGGTCTTGAAGGTGATACATGTGATCCATAGGAGTACTTCCAACTTAAGGTAGAGGTAGCTGTCGGAACTTCTGATTCGTGGATAACACTTGAAATTGGTCGCTAAAAATAGATATGGTCATGGCATCATCGTTTATATCACAAACCTTCGAAATAGTTCTCGATAGAATTGCAGGGCGACTCTTCGATACGATGGAAGATGATTTAGAGGATTGTGCCTGAGAGTACTCAAACTGTTCAACCATCAAATATATATCATGACACACCTAAGATTCCTCCTGAATTTGTCATCAGGTCAAATATTCAAGTTGAGATTTCGACTAATTTGGAGCCTCTACATACACACCCTGTGAACGGAATAGTACCTTTCTGCTGCAGAAAGCAAACTTCAAGACTTTTTTCAGCCAATCTTCGAAAAACTGTTCTGTTTTTTTTAAGTTTGAGGTGACGTCATTTTTTTTTAGCGAAGCCCGACTTTTTGAATGTCAAAATTTTTTTCTATTTTGTTTATATATGAAAAATTAACTTCACAGTCATGATCAGCATTACATTTTACCCCTGTCTCAATTTCAATTAAAGGAGGCGTATCATGAACTTTTGAAATTCAAATGTTGCGACTCTTACAACGATATGCCGAGCCTTGCGATATTTTGGAAAATTGCCAAGGTTCTTTTGGCAAATCGCCAAGGAGTAGATCAGTTTTTGTCGATGGGAAGAACCTGCGGGAACAAAAAAAAATCCCTTTCTAGTCAATCAATAATGGGCGAGACAACGATGACTTTTCGATCTATCCTTCTTGATCTACCTTCCCTTCCGCCTGTTCTTTCCTGATACTTTAGACAGGGGAAAATCGTCCCAGAGTGGACGAACAACTTTCAAACTTCGGCTTTCTAATATCGTTCTGGATTCCAATCGGATCATGATCTCAAGAGCATGAACTAATTTTTCATGATACGCCTCCTTTAAAGAACTTGTCCCACGAATATCTGGCTAATTGAGTTCTCGATGTGAGATGGCGGGTCGTAGCTACACAATAACACTTTCGAAACTCCCATGTTTTCAATTTTCGTTTGAGCTGAGATATGAGCATTTGGCTGCGTGCCAAATGACCCTGAAAAGCAGGCAACGAGCGAGAGAGTATGCAAAATGAAGAGAGCTCGCTCTGTCTGACCTCACTTTGCATAATCTCTCGCGCGGTTCGTGGGACGTCTTCTTTAATTTGAGCCGGTAAACGAAGAATTCTCAAAAAAATGTTTTCGTCGTCAGGAGCCAACGGTGATTCGATATGAAAAAATATCACAACGATCTTCAGCACCTTCGAAAACCTCTAATTTCATAATTTCAGAGAATCGACCAATTTTCACTGTGCCGGAACACTGTCAATCTGCTCGATTCTTATGCAAATGCCATAATTTTCAAACTTTTCAAACAGCGCTCCTGACCCTACAAATCGTTTTACCCTTTTTGACTCTACTGTGGATCCGTGACCTCTCTCTTCCCTGTCCCGAGCAAGAAAAAAGACGGAACCGACAATTCTCTTTGAAGTCAAGCCGTCTGACCGACTCTCCCCTATAATATTTCACCAGTAAATGTTTGTACTCGTCCACTTATCGGGATCGATCTACGGCAGTTAGGAGTATTCAAAAATCGGTGGGGGGGGGGGGGGGTAAATTATAGAGCATTTTTTTCTCAGCAATGAACCAAACCCGAGATAACTGCTTTAAAAGATGGAGCTTCAAGATATCAAACCAATGTGTGGACCTCCAATAAATGATCTCTGTGCATCGGGACTCTGGGAGATGCCTAAGCGTAACCAAAACTAACTAATACAAACTCATTTAAAGGTTTTGGACTCATTCCCATCTTCAGCTCAATTTTCTCGCTATCAGCCACAGCGTTCTGACCCCCGTTGTTCTCTCCAGATAAGGGTGAACAATGGATGCAAATTTCGCGCCAAAATCCCGACACGAAAGAACTGCAATTTCCCGCTCGATTCAAATAACTGAGCGGGGAGAGCGGTCGCTCCTCCCGCTCAGGCCTTGCAGTTCGATTCATGCAAAGTGAGCGAGTAGATATGCAAAGTGCTCCCCCTTTTCTGTTGGAGGAGAATGCTGTGCAGCGTGATATGTCTTAGTGTTCCAATAAGATATTTAAACGCACCGTTTTGGACGTAATCGACTTGCAGGAAATGCCTTTGAATTTTTGAGGGCGTTCTCTCGGAGTATACACATATTCACTCATTTTGTGAGACGACGCTGGGTCGGAAGTTGTAATTTCCTCGTCTTTCTGGAAACATAATTGCTACAGTCATATTTTTTAGGATGTTTTCGTAAGGATTGATCAAGAGTCACGGACTAAAAATCTTTGAAATTTCTGCACTATGTATTATACAATAATTGTAGCTCAAATGGAGATATCATGGAAATAGATTAAATGTAGTCAAAAATTAGTCAAAAAATCGGGTTTCTCATCTCTAAGAATGTCAATAAACCAAATATCTATCAGAGACAAAATGATTTTAGCACAAGGGCATTTATATTTGAGAATTCTTCCGGTGAAATGGAATATATTCTTTAATATTAAGCTAGCGAACCTCCACAGTATCGTACTCTTCTTCTGCATCTTCTTTCTCGCGCCATTTCTCTAGTTCTGCATCTACCTGAGAAAATACATTAATTATGCAAGAACGGAATCTGGATCTGGATTACCCATGCCCATTCCGTCTTCTCCCCTATTTCATTCTATCCCGCACAAGGGAGGAGATAAAGAGGGGGGAGCACTCCCATTTTTATTTTAAAAAAAATCGCTCGTTTCGATTTTTCATTTTTATATTCTCAAAATATTCCTATACGTTCATTTTTTTCTCCATATTTTTTCATTTAGTATAATGAAAAGACAATATATATCCATTTATTATAAACAAAAATAAATAAAATAAAAAAAAAATACAAAAAAATAATTCGATGAGAAAAATGAATGTGGATGCGAATTAGATTTTCGATTGTGTACAATGAAAGACCTTACCTTTGCAATTTTATCGGAACGTATCGACCATAGACAACTCTTTCTTCCATGGTTCTCATGCTTGATTTCTATTTTTTGAAAGTTCTTATTGAGTGATAAATTGTGTCGGACTGAGTTCTTCCATCCTGGAGGCGCCGTTCGAAAATAAGGAAATTGTTCACTGAAATTGTATACAGTCAATATCTATGAGGGTGTTCGCGTAAGAATCAACAATTACTGACACAGTGAAATTTGAAGAATTTGAGAATAATTTGGGAAAAGAGGTTCTCGAGGGAGGTGATCACGCCTGTCAACTTCTTTTTGCTCGAAATCGATCGGAGCAGACATAACAGTGCTGCTTTTTTAAGCCCCTCAATTCCCATTCAATGAAATCTTACAAAAATTAAATTTTGAACGTAATTGACCATGGCGTTCCGAACCATGAGATTAGCGTTTTAATCGAACTGAGCGATCGCATGAAAATATTTGTTTTAAAGGGACCCGGACACACAAATGAAGTAAAGTTCAGAAACTTCATTTGTGTGTCCGGGTCCCTTTAAATATATGCATTGTTTGAGATTTAAAGAAGGTGTCCCACGAATATCTGGCTAATTGAGTTCTCGATGTGAGATTGTTGGTCGTGGCTACACGATAACACTTTCGAAACTCCCATGTTTTCAATTTTCGTTTGAGCTGAGATATGAGCATTTGGCTGCGTGCCAAATGACCCTGAAAAGCAGGCAACGAGCGAGAGAGTATGCAAAATAAGGAGAGCTCGCTCTGTCTGTCCTCACTTTGCATAATCTCTTGCGCGGTTCGTGGGACGCCTTCTTTAAAATGAACGTTTTTTGCTATCTTCACATTTGTGCTGAACTTCCGACACAAACACGGCGCGCTTCGAGAGAACTGTGAGGAGGAAAAGGGAGCGGTAATGAAAGAAACCTATTTGATACTTCACTTATCGTACAACACCCACACACAACCCGAATCACGGAGAGGACAGATGCCGTTTTGGGAAAAATCCAAGATTTGAACGATGCGTCGCAGAACCGGTGGCGCGAATTTTAAATTAATTTAAATTTTCGTCGCGAGTAACCAAGTTCTCCCTTGCTATTTAATTTTCAGCACAAATGATGTATTTAGGTGCTAGATCATATGAAACAGCTGAAATAATACAAGGAAAAATCAGGAAATACACGAGCGCACTCGTTTACTGTGAAAACACGGCATCGAGCTAATGTCCACGAATTCGCAATAAAATAACCTGTTCTCGGTTTCGGTCGATGGAGAATCATGTAAAGTCCATTCATAGCAGGAACTAGCATTTAAATATAACTTTAACATGTATAAAATGATTCCCGAGCCACGGTGTGATAGCGTCCGGTGTCATGCTGTGCCTATTCCCCTCCCCTGCCTCTTTCGCAATGTGCGCGCACAATTGCGAGATACTGTAGTTTCGTAGTTTGTAGCCATTTTTTACAGTAATTAGGCATATTAAAGGTGAATCCGTGCAAGACCCAATAAGTTACAAATGTTTGAATTTTCAATGTTTGAATGTGTACCTCGTGGTTTTTTAAAAACCATTCAAAAACGCACTATAGTATCAGATTTGACGACCTAACACAATAGAATAATTCAACAAACAATAGATTGATACTAGATTACTGTAAGCTTCAAATTACCGCGAAAAAAGTGCGCATACACGCGAGTGAGATCTCCTAAACTGTTTGCCGGTCGGCCATTCCGGTCGACCGGAAATTCCATTGGAGGGTGTCACAGCGTGCGAGCGAATTTCGTAATGGGAGCCGGAATCACATCCGGAAATTGCACTTGCTGAAACAAACGCACGGCTTCGCGAACTTTTCGTCCTACTTATCTTAACTCCAGCGGCACGGCCCCCTAGGCGCCGACATAGCACACAGTGGAAACGTCCGAAAAAAATAGGTAGAATCGCAGGCAAAATTGCGCGAATTCAAAAGTTTACGTGAGAATCAGGGACATCGCAGTGAGACCTCTCATTTTTATCGAGATGTCTCACAACGATGTCCCTGATTCGCACGTTCAGTTCTCGATAGGTATCTTTAGGTATCCTTACTAATTTCCGGAAACTCAAATTTCCGGTTCGGACGTTTTCAAGATCCATAGGGGGCCGTGCAGCGGCGCTTTTCTTTTGCGTGTCCTCTGCGTGGAACAATTTTTTTTTCTTTTTTTACTTAAAGTACTTTTTTGTCACATTAACTATTCCTAATTTTTGTTTTTATTTTTTGTTGACCCCAATAAGCGGAAGACTACAAAAATTGACCGGTAAAAAATTATAAGAAATGGGTGAAAACATATAGCATATTGCTCCTTTTTCGAGAAAAATCCCGGCTCTACCGTAGCCTTTCTTTTTACGTTCACGCTCTATTTTGCTCGAATTTTCACCTCTTTCTACTAAAGAAGGAGAGGCACGACTGTGAGTTTCGAAAGTGTGATCGGGGGACAGTGAGATCTGGCATCGAGAACACTGTTAGCCAAATGGTCGTACCACTCCTCCATTAATATTTCACAGGCCAATTTTCGTATTCGGGGCACTTGAACTACATCCAATCGATCATTTCTCTGTTAAAACGAAAATTCAACACATGGGAGTTTCGAAAGTGTCATCGGATGCTTATCTGTAAGGGAATGCATGGCCGCGGCCCTAAGACCATAGTGCGAGCACGAGGGCATGCCAGCATCAAGGGGGTATAGCTCAGTGGTAGAGCACCCGCATACGTATCGGAAGGTCGGGGGTTCGACTCCCTCTGCCTCCAACTGACTTTTGCGCACTCCTCTGATCTAACATATCATCTGGCATCGAGAACTTAGATGAGTCTCTCTAGATGAGTCTCTCTAGCCAGCTATTGATGCCACACCATCTCTTACCACAAATGCCGCCTCTTTTGCAACCCGCGCCCGCATAAACAATAAATTGAGGAGTTTCAGAGAATAATTCTCTACCTGTGCCGGATAACCCCGAGAAAGGTCGATTCGTACGCAAACGGCCTCATAATATGAGTAGTAAGAGTTACCATATGAAAGTGTATATATCAGAAACAGCAAGTTGTCCAGTAGCACTGTTCTTAAGAGCAAGTGCGACCATATTTGAATATGAAGATGAAGGTTTTTTTTCGTACGATTCCACCTTCAAGTTTTTTTGGAAAAATAAATCGAATCATAGGTCTCACCTTTACTGGAGATGGTTTTTTGTATTTTTGAATATCCGGAGTGATCTCTTCCCGGAATTTAGATAGATCTACCTGTGCAGATGTGTATTCTTATCTTATGCTATGTATTTCATAAATAATTTTCAATGTTTTTTTTAATTTTTCGAGGCGTGACATAGGGACCACCATCCTATTTTTATCGACTCGTGCCCACGCGATGCAAATTATCTCGAAGAAGCCTGATTGCCCGCGGCTTCTGACTTCATCGATCATTAGTACACTATATCGAGCAACTTTGCTCAAAATTTTGGAAAAATCGATGGGCTCCTTCCCATATTTTTTAACGAAAATATCTCAAAAACACTCAACTTTTGAAGAAACTTTGAATTTAAATCGTTCTAGATTTCGTGAAACGAGTTGCCCGCGACTTCTGACACTTCCCAGTGATGGACTAGTGCCCTACGCATGACGTGTTAAAAATTTAGCCAAATCAATGGGCTCCTTCAATCTTTTTTTCAAACCCAAATAATTGTAATTATTTTGATCTTTGATCTCAAAAAAAAATCGAAGGAGCCCATTGATTTGGCTAAATTTTTAACACATCTTGGACTGGACCCTAGTCTATCCCTAGGAAAAGTCAGAAGTCGCGGGCAACTCTTTGTTCTGGATTTACAGACCTTCAAAGTAAATTGTCTCTAGTTTTTGAAAACCAACTTTTCGGAAATTTGCAATTTTCTCGAAAACCAAAGTCTTTAGGTAGGTATTCTCTGAACAAAAAATGATTCTATACTGTTGTTTAATAACTTGAGATAGATTCCGAGTCATGAATCACTGATTTGCATCGATGGTGGTCCCTAGGCGTGATATCAAAAACTTGAAAGGGAGAAAACGGGATCACAAACCTTACTAATCCAATCTAATCCGGTAAACGAAGAATTGCTGTTGCTATTACTGTTGATGTTTCCGGTGTAGCTAGTAAGATCCCATCCGCTATCATCTTCATTAATAAACTTGCTCTCCATACTGAAACAAATTATGTGAAACCACAGAAAAACATGATCATTAATGATAAAACGTTTTGGCATGCTCAAATATTTTTATAGCATTTCGGCCGTAGATTTTGCTTGTGATCTCCAGAATTCCAAAAGAAAGGATTTTACAGTCGTCTGACAAGGCTAGGTGAGGACCACAGGAATGGCCGACTGTTATACTGACTACAATACCCTGATATCCAATGCTTTCTAAGGAAGGTTACCTTCCGCGACCGAGGTCGCAACCAATTTACTGACCCCGGAGGACAGAGAAATGACTATGGCCATCGCCATCAGCGAACTAGAGAACATATATTAGAGAAGATGCTAGAGAAGAGATCTTTCAGAGATTTCTAATTTTTGAACATATCCTCTCAGAGTCTTACATTTCTGATCATACAAATATAATTAATGGACATACTAAAAATACGACTATGTCGGGGAAATAGACGAGCGTAATGAAAAATATATATTCTATATATTCAAAACATATTCAAAATTTGGATAAATGCCAACCCTGGCAGATGCTAGTATTTCGTGTTGAGAATTATATTTTTTTAAATAGGGATTACACATTCTAAAATGCGCCAAAAATTAAGCATTCACTAAGTTCACTTTGCAAATTCAACTTTGCAATTGATTCACTTTGCAATTTTGTACACATATTCACTTGATAATAGATTCCTCTCGTTGATGCATAATTTCAATTTTTTCATTAAGGGAATGGTATTTTTAGGACCTTGAAATTTTCGATTTTTCGTGGTAGTTGGTCGATCTTCTTCAAACTTGGCAGGGTCAGCACTAGCACTTGCTGATAATACCCGAATTTCAAATTTCAGACGTCTAGCTCATCTGAAACTAAAGTTTAGCTGATTTGAACCACAGAAAGAATGAAATGGCAAAAAAGTAAAAATAAATAAAATCTAACATTCCTCGGTAAAACGAGTAGATACGGCGAATGACTGTACGGCGAGTACGGAGAATGAATATGTCGAGCAATATTTTTGCCGTCCATCCCCAAACCGTGATCAATTATCTCAATTTCTAGCAGTTCTTTAGAAGACCAGAATGGAATTATCGGATGGTTACCATTCTCCCTTCTTCTGTAAACTAAGCACAAGTGCTATGTTTATGCTCCATAAAAGTCGTTCATCGCTTCGTTATGCTACAGCAGTTATGTTTTAGAATATGCGATATGCACTCATTCTGGTCTTCTACAGTAGTCCCCAATTTCTAAGAAAAGGTTTTGAATTTTGCTTCCATACTTTTGAACGCTATCGTATGAATAAGTGATGCAGCAGTTTTAGGGGGAGAAAATCGATAATCATTGATATTTCAGGCAAGATTTGAAGTACTGTATTCTCGTATTGATTTCATTATCTTAATTTTTATATCTTAATTTCTAAGAAAGTTATGAGGTTTTGAATTTTGCTCCCAAACATTTGAGCGATACTGTATACTAATTATGGTGTTCTAAAATGAAGTTGCTCAATAATGTTAAAATTATTATTTTGAAGTTATTGATCACATTGCACACATAATAAAGTATATGTTTGCTTATTCTAAAGTATAATATTATATTCCGGAACTAGCCTAAGCTCAAATTTAATTTTGAATTTTGCTTACTGTGCTTTGCTGTGAATTTTTATTTTTTGTAAACTAGAATCTAGCTTTTGTTAGGTTGGTGCGTAAGTTTCTGACGTTTTTCGACTTTTTCTATTCTGATGGGCTTCATTTTCAATCTATCAACTAATGATTTTTTGTAGTCGATGGGGGCGTGGATGGACTTTTTAGCGCACACTAAATTAGACCAATTGATATTGAAATGCCGTTACAGTGCAAAACCAAGTAACTCGCGTTACCGATTCGAAGCGACTTTTTCTCAGGCCAGTGCTCCTTTGGCTAATGAGTTCGCGATATTTTTTTTTGATAAGGTTACTGCTTCGATATCATAAGCAGGAAAAATCTCAACTTGTACCATTGAAAGCTGTCGACGAAATCGGGAGTTCAGTCCCCGCATTCCACGTAATTTAGAAGCCCGATATTTCGCGCTTTTTTGGAAAAGGGACCCATAGTACATCACTTATATATTGGGCTACGGAAGGGGTCGACTAGTTTTCACAGAATTTTCTATAATCGGAAACACCTGAGGTAACATGTTCTGTGTCAATTCCACGAAATGGTCCGAGGTGACTCGCTCAAAAATATGCAGGCAGGTATGCTCGAGTGCATTGCCAAATCACAGAAATTTTCATATTCGCTGCATTTCTTCCATACCACGGAGTTCCAAAGAGTCGCACACTCTGTTACAAAAGGAAGATGCGAAATCGTACAGTAATTTCGCTGTAGAACCATTTACACGCAGTTTCGCGGTGTATCACCACGAAAACGTAGTGTGCTCTAAAATGGAGCGAATTTTGAAAATAATTATTGCATTTTTTGGTTTTAGTTAATTAGTTGCTACAGTGTATATTTATCGGAAAATTATTTTCCTATCGGGAGCATTAGTGTTGCTTGCACGAATGGTTCTTATTCTATTGGTTCTTATTCCGTAGCTTCATGTCCCATGGAATTTCGAGTGAAAAAATTCCGATTCCAAGAATCATCCAATACCCTCTGTCTTTGTGTAATGAAGTCACTTGATAAGTACCATTCTTAAAATAAACAAAGATTCGTTAACAAACTAAGGAAGCAAGATATCGCGCGAAATTTCTAAAATTTCTGAAATACACCAGTAAGCGAAGGAGAGAATTGTGAAATTACACCGCGAAAAAATACTTAGAAATTTCGTGGTGTACTCTCGTGGTGTCATGCGACTTCTCATTGGAGCTTAGTACACCGTGCCACAGCCCCGTAGGAGCCGACATAGGGTTGCAGAAAACGTCCGAAATCCGGTGAAAAAAACCGGCAATTAGCACATGAAGCTACAGTTAGCAAGTTGCCTGATTTTGCAATTAGTTCGAAATCTCTCGCAACGATCACCCTGATCCTGCATTTCCAGTTCTCGATAGGAGGCTACTTTCCGGAAAACGGCTGCAACTACTGTATCTCTCCAACGCAATCCTCAGTTCACGATTCGCAGCTGTATCCACAGCAACCACATTCGAGGAAAACGCAGAGTCAGAGAGTCTGTAGAAGTTTAAAAAAAAGGACTGATGTCGCAGGAAATTCCGTGCAAGACAAAAATTTTCACAATTTTCTTAAACAACTTTGGTACGGTACTCTCCACGGCGGATTTCGGAAGAAGGCGTTTTATGCTTCGAATGCACATTTTTTCTTCGGTTTTGTTGATCTTGCCGCGGATTTGAGTGATTACCTATTTTTTAAGCACAAAAACAAGTTATATGATTGCCTCCTCGCTTGGCAAGATTGAACCTTTCGAATTGACCGGTTTAAAATCTGACCGAGCGAACTCGCTCCATATTAATTGTTCAGGCTTATTTTTGTAATTTTGAGCGATATTTAGCTAAATTAGGCATGCTGAACAATCTGTGAAAACTCATTACATTGTGTGTAATCAAGTTTGAAATATTGGTTGAAAAACCGCGTCGCGTACTACCGAACCGCGACGCATGAAAGTTGAGCGCGTACGCCCTTCGCTGTGGTTGCTGTGGTATCCATCTTTAAATCCGTACCCGGAAATAAAATAATAACATACTTTCGGTGTTTAGTGCCGAAAAATCACAGCCCATTTTTGGCAGCTCTGGACGTTTTTCTCAGCCCTATGTCGGCTTCCCGGGGGCTGTGCCGTGCCACACGGCCCCCGGGAAGCCGACATAGGGCTGAGAAAAACGTCCGGAGCTGCGAATTGTGCTGCGCTTTTTTCCGCTAAACACAGAAACTATGTTATACTTTTTTCTGGTTACAGACGTGGAAAAACGCAGTCGCAGTTGCAGGGGGGGGGGGGGTTTACGTGATTCAGGCAAGCCAAATTTTGAATTTGCGCAATTTTGCCTGCGATTCAACCTGATTTTTTCGGACGTTTTCACTGTGTGCTATGTCCACGACGGTTACAAAATAAGAACAACGGCTGGTTGGTTTAAAAAGCGGTTTGAATTGGCGGTTTAAAATTGGCAGGCAATTCGCTATGAGACTACTCAAATCCCAAAAAAATTCAAAAAAATCCAAAAAATGCAAACCCCGGCTCTCTTTTTTGAAAATTCCGGCTCCAGTGTTGGCAATGTGGAAATGAGCCCGCCACGACTCGTACAGCCTTATAATCATAGTTTTTATTGAATTTGCTAACGTTTCACAGCCTAAGCAATTTTCTAACACCAGAAATATACTATGAAACTCTCCCATTCCTTGGCAAATTCAACCCCCTTGAATCGAGTCTGTCGGCGATCTGACCTAGCGAACTCACCGATTTCCATCGCTTTGGTTGTTTTTGTCCACGATTTACAGCGGTTTCACTAAATCTGGGGCGCTGAACAATCAGAAACCAATTGCAAAATTGTATTTAGAACAGTTTGAAAAATTCACCCAAATTTAGTCAAAAACGCGACGCATAGTTACGGTAACCGCGACGCATGAAAAATTTCGAATGAACCAGCCGGTGTTACCGTCGTGATGTCGGCTCCTAGGGGGCCGTGGTGCCATACGTTTAACTTTTTTTTTCTTCCGTACGTTTAACTGCTGTTACTACCTTTGCACGAATGTTTCGAGCATACCTACCAGATGCAAAAAAAAGATTTGAATTGTTAAATCAAAATTCGCTTACTAAATCCTATTAACTGTTCCGCGCGAAATAGTGTGTCATTTCGAGAGAGTTTTTGTCTGACGACTTTTTTTTCTGCGTTCTCTTATCTCTCGCATTCTCCTCGGATCCGTCCGTGGATTCCGCGCCAAAAACTTATTACTCATATACTATTGAGTTCTGTCCCAGTTTCATAATACGGTTATAGTGGACCATCATCTCTCTAAATAATACTGAGAAAAAATTCGGTACAAACGAAGCCGATCGGCAAATATTTTAAGAGACGTAAAAGTCAGAAACTTACGCACCAACCCGTTCATCTTACGGAAAGATGATTCCGTACAAGAGCCAGTTTCAAAATTTTTTTTGTGTACTGTAGGTTTGGGCTTTTTTCTACCGTATTTTCTGGGAGCAGTTGTATTTGGCTTTCTTCCAGCACTTACATTTCGCGCAGTTCTTGCCTGACGGGCCTGATTTTGCAAAAGGTGGTGAGTCTTGCCGCGAGTCTTACCGCGCCGCCAATTTGGCATTGGCACCGTGACATGACGGTTTTGAATGCGGAGGAGTGGAGGGTCGTGTTGCGGTCCCTAAATAAAATACTTTTTTTGGAATTGTCGATTATTAATTTTTCATTTTTTTGTTCAAAGTTTTTTGGTGAAGGAGATAGGCCTGAAAGTGAGTGAAACGGTCGATTTCGGGGCTTTTCCGAGAAGCATGGCAGGCAGATCGACAGACAAGCAAACGAACAGATGGACGGACGGATCCGTAGACATTGTGAAATTACACAGACATTGTGAAATTATATCACTTAGTAATTGAAATATTTTAAAATTCTAACAGATTGGAGCCAACAGCAACTCAGTACAAAATACAAGTGTTGTGTCCTACAAGTGTTATGTTTATTGTGTTCAGCACCCTCGAGAATCAAAATATAAAGAGGCTACGAAAACATCAAGCTGTTCGAGACATGTTCCCGCGAAAAGTCTCAAATATGTGCTCCATTTTTCTGATAAGAGCATGAATTTATTTATTCACAGAAAGAAATATTTAAAACATGATAGGTTATGACACGAATTATTTAAAGAACAGTAACACTCACAAATATATATAGCATGTGCTAATAGTAAAAAGGAAGGGAAGTGTGAATATCCTTTAAACAGCGAGTGCATTTCTCGTCATTCTTATGACAGGTGATACACCTACATGGGAGATTTAGCACAGAGAAGTCCATGCAGTCATCGAACTGGCAGAAGGAATCGTATATGAATCCTTTCTCTGTCTTGTCTCGTCCTCCCTTCCACTCCTTCTTGCACACTGGGCAATTATGAACAACTTAAATTCCATATTTTATCAGAGACCATACATGAACAAGTTAGTTAATAGGAACTTAGAAACCCGGGTACGTTTATGAGAAATCCATCAGAGATTGCACGAAAGGGTCCGAGGCGATTCGCTCAAAGATATGCAGGCAGGTGCTGTATGCTCGAGTGCATTGTCAAATCACAGAATTTGTTTGCCCCAAGATGTGCTCAAACTACACAAAGTACGGTAGGTGCATGGAAATTTGAAATATTTTAGCGTAGGCACCGCAGAGTAAAATTTCAAACTCATCCTAAAATCCCTGTTTTGCTACTGTGGGGTAATCGAAGATGGCGAATCATAATTAGAGATGAGAGAGGAAGAGGAAGAGGAAGACTCTGCCGCTCGGTGTGGCGAGGAATGAGATGGAAAGGAAGAGTGAGAGGGGGGATTAACTCTTCCGGAAGAGTGGGAAGAGTAGGAAGAGCAGAAGAGTGGGAATGTGGTGTTTTCGATCGATTGACGTCGGGATTTCTGGTCAACGGCCGTTGTTTTTGCATAAACATTTTCTAGAAGTGGTTTAAGACCGTTTTCCATAGCTTAGATCTGACAGCGAGCGTTGTGAAAAGAACGATGATCAGCGCAACTTAGCATGTGCTAATAGAGATGGAAGACTTGGGACTTAGCACTCATTCCAAGCCTTAAAAATGTTCTAGAGTGAGTTCAAACACATATAGTAGTATGAATTGACCACGCAACATCTTCAAATACGAATGATTTTGGGTCGAAACACTGCGCAACTAGTATCACAAGCTAATTAGTGACAAATATGCAAATGCCAAGTCCATAGAGCAAGTATCTAGACGTCAAACGATCGAAATCCACATTCCCACTCTTCCGCTCTTCCTACTCTTCCCACTCTTCCGGAAGAGTTAATCCCCCCTCCCTCTCTTCCGGAAGAGTTCATTTCATTCCGCGTCACACCGCGCACTCTTCCCTCTTCCTCTCTCATCTCTAATCATAATAGCACTTCCAGAAATTTAAAATATTTCAATATAAACGAGTAGAAGGCCACCCCTCCAAGCCCCGCCCATCGTGGTGTTGCGACCGAAAGTGTACGGTTCGCTGGGTCATAACAATTCGCTCGGTCAATTTCGGAAATTTTCAAGCTTTCTTATTTTTATTTTCTCGTGCTAAGGCACTTACATCTACACCTAATGATCAATTATTGATAAAAATAATTATGATTTTCCCGATTCAACTTTAGTTATTAGGCCAAGTATGTTCCACCGTAATCCTTACCGTAACTCAAGCATCACAAATACGAATTTTGACCCTCAAATCGTGCTAATATTGAAACAGCTGAATCAACAGATTCCATATCACATAAAATTTTAAAGCGGCGTGGTTGATTTGGTTATAATTCTCAGTTACAACTGTTTGGCATAGTGCAAAGTTCGGCACTGATTTTGACAAGGTTTGCCCAATTCGATTTTTCTGATTTTTGCACCAAAGCACCCCTACAGGTCATAGAGTGTATACATAGTTCAACTGAAAAGGCGCATGCTTGGAATCGCCAATAAATTAATTTAAAAGTAAAAACTACGACATCTTGACAATTTCGGTGCATGATTTGACTATGTTTGCCCAATTCGATTTTTCTGATTTTTCAACTGAACATTCTCTATGATCAGTACTTACTATCAAGCACAAAATTGGAGAGGCGCACCTTCAAATATTCGAGATGTAAAGTTAGGGGCCACAACGTAGATTGCCGAATTGTCACAATCCGGTCAAATTTGTGTCCAAACTGTCCCTCATGAACCCAATAACATCACCCTTTTTACTGTTTGTTGATATCTTGTCTCTGAGCTGCGCTACAGCCCGAGAAGAACGCGCGAATGGCACCGTTGGAGAGGGGGGAAAGGCGAGACGACATGGAAAGGGGCGGAGCCTATTCTGCCCATTTCCCTCATCTCAGCCGGCCATAGTTTCACCAAGTCGAGCTTGCGCTTTGCGACGCTCAAAGTCGAAATCGAAGGAAGGTATAGGCGAGAGCGTGCGCTTGTCCCACCGGGTAAGAACAGCGGGGAGAGCGAGGCGGAGGGAGAGGGAGTGTGGTGTGTCTCTCCCCCCTCTCCTCTCATTTGACTATCCCCTCTGGCGCTCACACTGTGTTTAGCGTGAGTAGGAAGCGAGGAAATACGCGCGTACTGAAACCTTTAAAACAAAGTCACAAGCTTTTGAAGCATACTAAAATTCTGTTTTTTTTTCCACTAAACTTCCTAAAATATTCGTATTTGTCGAAAAATTGCTGCCCAACCAAAAAGTGCACACTGCAACCCGTCAAAACGGCCTATTCCCATCGTTTAGGTTCAATTTTGACCTACTCAGTGAAGATGTGCACATTTTGGGCAGTGCTCAATCGATTGGGAATCCCAGTAGCTATCCAGCGCACTTTAGAATGAGTGATTTGGTCAAGAATGAACCTTGTGACTTTGATTTCTCGCGTTTTGTGGGGAGTCGTGTCTCATCAAAGTGGGCGGAGCTTGTGGCCCCTATGTAAAGTAAAAGAGAATTTTCAACTTTGATTTGAATTCCCGCGCGTTCGAGGTTTACTAATCGGTCGCAGGCCTTCTCTGGCTCTCGATTTTGAAATTCCCGGACTGCGCCCCCTAATTTTAGCGCTGTATTTTTGTTTTCTTACGTTTTTTTTAAATTTTTGTTTTAACTAATAGATACCCCATCGTCGAAAACATAGTATCCACTCGAGCTAGCAATTTTATTAGTTATTTAAAGAAGTCCTATTGCGGTACCTAGTTTTGCGACTAGGGACGTTCACGAAAAATTTCAAACTCTATTTAAAATTCCTATTTTTCGTCTATGAGGCTATCGGACATGCAGAATCACGATAGCACATCCAGAATTTTAAAATATTTTTATTTAAGCAGGATACAGGCACCCATTCTTAGCCCCACACGAACAGATCCCATAACACAAAATGGTGAATGCTAGTTAGGATGTTCGGGAACAATGTTGCAAAAAATGAGCTACAGAAACATCCGCTAAACACTGGAAGTCCCGAAGGCTTTTACGCTTTTTCTTCTCTCATTCGCTGGTACGCTTTTGAATATTTGCTCTTCCTACCTACAATAAAGTGAGTCATACATTTTCATACCTTCCGGGCCGGTAATCAGATCACTATATTTTCAAGCCAGCCAGTTATCAGACTACTACATATCACGTTCGGGAGCTCACAAAATACCCCTGTCAACTGTGATTTTCACTATCTGACCACTATATATTTTTGGTTCCCGGATGGTAATGAAAATGTATGATGTGAGTAATCGTTTAACACAAAAATTGTAAATTTAACAAGCGTATTCAAATACTGAATCCCTACTTGTTAATAAATGAGTACGCTGGGGCGCTATACAGCGAGATAGCGTTTGAGAGTTTTTTCTTTGACGACCGCAACGCGTAGGATTTTCGAATTTCGCGGCCCCAGTCTTGCGTTTTTCGTGCCGCGCGTTTGAATCTTGAATTCTCCTAGGATCTTTCCGTGCCAGCCCTTCGTGGTGTAGTGCCAGCGAGTGTGCGGTTAGCTGTGTCACTTTATTTTTACATGTCAGATGCGATTTTTTCAAATGCTTTTCCTTCATTTATTTTTGGCTCTATTAGAGACGGCACTAGGTAGGATAGAGTAGGGTACCAAAAAACTCTTTGTTGGAAAAGATGTTCTCCCCTCTTTTTTTTATAGTTGCTTTTAAAACATACATTTGTACACTCGTTCTAGACAATCTCCGCACGTATAGTGGCCGCAGGAGAACACTTCGCACTCTACTTTCGAGATATGACATATGACACACGCAGGTCTCTCTCGAAGAATCGATGCCGATACCAGATAGATGGTCAGATCACGTCTTCCCATCAACATTATCGATCCCTCAACATGTCCTTATATATAACTCATGTCCTGTTATAGTGCAGGATCGCGGGAACTTCTCTGTTATTTGGCCCAGCGACAGTTCTGAATGTGGTAGGGAATGAGAATGCTAGGGAGTAGGGTTGTGAAAACGGACAAAACCGGACAAACGGACAAGAGAAGTGAAGAATGAAAGAGAATTTGTCCGTCTTTGTCCGTGTCCGGACGGACGCCGCATTGTCCGGGATTGTCCGTAACGAATGCAAATGCGTCCGGACACACAAAGAATTGATGGATCTCGAGTTTTCATTGATCAATTTGCATCAATTAATTCAATTTCATCTTTTGATCAAAATTAATCAAAAATAGATGAATCCATTGTCCATCACGGACAGTCCGGACAACGGCCGTCCGTCCGGACAGACAAAGGAGTCCGGAATAGAGTTAATTGAATTTGTCCGGACAAATTGTCCGGATTTTGTCCGGATTGTCCGTCCGTTTTCACAACTAGTAGGGAGGGAATGCTTTGCAAGAAAATCCTGGACCAAAAAACAAAGTGCCGAGTTGCGGATTCTTTACCACATTAGGAATGAATTCAAAATGAATAAATGAAGCACATACAAAAAATAGTTAGAATCACTAAATTATTTTGATTGATCCGGGGTTCATGTTTCCGCCCACTGGGGTTACACCATGAACCTCGAGTGGGGGGGGGATGAACCTCGAGGGTCAATAATTTGTTTTTATATCAAGTGTGAAAGAATAGAGTGCACGAAGACAAGCCATAACCACAAATCATCATGGGGTGCGAAGTGAGGGCATAACAATTCGTGTCTCGCGCTCACAATTATAGAAACAGGGAAAAGTGTTTAGTGAAATGAAGGAAAATGTACTTGTATCTAATTAAAATTTTAAACATCACTCGCTCCTAAGTTTGCGGTTTCTCCGAGTCACTAGCGGAAGCGTACGCGCGACTTGTCGAGTGGCGAGTGGATATGACATGATAGACAATCTCCTCTTTTCACTCGCGAGCAACCGTTCACAACGATTGTGGCTTGCAATGGCTTGTCGAGTGCGAGCGCTCCACAATTTGCACTTGAGCTAACATACCTAGTGCTCGGGGCCGTGCAGCGTGCCAAAAAGCGAAACCACAAGAAATTAAATTTTAAAGATACAACTTTTTAACGAGGTCGATTTCCGAGTTCAATGTCAAAAGTTACCTGTATGGCATTTTTTTCCGAAATGTTCTATTTTCACTAAACGGTTCATTTGGGAAGAGCACATCGGTTTTATCACGCCTCTCGCCTATCAATCCACTCAAACTGGCTCAATTTTGCCAGCGAGTAGGTGGTGTTAACGGGCAATCAACCGTTTCGGACCCTCCTAGACCCAAATAGACCACCTGTGAACGGAATAGTGCCATAAGTAATTCCCGACAGAGCAGCTGCACCTTGTCGGGTGCAGTCTGCTATCTTCGACGTCAGTGGTTCACCTTTCAACTAGAGCTACCCTTATTTTTCAAAGCTCTATCGATCTGAACAGATTAGAATTCGATAACGTTCTTCAGAACATTGCAGAAAAAACAGGTATAGCTAAAAATCTGCTTCAAATCCTTGGGTTTTTATTGTATAACACGGGTTTCCTGTAAAAGTGTAGGAAATCGCACCTCTTTACTACAAAATTTTTTTTTGTCTCCGATCTTTTTGATATTTGGTATACAGGTACTGTTAGGGATTAAAAAAAGACAAAAATTTGGTTACTTGAAAAAAATTGCATAATTATCTATTTTTTCTCAAAATGGTCATAACTTCGTCAGTTTTTGAGCTACAGCGCCCAGTTTCGCACACAACTTCAGAATTTCAAGATTTACATAATGTTCAATTGGACCCTTTGTTTACCATAGCCCGTTTTAAGGTTAGACTTAGAAATATCCAATAATTTCGACAAAAGTTAATTTTTCTCGAAAACTTTCTCTACTACCACATCTTGAAAACATCAGAAATGGATTCTACGCCCTTGTATACGTATGACCTAGTTAATCGTTGCTCATAACTCTGGTAGGTAACGGCTGCACTGTCGTACGGACCAAAACTTGGAAAAAAAATAGCGATTTTCGAAAAAAATCATCGTAACTCCGCTCAAAGTGGTCGTAGAAAGAAGTGTAAATAAGAAATGAGTAGCTCTCGGAGAGCTGCATAATTAACTTTTTATAATTATCAGGTTGTTTCAAAAGTTTCTTTCTTTTTTTGAACACTGAGATTTTTGTTCACAAATTCCTTCGTATTTGTTCAAATAAGTCCTGCCTTTTCGTAATCGATGAGTGCAACAAACTCAGTGTTATCGAAGTTTTTGCTCGTACTTCAACCCAGCAGAACTCCCAGGATGATGGCCGTTACCTACCAGAGTTATGAGCAACGATTAACTAGGTCATACGTATACAAGGGCGTAGAATCCATTTCTGATGTTTTCGAGATGTGGTAAAAATTCACTTTTGTCGAAATTATTGGACATTTCTAAGTCTAACCTTAAAACGGGCTATGGTAGACAAAGGGTCCAATTGAACATTATGTAAATCTTGAAATTCAGCAGTCTGCAGCTGCAATTCTGCAGAAATCGATAATTATGCAAATTTTTCCAAATAACCAATTTTTTTCTTTTTCTTATAATACTACCTGCATACCAAATATCAAAAAGATCAGAGACAAAAATGTTTTTTGTAGCAGGCATTCCTGCACTCTTACCGGAAACCCGTGATAAGACTGTAGAGCGTAGAGGTAACAACGATTCGACGCACTGCGCTCGCACCTGGGGCTGAGTATGGTTTCATGCCCGAAAACTGTCTCTCCGTTTTTTGAACTTTACTTTTGACTGTTCCTCACCACTTCATTCCGCACTCTCGCTATGAATGACCCGGTCACATTAAACTTTCCATAAATTTCAATTATGTTTTATCCGTATCTTCGGAAGATGAGCAAAAAGTTCAAAAGTTAGAAAGACAGATTTCAGGCATGAAACCATGCTCAGGCCCCTCGGCATGAGAGCACAGACGTATCATTCGAGTGATCGTGAAACGCTCTGGAAACGAGAGCGAATGCTGGGGTGCTAGAAGGGTCTAGGAGAGCCCAAAGCCGTTGAAAAACCGGTATCGGCAAATGACTCCTGACAGATTTAGGTGGACTCTTAGGTGAGAGGCGTGGTATGTGATGTGGTTTCTCTGAGATAGTATACATTCTTGGTTCGTACCTTATCTATTTCAAATGCGAGATGATATCTGAGGGAAGAAGTACCCTCGAAAGAGAGTTCACTCCATATCTCACTTGTTGCTTCCACTCTCAATATTTCCAATTTAATCTAGGCTTCTTGACTTGACTAACTTGATTAGATACTCTTTTCCTCTTCTTGTAACATGAATCCGGCCATATCCGACCGAATTGGAATATGTGTCATCAGATACCACTTTTAGTCTTAGATCGACTTTCAGTGTATCTGCACCACACCGATAACCTTACTTACTTTAACGCAAAGCAAGCCAAATATATAAACCTTGATCATTTGTATACATTCCTCTTCTGATCAACCTTTTCTCAGTAATTCTCTCAACATCTTCAGAAGAATTCAATCCAATAATCTTCATACGAGGGAATCCCGAATTTTTCTGCAAAGAATGCAGGTAAATAAATAGTGGTAGACATGAACAATACTCACAATGCTAACAATTCCAAAAGTGCAGGTACTCTCGTTGAGGGATAATCGATCGAGAGGAGTCATCATCATACAATGATCGTCTATTCCCACTAACGAATACAGACTTCTTTCTATATCCATGTGAGATCTCTCCAATTCAGTTATAAACAGCGAGATTATATTTATACAGTATATCACATCGTTAATACGACTCGCAATTGCATACAATTTGGGAACAGAAAAATATTTATTGTAACAACAAAAAAAACAGAAAGATTTATTCGATTAATTTCCTATAACTCTCTTTTTAATGAAGAATGTAGCTTCCATTTGAGATTTGAATAATTCCATCTCGCGATAAGTGAATGAGTGTACTTTGATTCCCTTCTTCTCCATACATTTGATAGAAAATAATATAGATCCCATAATTCTCTCCTCATTTCCATTCTTTGCACATCGATTACTGGGTATGAACACGACCGTCTCCTCGATTCCCTCAAATATTATTATCAAAGTTAATTGAACTATTATTATATTATTAGTTCTTATATTTTTTACAGGGATCAGCGCCAAGGCTGTGTAGCATAATTTCGGCACAAGGTCTTTAATCATTCTGGAATCAAGTAGTCTGATGTCTTTTATATATTTTACAATTGTATATCGACCGTACCCATTCACCGACCTAGTGAAATACAGGTTTAAAATTATCTTCATCAAGATGTATCTTATGCCGAAATTGTATGCATAAAATCTCGGCATAGGTCATCATATCTCGGTAACCAGTGATGCAAACGCTAAAGATGGGGCATAAAAGAAATTGTAATGACGAGATACATCTGATAGGTACAATACCAAGACAGAAGATAATAAATTTAAAAGTTAGGTTTTTATGCCGCACAGCCCTGATCAGGGCCTTCGAAAGCGATCGTGCTGTAAATGTGTTTTTGAGAAGGAGCGAAGGATCGTTGAGATAAGTAGATGAGAACCGCTCTTTGTTACTTACATAATTATTGATATCTACTTCCCGAACATTGTTCAACAAAAGTCAGGATGGCCCCCAAATCCGCGGTCTCTGATATTACTAAGAGTAGGGACATTCACGTAAAATTTCAAACTCTATTTAAAATTCCTATTTTTCGGTTATGAGGCTATCGGGCATGCAGAATCACGATAGCACATCCAGAATTTTAAAACAATTTTATTTAAGCGAGATACAGGCACCCATTCTTAGCCCCGCCCCTCGTGGTGTAGTGCCAGCGAGTGTGCGGTTCGCTGTGTCACTTTATTTTAACATGTCAGATGCGAATATTTTCAAACGCTTTTCCTTCTTTTATTTTTGGCTCTATTAGATGAAGCAATTTTACTTGACCAATAATTGACTAGTATATATGCATTTTTCTTGTCGTATCGAACGTACATGGAACTTATTTAATTTTGGCATACTGTAGCGGCACCTCCATTAATCAATGTGTAGCTGATTGATAAGAAATCTACCTTAAAAGGCTTTCGCAGTGTCTAGTTATCATATATGATACATGAAATGTGGAAGAAACAGGTTGTAACTCGCAAACAAAACGAAAAGAGCCTTGATTTCACTGAACATTTGAGTCTCTTTTGATAAGGTTCGCCCCCACCGAATTGTCTATTTTTTTGCTGAAGCATTTTTTCTAGTTCATAGAACGAATCAATAAAATAAATGAGGAGGCACATCTAAAAACTCGCACTCTATATAATACATTCAAAATCAATCATTTTTCGAGGCTTGATTTGAACGTGTTCGCCTCCACGAATTTTTTTCTAATTTTTATGTTGCATTAGAAACTGTGAGTACTTGTAATTTCAGCAGAAAACGGAGAGGCACATCTCTTAATTTGTGATTTAATTAGGAAAAACAAAATTACAACTGATATTTGAATTGCCACATTTCGACGTTTACCACTAGTGGCACATACCTCTCCCCGGCTCTCAAATTTTATTTTCCGGTTTGCATGTCCCTATACTAAGAGACTATAATTTTGAAATGTCTGTCTGTCGGTCCGTCTGTATGTCTGTCACGCTCCAAACTTTTTGCTCAGAACTTGCTTCAAACTCATCCTACAGCCCTAAAATATTTACCAAAAAACTTCCCATGAAAAATTTTTTAAAGAAAAATTTGGTAGTTGATTTCGTCATCATTACGCAATAATCCATTTTTTGCCTGTAACTCTTCAGAAACTCAACCAAATCGATCGTGCTTGGCACCAAACTACTCGTAATCAAAATTTTCAAAAAATCGATAACCAATTTCGTCATCACTATGTAATATTGCGTAATTATGATGCAATAACTCGTTTTTTGCATTGTTTTCGCCTGAAACTTAACCAAATCAAATATATTATTTTTTCATTTTTATTATTACATCATCAATCGATACCGTAACCCAATTACAGTAAACCAAAAGGGTCGATGGGTCAGATTTAGTTCGGCGGGTCAGATTGATGACTTTAGTCATAAATCGATACCGTAACCCGATTACAGTATACCAAAAGGTTCGGTGGGTCAGATTTATGACTTTCGTAATAAATCGATACCGTAACCCGATTACAGCTAGGAAAGTTCCCAAAATTGTCGAAATCGCCCGGGAATTCAAATCTTAACGTTAATTTGATTTTTCTAGGGTTTATGGAATATTAGGAAGTGCAGCCTCCCAGTTTTTATATTGAAATGAAGACATGGTCGAGTAGAGTATATATTTCAAAAATACTAAAAATCTGTCGCCGCGGTTTTATACACTTCGAATTCAAAGTTCAAGATTTTTCGATTTTTTCTGTTTTAATTAGCGTACGAATGATATTCAAGATGCCGTTGTCCAGATTCCTAATTATGTAGTTGGCCGAGGATGAATAGAAGTCCCTGGCAAAATTCAGCAAAATCTGTGGCAGCGAACATTGGGAAAATGGAGTGAAACATTCTAGTCATTGAAGCTACCGTACCTTGTCATGCATTTATTTTCTCACTGTGCCGTAATTAATCGCTCTGGAATCAAACGAGCAATCCTCTCTTATTTCAAAAATGCAAAAAGTCAAAACTTCCGTCACTCAAAATGCAAATAAAAATTGTTCATAAAAGGAGGTGGAGGATGTGCTCCGTGGAAACACGCGACGCTCCGACCGCGACGCGCGAAAAAACACCAAACTCTTCAACTTATACTGGTTTAAATTGAATTGTTTTGATAATCTAGAAGTGCTATCATGATTCTACACCGCATAATACCTAATTGCAAGAAAATCGGAATTTTAGAAGAAGTTTGAAAATTTGCATGACGGTCCCCACGGAGTTCCATGGGGTCGCACACCCTGTTCCAAAGGTCGATGCGAAATCGTACAGTAGTTTTCGCCGCGGGACCATTTACACGCAGTTTTCGTCGTGTAATACCTAATTGCAAGAATTTTGAAAAATTCTTAGAGTTTCCTCAAGTTTCTGGTTTAGGGTTTTGTAGTGAGTTTCCCCCAGAAAATTCTTTGTATAGCATGAGTATTAGCGTTGAATCCACGAATCCATTAGTTCTTATTCCGTATCTTTCTCTTCTAAGTCATTTCGAGTGAAAATTTTCTTTTCCCACGCAGCATCAAAAGCCCTCTGTTTTCGTGCAGTGAAGTCACTCGACCATTACCTTTATGTAAATACCTAAAGATTCGTAAACAAACTTATCATGTAAGATTTCATGCGAAAAAAAAATTAGAAAAATGCGAAAACTGGAAAATACACGTCGAAATTTCATGGTTAATGTGTGAATTGTGAAATTACTCCGTAAAAATGGTTGCGAAATACTTAGAAATTTCGTGGTGCACTTTCGTGGTGTCATGCGACTTCTCATTGGAGCCTGGTACACCGTGGGTCCCCACGGAGTTCCAAGGAGTCGCACACTCTGTTCCAAAAGGTCGATGTGAAATCGTACAGTAATTTCGCTGTAGAACCATTTACACGCCGTTTTCGTCAAGGTTCACCACGAAACCGTAGTGTGCTCTAAAATGGAGCGAAATTCAAAAATAATTTTGTGATTTTTGCATATTGGGCTTAGGAGCTTGGTATAAATTATTGCCGTTCGTTGCGCGATTTCTTTGTTTATAAGGACGTTGCATGTACAACACCGTATATTCTGGGTGAGTGTGGATGTGGGCAGTGCGAATGTAAGTGCAGAATGCAAGTCAACTTGATATGAATGTATTATTTCTTAGTTACTATGTGCAACAAGTTGTTATAAAACATGACTTCTTGGAGTGTAGTAGTGGGTTCAGGCGGATGTTTGAGTGGAATGGCGAGGAAAACTTTCGGGGTGGTGAGGGTTTACCTCCGAATTTTATCAATCTAGTTTTGTAGTGGAGGAAATTTCCTTTCGTTAAAAGCTTGCTCAAGAAATTTCTTTGTGTAGCGTGAGTATTAGCGTTAATTGCGATATTCCATTACTTGGTATTCTGTTTCTTTCTTTCTTTCCTTCAATATCGAGTGAAAATTTTCTGTTCACAGACAGCATCGAAAAGACTTTATTTTTGTTTAGTCAAGTCACTAGGCCAATAGCATTATTATTATCAACGAAAGTTCGTTAACAAACTAATGAGAGAAGATATCATGCGAAATTTCTGAAGAGCGCCGAGAAAATTCATGGTGTAAGGTGCGAAATAAGAAAATACTCTGCGAAAATGGTTGCGAAACACTTAGAAATTTCGTGGTGTACTTTCGTGGTGTCATGCGACTTCTCATTGGAGCCTGGTACACCGTGGGTCCCTATCCCAAAAGGTTCGGTGGGTCAGATTTAGTTCGCTGGGTCAGATTTATGACTTTCGTAATAAATCGATTCCGTAACCCGATCACAGTATCCCAAAAGGTTCGGCGTGTCAGATTTATTTTATCGATGCAAAAATACCCGGCGTTTGACAGCCTAACCTGCGAGTCCCTGACGGAAGGCTCGTGGGGCCGAGGGCGAGTCGAAAAAAGAAAAAAGAAGAGTCGAAAAGTAAAAGACGAAAAAAGATTTCCCATCTTTTTTCGGATCGCCCGAGGCCCCACGAGCCTTTCGCGAGGGACGATGCGTCTGTGAATGTTTTATCTACTAAAGTAGTTCACTAGCCCAAACGAAGTTCACTGGGGGGATTTATGAGTTTCATCATAAATCAATGACTTTTACCGAATATTAACGTCATTCGCTTGGTCAAATTTAGTACGGTGGAACACATTCGGAAGGCTCCTGAGGCCGCACATGACTGGGATAAAACCTTAACACACAACCCGGCGACGCGAAGCGCTCGCAGAAGACTATCACAACTCGGCGACACCTGGCCAGCGAGCGAGCGCAGCGAGCGTAGCTGACTATTTTATCTTCCAACATAGGTAAAAATGTATAGATTGGATAAGTATATACCTCTGGGTTGATGAAATGCGCCTCGATTGTAAGTCCTGACTGATGAAGTTGAGGACGACATTGAGAAGGGTCTACTATTACACGAGAAAGACAAGAACGGAATGATTCGACTTCCTCTGTTCGTGTGTAGTATGATGATACGATCCATTTTCTCTGAATCAACAAAATTATTCTTTTTTCTTTTGTTGCGATAATTATCAGTGATTTTGACTTCTTTTCAAGGACAGTCTATCATCTTGCAATGGAGTACAGTTATCTTATTAAATTTTTTTTCGGATTTTCAATAGCACTAGATAAAAAAAGAGAAAATAAAATTCTAGTGTAACAGTGTTGATAGTACATTTTGGAATCGTCCCCTTCCCTTACCGTTTGATCTACCTTCAGTCTCTTACCGTTTGATCTACCTTCAGTCTCTTACCGTTTGATCTACCTTCAGTCTCTTACCGTTTGATCTACCTTCAGTCTCTTACCGTTTGATCTACCTTCAGACTCTTACCGTTTGATCTACCTTCAGTCTCTTACCGTTTGATCTACCTTCAGTCTCTTACCGTTTGATCTACCTTCAGTCTCTTACCGTTTGATCTACCTTTAGTCTCTTACCGTTTGATCTACCTTCAGTCTCTTACCGTTTGATCTACCTTCAGTCTCTTACCGTTTGATCTACCTTCAGTCTTTTCATCTTTCTATTGATCCTATCCGTCCCCATAGACGAGGCATGAGATAAGGGAAATGGAGGAGAGTTCAGGGCAAAGAGAGTGGAGGGAAGCGATCCTATCGAGAGGGAAGGAATCAATAGTCCATGGCAGAGACTCGCGGTAGATAAAAGTGAACGAGAAAGGGAAGAAGATGGCAAAACTTACTTACAACTAGAGATGAGAGAGGAAGAGGGAAGAGTGCGCGGTGTGACGCGGAATGAAATGAACTCTTCCGGAAGAGAGGGAGGGGGGATTAACTCTTCCGGAAGAGTGGGAAGAGTAGGAAGAGCGGAAGAGTGGGAATGTGGATTTCGATCGTTTGACGTCTAGATACTTGCTCTATGGACTTGGCATTTGCATATTTGTCACTAATTAGCTTGTGATACTAGTTGCGCAGTGTTTCGACCCAAAATCATTCGTATTTGAAGATGTTGCGTGGTCAATTCATACTACTATATGTGTTTGAACTCACTCTAGAACATTTTTAAGGCTTGGAATGAGTGCTAAGTCCCAAGTCTTCCATCTCTATTAGCACATGCTAAGTTGCGCTGATCATCGTTCTTTTCACAACGCTCGCTGTCAGATCTAAGCTATGGAAAACGGTCTTAAACCACTTCTAGAAAATGTTTATGCAAAAACAACGGCCGTTGACCAGAAATCCCGACGTCAATCGATCGAAAACACCACATTCCCACTCTTCTGCTCTTCCTACTCTTCCCACTCTTCCGGAAGAGTTAATCCCCCCTCTCACTCTTCCTTTCCATCTCATTCCTCGCCACACCGAGCGGCAGAGTCTTCCTCTTCCTCTTCCTCTCTCATCTCTACTTACAACACTGTTACACTTTATGTTGACTTTCTCGCATTCCCCGGATCGTATTCTCACAAAATGTAGGCAATGAAATCTAGTCGTCAAGCCGGTCCGATCTGTGTATGTGGTTCATCGCATTCTTAACAAAGCCAAAACTTCTAATTTGAAAATCTACTAATTTTTCAAGTCAAAACAGAGTTAACAGGCGAAAAAATTCTGTTACGTGGGACCTATTTTCTTATTTTTTGCGAACCCGGGATTTGAAAAAAGGACGATACGCGGTCTGAAGTCAAGGAGACGTCGACATGCAAAATGAGTTTTCCTATCGTCAGCATTCTTGAGAATCCCAAATAACGCAATTACAGAGAATTGTTATTTTTTGACTGACTTCTCCGAAATTTCTCGACTTTTACGCAAACGGCCTCATGTACTTATGTACAGTGTCGACGTCTAGGAGAAAATAGGGAGATGAGATGATTCTTCTCATTCTCCAATCTTTTCGTTGCAGAGTGAAAAAAAAATTAAATTGAGAAAAATTTTAAAAAAATTAATTGCTAATTTTCAGAGAGTTGTCATTTTAGAGTCATTCGGATTTGTTCGTTACTTACGCAAACAGCCTCATAGATGCAGACTGATAAGTTTTAAAAAAAATGAGTGAGGGAGGTATGCAGTGGAAGGAAAGTGGACTTATTTTGACAATGTCTTCTTCATTCTCTCTAACTCCTCACATCATCATCTGTCAAAAGTGATGCTGATAGTCTCGGTCCCGAATAATCTCGAGTAGATGCATAGTAGTCTACTTGCATAAGCAGACGAAGCACAAGGGTCCTCTTTCCAGATCTATAAGTGATTAGTTTATCCCCTCTAAATCACTTTTTGACTCACGAATTAGCGAGAACTTCCTGAATGAATGTATGATTGAGGACGCTTTCAATTGATCGATCATCGATTGAGGAATAGAATGAAAGGGAGACTACAGTGTTCAACCATGCCAATGCATTTCCTCCTTTCTCCAAGCACACTCTTCTGCTTAGAATCGATGCAATTGCCGACCCCTCACTTCTTCCAAGATCTCCCATTAAATTCACAACTGCTGATAAATCCTGCACATCCATGATTAAATAAATAAAAAAATGTGTTAAGCGACCCCACTAATATTAATGTGTACAGTATACCCCCGCAATTGGACCCCTTATTTACGCAAAATAAACACGAGATAATCGAATAAAATCTAGGTCATGTGCACATTTTTTGACCAACACATGTGCTTTTTTGGGCACTTCATGGGGTCTCACACAAGATTTCGTCGAGCTTTATTCGAAATGTTCGTCTTCAACGATTTGAGACGTCGTCAAACTTTGTGCGAGCCAGTCGACTTTGGAAGCTTACTTCTCACAGAATTATTTTCGTGCTTAGTCATCAACATGTGAATTGATTTAAATTTTGAGGAGTATACGCCTGAACATAGGGCCCACCCGGTGGGTACTATGTAGTTGCATCGGGTGGGAGTCGAGCGTGAGCCTTCCCATACCTAGTCAACCCTCCTATCCACTCGTCCATCGTTGCTGAAAGCCATCGTTGCGGCCGAACTCCTCGCGCGACCGCATTTCAGAAGATCGAATGCTATTTTTTTTAAATTTTCTAAATCGCTTCAAAAAGATATTTCGCACATACCTGTGCCAAGTATGTACTTGGAATTTTTGCTACCTATAAGAACGGGCAGCCTCAAGTAACTAGGAATTTTTCTACGGGTAGCCGACCTATTCATCTCAAAAACCTTCATATTTTGCACAAAAACCTTAGAAAATTCAAAAATTTGTTACGGGTCGCCGACATTTTTTCAAAATTTGATTTTTTTCTACGGGTGGCCGCGTACTTAAGAGTCCGTTTGCGAAAGAGTCGGACAAGAGTTGGCACAGCTCAAAAATGTCGATTCTCTGAAACAATGTGATTTGGGGTTATCGAGGGTGCTGATGACGATGGTCTTTTTCATTTTTCATGTCGACGTCCAGTTGGCTCCAGATGGCGTGACGTAGACGTTTTTCGGACAGTGAAAAATTGTGGGGAAAACGACCCTAGATCGGATCGGAATTCTGTGAGGATTCCAAAAATACTTTTTTCAAATTTTTCTTGCGTGCCCGTAAGCTTTTATGCTATACACAGTGAAGCCTCTTGTAAGTAACTTCTTGCACCTTTACTCCTGTTCACTGCTCTTGATCTACCCCGAGTCTCCCCTTCCCATCGATCGCTTCCTTCCTCTCAGACAGTCCTTCCTTCCGGCGAGAGAACAGGGGAAAGGAAGAGAATGCAGACATGAGAGAGGCGGAGGAAGAGGCTAGACTCAGGGTAGATCAAAAGCAGTAAAGAGGTGGAAAGGTGCAAGAAGTTACTTACAAGAGGCTTCACTGTGTATAGCATAAAAGCTTACGGGCACGCAAGAAAAATTTGAAAAAAATATTTTTGGAATCCTCACAGAATTCCGGTCCGATCTAGGGTCGTTTTCCCCACAATTTTTCACTGTCCGAAAAGCGTCTACGTCACGCCATCTGGAGCCAACTGGACGTCGACATGAAAAATGAAAAAAGACCATCGTCATCAGCACCCTCGAGAACCCCAAATCACATTGTTTCAGAGAATCGACATTTTTGAGCTGTGCCAAACTTCCTCAGATTTGTCCGATTCTTAGGCGAACGGCCTCTTAAAACGCGGTCTGCGTAAGAACGTCGGAGGGGGTGGCACAGTAGCTCAAAATGGTCCCTGGGGGTTCATACTTTGGGGGTAGAGTCCCTAGGGGTGGGATACACTTCAGCCAAAAATTTGACTCCAAAAGTTGATCTTTGATCTTTGAGATCGAAAAAATTCATCTTCATTTTAACCCCTCATGTTATATACCATTCGATAGAGCATCAAAAGTTATGTAAAAATCCAAGTTTTCGTTATCCTAGCTTTTTCCGTTTTCGAAAAAATCGATAAAATGTGAAAAAAAGTGCAAATTTTCACTATTCAAGAACTTTTAAAGACACTTTCCTACGATTAGTCAGTCTTGCCATTTCGATATAATAGGTAAAAAAGGATGCTGAATCTATAAAAAAAATTTCATAATTGTTGCACATGCCCAAATTAGTCAAACTTTCAAAAAACTAGTACCCGATCCTCGACGCAGGTTCGAATCCCGCCGGCGGATATTCTTTTGCCGGATTTTATTTCGACTCAATATGATGTTTTTTCGACGCGAAATCACTTTTACAATGTTAGTGAGTAATATTGGCGATGTTTTGCAACTTTGCAAGGAAAATAGTTGTCATTCCTCTCAACGACTTTTTTCACATAAGGGTCCCCCCTTATGTGAAAAATGAGGTTTGAAGTCATGACGAAATTGACCCAAATATCATGCCTGATGGCGATTTCAGAAACACTAATGATATTTTCTGACAGTGCTACTTACCGTATCTCGCTTCTGAGGTTCAATTTCGTCATGACATCAAACCTCATTTTTCACATAAGGGGGGACCCTTATGTGAAAAAAGTCGTTGAGAGGAATGACAACTTTTTTCCTTGCAATGTGGCAAAACATCGCCAATATTACTCACTAACATTGTAAAAGTGATTTCACGTCGAAAAAACATCATATTGAGTCGAAATAAAATCCGGCAAAAGAATATCCGCCGGCGGGATTCGAACCTGCGTCGAGGATCGGGTACTAGTTTTTTGAAAGTTTGACTAATTTGGGCATGTGCAACAATTATGAAATTTTTTTTATAGATTCAGCATCCTTTTTTACCTATTATATCGAAATGGCAAGACTGACTAATCGTAGGAAAGTGTCTTTAAAAATTCTTGAATAAAGAAAATTTGCACTTTTTTCACGTTTTATCGATTTTTTCGAAAACGGAAAAAGATAGGATAACGAAAACTTGGATTTTTACATAACTTTTGATGCTCTATCGAATGGTATATAACATGAGGGGTTAAAATAAAGATGAATTTTTTCGATCTCAAAGATCAAAGATCAACTTTTGGGGTCAAATTTTTGGCTGAAGTGTATCCCACCCCTAGGGAGTCTACCCCCCAAGTATAATCCCCCAGGGACCATTTTGAGCTACTGTGCCACATCCCCTCCAGATCCCGACGTTCTTATGGAGACTGCGTTTTAAGTACAAAAGTACCCAGGTATGATTTCGCATTAATTTACTGCTATATGACATCAGCGTGGTCGATTTAATAAACTCTACATTTTTGTTCAGGAGATGGGGGGGGGGGAGATCGATCTGCTGCCGTTTCGCAGCGAAGAATGAATGGGCTAATTCAAATAAATTCCGCCCGATTCTGACCACAAGAAATATCGAGATTCCCCTAGATGTAATAGGTGAGGCACCGAAAAATATATATATGCAAATTACTCTAAACCAAAATTGATTAACTCATTTTTCCCTTGATTCTTCAATTGCGTACCTTGAAAGGAACATGATTGGCTCTTCTTCCAGTCCACAGACCTATCTCTCTCCACACTTCATCATCGCTAACTTTCCATCTAATATATATCAAACCCATTTTTTGATTAATCCAAAAATATTTACCTTGTGAATAAAGTGATGATAGTCCTTACATCACTCCACTTCGTCATACTTCCCATTCCCGCCATCGTTTCATTAATTAACTTTGCTTTCAGTCTACTCGAAGTGAGTTTGAGAGAGATACAAGTAGATGCGAGATTCACGCATTGGCGAGGAGTCAGAAGAGTCATGTCACTACAATACTAATATTTCAAATTTAATTAAACACTTTGAAATAGTAAAATAGTACTCACTTGGCAATTTCCTCAACTATAGTATTGATGAAAAGTTGATCAATATCACCTCTTTCCGAAAGTGTGCTTAGCAAAGACACTTTATCCGCAAACCGCATGCTCTGATAATATGAACGATTACACCACAGAAACAATATCACGTCTGAGACTTTTCTTGATCCGTACTAGGCCACACCCCCTTGACTCTGACATGATAAATAATTGATCTACCGACGACTTTAATCTACTCGGATCACCTACCATCTTCGTTAATCTACTCGGTTGAAATACCATTGCCGGAAAAAATTGGGGAGCCTACGATTCAAGTTAGTTATGCTTTTTGGGGTCGTTGCAGATGAGACACTGGAAGCTCGTTTATAAGAGAAATGAGAAGAAGAAAAATTATATTTGAATAAACTTGCTTTTAAATTGTTCTTGATAGCCTGGATACATTCATTTTTCCACAAACTTGTTCTTCTGAATGCAAATATGACGTCCGTATGAGTAGTTGAATCCCTGAAACAATGCTGAACATTCTATTGCGTTATCCATTGCGCTTACTTTATTAGTTCAGCCACAACTTTCACAGCATCCCTTCTCCATATGTCATTATCGATGGTTTTTAAATCCTCATTTGAAGCAACAACTTCCACTAGGGCACAAATATTTGCATTCCGAAGTAATGGGATACTTGTAGAAGCAAGAACGTTCATCAATGAACGGTAGGTCTGATATAACTCGATGAAGTAGATGTATTTATAATGAGAAACCTGAGTGTCAGTAGCTCTCAACTTGCATAACTTATCAATTGCATCGATTAAATCGATAGTGTTTAATGAAGAAAAGGAGAAATCGGAAGCGAATGAATCGTCTCTAGACAAAAGAATTAGCCCCTTCCAACATCAGTGATCACAGAGAAAATATTATAACAATTGAAAATGCAATCGAGAACATTTAAAAAAAAGTCTAATGACACAACGATCGGCAATCAATAATGATCAACCACCACAATCAGCCCCGACTATACAACGGTGAGGGCTGTACAGAAGACCACGGCCCGATACACAGCTGCCGGTACTCAAATTTAGATCCCGTCCTATTAAGCCCCTCGTTACAACATTGTATATTGTTTTGTTTCCTTTTTGTTAAAGCTTTCCGTAATTTCTTTTTTTCTACCTTAGAAAATCGGAAACAAACTTTAAAAAATTAGAAACTTTTTCACCAATATAGTTCGGAGCACAGTTATAAATTTCCTACCGAATGCGATTGAGTTGCTGCTTGTTCACCAGAGTAGGAAGCTTAATTATGTAGTATAATCGGTCGATAATCGAGGCTCTATTCTCGTCAATCAACTTCTCCACTTCAACTGAACTTTTCCCACTTCTGAAACGACGACAATACATCATGAGGGCAGCGTCGGTAAACGTGGAGGGCACTTTTCTGGTCTCAGAAAATAGTAGGAATTCTTATAAACGTATAGAAAACACATATAAACATCGCGATTCATGTTTTTTTTCAAAGTTGTGCTCAACTCGAGACCATGTAAGGAGCATGTAATGAATATTTAAAAAAAATAATTATATGGGGTAAAGTCAAAGGAGTGTGGTCTAGAAAGGAACTATAGAAAAGTCGCAATTTTCAAAAATCATGATGGATATCTCTCGATTAGCATGGCTACTCTAGAAACCTCCATGAATTTCATGACAACAAACCTTTCAGATACATGTGTCTTGGCAAGTTTGGAAATGAAAGTATCGAACGACTTGGATTGAGTAGCAGATACAGAAGTAAGCCTACGAGTAGATGGCCATATCACTCTCAAAGGATACATCCTAAATTAACATAATATAGTTAAACAAAAGGTTTTAGTACAGAGTGCGCCAAAATAACCCGCACTAATTTTGAGATCGTCTCAAAATCTCTCACTTAATTCTATACAGACACCACAGGCCTAACAATAAGCCGGGTATTGGTCTGAAGCCAGTAACTCGAGTCGAATCAGGATTTTCAAAAATTCATTAATGATAAGGTTGGTATTTGTGTCCCAAACAACAGCCCTCCTTTTGAGTTTTCGAACTGGAATGATCCGAATAAAAAATGCTCTCTCACATTTGCAAATTTAGGACAAATGTGTCTGACATGAGTAGAGATGAGAGAGGAAGAGGAAGAGGAAGACTCTGCCGCTCGGTGTGGCGAGGAATGAGATGGAAAGGAAGAGTGAGAGGGGGGATTAACTCTTCCGGAAGAGTGGGAAGAGTAGGAAGAGCAGAAGAGTGGGAATGTGGTGTTTTCGATCGATTGACGTCGGGATTTCTGGTCAACGGCCGTTGTTTTTGCATAAACATTTTCTAGAAGTGGTTTAAGACCGTTTTCCATAGCTTAGATCTGACAGCGAGCGTTGTGAAAAGAACGATGATCAGCGCAACTTAGCATGTGCTAATAGAGATGGAAGACTTGGGACTTAGCACTCATTCCAAGCCTTAAAAATGTTCTAGAGTGAGTTCAAACACATATAGTAGTATGAATTGACCACGCAACATCTTCAAATACGAATGATTTTGGGTCGAAACACTGCGCAACTAGTATCACAAGCTAATTAGTGACAAATATGCAAATGCCAAGTCCATAGAGCAAATATCTAGACGTCAAACGATCGAAATCCACATTCCCACTCTTCCGCTCTTCCTACTCTTCCGGAAGAGTCAATCCCCCCTCCCTCTCTTCCGGAAGAGTTCATTTCATTCCGCGTCACACCGCGCACTCTTCCCTCTTCCTCTCTCATCTCTAGACATGAGACAGTACGTTGGACAAAATATGCCATCCCTAACCTTCCGGGTATTTTCATACCTTCCGGGCCGGTAATCAGACCACTATATTTTCAAGCGAGCCAGCTATCAGACCACTACATATCACGTTCGTGGGTTCAAAATATCCCTGTCAACTGTGATTTTCACTATCTGACCACTATATATTTTTGGCTCCCCGGGTGGTAATGAAAATGTATGATCCCTAATTAATAGTGAACAATTCATGACAATGGTGCTACCGTAGCGCTGCTACGTGTGCATGGACAACGAGCTCAGCTTTTTTTTCTCACCGACAGAACGACAGACAGAACAGAACCAAACTTTGGGTCAATACTTTTGGGGAATCCTGTAAATAAAACGAGACCTAGAGATCACTTTCATGGGTCTGCAGGGTCTGCAAGAATGACAATTTTGGGCCGGTCTTCTTTGGTTATTACCTATTACTAAACGATCGCAAGCAAGACATCCAAATTGTAATTTTTATCTGACAAGGGAGCATCAACATCTTGCCACGAAATTGGGCTGTGTTAAATACCATTCGAAAGAGCGTGAATATGGGATCCGATTTAAATTTTCAAAAAAATAATGTTGGCGATTTTGTATGTGATAGGTCAACAAAAGTTTGCACGTGCTCCGGTACTACCGTCGTCGCGGGTACATGAACCACTCTCACCGCTCTCTCCTGTGTGCTCTTGTATAGTGGTTATTTCTAAAAATTACAAAACGATCGAAAACACGACATCCAAATTGTAATTTTTATCTGATTGTGAGTGCCCCGAGGTACTCATAAACGTGCTTGTAATTTCGATTCCATGGGTGCGGGCAATTTTAGCGCACCCTGTACTTTTTCTACAGAACCATATATTTTATTATAAAAATATCTTCAAAGCGACAATCGACGCCGTATTCTTTTCACATATCATTTAATAAGCAGTTTATTACCAGCGACTTTCTAGATACGACAAACATTCCAAACTAGATTGAAAAATGGCATGAGAAAAGAGGTTAGAGAACACAACAGCTGGGGCAAATCATTTTTTGTAAGAGACAATGAATCGATGTCAATGATAGAGAAGGCTATCAGTGAATGAAATGGGCGAATAAAGTATGGAATGACGAGATACAATGTATTTCAAAGACAATATACAATATATATATATATATATATATATATATATATAAGCCGAGATATAATACATATATGGAACTTGTATAGATCTACAGGCCAAAAGCAAATTGAGACGCAATAGAAAAATATATGAAATAGATAAATTAGGTTCCACAGGGGCGGTACAAAGTTTAGACCCTAAGTTGAAAAATTGACAAATATAAATAAAATAGGAACACAATCGGTATTTTTCAAACAACCAATAAATTTGCTAGGTCAAATGGATACTATGTTTGAGACGATGGGGAATCTATTAGTTAAATCAAAAATTCGTAAAACAACCAAATTACAACCAGTGGGATGCTGCAGGTATCGTAAAGTCATGCATGAGTTGAAGAGGAAGCGAAGATGCAGTCATTAGACGAAAGATACTTAATTTATCATCTCAACCAGTACTACCTTATCATGGCCCGAAAACGATGTACGCTAAATTAAAACATTGATGGATCGTATATTTAATTTTTCTTTACCAGTGTCCGTAGAGATGTAGCACGCACACAGTGTACTCATCCCCGCCAATTTTGGAACCATTTTTTAGCTAATATCAATGTTGTTTTGCCCTCTCATAACTCCATGCAGCGAATCAGATAGCGTGTGCTAACCACAGATTCATAGAATGATTCAGTATTTCGAGTGCATTTTCAGGTGCGAAATACGGCGTAATCAGCGCTGTGATGGAGGGAGGTCACAATGTGGATCAGCTCTGAGAGACGGGAAGACGTCTTACACGTTATTCTACATGTCGTACGCTCTACCTATCGCCGCAGAATCTTCTTTACTTATCTCTCATTCTCCCATTGCGGTGTGCTTCTAATTCTCTAATTCGTTTAGCCAACCATATTCAAAGCAATATTTTCTTTGATCTATTATTGACATTCTGAAAATCCTCCACAAAATATAACACAAAAAAACATAATAATTTTTTTTTATAAAACATAATAATTTTTTTTATAATATGAAAATTTTAAATGTTAAAAAAAGTTGACAGGGAACCCTCGCTAACCAGGGAACCCAGGAAATCGTGCACTCGCTGGCACCAGAGCCTATCTGTAAGGATGTCAGAGGAGCACGCAAAGGACTGATGGAGGTTGATGGAATCGAACCAACGACCTTCCGAACACGTGACGGCTGCTCTACTCGACCCCCGTACTCGACTGTCCTCTCTTCGCACATTATGTCCTAGCGGGCTGTGGCCATGCATCCTTTACATATCGCACTGCGTACTAGTGCCTTTTCAAAATTCACAAGGTATCACGAAAGCACACTATGAAATTTCTCCATGTTTAAGGCACTTCCTTGTTTAAGGCACACCATGAATAGGGAGGACCAAGTCGGAAAGCTCGGCGAAAATACTGTGATGGGCTACTTGTCTTTTACAATTCGCGAATTCAAGTTAACGTTCATTTTATCATTCTTTTGTCGAATATATCGAATCCTGGAAGTTGACCATTTCCCATTTTTTTGCTGTTTGCATAATCCTAAGCAACTATAACATTTTAAAAAAATATACAGACCAGTGAAGAGCACGGGGTCGGATGTCGGACTATACCCCCGATTTTGATCCGGGTTTGAAGCCTAAAACCCCCGATTTCGGAAACAAAACCCGCGATTTTCAATATGTTTTTAGTCGAACCCCCGATTTTGTCCAATTGTCCGAGAATGGCGCTCGTCACTGATACAGACGTAACCATCTCAAACTTTGAACATGAACTATTGTGCTTTTCAGTTTTAATATTATATGTTGCTTTTCAGTTTTAAAATTTTAAGAGTTTCACTAAGTGCATCCATATAAATTTCCATGGCAATGATATATTAGATGTTCTACGCAGCGACGCTACTGTAGCTGCACTAGACATACAAACCGGAAAAATTGAGAGCAGAAGAAAGGTCTGTGCCTCAAGTGAAAAACGTCGAAATGTGAAAATTCAAATGTGTGTGAAAACATATTCTATTAGATTAATCGAAAATTAGAAAGAGCAGCTCTCCAATTTTACCGTTATCTTTAAAAAAATAGAAAATAATTCATTGGAAAGGATATAATCAGGAAGTGAAGATTCAAAATTCGGAAATTTTTTTTAAAACATGGTTCAGCGAATAATTTAGGTAGTGCTGTTTTGAGCCATTTACGCGTCAATGTCAAACAATTGGAATCGGTATCGATAATTACTCTAGGATTTTTTTTATTTTTTCGCGCGCAAATAGATATTTTGCACGACCCTCCAAACCCCTACGCTCCTCCGCATTCACTCTCCCAAAAACGACGTTTAACGCGCCAATTTGGCCAACGCGGCTCGCACTTGGAGAACCATTCCAAACTGCGGTCATCTTTCCGTTCAATAGCCAAATTCAAATTTCGGCATTTTTTTCCGAGATATGTATTGTAGGTTTGGGCTTTCTACCGTATTTTCTGGGGGCAGTTGTGTTTGGCTTTCTTCCAGCACTTTAATTTCGCGCATTTCTTGCCTGACGGGCCTGATTTTGCAATAGGTGGTGAGTCTCGCCGCGAGTTTTACCGCGCCGCCAATTTGGCATTGGCACCGTGCCATGACGGTTTTGAATGCGGAGGAGTAGAGGGTCGTGATTTTGTACATTATTTTCTTGACTGTGCCGATCTCTTCAGCATCTGCTCGATTATAACGCAAACAGTCTCGTATATGCAAGTAGTTGCTTCATTAATGTTAAGCAAAGATTATTTGGCTGACTTTAAAAGGTTATCTCTATTTCGTTTACGATCCCAATGCCCAGACTTGAGATTCTTACGTCGAAATATATCAGTTTAGCAAAAAAAAATAGAATAGAAAGCACTGACCGGTTCATTAAAACGCTTGTCCTTATCGAATATAATATTAACGAAGTAGATTCGAAGATCGTTGAGTTTCCGCAACTGATTGAGAAGTCTATTCTGGCACCCATTCTGAAATATCCAGGTTTAGGTAGGAATTTACCGGTATACGGCAACAGGTAATGCTAAAATATCTGTTAAAATTGCAAACTCGAATGTATATAATGTTCTCGACGAATCTATTAGCTAAAAAAACGTAAAACACAATAGATCTATTATTAATAGATACATAGGTACCGCAATAGGACTTCTTCAAATAACTAATAAAATTGCTAGCTCGAGTGGATACTATGTTTTCGACGATGTGGAATCTATTAGTTAAAACAAAAATTCAAAAAATCGTAAGAAACCAAAAATACAGCGCTTTTAAAAATATTCCAAATTTCCATGCACCTACCGTACTTTGTGTAGAGTTTGAGCACATCTTGGGGCAAACATTTTTCTAAATTTTTAATTAATTTCTATTTACTTATTAAAAAGATTTTTTTTGTAATTTTTTGCTTCATCACACCCTATGCATGCCTTTAATTCATTGTTACGCCAGATTTCGATAGGGGGTATCATATCATATTTGTACAGCTAACGTCGGATTTCAAAAGATATGCACCCGCCATATTCACAGGCCTGTATCGAGCGTCCGAGAAAAAATTGGACATTGCGACTCGCTAGGTTATGATCAGGAGTGCTTTTAAGATGTAATAAATATAGAAACTCGAATGGGACACGCGATATCCGGGAGAAAATAAATAAATTTTTGTCAAAATCGACAAAAAGGCTTGAATTGACCACCTTTCAAGGCTTGTGGCAGGCGTCCGATAAAAAAATTGGGTATTACAACGCACTAGGTATTGTTCAGGAGTAGAGATGAGAGAGGAAGAGGGAAGAGTGCGCGGTGTGACGCGGAATGAAATGAACTCTTCCGGAAGAGAGGGAGGGGGATTAACTCTTCCGGAAGAGTGGGAAGAGTAGGAAGAGCGGAAGAGTGGGAATGTGGATTTCGATCGTTTGACGTCTAGATACTTGCTCTATGGACTTGGCATTTGCATATTTGTCACTAATTAGCTTGTGATACTAGTTGCGCAGTGTTTCGACCCAAAATCATTCGTATTTGAAGATGTTGCGTGGTCAATTCATACTACTATATGTGTTTGAACTCACTCTAGAACATTTTTAAGGCTTGGAATGAGTGCTAAGTCCCAAGTCTTCCATCTCTATTAGCACATGCTAAGTTGCGCTGATCATCGTTCTTTTCACAACGCTCGCTGTCAGATCTAAGCTATGGAAAACGGTCTTAAACCACTTCTAGAAAATGTTTATGCAAAAACAACGGCCGTTGACCAGAAATCCCGACGTCAATCGATCGAAAACACCACATTCCCACTCTTCTGCTCTTCCTACTCTTCCCACTCTTCCGGAAGAGTTAATCCCCCCTCTCACTCTTCCTTTCCATCTCATTCCTCGCCACACCGAGCGGCAGAGTCTTCCTCTTCCTCTTCCTCTCTCATCTCTATTCAGGAGTGCTTTTAGGTTGTAACAAAAATGGAAACTCGAAGGGGAAACGCGAAATCCGGGAGGAAAATGAAAAATACGAAATTTCGAAAGTGGTCGAAAACTTTCAATCACAATTTTGAGCACCTAACAGAGAGGATTGATAGGTCAATATAGCTCGAATCATGCGATGAAGAAGTTCAAGACCTTTCCAAAAAAAACATAAGAGTGAGAAAATATATTAACTTAGAGCCATTTTAGAGCGCAAAAATCGATAATGAAAATGGGTGACACGCTGAAACACCCCTCCACAAATTGTTCAGCTTACTCTATTTCTCTGTCGTCTCGCTTTTTGGCCAACGAATCATTAATTGATTTATTTTTAATATTTTTTATTTATGTTTTTATTATATCGAAATATGCTTAATGCACCCAAAAAGTACATGCCTGATGAAATTCAGCTTTTCAGTTTTCGTTTTAAAAATTTCAGCCTAGGAATTAAAAATAAAATCCAAATCGTTTAAATATGAATTCTAAGGATCATCCACGTTAGGAAAATATAGATATCGAAAATATAAATATTTATATAATTAATTAAAAAAATAAGTAATGTATACGCTCCACCCGGAAAATCGAGTTAAATTACTTAATCCTACACGGAAAAGCTTTAATGCGCACTCCACGAAAGAAAGGTACTGTAAGAAAATGAATTTGGCAATATTCCCAAACTCTGCGTCTCTACCCGTGGCACAGCCCCCGGGAAGCCGACATAGGGCTGAGAAAAACGTCCAGAGCTGCCAAAAATGGGCTGTGATTTTTCGGCACTAAACACCGAAAGTATGTTATACTTTTTTCCGGCTACGGATTTAAAGATGGATACAGCTGCGAATCGTGAACTGAGGATTGCGTTGGAGAGCTACAGTAGTTGCAGCCGTTTTCCGGAAAGTAGCCTCCTATCGAGAACTGGAAATGCAGGATCAGGGTGATCGTTGCGATAGATTTCGAACTAATTGCAAAATCAGGCAACTTGCAAACTGTAGCTTCATGTGCTAATTGCCGGTTTTTTTCACCGGATTTCGGACGTTTTCTGCACCCCTATGTCGGCTCCTAGGGGGCTGTGCCGTGGTGTGGTGACTACCGTACTCTGAGCTGAACAAGATGTTTCAGCGTGGGTGACAAAATCCGTGGTGTATGCCACACCACGGATTTGATATTTCTCAGAAACGACCGTGGTCTGTGGTCTGCGCACGGCCCCCTAGCACGGCCCCCGGGAAGCCGACATAGGCACGGCCCCCGGTAAGCCGACATAGGGCTGAGAAAAACGTCCTGAGCTGCGAAAGTTGAGCTGCGCTTTGTTTCTGCGTTTAGCGGGAAAATGTTATACTTTTTACCGGTTACAGATATGGAAAAATGCAGTTGCAACTGTGGTCCGATCCTCACCTTGACAATCAGGGTTGGAAGATTGCCAACTTTTTGAATTCGCGCAACTGTCCCTGCGGATCACGCAAAAATTTTCGGACGTTTTCACTGTGTGATATGTCGGCTCCTAGGGGGCCGTGCATAGGGCTGTGAAAAACGTCCTGAGCTGCGAAACCTGTGCTGCGCTTTTTTCCGCTAAATACAGAAACTATGTTATACTTTTTTCTGGTTGCAGATGTGGAAAAACGCAGTTGCAGTGATAGGGGTCAGGTTCAACCTGATTCAGGCAAGCCAAAGTTTGAATTTGCGCAATTTTGCCTGAGATTCAACCTGATTTTTTCGGACGTTTTCACTGTGTGCTATGTCGGCTCCTAGGGGGGCGTGCCCTAGGAGCCGACATAGGGCTCGTGAAAACGTCCGAAAAATTTTGCGTGATCCGCAGGGACAGTTGCGCGAATTCAAAAGTGTACGTGCAAATCAGGGACATCGCTGTGAGACCTCTCCTTTTTATCGAGATGTCTCACAACGATGTCCCTGATTCGCACGTTCAGTTCTCGATAGGCATCTACTAATTTCCGGAAACTGGAATTTCCGGTTCGGACATTTTCAAGAGCCCTATGTCGGATCCTAGGGGGCCGTGTCTGCGGTGCCTATAGATACATCCAACACTTGAAAAATTCGACGGAGAAACTAGGACTAGGGTCGCCGGCCGCCGGTCGCCGGGAAATAAAAAAAATGAGAGACGGAGACTAGAGGTAAACATCGAAGCAGCGCGAATTCAAATTCCGTTAAATTTAAATAAAAGTATATTTATACATTATATTGAATTACTAGTTTAAAAAAAATTGAAAGGCAGTAGTGAGCAGACCCTAGCCGTCCGTCAGCAGAGCCGAGGTCGTCTGTTTAGTCGGTGCTGGTTAGTAATACGGTGGTTTTTCTTTACCAATCAGCCAGTCAGTAAAAGGTGTGTGGAGTCTTGTTTATGCATGGACCCCAAATGCAGCACGTCATGGTTGTACGGCGCCCACGGCATTTGGGGTCCACGCAAAAGCAAGACTCCGCCCACTTTTTGCTGATTGGCTGCTGCGTAGCGCCCACCAATCAATATGGATCAACCACCGTAATTACTGCGTAGCAGCCCCGCTCAAAACACCGGCCCCGGTCAGCTGAGTATCCACTCAGACTGACAGTCAACACGCTTAACAACTGCCCGCCAATTCAAATTTGATTTAATTTGAAAAGTAAATATTCGCTCCAAGGTTCCGTGTGTACGACGACTAATCCGACACCAAATTACTGTAATTTTTCGCATCAACCTGTAAATCGTGCTTTGAAATGGCGTGGCGCCATGAATTCACGTGAAAACAATTGAATACACTTTTCAATCGAAACTCTGGCTACCGTACTCCTACCGCGAGCTGAGGTCGGTGGATTTTCGAAAGTAGGCTAGAATAAAGTATTTGAAACAAAACGATATACCGTAGGAAGCTGCGCGGGATTTTTTGGCGCGAAAATTATGTGTGCGGGAGACGTTGTGCTTTTTTATGCTCTTTTTTGCTCTAGTCAGGTTAATTTTTTAAATCTTTGATTGTATACATATATCTCACAGGTCGATCATGTCATCTACTGGCCGTGATGAATCTGGTGCTCGTGAAAATCCACGTATGGCTTCCCTAATTTTTTTTGTAATTTTACGATTTTTATTGTTATTATTATAATATCAACATAATATATATAATATCAACTCTGTTTTGTAAGGACGTGCTGAGGAGGAGGACATCGAAGATCTGTTCGGTAACGAAGATGTCGACGATGATGACGAAGAAGGAGAGAATCTCTTTGGTGACGATATGGAAAGGTCGGCACGGTTCAAACGAATTGGTGTTCGAGGGCACAAACCTTGCGGTGTTTGAGATGTTTATATTCCTTGCGGTGTTTATAGTCGCCCTAGAGTAGAGAGTAGGGTGTGGAGGGAGAAGTCAGTTGTTCTATACCACCTGTATTCTTCATTTTTTAAGGGACTACCAGGAACAACCCGAGTTGGATCAATATTCTGATACGGGAATCGATGATGCTTCCGATGTGGAAGACGTTTCAATTAATGCTCGGCGGGCTGCTGAAAGAGAGATGGATATGAGAGACGATAGAGCTGATGAGGATGATCTTTTCTATGATGAGGATGATAGAAGGGTTAGTATAGAAGATCAGAGAAAGAGGGAGAGAAATTGGATGATTTCAGTCTGGTCGACGTGCTATTCGTCGTGAAGAAAAAGAAGGAGATGTCGATATGATTAGTGCTGATGATGTACCCATTGATATTCTCGAGAATATGAGAGGACGATCCACTAGAGAACATGTTTGTGATGATGCTGTCAGTAGAGAGATCGAGAGAAGGTTAGTCTTCTCCTTTCTCTCACCACAGGAAAGGCTCGGCTGACTTTGAGCTACTCATTGTGAGAGATGACAAGGATGAGTGCCAACTCCTTGCTCGTGAGAGTGCCCCAATCCATTAGGTACTCCCCGATGTCACTCCTTGAGCACATATGACCATAACTGGGAAACCATCAGAGCGGCCTTTCTTACTCTCCGTGAGTAGCACGCACTTTAAGGGCCCCTGCGCCACCCCTCGTTTCACTGCCTCTGTTTCGAGTGCGGTCTTACCTCCAACCTCCTAATAGGTCCTCCTACCTCCTAATAACTGCCCAAGTGTGGTTTTAGTACTGTATCACGCCTCCACATTCAAAACCGTCATGGCAATGTGCCAATGCCAAAGTGGCGGCGCGGTAAGACTCGCGGCGAGACTCACCACCTATTGCAAAATCAGGCCCGTCAGGCAAGAAATGCGCGAAATTAAAGTGCTGGAAGAAAGCCGAGCACAACTGCCCCCAGAAAATACGGTAGAAAAAAGCCCAAACCTACAGTACATATCTCGGAAAAAATGCTGAAATTTGAATTTGGCTATTGAAGGGAAAGATGACCGCAGTTTGGAATGGTTCTCCAAGTGCGAGCCGCGTTGGCCAAATTGGCGCGGTGGACGGCGTTTTTGGGAGAGCGAATGCGGAGGAGCGTAGGGGTTTGGAGGGGCGTGCTGTTTGAGGACAACTCATCACACACCAAACTAAAGAAAAAAACTCACTTATCAATTATTTATGCCAATTTACATTACTCTCCCTCCCACTGGTGATTAGCTTACCCACTGGGAAACCACAACTCGTTGGAATCACTGCTGGTCTAGATGGTAAGGGGCTCCGTCAAAAATAATGTGCTACTAGGGTGCTCCGCAAATAGTAACCAATTTGTCTTACGGATCTCCGCACCCCCGATGCCTAGTGAGGGCATACAACCCATCAGTGGTTTGTTATCGTTTCCCAATGGATAAGTGAAACGAGAGTGTGTCACGACGCTGTGAGTAGGAGAGAAGGCGGAGAGAAGGCCTTTCATCAATATTACAATCGCACTCATTTAGATTCAAGAATTTCCTGCGCGCGTTCAAAGACGTTGAGACGAGAAAGACGAAGTATCTCAATATAATCAAGAATATGGTGGCTGAGAATAGAGAATCGATAGAAGTTGATTATCTCGATCTTGCCGATGAGAGTGGAGAACAGAATATCTGTTATTTCCTTCCAGAAGCACCTGAACAAGTGAGTTAGAGGGTCAAAATGAGGAACTTTCTCTCTAAAAGAGCTGCACCGGTTTTAGGCTGTAACGCCTCAGGACCACACAGAAATTGGCTGACATTTTATTAACAGATATACAACACTAATATTAAGAGATATACCATATTTTTTCTCGAAAAATGATGGTTACTTTTCATTATCACCACGAGATGACGAGAGCACGATATTATGTTAGGACACGTTGGTCTTGCAACGAGTTTTGGGGCAAAAAGAGTCGTGGAGCGAAATGAGGACACTTTGCGAAATCGGCCGTCCCCTTAAAGAAGGAGTCTCACGAATCGCTCGGGCGATTATGCAAAGTGAGGAACGAGAGTGTGCGCTCTCCTCATTTTGCATACTCTCTCGCGCGTTGCCAGATCTTCAGGGTCATTTGGCACACAGCCAAATGCTCATATCTTAGTTCAAACGAAAAATGATGAGGCGGGAGTTTCGAAAGTGTGATCGGGTAACATAGACCCACCATCCCACATTGAGAACTCGGTTAGCCAGATATTCGTGCTACGCCTCCTTTAAAGTCCCACGCCCTCATCAGCATCGAAAATGATCAATATAAATGGAAAACGACTCCTGAGCCGATCCACAACCCTAAAAGCTAGGACATTTGGGGCTCAGCACTGTATTCAAATGAATACGGTTCGTTTTGTCATTTGTCGAGTGAATAGAGAGCGCGTTCCTTCACAACGTTGTAATTTAAGGTGCTCCTGTGCATGGACAAAGCTGCAACTGATTTCGTCCTCACCACATATCCATACTATGCAAGAGTGTGCTCACAGATCAAGGTATAATCACTTATTTTAATCAGCTATAGATGGGATGAGGTTCCTATCTCAATATGGGAGAAAGGATCAACTCTTATTTTCTCTTCTTAATTCGCCATCCCTAGTCTTATTGGCGACTGGTGGAATACACCCTATGATTTCCACCCCATCTATCCTTATCTAGCAATCACTGCCAGATTGATTGATTGATTAGTCTTATTATGCAAGGGTTCTCTGAGATCAAGACACAAAAAAATCCGTTGAAAAAATTACTTATTTTTTTGGATCGGGTCTGTGCACCAGGAACGCTCTTAACCCACTTAATATTGGAATATTTTGTGGTTGTCATACATGGGATAGGAACGTTTTCTCCTGGAAAGCATTTTAAAACTAAGATGTGAAAGAGAGTCACCATCTGTCTGATTGTGAGACAGATCGAATACGGTGGGCTCCCTTAAATGGTGCTCGTTGACCCATATTAGCCATCCTAATGAGCTCCCTCGATATCTCCAACATACTTGTCTCAGAGAACCCTTGTTCGACTCTCTCTCTCTCTCTCAATCGGCTTTATAATAATAAAAGGTGCGAATTCGTGGACTTCCTGTGGAAGAAGAGATTCGTATGCTTCGTCAACTTCATCTCAATATGCTCGTTCGTGTCTCTGGAGTCGTCACTGTTGCCACCGGAATTCTCCCACAACTTGGCATCGTCAAATTTGATTGCATTTCGTGTGGATATCTTCTTGGACCATTCATCCAGACTCAGGTATAGTGTTGGACCCATCTACAATTTATTTATTTCTATTTAAAATATGTATAAGGCGGGGTGGAATCCCACGAGGAATTGAGAGAGGTCATACTATTAATGTTGAACCTGCAACTCTGGACCAGAGGTAAAAATATGATATTTTTGAGGATAACGAAGTACGTCCTTCTATGTGTCCATCTTGTCAAGGAAAGGGACCCTTCGAGATGAATGAGGAACAGGTATTACTGTAAACGTATCATATATTTAATGTGAAATTTGTAGACTGTATACCACAACTACCAACGAGTATCGATCCAGGAGAGTCCCAATAAGGTACGAATAATAATACTCTCTCTTGTTATGCCCATTCCAATTGTGTAACGAGAAATGAAATAGGTAGCAGCTGGTCGTCTTCCTCGATCAAAAGATGTCGTTCTTCTTGGTGATTTATGCGATTCGTGTAAACCAGGAGATGAAATCGTTAGCTCTTATTCCTTTAATCAGGTTGAATATGAATTGCATTGCAGGAAGTAACTGGCATCTATAAGATCAATTACGATGCTTCTCTCAATTCGAAGCAGGGATTCCCTGTATTCAATACGATCATTCATGCAAATCACATTGTGAACAAGGATAAAGTGGCCTCAGACGATCTAAGTGATGAGGATATGGCTGTTAGTATTTAGTAGACTAGACTAATCAATATTTCTCGTCCTTTAGACTATTCGACAGTTGGCCAAAGATTGTCGCATCTCGGAGCGAATATTCTCTTCAATTGCGCCTTCCATTTATGGTCACTATGATATCAAACGAGCTATTGCCCTATCTCTGTTCAGAGGAGAGGCTAAAAATCCTTCTGGAAAGCATCGAGTGAGGTAAGAATGAGTTTGATGAGAGGGAGGGAAGAATGGGATAAGAGTTTGATTACAGGGGTGACATCAATGTGCTTCTGTGTGGTGATCCTGGAACGGCTAAGTCACAGTTTCTTCGTTACTCTGCTCATACAGCCCCTCGTGCTATTCTGACTACGGGACAGGGAGCTTCCGCTGTCGGATTGACTGCTTATGTACAGAGACATCCTGTGACGAGAGAATGGACTCTTGAGGCTGGAGCTATGGTTAGTACGAGTGGAGAGAGGGAGAGGAGGAAAGAGTGATTGGAGGTTCTGGCTGATAAAGGAGTATGTCTTATCGATGAATTCGACAAGATGAGTGAACAAGATCGAACGTCTATTCATGAGGTGAGTGGAGGATTGGGAGGGAGGATTATTTATGGATACTTCTCTTCTATGCTTGTAACAAGGAACCCCTGGATAGGCTCATTTCGATCATTGAATCCTAAATTAAGAATATCGATTTTTATATATATATATATATATATATATATATATATATATATATATATATATATATATATATATATATATATATATATATATATATAAATATATATAAACTTGATTTCAGGCGATGGAACAACAATCGATTTCTGTTTCGAAGGCTGGCATCGTTACTTCCCTCCAGGCAAGATGTACTGTTATCGCTGCTGCTAATCCCATTGGAGGACGGTGAGATTATTATATGAGAAGAGGGGGGGGGGGGGGTTGCCAACCGGAGACGAAGAATATATAGTCGTCTGACACTAATAGCAGAGGTCTCATGGCTTAAAACCCGATTTGTTATAGTTAGGGGCCACAAGCTCCGCCCACTTTGGTGTGACATGATTTCGCCAAAAAGCGAGAATGAAAAATGCAAAGCTCGTTTTGAACCGAATCAGTCGTTCGACATCGCTATGGATAGCTCTCACCATCCCCTATCGATTGAGCACTGCCCAAAATTTGCATATCATTACTAAATAGATCAAATTTGCATTTTAAAGAAGGGAAGCGGTCGTTTTGACAAGTTGCAGTGTGTAAGTTTTGTTTGGGCAGTAATTTTCTGACTAATTTGAATATTTTAGGAATTTTAGAGAAAAAATTAGAATTTTAGCATTGCTACCTGGCTTGCGTTTTTTGGGCGGGGAGAGGCGTGCGAGAGGGCGGGGGGAGGGAGAGACACACGCTAATTAGGCTCCGCCCCTTTCCCTCTCGTCTCGCCTTTCCCTCCTCCTCCGCAGTGAGTTGCGCGCGTACTTCTCGGGCTCTAGCGCGCCTCAGAGAAAAGATATCGACAAACGGTAAGAAGTATGATGATATTAGGACCACGAGGGATAGTTTGAACACACATTTGCTAAAATCGGCAATCTGCGTTGTGGCCCCTAGTTATAGTGGATATGTTGAGGGCTGACGTTAGACTCCATTAAATATATAGTGATCTGATTACCGGCCCGGTTGGAACGAAAATTTATGGGGGGGGGGAGGGAGAGAACTTATGTTTATCTTTTTCTTTCAGGTACAATCCTTCTCGTACCTTCGCAGAAAATGTAGATCTTACTGAACCGATTCTTTCTCGATTCGATGTACTATGTGTGGTGAGAGATATCGCCGAACCAGTGGAAGATGAGAGACTTGCCGCGTTAGTTCATCTTTTCTTTCTTATTATCTCATTTCATTTTCTATATCTTTCCAATGTGGCATACAATTGTTTTTTTCCGAAAACTATTGTCTTTCGGCCGATGAGCCGTTCAAAAAAAAGATATATTTTTACCTAAACATATTACCACCAGACATCGATGAAAGACAAATTTAGTTAAATTCAAGCTGCGATGTCTCAGAAGATTTGATGTAATGACGACGACCTTAACCTATATGTCCATTGCAGTTTCGTATTCGCTAGTCATGTAAGAAAACATCCAGGATTTGATGAGAGTGATGAGAAGATGGTGCCTGATCTGGTTGGTCCTACCAATCACATTAAGAAAAAGAGAATGAAATTGCAGGTGAAAAAGGAGAAAGAATCGGCAGTGGATGTGATTCCTCAAGATGTTTTGAGAAAATATATTCTATATGCGAGGGAAAAAGTCCATCCAGTACTATCGGATAAATACGTAGAAAAGATGTCCAATCTTTTCGCTGAGATGAGAAAAGAATCACTGGTAAGTGATTAGAAAAGGACGAAGGAGGACGATTGTCTTAATTTACTAAACAAGGACACCCTCTTTATTTGCTCATTGAATAGAGAATGCTCGACCTTAAAAAGTACAAAATAGATAATAACCCTTAAAAGCGCACACCTGTTTGGTCCGTCCCTGTTTCCGTCGATATGATTTGTCCTTGTTGGGTAAATTAAAAGGCGTTCGCTGTGAAAACGCATGAAATAGCGTGCAGGGTTCATAATTCACCAACATGATCACTATGGTCGATATACACGATGTTTGAGATTTGTACGATTACACGGGGTGCTGTACGGTTATAGGTTCATTTGAGCTTTATTACGACTTTATTAGTCGTGTTTGAGCCGAGTTTCACTCGAAAAAAACGGATTATTGTTTTGTTAGTCCTCCCGGGGAAATGCAAATACGCACGAGAAGACAAATAAAGTTAAAGTTATCCAACAAGGACGATTTTGACCCATCTTTTTTATTCGCCCATTGGATAGAGAAAGTTCGAAATAGTATCGCTCACGCATTAAAAAAGTCAGAAAATAGATAACAACCCTAGAAAGCGGCCTAGAACAACGGGTCTGGTCCGGTGCCGGACCAGAAAGCGCGCGCGATTCAAACTGGGATATGGGGAGGCTTAATTATTTATTGCTGTGACTCCGCCCACTTTCACTTTCTACGGTTCACCGACTTCGCATTTGTCTTCCCAGATTCAATAAGGCAGTATTAATTAATCAATAGACTTAATTAATAAATTCAATTAATAATAAAGTCATTCGGTGCTTGGTCGCTACTTCCCGGTTGCGGTTTTCGCGCGCATTCAAACGATAATTTGTCCTGGTTGGGTAACTTTAACTATAATATGAGGCCGTTTGCGAAAGAATCGGACAAATCCGAATGAGTCTGACACAGCTAAAAAATATCAACCGTCTGAATCTTTGCGATTTGGGGTTCTTGAGGGTGGTGATGACGATGGGCATACTCATTTTGGCCACTGATGCATCGTTGACTCCAGACGACGTCACGTTGAAATCGGTTTTCATGGAATATATCGACGCCCGAAACAGATAAAAATAAGTGAGCATGGCTCCTGGGGGTAGAATTACATGCTGATTACGCCTGTCCAATTCTATTTTCACAATTTTCAAAAATAAAATTCAGAAATGAAAGTTTTCGAAAAGGCTCGGGCAAATGGAGAGACTAAGACAGATCGGACCGGGATGATGTGAGGATTCCAAATCTGTTTTGATCGTCAAGATTGAGCATCTGCATAAGGTTTCACGCTAAACATAGTGCAACCTTCTTGTACGTAAATTCTGCCATCTTCCCCCATGATTTGATCCTTTGATCTTTCTCGAGTCTCACGTTCCCATGGCCTCTTCCCTTCCGTCCGATCTTCCAGCACTCTCTCATTTTCACGTGCTATTTCGCCTCTTCAGTGGAGGAGAGAAGGGATCGATAGGACGGAGACTCGTGGTAGATCAAAAGCGGCAAAGGGGTGGATGGCAGAATTTACGTACAAGAAGGTTGCACTATGTTTAGCGTGAAACCTTATGCAGATGCTCAATCTTGATGATCAAAACAGATTTGGAATCCTCATATCATCCCGGTCCGATCTTTCCTAGGCTCTCCATTTGCCCGAGCCTCTTCGAAAACTTTTGTTTCTGAATTTTACTTTTGAAAATCGTGAAAAATAAACTGGACAGGCGTAATCAGCATGTAATTTCACCCCAGGGCCATGCTCACTTATTTTTTTTAGCTATTTTGGGCGTCGAGAAATTCCATGAAAACTGATTTCAACGTGTCTGGTAGTGTTGCGAATTCGCACAAAGTCGCACATCGCACAGGGAAGACGAACAATGAATGGTATTTTGTCCGACTTTGTTCGAGTTCGAACATCGTGCGACTTGTTCGAAATTGTGCGATTTCTATGCAAAAGTGTGCGAACGAGCTTATTTTGATTCATTCTTCCACTCATTCCCCACTTCAAGTGCTCGCAGTGCAGTCGACTTTTGAACTCGAGAGGAAAGGATGTGAAAAAATTTACAAAATGAAAGAACTAATTAAATTATGTTAATGGAAATAGAGTAATTTCGCACAGAATCGCACAAATCGCACATGTGCGAACAGACAAAGAAGTGCGAGAAATGAGATAATTGAATTAGTGCGATCATTTTGTTCGATATTTGTGCGAATGTGCGTTTGAATTTACAACACTAGTGTCTGGAGCCAATGAGGAAACCATGGGCAAAATGAGTGTGCCCATCCGCACCCTCAAGAACCCCAAAAACCAAAGTTTCAGAGAGTTGACATTTTTGACCTGTGCCAACCCTTGTCTGATTCTCTCGCAAATGGCCTCATATACGCCCCGGCGACAATGAATATATGAAATATGCCAAAAATTGGCAAATTTTCCATCAAATAAAACATAATATCGGAAAATTTGGCAATAGGTGTAGAATTTGAAAAAAATCATAACAAATACAAAGTTAAAACCGTGCCAAATTCGAATTTTAAGAATATTGTGTTGCTCAACAAATATTATGTATTTTTTTTTCCAAATATGTTTTTTGTGGATACATATTATGTGTCTAGAAATCGTTTTGCGTCTCAGCCCTGATCTAAATGGGCTAACAAGAAGATTAGTCATAACATAAGCAATATATAGATAAAAGATTTAATTGTTTTCCAATACTTTTTGCTCTTTATGAGCTATATCATGATAGAGTAATAGAGTTATCTTAATTTTGAAAATCGCGAGTTCAAAGCTCGAAGATTTGGCTCCAAATTTGAAACATCGTGTATCTATATAGGGGTCATGTTAGTGATATAGGATCCCTGGGTTAGATTTTTGGCTCTTACCTGCGTTCTTATAGGGCACGCTTTTTAGTTTTAATATTCTAGGCGACAGCATCAGTGGCGATAACAGTGAGAACAGTGGAATCAATGATCAGACTGTCGGAGGCCCATGCAAAGATGCATCTCAGGTATGTAAGAGAGGGAGATATAATAATGAGTGAATGAATAGATCGTATGTGAACGATGACGATGTACAATGTGCGATGGCTGTCGTACTTGAAAGCTTCATTTCCACACAGAAAGCATCTGTTATGAAGGCTATGCGAAAGGTGAGAAGAATGGAGAGACAGAGAGAGATTAGAAGTTATTACTATTCAGACACTTGGAAGACATCTTCGTGTGAACAGATCCAATACGGAACTACTCGTATACATTGTGAAGCAATTAGCCAAAGAAGTAAGAATATTTGATTATGCACCAGGGAGTGTAAGAATCGGACAAGACACTGTCAAAAAGGTCGAATGTGAAACTGAGTGCTCGACTGCAATCCCTGACCCTTGTTATGTTATTATGAGAACGGGTTTTCAAGGAAAGATGGTAGTCATTATCCTCACTAGGACGGGCACTGCCACACCAATCCAATTGAAAGGGAAGATAAATGCGATGATCTCATTTCCAGGCACTACATTGTGAGATGGCGAGACATGGAGGGGAGGATATGATTACTTCGATTACCATTCCAGAGGTGGGTGGATAGACGGTGTGTAAAGATTGAGGGACGAATTATTGTAGGCTCATCTACTCGAGAAAGCACATGCGCTCAAGATTGACAATGTCAGAAGTCTCTACGATTCAGCTGTATTCAAAGAGAACAAGTTTGTGTACGATGAGAAGAAGAAGGTGATTAGACAGGAGATTTGTCATTGAATACCCCCATATCACACATTCCCTCCTCATCTTTCCCTCTCATTTATTCACTACTCGTTTTCTGTTCTAATTTACCATGTTTGTACTGCCTACTGTTTCTATGCCGTTCGTCTCACTGGTTGTTTTATTTACACTTTGTATGATTCACTTATCCGCATATCTTTCTTCATAATATCGCAATCAATTATCCTCAGCAATATTGATACTATATGAGTAAATATTTGCGATCTCACTTCTATTCACCAATCAGGGTTCTCTTATTGGTCACGACATGTGAGGTCTACGCAAAAGCAAGAATCCGCCCACTTTTTTCTGATTGGCTTATTGGTATTCAATTACGAAAAATCACCGTAACCAGCACCGACCAAACAGAGGATTACGGCTCTGGTCACGGAAAAGGCTAGAATACTCAGAGGAGGGTGTGTCCGCCAATTCAAGCTAGCAAGTAATTTGAAAAAAATGAATATTCCCTCCGTTTACCGTTCAAACGACGTTTCCTGACATTACTTATTCTACTACAAAAAAACTTTGTCTCCGATTTCAATGAAACTTGGTTGGTAGGTTGGCCCTTGGGGGTGCATCCACTTGGTTTGGTCAATTATCGATTTTCTTAAAATGTCCGTAAATATTAATAATTTAATAATAATAACAATTTATTCATATCAGGCAGCTCAGATGAGGATAGGTCGGAATTCTTCATAAGTTGCATTCCACCAGTGTACGCCGATAGCTCGCGTTAGGTCGTCCCGCCAGCGTGTCCGAGGGTGGCCAGTTGGGCGTTTCCTGTTGTAGGGGGTCCAGACGGTAGTGGCGCGGCTCCATTGTTCCATGTCCATTTGCCTGATCTTCAGAGCCCAGCGCGCTTTGCGTTTCAATCCTTCCCGGATCCAGTCCCGTAGCTTCGTACAATCCCGCACGCGCTCGTTTGTCCAGCGGTCCCTTAGAGAGATTCCAAGCATCTTTCGCTCCATCTTCCGTTGTGTCACGCTTAGTCGATCCTTGTCACTAGATCTCAGTGCCCAGACCTCCGACCCGTAGAGAACGGTTGAAGTCACACAGCTCTCAAAGAGCTGCGTCTCGGTCTTCATGGGAAGAAGGCGGGATGTGAGGAGGGAGGAAAGACGAGACCATGCGAACCATCCCAGTCGAATCCGATGCTCAATCTCGTCCGTGTCCAGGAGGAGGGAAATCCTTCCTCCGAGATAGGTTGCTGAGGAGACGAAGTCGAACTTCATTCGATCGATCAGGATAGGGCTTCTTGTAGTGGTGCACGAGGTGAGGAGATGGGTCTTAGGTGCATTGATCTCCAGTCCCACTCGGCTGCAGGCCTCCATCAATTTCTTCAACATCCTTTCCAGTTCCGGTCGGTTCTTGGCGATTAGTGTGACATCATCGGCGTACTCCAGATGACACAGATTCTTCCCATCGATGCGGATTCCATCAGATTCTCAGTCGATTTCGTCCATTGCCGCTCGCAGAACTACGTTGAAGAGGCGAGGAGAAAGGGTATCCCCTTGACGGACTCCACTCTTCACTGTAGTGCGAACGATATCCTCATTGACTCGAATGAGGGTGGAGGAGGACTCGACTCGAATGAGGGTGGAGGAGGACTCGACTCGAATGAGGGTGGAGGAGGACTCGTCGATGCGGCGGAGTAGGGTGACGAGGGTGGGATGGGCTCCATAATTTTCGAGTGATTGCCAGCATGCTTTCCATTCCACGGTGTCGAATCCGTAAATAGTATACCTTCATTTTAATCGTGCAGCGAGCGAATTTCGAGCAATGATTTCGTCTCAGAATTCTCTACAAAAAGCACAATATGAAAAAAGTTGGTCTCGGCATATTAAAAAATAGATATTATTGCAAAGTGATGACGCAATCGAAGTGCATTATTTTGAATAAAATATATATTCCTTTGTTTTTTTCTAACTCCTTAAATTTTTTATGCATAGACATAAGATCGAGGGCAACCCAGAAAAAAAGTTTCAAATTTCAGCCGATTGCTGCAGGGGCTGCAATTTTTTTGCAAAGTCAGGGTCGAATTTTCATCTCTGCACCCAGACGTGCTAGAGAATCGTTCTGAGGATCATTCTGCCTCTTATGATGAGTAAGATATGTATGGTTGATATGTATGTATGGTAAAGTATGGTTGTGATAGACCGTCATTTTCATTTGAAATCCAAAGTCACTTTTTATGATGGCCTATAGCGACTTTCACATAATTCGCTATCTTTTTTTTCATTCATCACAATGATTCATCAATCAAATCAGTCCCCGATACCCCATGGGTAGTTACTGTACTGTGATGTTTGTCGTTGTCGTCCAACGCACTCATTTGCATGTGCACTTTCACCCATCCCGTCTGATCTCCCCAATTACCATGTCCTTGTAACTCGCCAGCAATTTCATTTGCATATTGGCTCTCTCACTCTCCCTTCACTCTCAGTTCAACCTCACTTTACATAATTACTTTTCTCGCCCTATAAAAGGACGGCCATTCCTCCAATCACCAGAGTCACACTGAACCTCTCCTCGTTTCACTTGCGAGTCATTTCCACTGTGCAGGGCCAAGACCCTCACAGTCAGTCATAGATCCTCAGGATCTCAGTCATTCCAATACCCTTCACGGGTATCATTACAGTCACTACAGTATCCCTCGCGGATCTCACTTCAGTACCCTCATCACGTCCCCTTCAGTCTGGGTATCGTGGAAAGATAGTGCGAGTTCGCATATGGTGCATCTACCAATTCAAGAGCCCATCCAGTCAAGTCCCGCGTGGCAGCAACAACTATTCATTCACTACCACTGAACTCAATCACTTCAGTCACAATGACCAGTTTCTTCGCTCCTCAATACGAGCGCATTCATGCCCTTCATTCACAAATCAGACAGTCAACTTCTGATTTCAATTCCATCATTGCGTCATGCTCAGAGATCAAAGATCACACTGATCACGAATCCAAGGACAACATGCTCCGCACAGCCTTCAGCGGCCTCAGGACCATTGTCCAGTCTTTCGATGACGCTATGGACAGACTACAACGTCAAGTCGATCGAATGGCAACTGAGACGGCCGACCAGAAGACAGCAAAAACGAAGGAAGATGGACTTCTCGAGCAACTCGTGGATGGAGAGGAGGAGGATCTCTACTATGATCAGGTATACCTCAAGGGTCGATTCCTCACTTCCATGAGAGATCAAATGACCAATGCCCTTGACGATGCTCTCTGCCGAGTCAAATCTCGCATCCAGAGAGAGTCCATTCTCTCTTCTCATTCCACTCATTCAACTGTCATTCAGCCCAATCAATTCACTCACTCAGCTGTCATTCAGCCTGATCATTCCATTTCGAATTTCATTTCAAATGATTTGCCCACAATTCTCTCAAGATTGTCGGGACCACAATCTCCAGTCATCACTCTCACTCCATTTGACGGAGAATCCACTCAGTGGGAATCATTCTACAGTCAGTTCACCAGTATCATTGAGTCGAAATCCCACATTTCGGATCACGAAAAACTCGTGCATCTCCGAAATGCTCTCACGGGATCTGCACTCAGAGCAGTTCAAGGCATTCCAACTGAGGCCAAGAACCTCAAGCCAACCATCGATCGACTCAAATCAGTATTTGGGAAGAGCAAAAGATCAAACACCATCTTGATCAATCAGCTATTTGCCATCAGACCCAAATCATCCAGCTTCGAGCATCAACTCGAATGTACTCAGGATTTGATCAATAAAATCCATCAGTTAGATGACAAATCACTTGTCGATAACTTTGCCCTCATTAATCAAATCGCTGGCACGATTCACTCAAAACATCTCGAGAAGATGTACAAAGAAGAGCCTTCTACCATGATGGAAGCGCTCGAGCTCATTGAATCAGATCTCAGAGAAATCATCGAAATATCCAAACTCAAGTCAATATTCAGTTCAACCCGATCTGATCATCTGTCATACCAGAAACAGAGAGGGCCCAATCCAGTGTCAGAAACTGCGAATACCAGATCATTCATGCCGAAACAATCGGTCAAGTTTCCACCATGCATTTACTGTGGCAAACACCAGTTTTCCGACTGTCCCACTATCAGTTCAATGTCTCAGAGAAAGTCAATTCTGAAAGAGAAAAAGGTCTGTTTCAAGTGCCTTTCTCCTCATCCATTCGATCAGCAGTGTAATCGAAAGTGCACTCAGTGCTCGAAACCGCATCACAAATCCATCTGTGACTCAAGTCCCAACAATTCAAAGCTGAATCAGTCCAGCATCAATGCAATTGTCACTACCAATCAGCCAGTCAATGGGGTAGCCAGACTATTCACTACCTCAGCACTTCTTCAGAATCCTGTGAGCACTCAATCCACTACCAGACATGTTCTCCTCGATACCGGAGGAATGATGTCAATCATCTCTCGTTCACTTGCTACAGAGTTGAATCTCAAATCCCATCGCACTGAATCCATGTGTATCAGTGGGGTGGGTGGAGAATCGACTGGTAGTGACGTGTTCGACGTGGTGAAAGTGAACATTCTCACTTCAAAAGGATCTCATTCAATCGAAGCACTCGTTATGGATTCAGTAATAACCAGATCCATGAATCTCAAACCACTTTCTTTTCACGATTACGCAGTTGTCCAAGCACACTGTGGAAATCATCCTCATCTCATTGAGAACACCATTGTATCTCCAGACCTGTTGATTTCCATCACAGAAACACAGGATCTTCTCGCTGATTCCACTACAATCATTCTCCCCAGTGGCTACAAATTGGTTCAATCAATTCTCGGTCCAATGATCACGGGTCGAGCCAATTCACAGAACTCATCCATTCAGTATCAGAACAACATTCTGACCAGTCTAATCACAGACGTTCCACCTACAGCCGACCCACAGTACACTCGAGTGGTTGAATTCATTCAATCCCCACTCATCGATATCACACGATATTCCACTCTAAACAATGCAATTCGAATCACTGGATTCATTCTCAGATTCGTTCAAAGAACTCTGAAAAATTCAACGAATATCACTCTCAAACAGAAGTATGATTCACCATTCAATTCAACTTCACTTCTCAGTGCATTCGAAAGAACTCGAGCACTTCAATCACTCATTCGAAACCACCAATCATGTCATATCAAACCCCATGAGGTTTGGATCAGAAACGGTCTCATCTAACAGGATGATTACGGTATCTGGCGAGCCAATACTCGACTCGATCATGCAACCATTCAAGCCGACACACGACATCCCATCCTTATCCCATCAAATGAGGATTCAAAGCTGGCTCGTCTCATCATTGCCGATACTCACGAGTTCATGTATCATGCTGGCACTGAAAACGTGCTAAATCAACTGAAACAACAGTACTGGATCCCACGCAGCCGTCAGATCGTGAAATCACAAATCCGTTCATGCATCACATGCAGAAAAGCTAACAATTTGCCTTATCAATACATTCAAACTCCTCCATTCCCAATTGATCGGGTATCAGTATCAAGACCATTCCAATCAACTGGAATCGATTTCATCGGTCCTTTCAATTCCAATGAGAATGCAAAGATGTATGCGATCATATTCACATGTCTCAGTTCGAGACTATCACACATCGAAGTGACCACTTCACTTCTCCCCTCATCATTCATCAATGCATTTCGTCGTTTCACTTCCAGACGAGGAACACCCATTAATGTTCTCTCTGATCAAGCAACAACACTCAAGTTGTCAAGCACATTGCTCAAAGGTTACAACAGTGAACATTCACTGAACACTTTGTTTCAATCAGAATCCATTCAATGGAAGTTCACTACCAGTCATGCTCCATGGAAAGGCGCCGTCTATGAAAGACTCATCAGAATCTTCAAAGATTGCCTATCAAAATCCATCGGGAAACGCAAACTTTCAATCGATGAATTTGCAACAATCACAGCAGAAATCGAGGCAGTGCTCAACACGAGACCACTCACTTACGTCGCATCTGACGAAATCAAATCATACTCCAATCCGGTTCTCAGACCAATCGATCTCATCATGCCCAATTCAACTCTATCAATGCATATTCACTCATCAAGAGTCGACAATGACAACGATTATCTACCTCCTGGGGAAGAGAATATGAGTCGTTCCACTGCCATTCATCAATTGTCACGAACAATTGAAATCATCAATAATTTCTGGTCCAGATGGCAAACTGAGTATCTGACCACGATCAGAGATTCCAAAAAGGATCCTGATCCTCTTCATTCGTATCGATCCTCATCCATCTCTCCCAAGCCAGGAGCCATCGTACTCATAATTGACGAATCAGGCAACACTCCCCGCTCCTCATGGCACATGGGCAGAATCATCACTGTCAGTGGTTCAGAAGCCACACTCAAATCTCATGTTGGACGCACGATTCAACGTCCTATCAATCTCCTCATTCCTCTCGAAATCGACTCAGATGTCGAGCCATCCAAATCGATCAAAGATCAATCAATTGATCATCAAATGACGACTAGAGCCAAGTCTCGGCGTCAGGCGGGAGGGCATCTCCCTATCATCGATGAATAATCATATTTATTCTCACACTTCTCCGTCAGTCATCTCCGTTACAACGACATCGAAAGGATTCGTTTTATTTGTACATTTTTTTGTTTTCCCCATTCAATTGTAAACCATTAGTCGTCCGTCAACACCATTTTTTCCCCTCAACACTTCAACTCCATCAATTCTCACTCCAAATCATTCTACTTCATTCAAGAAGTCATTTCATTTCATCTCACAACCAATCTCATTTCATTCATTTCCCTCCGGCGGGAGTATAGCGACTTTCACATAATTCGCTATCTTTTTTTTCATTCATCACAATGATTCATCAATCAAATCAGTCCCCGATACCCCATGGGTAGTTACTGTACTGTGATGTTTGTCGTTGTCGTCCAACGCACTCATTTGCATGTGCACTTTCACCCATCCCGTCTGATCTCCCCAATTACCATGTCCTTGTAACTCGCCAGCAATTTCATTTGCATATTGGCTCTCTCACTCTCCCTTCACTCTCAGTTCAACCTCACTTTACATAATTACTTTTCTCGCCCTATAAAAGGACGGCCATTCCTCCAATCACCAGAGTCACACTGAACCTCTCCTCGTTTCACTTGCGAGTCATTTCCACTGTGCAGGGCCAAGACCCTCACAGTCAGTCATAGATCCTCAGGATCTCAGTCATTCCAATACCCTTCACGGGTATCATTACAGTCACTACAGTATCCCTCGCGGATCTCACTTCAGTACCCTCATCACGTCCCCTTCCCCGTCCTATCCCCTTCCCTGGCTTTGTAATAATAAATTATTATTGTTACTTCACTGAGCTATCACACCGTACCGTACATCATCTACCGTACACCACAACAATCAGTCAGCGTCACACTCGTACTAAGCTTGTCCCTGCCCCTCTGACATCTACCGAGTATCGTCGATACCGTAGTTTCAGTCTGGGTATCGTGGAAAGATAGTGCGAGTTCGCATATGGCCCGAGTTTGATCATATGTCATTCCATGGGTGAATTTTGTATACGTACATGTGATTTTGGTGCAGGAACATTGCAAAACCGCCTTTAGAATAATTCCGAATATCAGCTCTCCAATCTCTTGTAATCGATTTACGGTGGCACATTCAATTTGAAGAGTGTTAAATATTGAAGAGAAGTTCTCTTAAATTTTTCTCGAAGCGGTTGAATACTTGCGGTTGAATACTGATAAAAGAAATATGCCATCCTCACAGTAATATCGTCGCACATTTTGAGGGAAGTACCTCGGTCCGATCTGTGTATGTTGCACAACTTCGCAGATCGCTTCATCAAAAGTTATATTTTTAAATTTTATTTTCAAAATATATTAAAATAAAATAGACAGGCGCGATCAGCAAAAAAAAATTGACAATGAGATATCATTGTCAATTTATATGAAAGTGGTGGAAATGAAGATGCTGAGATGGGCCAGCGGACTGAATCTAAGAGATCAAGTGAGAAACGAAGCAATCCACACTATGACTAAATGTGTGAAGCTAGAGGATAAGATAATAAACCGAAGATTGCGCTGATGTGGCCACGTGAAGAGATGTGACAGACGGATGATAAAGTGCATATACAATCAAGTCAAAGAGACCAGTGGGTCGTCCGAAGTTGAGATGGACAGAAATGTTGAAAGAAGACATCGAGCATCTACGTCTTACGGAGCGCCATGCCCTCAATCGAGAACTATGGAAACAGAAGACTTCCTTTCCTGACCCTGTTTAATCGTGAATGAGAAGAGTAGAAACCTACCATCTCAGGCCTATCTTATCATATACAGGAAATAAATAATTTGATTGATCTGATATCAATCGAAAAATTATTTTTGGTCTTCAAAAACTGAAAAAAAATGAGTTTGGAGTCAAGGGGGCGTCGGCCCGAAATAGAAAAATAGAGGGGGGAGGAAGGAAAACATATGGGTAATCCCGATCACGTTCCGGCACCCCTCCGAGTTTCATCCGAGAAAACGGGCCCATACAGTGCTTTCAGAGATTCCTGAAATCTTAGAGGAGCTCCCTGTTGTCACATTCACCCTGTACGAACATTATCTGTCTCTTATACAACGTCATCGTCTCCTCGAGGGCGCCATCGTTTCCGGGTAAGGATTGTGCAAGGAGATGAGATTGTATGAGTCATCCTTGTGATGAAAGAGGGACAGAGAGGAGGAGAAGGAGAGACATGCACATGAGGGAGTGACGATATACACTCCCCCCCTTCCACCCTCCCATTCACTGTTTGCATCTCTCTCCCTCTCTCTCTCTCTCTCTCTCTCTCTCTGATTGCAAGCTGTTGCATTCCACTCACCCCCCCCCCCCTCTCCCCCTTCCCTCGTCACATGACTCTTCTTTTATTCCCTACTCCCTCCTCCCTCTCATCCCCCCTCCCCTCACATGACTCTCCTCCTCTCCTCCTCTTCCTTAACCCTTCCATTCTCTCCTGTGTCTGCTTCTAAATCATATTCCATTTTTTACCTATTTCTTTCTGTATCTTTTCCTCACATTTCTTTCCCGCTATCGTATAGCGAAACACTTGGCTCGTTTGTGAAATGATTCGAAATTGTGTATCTTTTAGTGAGAATGACGAAAGTGAATATAAAAGGTCAAATGCACAAGGGTTTCTGTTCACTGTTCACATTCTTCGCTCACTTTTCCTCGTTGATTCGATATGCAAAATGAATCACTATTGAAGATCACGAGCGCTACTATCACAAACTGACTCAATTGAGAATGAGTGGAATTCAATTAGATAGTTTTAGCTGAGCACTGCTGAGTCAAGAACTAATTCTCTTATTTACCTGATCGTTTTATTCAATAATATATTTCTTATCTATCTACCGTATTCTTCTTTTCCTCATTTTTCGTTCAAATGTTTGTATCTTTATACATACGTAAATATGTATCTCTATTTCGATATGTCCTCTCGTAAACTATTCTTTTATCTCTATTCGTCATAAATCCTCGTATCTCCTTCCCATCCCGCCGTCATTATATATCCTGTCACTTTTGATATTTGGATATAGTTTACAATGCATATAAGTCGTGATCAACTATTTTTTGGTATTTCACGAACGTTTCCGAAAACGATGAGGAAACCGCAAATTCTGATCGCAAAAGATAGAGTATCGTATTGGCGATTTTAAAATTTTTTATTCTGTCAAAATTTTGAGCTCTCGATTTCGACAGTTGTAATATTTTTAATATTGCCAAAATGAATTGCTCATTTGGATCGTTGAAAATACATCAAAACAGTGATATATTTCTCGCGAAACATATCTAATTTTTTAAATTCTTTATCAATTTTGGACATGTAATAGCCAATATTCAATGTTATTTCACTGATGGGAACTTTCGAGATTTTTCTAGTGATTTTCCATATGTTTTGCTTCACATTTTACATGGTCATTCGAGTATGTTTCACAGGTATTACATATTCTTCAATGTGGAACGAGACATTTCGAAGATCGAGAGCGGTCAAGGGGAAAATTGACACTCGAATCAAATTGCGAGTGAGAAATTGACACTTTAACACACGTTTTCGCAAACTTTCGTGAATTGCCAAAAAAAGTAGTTGAGCGCGACTTATATGTAGACGATGGCAAAAATGAAGGTCGTGATTATTAGGGTTGACGAAACGAACACGAAATACAACAATTTCGAATTAGAAAGGAGATTTGACTCGGTATTCGAAACGCCAGACATGTAAATGAGTCGCGTTTCGAAACGAGAGTCGAACAAAGGCCGATTTCGTATCGATTTCGTATCGAATGTATTGTTCGATTCGAAAATTAAAGAACCGGTGAGCGAGGGAATTCTGTTGAGAATGATCAAATTGGAATATGTTTCACTAGTTCTGGAAGGGTTTTGGGGGAAGAAAGGATCAATTTGCATACGTTTCGAAATGAGAGTCGAACAATGGCCGGTTTCGAATCGATTTCGTATCGAAAATTGGACCGTTTCGAAAAGGGACTCATTTTGATTGAATTTCGACAGTGATTTCGCAATTTCGAACTTTCAACCCTAGTGATTATGTTGTTTGATAATAAGGTTGGAGGGTGGCCGACATGTGATTTCATTAATCGCACACTGTTCATTCTCTCTCTCTCTCTCTCTCTCTCTCTCTCTCTCTCTCTCTCTCTCTGCACATAGTCACGAGTCTTCCCTCACTGTCTCTTCTCTCCTTTCTCTCTCTCCTATTTCCATCTCTCACTCTCATTTGACAGTCAACCAATGAGGGTAAGTATCCAGTATTAGTACCATTCGGTTCCTTCTTTCTTTTCTCTCCTTTTTTCTTCCGCATTCCAATATTCTATCTTTTCCCTCTCTACCTTGCTCATATTTAAAAAAAACTTCATTGTAAACTTGTGTCTATAAAAAAGGAAATAGATAATGTAGATTGTGAGTGTCTCGTGGACCGTTTTAATCATCATCTTGGAGGAATACTTCTCCTCTTTCTTTCCATCGACCCTCAGGAGAATGGTTATATCATCACCGCCTCCTCCTCCTTCACAATCAATTGGAGATATTCAATCCCATGGTTAGTCATTCTTCCATCTCCAATCAAGCCCACTTCCAGTCCTTTTGTATATATCTTTATCGCAATGTGCTTCCCCACTCTCTTCTGTAGTATGGTCCATGTATACTTTATACATATCCCGTAATACATTTTTCAAATTCACTAAATTGAGAGTTTTCACATGCTCATTTGTGAGCTTAGGAACGTACACAGAACGAACTGGAATACGGAGACCATTCATATTTAATTACAACGAATTTACTCATTATCTAGACAGCGGAGACAGCTTACTTATATGTAGATAGTATTATATTGTAAGTAAATCTTGCCATCCTATCTTACGTTTAATTCCTTACTTGCCCTACGCCAGTCTCTGACTAAATGGAGAGGAGAGATCATTAAAGGAGGCGTATCATGAAAAATTAGTTCATGCTCTTGAGATCATGATCCGATTGGAATCCAGAACGATATTAGAAAGCCGAAGTTTGAAAGTTGTACGTCCACTCTGGGACGAGATGTCCCCGTCCAAAGTATCAGGAAAGGACAGGGAAACCCCCGCGAAAATTCAAATATTTTACGCAGCTCCAATTGGGAGGAAGGGAAGGTAGATCAAGAAGGACAGGTGGCAAGGTCATCGTTGTCTCGCCTATTATTGATTGACTAGGAAGGGATTTTTCTTTGTTCCCCCAGGTTCTTCCCATCGACAAAAACTGATCTACTCCTTGGCGATTTGCCATTAGAACCTTGGCAATCTTCCAAAATCTTGCAAGGCTCAGCATATCGTTGTAAGAGTCGCAACATTTGAATTTCAAAAGTTCATGATACGCCTCCTTTAAGTTAAAAAAAAAACATAGAATGAGATAGTAGGGAAATAGTGATGATCAATAGGTAATCTCCTTCACGTGATGCCGATCCCGTACCTACTTCTCTATTTTTTTGCAAATTTCAGTACAAAAAAATTGCTAGAAATCAAAATTGGACTTTACGTAACATCTAGCAGCAGTTAATTCTAAATATTAGTTATATTAACTCACAGCATTCTCCTCCGACAGATAAGGGGGAGACCTTTGCATATCTACTCGCTCACTTTGCATGAATCGAACTACAAGGCCTAGGCGGGAGGAGCGACCGCTCTCCCCGCTCTGTTGTTTGAATCGAGCGGGAAATTGCAGTTCTTTCGTGTCGGGATTTTGGCGCGAAATTTGCATCCATTGTTCACCCTTATCTGGAGAGAACAATGGGGGTCAGAACGCTGTGAACTACACTCTTCGTCTTCATTGGGATCGAAATCCCCTCATCTCATTTTTTTGGGCTGTATCAACTCCTGCTCCTTTCTTACGGATAAGTGGAATATTTTATATTTCGCAGGTCACGAGGGAGCGAACTTCAAACGATTTTATCGTCTAGGAAATGAATGTGGAAGAGGAGGATTCGGAACTGTATACTCCGCTTTTACTGGTGATGGAACTTGTGTAGCTGTAAAGTACATTACGAGGAGGAATGTCACAGAATGGGCAAAAGTAACTCATTCTTTTCCTACTTTCAGTCATGAATTCAATGAGACCATTCCAGTTGGATGGTAAAACAGTTCCACTCGAATTAGTTCTTCTTATGCGTTGTCAATCTGTTGAAGGGGTCATCAATGTTATTGATTGGTAAGAAATGTCCCGAAATTAAAATTTTTTTTCTAAAACTCGATTTCCTCATATTTTCGCACACTGCACACTTTTTAAATATGCCGAAATTTAAAAAAAATCTCGACGTTTCCTATCGTTCAATTTCGTCTTCAACTTTTCGAAAAAAACCAGTATTATCTAATTGAATATTAGGGTGATTAGTGATCTTTGATCTCAAAAAAAAATCGAAGGAGCCCATTGATTTGGCTAAATTTTTAACACATCTTGGACTGGACCCTAGTCTATCCCTAGGAAAAGTCAGAAGTCGCGGGCAACTCTTTGTTCTGGATTTACAGACCTTCAAAGTAAATTGTCTCTCGTTTTTGAAAACCAACTTTTCAGAAATTTGCAATTTTCTCGAAAACCAAAGTCTTTAGGTAGGTATTCTCTGAACAAAAAATGATTCTATACTGTTGTTTAATAACTTGAGATAGATTCCGAGTCATGAATCACTGATTTGCATAATCGATGGTGGTCCCTAGGTGATTACCCGACTTTTTTTTTGAACGATGACCATGAAGGAGGTGTGCGGGGTCCAATGATCGGGCTTTCTTCAAATATTCCTAATTTATGTCAGAATTTGAAGATGGCATATCTTTTTTTGCAGTGTGAATCATCACACTGTGTGATCGATCCAATTCATGAAACTTCTATTGATTCTTAGGTGAACGCCCTAATAAGAAATTTGTTGTTTAGGTTCGAACGCCAAGATGGATACTTGATAGTGATGGAACGTCTTCCTAATTGTTGCGATCTATTCGATTATATTTCTCAAGAAGGCCCTTTGTCTGAGAGCATTGCAAGAAAGATTTTCAAGCAGGTCTCTTATCCATGCAGTCCCCTCTCTATCATAATATCCATAAGAGGCCGTTTCGAGAGTCGGACAAGAATTGGCACAGCTCAACAATTTAGATTCTCTGAAACAGTGGGTTTTGTGGGTTCTCGATGGTTCATTTTTCATGTCGACCTCACGTTGGGTTCAGATGGTGTCACCTCGAAAACAGTTTTTTTTCCATTTTAGATACTTCGTTAGCAGATGAGTAAAAATTAAGCGAGTCCGGCTCCCGCGGTAAAGTCCGATGCCTGTTAAAACAATTTCTTGCAGAGAAATTTTTTCCCGAGGAAAGATCGCACCTGAATTATGCAAATATTCCAAATATGCATTTTTCGTAAATAATTAACTGCATGATCTATATTGAAAAATGAAAAAAAATTTGGACTCTTTTGACCATCCCGGCCCGATGTACGATCGTCTCCCGGGTATAATTAACGCTGCGAGAACTTACTTTTTACAATGTATTTTATTGCAAATAAAAAATGTAGCAATCATTCTAGAGGAAGGTATATCATTTTACCGTCAAGCGGGAGGAAAATGAAACATGTACTGTATTGTACGGTATTTTACGGTAAAAACAAGTGCAGGCTGCCATTTCGTTCAGAGTTGACGAATTTTCGCCAAATTTGGATTTTGACCTTTCCAAGTGATGGTCTAAAATGCATTTTCTGGAAAATTAAATTGGTCGCGTCTAAATAGTCAAACTCGAAAAAGCCGGAAATCGCAACTCGTGGTGTAAATTTCGTGGTGTGCGTGCACTTTCGTGCGCTGGTGCACTTTACATTTACGCTTCGCGCTCCGCGCTCCGCGCTTCGCGCTTTCACTCTCGGTGCGCGCTTGCCTCATCTGCCTGGTTTTCGTTTTATTTTAACACTTTTTTCGTTGTTTTTATTGATTCGCGCTGATTTTGTGTAAATTTTTCGTTGCAGGCGGGTAACAACACACGATAGGACCCAGCTGAGCGCCCACTGCGGCGCACCAGCCCCGTGTTTATTAGATGAGTGAATTTTACACTTTTTAACACAGTTGCTGACGTTTGAAAAGACGAATTCCAACTCGTCTTTCTCCGTTAAGGAGATTGTTTATTAGATGAGTGAATGCTATTTTTTTAATCAAAGTTACTGAAATTGGAATATGCGAATAATCGTCTGACTCTCTCATTTCGCCATGCTCTCTCATCGGTCAGAGATAAGAGAGATCATGGGAAAGTGAGAGAGTCGGAGCATTAATTGAACAGACTTGTGGCTTGTGGAACCATTTCAGTTACATTCGCCACTTCCGCCCGGTCTTTTCTTCTCGCCCATGTCGATCGGTTTGTGTTAGCTTTTCTAATCTATCTTATATTTGACATTTATACGTTTATCTTTTACATTTATTAATTGAGTTTGTCGTTGATAGTAAACCTATTCATTCTGGGATATCCGTGAAATAAGGTTGCCCCTTTCAGGCCCGTTCTCCCTCTTTCCTGCCCCTCATTTCGCTCCTGTAGCGATGACCTACCAGAGCAACTCAACACCGTATGCACGCACTCATCAGGAATTGCGACCAAATGTTGCCGGAACCGATGCCCTTACGAGGAGCTGAGAAAGGTGGAAATATTGCTTATTTGTATTATTAAAATAAAAGTTAAATTATATTTCAACGTTAACCCGTTTAAAATTGCCGAAATGAAGGAGGTGATGAGCTCTCAATTGTTGATGTTTGTTCTTAATTATAATTTACGTTATTCTTCCAGTTCACGGCCACCCGTGTTGGTCAGAAGGGACACCATCACAGACCCGAGATGAACAAGAAGATCTACCGCATCGGCAAGTCGTCTGACCGCCGAGAGCAAGAAGAACAATGCTGATTAGGTACATACTTTCCATTCGGAGTTGGCTTGTGGTAAACTTGTCAGGATACGGTGCTATCGCACCCTCTTGCCGGTCTCTGCCTCTCTTCCTCCACTCAGGACAGTCGTCGTTTGAGGAGAAAAGAGAATCGGATGCTCTCGGATGAGGCTTATAGAACGATTTATTTCGTTTTTCGCTGATAAAAAGTTAGTTTTTTTCAGTTAATCTTTTGAATGTTGGTGCAATGTTAGAAATTTAAAGTAATTTATTTACCTTAACAAAGTTAACAATTATCGGATGCTGAATAAATGAACATAGCAATCTAGATAATATTTCTCTATGAATTATCTACGAACGATTTGCCTGTGAACGAGTAATCAAAAAACATCTATATCACTCATTTCAGAGGGGTCTGAGTCAAGAGTGCGGTTTGTGGTCTGCGGTGTCTCATCATCATCGTCATCGCTTCCCATTCCCATTCCTTCTATTCCTTCACTATTGTTCATTCCATTGTCCCCATTAGGTCTCATTCTCTTCATCAATGTCTTCTTTCTTCCTCTACCATTTCCCCTTCCATTCACTGCCCTTCGATTGACCAATTGATCCTCCCGTTCCACTCTAACCGTTGCTCGTCTTCTCCGTCCCGCATAATTATTCAGACGATCAGTGATCGTTCTCTGAATGATCAGACGATCTTCAGAAGAGCTCACCATTCTACGATGGAAGAGTACCTGAAAGGTTCGTGAATATTATTTGTTAAATTCTATTGAAGGTTAAATACCTCAAGTAGCCATTTTGCCTTAGCCTTATCGGCCCTCGCACTGACAGGCAGAGATAGATCCGAGCGATCGTTAGGATCTGATTCGTCATAAATATGCCTTTCAATGTCCGTAGCGAGCTTGGTTATCACTTGATTTGCATCAATAAGATCAATCTCCTCTTTTGTCGAAAACGGTTCGTACGTAAAATCTGAAGTGCAAAATGTATTGAGCGATCGGGCGTGATTAAATAGATCGCAATTTATAGTTTTGTTGTCATCAGTCAATTATGAAACGAATGATTCTTCTCGCACCTTTCGTTTTTCCCATTCGAGCGGAAACTTCGTGAACAGCCGTTTCGACGTTTTTAACTGCATTTCCCATCTCTACCAGGCGGTCTCTCGTTCCATTTACCTGTTATTGATGCATGTTTCTAGTCAAAATCGTTTTCGGATAAATTTTTTATATATTATACCTCCTTATGAGTACTTGTTGAGCGATTTGCGCTCTGCACTATCAATCCGTTCCATGCAAGATATAGATTATTGACCATTGTCTTGATTCCGCTTAGTTCACTATGCATTGACACCATCGATGTCATCATAAACTGTCTGAAGGTGGTGTCATCTGCAAAGAAGATTAATTTGTCGGTTTAGTCGTTTCAGATCAATACCGGTACTATTTGGAACCACGAGAGGAGCTGTGCCAGAGAGCGAGAATCCTGGTGGAAGCTGTGAGGAATGGACCAGTGGAGTGAAACCCTGAGCAGGAAGAATCCCCGAGGTAGCAAGAGAAGAGGAGCCTCCAGTCAATCCTCTCATCAGTGGGACCGATGGGACCGGCTGAGATCGAGGAGGAGGAGGAGGAGGAGGCACAGGACGACGAGGTGTCGTCAATGGAATCGCACCGCTCGCTGGTCTCTTCAACTTCCGAGATGGAACGATCGGCGGCTGTCCGACCATTGATGGACGTGGAGTGGAGGCACGCTGCGATGATCCTCCAGCAGCAGAAGCCATACTGCTGCTTCGGGTTCTTCTTCCCGATGAAGAAGCAATTGAACCCTGAACGCACTGTGATGGTAATGTCATTAATGTAAAAGCACCAACCGTATCGGATTGTTCTTCATCAGTTCCATCTATTCCTCTCATTCTCAACATTTCAGCCTTCATCCTTTTCTTCGATTTGTCTACGGCGCGGACAACTCCACTCACTCTTTCTCCTAGGAAGTTGTCGTAGTCCACATCATCTCCCACGAATGCTATCCCTTTCTTCAGTGCGCACTCTTGCACAAGCTCGTAGCCAGAGGCTGAATGACATACCATCCATTTCGACATCTGAATGCAAGAAAGTGAATGACTGGTAACAGAAAGAGACATGAAAACAACAAAAATCACAATAACATATAATATAAAAATAATTAATTGATACGTGTGATCTTTGATCTTCGTTGACAATTTTCTGCTAAATACAGTAGTGATTAATTTTGCGATTTTTTCTTTCTTCATTTTCATTGTTCTCCACTATTCTCTTCATTGCTCTTCAATGGGTAGACCAAAGGTATTTCATTTTCTTTCATTTATTCATTACTTATTGAGCTTTAGCTGTCAAAATATCGGAGAAGCAGAGCGATAACCAAGATTCGGAAGTGCACGAGGGATGAGATTCGAGGCATGCGTGACGACGGCCTTACCTACAGGCAGATTGCGGATGAAATGAGAAAGAAGAGTATGGCTTTTTTGTTTGAATTAGAATGAAGAGAATTTGCAGGAGATCAGATTTCATATTCTACTGTTCGTAGAATAATTCTGAACAAAGGAATTCGTAAGCCTCGTAAACCGTATACCCCTCGAAGCATTCCTCGTGAACTCCATCCTACGATCAAACTGATGGTTGATGCTTTGTATGAAGAGGAATCAACACGCACAACAAATGAAATTATCAACCTTATCAAGGAGAGCACGGGAGTAGAGGTGTGAGAATTTGTTTTGAAGACACGGTTCTCCCACAATCATAATGATACAATAAGGAACGTAATTCAGGTCAAGAGGGACGTGATCGCAAATATGAGGGCCGAATTGGGTCTCCGTCATCATCGAGTCCGATATGGGCATTCCGTTAGACTAATAAATCAACTGCTACGTATGATATATTGTGAGCGAAAATTGGATATGGGAGAACAGTTTCTTTCCCATACTATAACGGATGAATCGTACATTCAATTGGGAAAGAACGCAAGGACGTGTTTTGTCAAGAACAGAAAAGACGCTGTTCACGCTGCTCCAAAACATGTGCCAAAGGTGAAACAAATGAGCTCTAAGCGATTAATTATCGATTTGTTAGGTACTGGTGTGGGCAGGAATCAGTGTCCGCGGCCCATGCCCTCTCAAAATCCTCAAAGGGAAAGACTCCATAGTCGATAGCATTGGCTATCAACGTATCCTTCAGGAATGTTATGTCAACTGGAGCAGGTAAAATTTATTTATAAACGAAGATTTAACATTACAAAAAAGGGATACATTCGGACCATCCGCCATTCTTGTCCAGGATTGGGCTCCGGCCCATTCCAGCAGGAGCACTCGCTTGTATATGGAACGATCTGGAATTCAGGTATTTATTACTTTATTTATATAAGAACTTTAAAGCAAATAGTTCTCAGTAAATAAACAGTACTTTCCTATAACCGTCCCAAAATCCTACAACAGGTCGAGGACTGGCCCCCGGAGTCAGCTGATTTATCACCTATCGAGACTGTTTGGGCGTTGCTCAAAAGATGGCTTTGGAATCATTGGAAACCTAAGAGTATCGATCATCTTATCGATGGGATTCACCACTGGTGGGATAATCACCTGTCCCAAGATCTTTGTATCCGATTAATCGAACGAATGCAGTATAAAATGAGGGAAATCTTAAACAATAAAGGACGTCCCTGTCCAGATTAATAGAATGCTCAATGTTCCATTATAATCTAATTTTCGTTATGTCCAAAAATCTATTAATTTAAGTTCACCAGGTTCTTTGCACCTTTCCCTAATTGTTCACAAATAAATGTGTTACTCTGAATAAAACGCTTCGAAATAAAGCCAAAATTGCGCACAGGCTAACAAATTTTTGAACAAATATTAAAATCAGTGAACCTCTTTTCTCCTCAAACGACGACTGTCCTGAGTGGAGGAAGAGAGGCAGAGACCGGCAAGAGGGTGCGATAGCACCGTATCCTGACAAGTTTACCACAAGCCAACTCCGAATGGAAAGTATGTACCTAATCAGCATTGTTCTTCTTGCTCTCGGCGGTCAGACGACTTGCCGATGCGGTAGATCTTCTTGTTCATCTCGGGTCTGTGATGGTGTCCCTTCTGACCAACACGGGTGGCCGTGAACTGGAAGAATAACGTAAATTATAATTAAGAACAAACATCAACAATTGAGAGCTCATCACCTCCTTCATTTCGGCAATTTTAAACGGGTTAACGTTGAAATATAATTTAACTTTTATTTTAATAATACAAATAAGCAATATTTCCACCTTTCTCAGCTCCTCGTAAGGGCATCGGTTCCGGCAACATTTGGTCGCAATTCCTGATGAGTGCGTGCATACGGTGTTGAGTTGCTCTGGTAGGTCATCGCTACAGGAGCGAAATGAGGGGCAGGAAAGAGGGAGAACGGGCCTGAAAGGGGCAACCTTATTTCACGGATATCCCAGAATGAATAGGTTTACTATCAACGACAAACTCAATTAATAAATGTAAAAGATAAACGTATAAATGTCAAATATAAGATAGATTAGAAAAGCTAACACAAACCGATCGACATGGGCGAGAAGAAAAGACCGGGCGGAAGTGGCGAATGTAACTGAAATGGTTCCACAAGCCACAAGTCTGTTCAATTAATGCTCCGACTCTCTCACTTTCCCATGATCTCTCTTATCTCTGACCGATGAGAGAGCATGGCGAAATGAGAGAGTCAGACGATTATTCGCATATTCCAATTTCAGTAACTTTGATTAAAAAAAATAGCATTCACTCATCTAATAAACAATCTCCTTAACGGAGAAAGACGAGTTGGAATTCGTCTTTTCAAACGTCAGCAACTGTGTTAAAAAGTGTAAAATTCACTCATCTAATAAACACGGGGCTGGTGCGCCGCAGTGGGCGCTCAGCTGGGTCCTATCGTGTGTTGTTACCCGCCTGCAACGAAAAATTTACACAAAATCAGCGCGAATCAATAAAAACAACGAAAAAAGTGTTAAAATAAAACGAAAACCAGGCAGATGAGGCAAGCGCGCACCGAGAGTGAAAGCGCGAAGCGCGGAGCGCGGAGCGCGAAGCGTAAATGTAAAGTGCACCAGCGCACGAAAGTGCACGCACACCACGAAATTTACACCACGAGTTGCGATTTCCGGCTTTTTCGAGTTTGACTATTTAGACGCGACCAATTTAATTTTCCAGAAAATGCATTTTAGACCATCACTTGGAAAGGTCAAAATCCAAATTTGGCGAAAATTCGTCAACTCTGAACGAAATGGCAGCCTGCACTTGTTTTTACCGTAAAATACCGTACAATACAGTACATGTTTCATTTTCCTCCCGCTTGACGGTAGAACTCACTTTTTAGAGCTGGGTCATGTTAGAACCCGTGTTGATTCATAGAACGTGGATTCTGAACTCAAAATGAGTTCTATAATGACCCAGTTCTAAAACGTGAGTTCTAAAATGAACTACCCCCATCTAAAACGGCATCGAATTATATCTCGGGAGCCGGACTCGTCTAATTTTAGCTATTCTGGTTACTGATTCTACCTGGAAACACTGTTTTAGACGCAACGCCATCTGAAACCGACGGGAGGTCGACTTGTAAAATTAATATGACCATCGTCATTACCACCTTCGAGAACCCCAACACACACTTTCAGATAATTGTGATTTTTGATCTGTGTCAACTCTTTTAAGACTCTCGCTCTCTCGCTTACGGCCATGTCGATAACACTTTTTTTCTTTAATTTTTCTTAGTTACCAGAAGAGGTTTTCATAAGCATATTCGCATTGTTAAGGTTGTGGATGCAGTACTGGAGTGCAAGAAATTGGGGATTTATCATCGAGATATCAAGGACGAGAATATTATCATTGACAAAAATACTGCTAACATCAAGATTATCGATTTTGGCTCGGGAGCTTATGTCAAGGATGGGAAATATACTGATTTCGAAGGTGAGGATTTTTGTTTTTTTCCCGATCTAGTACAAGAGAAAAACCATTACCTAAACGAGGCAAAAGAAGAAACGGAAGTGCGGGTTCTACCGTGACGAAGAATCTGCATCCTATCGTACATCGCCCCCATTACCGAACAACCGGCCTTTTCTACCTTTTTTTTTCATTTTCTCGAATTCACGCTTAAAGGAGGCGTATCATGAACTTTTGAAATTCAAATGTTGCGACTCTTACAACGATATGCCGAGCCTTGCAATATTTTGGAAAATTGCCAAGGTTCTTTTGGCAAATCGCCAAGGAGTAGATCAGTTTTTGTCGATGGGAAGAACCTGCGGGAACAAAGAAAAATCCCTTTCTAGTCAATCAATAATGGGCGAGACAACGATGACCTTTCGATCTATCCTTCTTGATCTACCGTCCCTTCCTCCCCATTGGCGCTGCGTAAAATTTTTGAATTTTCGCGGGGTTTTCCCTGTTCTTTCCTGATACTTTGGACGGGGATATCTCGTCCCAGAGTGGACGTACAACTTTCAAACTTCGGCTTTCTAATATCGTTCTGGATTCCAATCGGATCATAATCTCAAGAGCATGAACTGGTTTTTCATGATACGCCTCCTTTAATATTCTTGTTTTTTGTTTCATATTTTTTGTCCACCCTGATAACTGGACGAGTACAAAAATTGGCCGGTGAAATATTATTTTAAATGAGTGAAAAATGAGAGCCGTAACCTCTATTTTCAATTAAAATACGGCTGTACCGTATTTTTTTGCCATCATTTGACATTGTCATCATTTTCTGTACTTTTTCACTTTTTCGGCTGTAATTTTTCACCCATTTAAAATAATATTTCACCGGCCAATTTTTGTATTCGTCCAGTTATCGGGGTGGACAAAAACTATGAAACAAAAAACAATAATATTAAGAGCGAATTCGCGAAAAGGGAAAAAAAAATTCTAAAGTTTTTCTAAAAAGTTTCGCCTTTCTTCAAAGTGGACTCGGATCACTGTAGAAAAGGTAGAAAAGGCCGTTTGTTCGGTAATGGGAGCGATGTACGATAGCTATCTATTCCCGCAGTTACGGTAGCTTATTGTGCGCCTATCTAGCTATCCAGCATCCACTGGTTCTACCCCCCACCAACCGCACTTTTTAACCATTGTTGCATGGATCGGCCTGTCTTCCTCTATCAATCTAAATTCAAATTAACTCAAATAAACTCAAATTCAAAAATCGATTATTAGATCAACTTTTAAAGGAGGCGTATCATGAAAAATTAGTTCATGTTGTTGAGGTCATGATCCGATTGGAAACCATAACGATGTTAGAAAGCCGAAGTTTGAAAGTAGTACATCCACTCTGGACCGAGATATCCGCGTTCAAAGTATCAGGAAAAACCAGGGAAAAGCCCGCGAAGAATTCAAATATTTTATGGGGCGCTAATGGGGAGGAAGGGAAGGTAGATCAAGAAGATAGATGGAAAGGTCATCGTTGTCTCGCCCACTATTGATTGGCTACGGAGGGATTTTTCTTTGTTCCCGCAGGCTCTTCCCATCGACAAAAACTGATCTACTCCTTGACGATTTTCCAAAAGTTTCTTGGCAATTTTCCAGAATCTTGCAAAACTCGGCATATCGTTGTAAGAGTCGCTATGTTTGAATTTCAAAAGTTCATGATACGCCTCCTTTAATTTCAAAATATTATCCATTTCAACATCACTTGGTATTTTAGTGATAACTCTCCAATGTACTATTGTTTTTAATGCAGTGAACTCGACAGAAATGTTAACCAATCGCCACATTGATACGTGGTCTGTCTATGCGGAATTCATTCAGCATTTCCGCACCATTTCCATAATCGTTTCTCATTCCGCATTGCGAGTGAACTGGTCCCTTCTCAATGTGGAATTTCGCAATCAGTGCGGAATTCTGCATTCTCGAATGATGCGATTCACTATTAGGATACAATGAAACTATTCATTCTAGATAATTGAATATCCGCAACGAATTTCGCATTCGAAATGAGAGGGGTCGACCGCATTGTGGAATGAATGAAATAGAGGAAGGAAAGAGGGGGGGGATTCCGTGTTCCGTTTAGAAACCCCTAGTGGTCTGTTACACTATTCATAGTGAATAGGTATAGATAATTCGAAATTATTGTTCACATTCTTCACAAGTTTACCTTCTTCACAAGTTTTTTTAAAATTGAATTATAGAACATTGAAGAGCTCTTACTGAAATTACCTTGTGGTGTTGAAATTGCTTAATATCAACTCTAGAATTCGCTGTCACGCAGTTCATCACGATCCGTCCCGGCGTCCGTCACGAAACGTCACCGTTCAAGAACTGTCCGTTACATGTGACGTTTCGTGACGGACTGCGTGACAAAACGCGTCACGATCGTGGCGTTCCGTTGGTGAAAAAGTGGCGTCGGGGTGGGGTTGAACCCAGCACCTACCTACCCGTTGATTCGAATGCAGATGTCTTACCAACTACACTAATGGTGGAGGTGCGCAAGAGGGACTAGACATCAGTGTGCGTAACTTCGCACTACACACAACGTTTGTGGCTTGAGATTGACTCCAAACTTTCTACTAATGATAATAGGGATGGAAATTTTCAATGACAATCAAGAAAATGACGGATGAAAAGAATTTGATTTGAAAATATTTTTTGTCTCAAAAAGTTTATTATCAGCATACGCATTCAGAGTTGCAAAATGCATAAAAAAATTTCATTTTTCAAACCATCTTCAATTTTGGCGTCACGGAGTGGCGTAGCGTGACACCAAGTGTCACGACGTGACTATGCGTATTCCCCGTCGTCACGAATCGTCCCGATCGTTACTTTTCGTGACACTTTTTGTCCCGTTTCGGACGGAACGGGACGATTCGTGACGGACGCCGTGATGGATCGTGATGAACTGCGTGACAGCCGATTCTAGAGCAATATTTTAAAAATTGAATAACTATAGGTAGATACAAAGGGGAGAACGAGGGGAAAATTCGGAATTGATTTGACATAAGTATCTAGGTAGTACCTAGTAAGTACCATGCTCAGTAGCTCTTTCATGACTTCTAGTTTACACAGATCGCTCCAGCTCTAACTCTTATTGTTAGAACCATTTTCTCCAAAATGCAAAAGAATCGAGAAATTCCCGTTCACAGTTGGGTTTGCAGGGTATCAACCCGGTATACGGGGCTCCATAACGATTCAATGAGACTTTGGGATGTGTTAGGGCACGGCCAGAGGTGTCCGAGACTTATCATTTCATCATTTTCACCCCATTCCTAATAATTGAAATTTTCTCGTGACAAGCGTAATAAGTGGTGAGATGGAAGGGAATTACATACATATTAATTGGAGGTACTCGAGTGTATTCGCCTCCCGAATGGATTAAAGAAGGATGTTATGAAGGGGAAGAAGCAACAGTGTGGTCTCTCGGAGTACTTCTTTATGATATGGTACAGGGTGATATTCCCTTCCGATCAGACGATCATATATGTACTGCTGCACTACATTGGCGAAGTGCCGTATCTGAAGGTGAATATCTTTTTTCTTTGTCTTTTCTAATGAGGATAATAACAGAATGCCGTAATCTTATTCGTGGATGTCTCTGTGTTCGCCCTAGTGAACGTCTTGGATTATCTTCCCTTCCTCACGATGATTGGTTATCAGCCTCTTCTTCTTCATCACCATTGTTCCTTCTTCTTCCTTCAAGACACAAGAAAACTTCGGTCCCCGATAGACTTGTTCACTCACACCCCCGCCTAATTAGAGGACACACAAGTGTTTCTGCTCCTCGTTCAATTATGGAAGTGAATGGTACATCATTCCCTCCATCTCTTTCTTCCCATAACGACGGAGAAATTGAATATGCGGAAGAGATGAAAGAGATTATGGATAATTCTTCTAATATTTCTTCTGTGTGTGGTTCATGGCCTCGATTTGTTAGTACTCCTACTCGATCTCTCTCTATTAAATATTGGACGAAAGGAAGTACTAGAGAGGGAAAATCAAGTCGATCGTCGGGAGGTTCCTCTGGTTATTGCAGTACTTCGGCTGCATTATCTCCTCCCACAGGCTCCTTAAATGGAGCTCTTATGTTAGGCTCATACTAATCACATTTTCTTATCAATTCTTTGTACATATTGTAAGTATATTTAGTTGCACATGATCATACTGTTTCTTTCAACATTCAGTCATCCCAGTTGGATATTCCATTGCTCACAATTGTTTCATTACATCCGACTCCGTATCATCTAATTTATCCGAGTGTTCTGAATACTATCTCATTTTATAAATATTTCCTTATTCACCTAAACTCTGCATCCGACTATCTACATCAACAACAAAATCCTGCTCTTATAGTGAAGGCGGAATACGGTAGCCAAAATAGACTGTTAACTTGGGTTGTATGCTGTTATTCGCTAATCAAGTTTTCAATTAGTGGTATGAACTGCACCCGGAAACCTCTATTTAATTTTAAAATCTGATCCGAGAGATCCGAGACCTACCGGTATAGGTACCGCGGTAGGTATACCGTATCCCGTCCGCATGAGTTATTTCCGCAAAATTTTGAGAAGTGAAATTTGCTATCTTTTCTTGAGAGCTTCCTTTGAGAGCCTCCTAGAAGATCGTTCAAGGTGAACTGAAGATGTTCACGTCTTGAAACGGCTGGAAAATATGTGAAAAACTCGAAGGAAGCGAGCACTAGTGCGCACTTTCAGGCTGTTTTTCAAGCTCTTCGGAAAAGCTCTTTTTGTTATTTCTCCTGTATGTTATATATGACCAATAATTTATAATAAGCATAAAAAATAAAAATGCGCATTCCCTAATAGTCGATATCTATACAAAATCATTTTTTGCTCAAATTTGAATTCCCGGGCGTTTCGACGTTCGTATTTCGCACGCGTTCGCCGGCTTTCGATTACAGAATTCCCGGACAATCTAGATTTCAGGGTTTTTTTTTCATTTTTTTCCGTTTCATTTAGTCTATTTAGAATAATTTATTCCTTTCAGGCGCATGATGGTTGAGTCTGACCTACGCTGGCTTGGTTTAAGTGACTCGAAAGTGGCAGAAACGATCAAGAATAAATCGTTGACGGAGCAGCTTGTCTCCATTGTAAAGCTCGCTAAACAGCAGCTCGCATCTGTGGGACAGAAAATGGACGTTTTCCCAAAGGTTTTGTTCCATCCTTACCGCGATGGTCATTTCTGTTTAGGGCAGTCTGATGTACAATGTGGGATCTAAGACGAAGGCACAGTGTGCCCATCATCTTCCGGTAGTCGTTCAATTGATAGTTGAGGATAAGATCAAGACGGATATCCAAGTGAGGATAACCCTTCTCCTATTGGCACTTCTATAGAACGGTGGTCACACGAAGTGATCATATTGTACATAACAAAATGTTTTTTAAATGGAGAATTCAGTTAGGATGCACTATTTGCAGCGGTTTCATGAAATCGGGAGCGATGATTAATCAGAAACCAATTTCAAAATTATAGTTAGATCAGGTTGAAAAATTGGCCCTAAATTTTGTCAAAAACGCGTGCTGCGGTAACCGCGGCGCATGAAAAAAAACCTCTCAAACCTGCCGTGGGTACCGTCGTGGAAAGAGAATCGGACATTGATTAGCTGCGGATATCCAATATAATATTGCAGGCTACTGCGGCTGTCAGCTACATTCTTGCACATGCTATGAAAGATTTGAATAGGACCGAACTGGAGAAGGAATGTGGGGTTGGCATTATCGTAACACCTACAGAAATTGAGGAAACGGTAAGATAACAAGCTTCACACTTTCGAAAAAACTTCTAGTACGAGGGAACTTTACTAGTCGAGGGCGAGCGCTCGTTGAGAAATATTCGAGCGAACACTATAGACCCATTGTCTGTAGTACAGTGAACCCCAGACTTTTTCACACAACGAAAAGATCGGACTGACCAGGGGCAACACGGAGAATGGCTTTAAAAGGGTTTAGTTCGACACTTGATTAGATGCTCTCAAAATGTAAAAATAGAGAAAAAAAAACAAAAAAAAACAATAGAGTCGAAAATGGAATGATATAAACACACACAAATTTGTTAGTAGAAAAAGGACACGAAACGAAATTAGGGGGTCCTGACAAGAAGAGTCTGTATAGTAACGATATTTCCGTAAGCTTGAATCGTTTGGATTACTGAACATAGTGCCATAGCAGTGAACATAGCATAGCAGGAGTCGAAACTCTGTACAAGAATCCCATGAGCTGCAGAAAAAAAAAGACAAAATCAAAAATTTTCAAAAACTTCTTTGGTACTTCTTTAGACGAGTAGATCATGCGATAGCACATATCCATGGTCGAATGAAGTAGATCATTGGGTACGGGTGATGGTTTTAGAAAGGGTTTTCTTTGTACAACTTCTACAAATGTATGTTCGTTTTCTATGTTAAAATTATCCCAACGAAAGTTGTTTTTGCAATGGCCCCTAATTCGAAGGCAGGTCATGTGAAAAAACTATTGAAAAATCCGCCCAATGCTGTTTCTTATTGGAAAAATTTACAATTATATTCCTTTTTTTAGGTGAAGTGTATAATTGGATCTTACAAGGAGAAGCTTATTGTAGAACGATACCAATTCCCCGTCGGGAAGATTCTTGGTAAGTCTATCTATTTTTAACTTTTCATATCACGCTTTTCATCGTATATGAGGCCGTTAAGAATCTAAAATGTAAATTTTCTGAAACATTGCTATCTAGAGTTCTTGAGGGTGCTGAAGACGATGGGCACATTAATTTTGCTCGTAGTTCACCCGTTGGCTCCAGATTATTTCAATTGAATTGTTGAGGTGATGCTCGCGCGAAGCTGAAATGGGCTGATGGAAAATATCTCGCTGCAGAGGTCTTGTTTTCCTTTAATATTCCCCCCTACGCTTAGAGTGATAGAAATAAAGTGGAGATGATGCTTCTCACAGCAAGTCAGACGGGGTAAAACGATCCATTCGCGTGTCGGACACATTTGTCGCTCTATCACTGTAGCGACACTCGAGACAACGAGTCGGTTGTTAAAAAATATCTTGAATTTCTCTTTCTTCACCAAAATCTCATACGGTTATTAATTCATACTACTGAGTGCAACATAGTTGAATTCATTTGATTTTTACCTATCATAAAATGGACTGTTTTCACTACTATGCGGGAAATAACTAATCGGAGACTCGAGATATCAAACTCAATTTGTATGGGTTGTATGCGAACTAGAGTTGACACAAACTTGACAATGCGGTCTGAACGCCTCTCCATAACGGTCAAAAGGCAAAAGGAGGGGAGGGTGATTACAACGGGTCACGTTATACTTTACCGCTTATACTTTACGTTATACCGCTAGATGGGGAGTGCCCTCTTCATTTCACATTCTCTCTCTCGCGCGACTTCTATTACGGGCCCCTGTTGTCCCTAACGGGGCCATTTATCTTTCTCGTTTGATAACGGAGCCCGTTATACTGTTATCGTTCACCCAACCTTTCTACGAGTATTTTCCTGACAGTCGTGCTACGTCGAATTTCAAATATAAATTTCATTCTGTCGATAATGCGCGAAAGAGCTCGTAAAAAGTCATTTAGCACATGGCAGTCCACGACGGGGAACGAATTACTCAGTACATCGCCCCCACGCAAATGAACCTTTTTTTCGCCTGTGTGACTTGCTGTTCTACCCTCTCATTATTTCTTGTTGATCCACTATCCACAATACGGGCAAACAACTCTGTTCTTGATTTGAAGGTTGAGATCCAATTACGTAACCTTCTCGGTGTTAAAACTGACGATGACCTCAAGCCGAAATCCAAAGTGAAAGGAGATCAGAAACAAGGGGAAAAGAAGAAGGCAGATGAGGTGGTGGAAGAGACGGAAGGTGACATTTATCTATTTTTTATCCTTATGAATTACGTGATTGACAGGTCCATCGACAATGGAAGAACTTATTAAAAGTCGTGCTCGTCTACATAAAGTAGGAGAGAATTATACAAGCGACGGATACATTGTGACGGCTAATACTGAAAGACTTCTGATGGAACATGTTGTAAGAACAGGGGGACAGGTAAGAAGAAAGAGAAGATTATATATAAGAAAATAATGTCGATTTGTCGTATATCATGCCTGTCACGAGAGAATCGAGCTGAAGATGGGAATGCGCCGAAAATCGTGAAATGAGGTGGCATCACTTTTGGCGTTCTAACACTTCCAAAAGTGTTATGACAGGGCAGGGGACTGTGAAAAAAAAGAACAGATACGGCCGTTTGTGTAAGAATGGAGCAGATGCGAAGAGGATAGTGTGTGTACGCATAGGATAGTGTACTCCCCTTTAAGCAAATTATACTTTTTTCCTTTCATTCTTTGATATACATTGAGTCTCTCCTTCCTATTAATCGATTCTCTTCTCCCACCTCTATCCGTCCCTCCGGGGCGAGAGAGAGCAGGAAAGGGTAGGACAGGGGAAGAGATAGCTTCTGTGCAAGAAAAAAGATTAAAAAAAAACTGAATAAATGTTCTGCTTTGATTTCCTGAAAGTTTGCAATATATTTAAGATTTAAAGACGATATATGTAAATAGGAAATTGAAGGGTTGATTGGATATGAATGAGTTAAGGTTCGTACTCGATTCCCTCCCGAACCTAATGGACTTCTTCATATCGGACACGCCAAGGCAATCAATATCAATTTCGCTTATGCTAAGGTATTTACGGCTTTCCATATCTATTAGGTTGATGCAAAAGTAAATTTTACCAATAATGACCAATTCTCATTTCTCGATCATCACCAGTGATGGGCAAGGGGTCGGATATCAGACTATTCCCACGAAGCAAAACCCCGCGATTTTCAACTGGTTTCTTGCCGAACTTCCGCTTTTCTGCTATTTTCCGAGAATATTGCTCATCACTGATCATCGCTTACCCACTAACCAGTTTTAATTGAACCAACAAGTTCAAGAAATCCCATGTAGTTTAAAAAAGGAGTATTGAATGAGGACGAGTGTCGTGTGCACTGTGGTTACCGTAGCACATTTTGTAAAACATGCATTTGTTATCAATATATATTAATTATATAATATACTTGTAATAACAGGCATTCGATGGAGTGTGTAATCTCCGTTTTGATGACACCAATCCCGAGAAAGAAGAGAAGAAATTTTTCGATGGAATTGAGCAAATGGTAATGAGTTACGTTGACTCGTTCATCTATTCGCATAGGGTTATCCATATATATATATAAAATCCAATTTTTCACCCATTTAAATAAATATTTCACCGTTCAATTTTAAAACTCACGCGGAATTGTGGGTGTACAAAAAATATGAAACAATAATTAGGAATATTCGATGCGAATTCGCTGACTTTAAAAAAAGGAAAAAAAATGTTCGTTTGTTCGGTAATTAAAGGGGGAGGGGAACGAATCGAAATTGGTGGGTCCCACCACGACGTGCCTGCACCCCAGCTGCACCTACAGTAATCAGAACTCTGTCCTCTCCCTTAACTAAGCCGTCTAGACTCAACAAATATAATGGCACGTAGCCTGGTGGTTGTACTTTTGCCTCGCTATCCGGCACAGGCTGGTTCGACTCCCGCCGTGTGCAAACCTCACTATTGCTGCTATTTTCGATTGCCATTCCAATGAAATAAATACGAGAATACAGTACCCCAAATCGTGCCTGCACAATCAATGAAACTTCAAAATTCCGTAGTGAGGTTCAGAGGCATTTCTAGCACTTCGGATAAAAAAGACTATCTGAGAAAATCGAACTCTTCACGGAAGTTTTTGGCATTCTGCAAAAATGGATTTGACTCTTTTTCTGGCTATAAGTAGTGTTCCATGGGGACAGCTTATTAGTAGAATCCGAAATCATGAAATTGATTTTTAGCCTCAGGGCATCGAGTGATGACGTCATTACCGTAATCAGCAAAAATCCGTAATTCGATTCTAATCGATTCGGGAGTAGGGGCGCTGCATTCCTTGACTAATTCTAACATTTTTTTACTTTCGAACATTTTTCGATAAAACTTCACCTAAGGCTGTAAATTAAGAAAAACCAAATTTTTGTCACATTTAAATTTTTTTCACTATTTTCCAGTTGCGAAGGGAAACTTTTTATTTCTGTAATCGATGCTTCTTGCACATACACACCTTCAGTAAAAAGGACGAAATTTAAAATTGTCCCCATTTAGGTTCACGACGCAGAACTAAGCACTTAGTTGCGATTTATGGTGTGGTTACTGTAGTTTTGAAGCATTTTCCTAAATACTTTTCGCCGGCTCACTTGCCGGTTTTCACTCTTGGTACCGTATCCAGGTAGTACTCACCGAGCATACCTTACCTGCATCATCTGGAATCTGATGTGTTACTCTCCATCGAATTACACCAATATTTCGAGTGAAACGTAAACCATCCGGGTTTCCCAATTCGCAATAGTTTCAAACAAAAGAATGCGCAAAAAATTCACAAAAATCAGGCGAACATACACGCAAAGTTTCAACGATAAAAGGCGAAATACGACAATCGGCCTAGGTGTAATACAAAGAGAAAATATTTTTTTTCAGAATCTCGATTTTTTCGTCGATCTTAAAAGCGATCGTTATGAAACTTTGTGTGTATGTTCGCCTGATTTTTGTGATTTTTTTTTGCTCATTCTTTTGTTTGAAACTATTGCGAATTGGGAAACCCGGATGGTTTACGTTTCACTCGAAATATTGGTGTAATTCGATGGAGAGTAACACATCAGATTCCAGATGATGCAGGTAAGGTATGCTCGGTGAGTACTACCTGGATACGGTACCAAGAGTGAAAACCGGCAAGTGAGCCGGCAAAAAGTATTTAGGAAAATGCTTCAAAACTACAGTAACCACACCATAAATTGCAACTAAGTGCTTAGTTCTGCGTCGTGAACCTAAATGGGGACAATTTTAAATTTCGTCCTTTTTACTGAAGGTGTGTATGTGCAAGAAGCATCGATTACAGAAATAAAAAGTTTCCCTTCGCAACTGGAAAATAGTGAAAAAAATTTAAATGTGACAAAAATTTAGTTTTTCTTAATTTACAGCCTTAGGTGAAGTTTTATCGAAAAATGTTCGAAAGTAAAAAAATGTTAGAATTAGTCAAGGAATGCAGCGCCCCTACTCCCGAATCGGCTAGAATCGAATTACGGATTTTTGCTGATTACGGTAATGACGTCATCACTCGATGCCCTGAGGCTAAAAATCAATTTCATGATTTCGGATTCTTCTAATAAGCTGTCCCCATGGAACACTACTTATAGCCAGAAAAAGAGTCAAATCCATTTTTGCAGAATGCCAAGAGTTATCTGATTTTCTCAGATAGTCTCTTATAAACTGATCTCTGATCGGGTAAAGCATCCCTATTACTCCACATGCTCAGCTTATGTGCGAAAATATTCGTGCCCCTCCCCCTTTTTGAAATTCAAATGTTGCGACTCTTACAACGATATGCCGAGCCTTGCAAGATTTTGGAAAATTGCCAAGGTTCTTTTGGCAAATCGCCAAGGAGTAGATCAGTTTTTGTCGATGGGAAGAACCTGCGGGAACAAAGAAAAATCCCTTCCTAGTCAATCAATAATGGGCGAGACAACTGTCACGACTCCAATAGGATCCGTGTAGTAGTTCTATATTTATCTTGCAAACACATTGATGATCCTACAAACCACTATTTTCCCATGATTACATAGCTTAGTATTTCTGCTAGTTGCATCTTCTTCTATAAATGGGAACCGTTTCTTCATGTTTCTATCTTTCAATCCATTCGCTTCATAGTTAGTTCTCTCCACGTCACCCTTTCCTTCTCTTTATACCGTCGGCTTGTAGTGGATAAAAGTCTTCTATCATCCCGGACCCACTGCACAGTCACGACATGGCGATCACGACCGGTAAACCTTCATCTTCTTCGGGCAAGATCCGCAGGCTCATTGGAATTCATCAAGGAACTCTCCAACGCAGAGTCGCAGCTCTCTTGGAGACCATCCGCCAAACAACTGGAGCATCGGAGGAAGAAATCGGAGAATCTCTGTCCGACGCACAGGTTGAGTATATCCGTTCTCTTTCCGATGAAGACCTTCTGGCTGACATCGATTTCCTATCCGATGTTTTGGAAGAAGTCAAAGAAGCTCACGCAAAGCTGAAGAACCGTCACGAAGAGTATCTAGAGATATGTCGTTTGTCTGATGAGGAACGAGCCATCAGAGATCTATACATCTCTAAATACGGAGACTACACCACTTCCATGGAAACTTCTTCCGAGATGATTAAGTTAGCTCAGATGATTCTCAAAACATATGAGGAGATCACTAAAGAACGCAAGATCGATTGGACTCCCCTATTGCTGGACGAATTATCGTCTGATGTTTCCACTCACAAATCCATTATCGTGAAGCCTTCCCCTCCATCCAATTCGCCACCCACTCCTCGTCCTCGTTCTTCAATCCCCTCATCCACTGATAAGCTTATCCACAAGCCTATTGATCCACACATCCATCCATCCAATGAATCCATCCATCCTCATCCATCCATCCATCCAAATCCATCCTTCAATCCTCATCCATCCATCCATCCTTCTCATCCGTATTTTCACCATCCACCTGGATTTTATCCTTATCCATACCATCCATCGTACTGTCTCCGCGATCCTTCACTTCCGATTGATTCATCTATTCCTCCTCCACCTGGATTCGTCATCCCTACACTATATCAACAGTCGGCCATGGCTGGTCGAGTTGAACCTCCCACCTTCAACGGAGACATCACTACTTTCTCCGAGTTTAAGGAATCGTTCGAATCGCTCTTCGGTAGCCTCGACGATTTAACGAAACTTGGCATGCTCATATCCTGTCTCGGTCCGGAACCTAAGCGACTTATCTCTGGTCTCCGCCGAATCGATCGTAATTTCAAGACTGCGATGATTATCCTCACGAAGGAATACGACAAGGCCCCTCTCGTGCGCCATACTCTTCTATCCAGGATCCGTACTCTCCAACCTTGTGATGAAGAAGGAATCCGTCTTCGTGAGATATATCTCACACTTTCCGAAGTCATCCATCAACTGCTCCTTGAAGACTCTGATGATACATCCGAAATTCTCAGTAACATGGTCCTATCGAAGCTTCCATCCTCACTCCAGTGCCGTGTCTTCATGGAACAATCCCGCAAGGATCGACCCATTCGCGTATTCGACATCCTCAATATGATCGGAATTGAAGTGGAGAGAGAACGAATCGAAGCTGCCATTCGGAGTGGATCAGGACCTCTTTATGATCCTCCCGATTCCCTATCGAACATCGGAGTGCCCTCTCGAACCAACAAAGATGCTCATTATTCTCCATCCTGCCGTTTATGTCATACGCCAGGACATTATCCCGACTCGTGCTCATCCTATTCTACTTCACAAGATCGTCTCACAATTGCCATCCAACGTAATCTCTGTCGACGATGCTTAGGATCGAACCACATCACAACTGAATGCCGAACTACTCGAAAGTGCAGTATCTGTCGAGGAAACCATCACACAGCCATCTGCGAATCACCAGTTCCTTCAATCCCTCCTTCGAAGCCACCTTCTTCTTCCGGTCCTCCTCGTGTCCCTGCTGCTATCCCTCCCAAGACTACCAAGCATCATCCTCCCAAGCCAGGAGATCGTGCTCCTACCCAACACATCACCTCCATGGCCATTCATGATCCTGATCCTGTCTTTAATGCTTTTTTGAGATATGGCGATACAGTCCGAGACGGTCGAGATGATCACTTCCTCTGATGTCCGCTCTCTTCACTCAATGATGACTCGATGATTCTGATGTGCCCGCTCTCTTCTTCTTCCTCGTCCGGGAGCGCGATGCCAATTGTATGACATCGATTTCCCCCATCTACTTCCTCTGATTATTTGTTAACCAGATCTTATTCAACTAACTTTCATACTCCCCTCTTTTGGTACATTCTTTTCTCTGTCCGGAGTGTCACGACTCCAATAGGATCCGTGTAGTAGTTCTATATTTATCTTGCAAACACATTGATGATCCTACAAACCACTATTTTCCCATGATTACATAGCTTAGTATTTCTGCTAGTTGCATCTTCTTCTATAAATGGGAACCGTTTCTTCATGTTTCTATCTTTCAATCCATTCGCTTCATAGTTAGTTCTCTCCACGTCACCCTTTCCTTCTCTTTATACCGTCGGCTTGTAGTGGATAAAAGTCTTCTATCATCCCGGACCCACTGCACAGTCACGACAACAACGATGACCTTTCGATCTATCCTTCGTGATCTACCTTCCCTTCCTCCCCATTAGCGCTGCGTAAAATATTTGAATTTTCGCGGGGTTTTCCCTGTCCTTTCCTGATACTTTGGACGGGGATATCTCGTCCCAGAGTGGACGTACAACTTTCAAACTTCGGCTTTCTAATATCGTTCTGGATTCCAATCGAATCATGATCTCAAAAGCATGAACTAATTTTTCATGATACGCCCACTGGTGAGCTTTGATGTCCTAGTTTACCGGGGATCCGCAAAAGGTCCGGTCCGGCCATCCGCAGTGGCAAAAATTTGCAATTTAATGCTGTGTTATGCATCTAGTGTTATTGGGGATGTGAGTGAACTTTTTCAGAATGCGACTTGGCGGATCGAAAGGTAATCGGTACGACTAGGAAATGGCAAAAATTGAGAATTTTTAACTACGTCTAAACATGCTTTTCACGACCGTTCCTAGTGTGTTCCTAATTCAGCAACTAGGAACACACTAGGAACTGAGCTGTATCTCTGCGAATTCTCGATGAATTTGGCTAAAAATTTTTTACAGTGTCTCGGTGATATGTAGAACAGTTCTGCCAAGTCACATTTCAACTTTTCGAGTTCCTTCGATATGTACTGGAGTCGTGAATTAACTTTGAATGGTCATAACTATCTTCAAAATCAATATTTTTTCTTGTTCTTTGCACTGATGAGTTGCTATTGACCAGCTAAACAAATCCGCCAAGTCGCATTTTGAACTTTATTTTTGGATCACTCATCAGTGATGGACCAGAATCTCGACTTGACATCGATCAAGAAATTTACCTGGATCGAGCAAAAAAAAAGCGGTATGAATGCGGCTGTCGTGTATAGTTATTGAATACCGGCGCGAAGCGCCGAAATTTTTTAATAAAAAAACCACTCCGCTGATCCGCAATCGGGTATCCCGCTAATCCGCAAAACAAAAAGCTAGGACATCATTAGCTCACCAGTGGATACGCCTCCTTTAAGTTTAATTGTTATTAAGGTTCGATGGCTGGGATACACTCCTGCTAAAATCACTTACTCTTCCGATAACTTCGATCAACTTTACAAGGTAAGATTTCACTTATAATTTTCCTATATCGCACGAATTTTCTTATAATATACCTCAGGGCCTCGTGTCACAATTCTTGTAAGAGTGTTACTCGTATTTTTCAAATAACACTTAAAAAATTGAAGTACCCGATTTCTATGAAATTTGATTGTAAGGTCGATTAAAGATTTAAAGATCACATTTCAGTGGCGCTATAGGGGAAAGTATATTACGGCACCAGAATTAGAAAATGCACGATTTCTCCTCGACGATAGAGTGTGTGGAAAGAGGAGACCACTTCTCCTATCTATCTCATTTCGGCTCCGGAATGATCATTCCGGGGCCACTATCCATCCCCCATGGGAGCCCCCATAGGCCAAATACCTCTCTCGAAAGGACACATGTACCACATTTTTTAAACCACTTTGAACAAAATTAGAGAAAACCTCACCACGAGCCGAAAAAAACGGCGGAAATGAACCGAAACTTAACCACCGCAACTACAATAGACTTCAAAATAAAATCAACGCTAATACTCATGCTATACAAAGAATTTTTTGGGGCAAATTCACTGCAAAAACTAAAACCATTAACTTGATGCAAAACTGTATGTAAATGGTTTCGTAGCGAAAAAATACTGTACGATTTCACCTCAAACTTTGGAACAAAATATGCGACTTCCTGGAACGCCGTGGATATAGAAAAAGGACAATATAGTAGCAAAAATGAGAAAAAAAATATATATATATATTGTTTGAGTGGGCCATCGAACTGATCGAGAAGGGACTGGCATTTGTGTGTCATCAGACTGTCGAAGAAATGAGAGGACAGGATCAGAAGGCTTCTCCTTGGAGAGATAGACCTGTGCATGAAAGTCTTCGTATTTTCCAGGTTGGGCAACATTTGCTTTATGGAGATTCTAAATATTATACTTTATATGTTTCCTAATTGTGGTTAATCTCAGGACATGAAAAATGGTAAGTTAGAAGAAGGAGATGCTACTCTTAGGCTTAAGTTGACTCTGGAGGAAGGAAAGGTCAGTTTTTTAAAAGAAGTATCCATAAGATACCACTTTGGGCCGAACCCTCCCTCTAACTTATATTTAGTAGAACGAATCAGCCTTCCATATTGCTATCATAGGAGGGTGTCGGGCTCCTAAAATCTTCAAATATTAAAGAATTGCTAAACCAGCAAGTTATCCACTGCAGCAAGCGGGCTCGATGGTAGCTATGAGTAGAGCACTCTCTCGAACTCGTCATTTGGGATTCCAAGGATGTGTTATGAGATTAGGAGTAAAGAATTTAAGACTATTTTATTTTTCGACCGCATGCTTTTTTTCAGCATATCGCTCGAATAGTCTTTTCGTGCTCTGTCAGATGAGCCAATAAAGTTTTCTTACTACGATTTATGTATTGTATAAATTATAAAATTAATTAGCTAAAAACTAGCAAAATTAACTAGCAAAATATTGCGGCGCGTTATGCTACTCCGCAATCTTTTCGACGTCTACTGTATTACATATGAGTTCCTTCGCGTGAGAATCGGGCAATTCAAGAGAATTTCGGAACGGTAGAAAATATCTATTCCCTCAAACTTTGAGGTTATCGAGGGTGCTGAACACGATGAGCATATTGATTTTTCCATACATGAAAAAGATAGGTGACAAAATCCTTTGAATGCCGGTTATGTTCATGAAAAAGGCCTTGGAAATCGATTAAATCTATGAAAGCGGGGTATGTTTGCGAATCGTAGAACACATGCCTTGTTAACGGAAACCTCGAACGCGGGGTATGTTGTCAATTTCCATGTAGTTTTTTTACTAGCTTTTCCATGTAAGGATTTTTCTCGGCTCCAAAAAATTCTAATTTGGCGAAAGTATGTAGGTCCTTAAAAATATCAAATTTAACGATATTTTAAGTATGATACCTCCACCAAAATTTTATGGCGATTACGCCTGTCTAATCCATTTTTCAAAAATAAATTTTTAAAATCGATTTGTTGACTCTTTGAAATTCAGGCTGGAGTTTATGCTTCGAGAAAAATTCGCAATTTGTGCATCAAAAATGAAAAAAAAATTCGTGCGCTTCGTCCCTTGATCTACCCTCTGCGTTAGCAACTAGGCCATAATTTTTGGTTGAAAATATTTGGAAACAATACTCGAGGAGTAACCCTATAACCGATTTACGCAGTTTATTTTTTTTTTAAAGTCAGTTTGCGATACTACGCCTCTCCAGCGCATTTCTCGCGCCCTCCGCGTTCCGACCAATTTCGAACCATGATCCCCGGGTGTGGAAGGGGAAGGGGGGGGGTTATGAGAAGCGCCGGGTATATTTGTGTGTCCGGTACTTCTTCCCCGCACACAGGTATGATATTATAATATGTTTATTTATCTATTTCATAATTTGTATTATTGGTTTCAGATGGACCCTGTAGCCTATCGAATCAAATACTGTCATCACGAGAGGTCTCACGATAACTGGTACTTATTACTTTTATTTATTCAATAACATATATAGATGCTGACTTTTATACTTGAGTCCCACAGTTGAAAAGGTTACCGAAAATCCTCGGACCGTCTTTTTTTTTCAAACTCACAGGGAATGGTCTGAACTCACATTCTCCGATCCTAACCAAATTTTCAGGGTGGACTAATTCAGGGATGCTGATTTCAAATCTGTTTTCAAAAACTGCTTCAAAAAATTCTGAAACCCGGTTACAATTGTTCAAAGTTTTACACACAAAATCTGCTGCGCCATTCGCATGAGCTATCTCCCACATCTCGAGAGAGGAGAACATGAGCAGCGGTGGTGTAGTGGGGTAAGGCGCTTGGTAGGGGCGACTGTGGTTCGACTCCCTGCTGGTGCTACTTTTTTTTGCTCATTTTTTGCAAAGTCCGGACAAAGTTTTTTTCAATCGGAAATGTCAGCATATGCTTTTCAGTTAAAGGAGGCGTATCATGAACTTTTGAAATTCAAATGTTGCGACTCTTACAACGATATGCCGAGCCTTGCAAGATTTTGGAAGATTGCCAAGGTGCTAATGGCAAATCGCCAAGGAGTAGATCAGTTTTTGTCGATGGGAAGAACCTGGGGGAACAAAGAAAAATCCCTTCCTAGTCAATCAATAATAGGCGAGACAACAATGACCTTGCCACCTGTCCTTCTTGATCTACCTTCCCTTCCTCCCAATTGGAGCTGCGTAAAATATTTGAATTTTCGCGGGGGTTTCCCTGTCCTTTCCTGATACTTTGGACGGGGATATCTCGTCCCAGAGTGGACGTACAACTTTCAAACTTCGGCTTTCTAATATCGTTCTGGATTCCAATCGGATCATGATCTCAAGAGCATGAACTTATTTTTCATGATACGCCTCCTTTAATTTAAATTGCCAAGAACTCAAGAAAACCAAATTTTGAAAAAATTGGAAAAAAATTTACATGGGCAAGTAGATAGTCAAAGCATGAAAAAAATTTGTAATAAAAACAGTCAAATTCGCGAAGAGAAAGTTCATTATCACTCATCAATGCGTATTATGACATTTCCGATTGAAAAAAACTTTGTCCGGACTTTGCAAAAAATGAGCAAAAAAAAGTAGCACCAGCAGGGAGTCGAACCTCAGTCACCCCTACCAAGCGCCTTACCCCACTACACCACCGCTGCTCATGTTCTCTTCTCTCGAGATGTGGGAGATAGCTCATGCGAATGGCGCAGCAGATTTTGTGTGTAAAACTTTGAACAATTGTAACCGGGTTTCAGAATTTTTTGAAGCAGTTTTTGAAAACAGATTTGAAATCAGCATCCCTGAATTAGTCCACCCTGAAAATTTGGTTAGGATCGGAGAATGTGAGTTCAGACCATTCCCATGTCAGCTCAATGTGTTTACTTTTTCAAAGTGAATATGGAGGAGGTAGGGAATGAGTATGATAGGGAGGGAATATTTTGCGATAAAAGGCTGGGCCAACAATCACAGAAGTACCCAATTTTCGTCCCAATGTCAGAGTTGCGAAATCGAAAATGGGCCAAACTTGTGTTCAACATAGGATCTCTTATTCCTTATGATTCCAAAATCATCATGCTTTTTACCGTTTGTAGATATCTTTTATCTGAGCTGATATAGATCCCGAGAAGTACGCGTGCAAGTTGCACGGCGAAACTCATTGGAGAGGGAACTTTAATGGACGTGTTTAGGTGTATCTATCCAACTTACGATTATACTCATTGCCTCTGTGATTCTATTGAAGATATCACTCACTCTCTTTGCACTAAAGAGTTCCAGTCAAGGTTCCTTTTCATTGGTATTTATTTATTTTCATATCTCAAGCATGGTATATTTGATCTTTAATAAAATGATAACGAGAGGAACCCCTCCTATCCAAATAATGAGTTTAGTTTCATTCCTACATGCAATGCCATTTGAAAAGGAAATATTTAGATTGCTAGATCTAGAAAAAAGAAAATATTTTGTTGTTTGTCCATGGTATTATCTTATCCGGTGTTAGTTTTTTTCCGTGTAATTCTCTGAAATTAGGAATCACAATATGATGCCGTTCGTTTAAGAATCGAGCCAAAGTAAAGACAGCCTCTGAAAATCTGTTATTGCAATTAGAGTTTCTCAAGTGTGCTCTATCATTGCCTTCAGATAACGTTCCGTCACAATATATACATTTTAAGTTCTCCTTAACAAAAATAGAAAAATAGCCCTTGACCAGATGAAAGTAAGAGGGTAGATGAAGGAACCGGATCGACGTTCAATTAATATATAATTTAATTTTGAAAATATTAAAAAATAACTAGTGATAACCATAAAATTTTGCTCATGGGGCATTTTCCTTTTTTTTAAACTGATTTATTAAAGAGAATTTGCAACAAAAAATGGATTTCGATGCGACGTCATCTGAAACACCTGAGAACCTCTGAAATTAACATTATTGAGAATTGATCTATTTTGACTGTACCGGCCATTGTTCGGTTTTTAGGCGAACGACGTTTATGTAAATCAAAGTTTTTTGACCTTTGATCTTTCTCGGTTTGTTAATCAGATTTATGCAATAATTTGTGGGCGAAACATGATCAGAAAAGATAATTGTATTTACTAATTTGTATTGGCAGACGAAGTTCTTACTATTGGCTGTGTAATGCTCTCGATGTGTACTGTCCTGTGCAATGGGAGTATGGTAGACTGAATGTTAACTATACTGTCGTATCCAAGAGAAAGATCCTCAAGCTCATCACTTCCAAGATTGTTAGGTGAGCACTTCTTCTCCTACTTGAAATAAGACGGAAATTCATGATTATTAGTTGGTAAAGAGTTATCACGGGAGTATTGAACCTTTAAAAAAGGCCGAATTCAAAACTGGTGCACATATAAGGGCGTTTGCGAGCACTGCTGAGCTACCAATGTCAATTTTTTGGGTTGCGGATCGGCGGAGGGGTTTTCGTGAAAAAAATCGGCGCTTTGCGCCGTTTGCGGGTCTGCGTAGTGTTATTTTTTCCAACTGCGGATCCCCGGATCCAGCCTTTCGTGGATTCCCGGGAAACTATGACATCGAAGCTCACCAGTGTTTGCGAGAGAATCCAGCAGAACAAAATGGATCTGGCCTACCACAAAGTAAAATAAAAAGTGCATTTTGTGGCATTACTTTGCGGACGTAGTAGAATGCATTTGAAGAGATTGGGATGATCCTCGTCTCTTCACATTGGCCGCACTTCGAAGAAGAGGAATTCCATCTGAAGCACTCAATTCATTCGTTGCTCGATTGGGTCTAACAGGATCTCAGGTCCAATTTATTTGATATGTTGATAAATAGGATTGAGTGAATTGTAGATGGTGATCGATCCCCATTTATTGGATGCATCTGTACGTGAGTATCTGAATGTTCATTCTCCTCGTACAATGGCAGTTCTCGATCCTATCTCAGTGGTATTGTCCCTTCATCTTCTCTTTCATTCAATCCAGAGCCTATATCTTGAGTATCTTTGTTATTGATTAACTGGCGGTTCTCAACTTTTATTTCCGTCGTGGCGCTGTGTACTTTCTAAAAAAAACCACATTACAAAACACTGCAATATTCATTTCACCTTAAAAAATAGTCGGCAGTGCACGATGATACGATAAGAGATGATAGGATAAATATTAATATGGGAATGATATTGATAATTAAGGTGATCACAAACTACTCGTCTCTGGGGATGGCCTCTTCCATATCAATTCCTGATTTCCCCTCTGTTCCATCATCCCCAGTTCATGATATTTCATTCGGAAGTACGATCTACATAGAGAGAGAAGACTATCAATCTGTGAGCCCATTTACTTCATTTGTAAAGTGATACTTTCTATTTACTATTAATTCGATGTACCTATGTGTAAGGGATATATAACTCGCGTTTCACAGTAAAAAGATTATATTTAAAATGCTCTAGTGCAATTTATTGAAAAAAAGTTGTTGCAGTCGGGCACCCAGCACTGTTTTTAGTTGAACCAAAAAAATTGTTGCGGGCAAGCGCTGACACTTGGAAATTCATTTTTTCGGATACCATTTTGGGCACTCAGACTAAATTTTTGCCTACTTCGCCGGGCACTTCATGTTGTTTTTGACCTTCTTTTCGAACACTGGTTGGGTTGCGGTAGCTTTTAGAAAATAGTGCCGCTCGAATTGTATTAGAGGAATATTGAAAATGAGAGGAATGAGGAGGATGGAATTGCAGGGAACTCCTCCGAAGGAATTCAGGAGACTCGCTATGGGACAATCTGTTGGTTTGAAACATATCGGACTGGTATTGGAAATGGAAAAAGAGATTATGGTATGTGTTTAATAGTAGGGATGGAGGAGGAAAACCGAGATAACAAATGAATATTCATTCTTATTCAAGAGCGACGATGGATCTGTCATCGCAATCGAAGTGAAAGCATATAAAGTAACGGGAGAAAATAAGCCTGCTGCATTCATTCATTGGGTGGCCAATCCAATTCCGGTCCAAGTTAGATTATACGAGAGATTGTGAGTTGTATTTCCTTTTCATTAATTAATAATACTAGGAATATGTCAGGGATACCTCTGATATGTATAGTATGTACTGGGGTTGCAGGTTCCTGGTAATGAATGAACAACCGTTAAAGGGAGACTAACGTGAAATTGAATTATCTAAAAACGCAACACTTTATTTTATTTTTTTGTGTTTTCCCATGCTCTCATAATTGAGGTCCATGCAAAAACAAAACTGACTTTTTTACTGATCAGTAGCGATCAACCACTGTATTCAATGTGTAGCAGCACAGAGTGAACACTGACTACGGCTCAAATAACATCACTCTGTACCGTATTTAAAAATATTGGGCTAGGTTGCGATAAAGAAATCCGTGAAATCCTCCCAACACTGAAAACATGAAATTTAAAGAAAGTGCAATTTACCAGATTTACATTATTCACAGTTTTTCAATAACGGTTCATTGTCAGAATGGTTGAGATTTTCCAAAAGAAAAGTCTCAGTACTTATTAACGATCTTTAACACATTTTGGAATGGATGAGAAGAGATGAAAAGGGGATGGAGAGAGAGCGCCCGCACCAGCTAGATAGTCAGTGATTTTAGAAGAGAGGGGAAGGGAATCATTATTTCGCATACGAAACGGGAAGCATACTCTTCAGTAAAAATGAAAGGCGTCGACGGAAAACCAATGGGAAATATGCTAGGAGCCGACGGAAAATAAAACTCCGAAAAGGAAGTTTAAGACAAATGGAATGGGCTATTCTGAAAATGACTGTAAAATGCGTATTTATGATTTTCAAAACAGACTTTTCTGAAACGTATTTTTCCTGAAGTATTCATTTCCAATTGTGTTCTTCCTAAACATCTTACCACCGAAATTGATGTGCGGTTGTAGATTCCATCACAAGAATCCGGAAGATACGGACGAAGTGCCTGGAGGATTCCTATCAGATTGCAACGAGAACTCTCTCACTATCCTCCATAGAGTATTCGTCGATAAATATATGGCTACTATCAAAGTGTGGGATAGATTCCAATTCGAGAGAATCGGATTCTTCTCCGTTGATCCTGATACGACGAGTGAGAAGGTATTATTTTCCCATTGTTATTCATATATTTGTTTTCCTTTGTAGATAGTCTTCAATCGTACTCTACTTCTCAAGGAAGACTCTACTAAAAAGTAATTTACTTCAATACCCATTTTATAAATTAATTTTTTTAAATCACTTGTTGTGAGAAATTATGTTTTGTTGTTGGATTGCAAGTAGATAAACTATCTTTTATATCGTGAATTCTTGTGAGACACTATCTGAGAAAAATGTTATTCACAATTCTTCTTGACATTCTGAAAAAGATTTCTTTCTGAAAAAGATTTATATTATTTTTCAAAAAAAAGATAGTGTTCGATGAGTGTGCTGCATTCTTCGTGCTCAAACTTCATCTAAAGAGGGTTGGTTTAACGATAACGATAATGCGGCTCGTTAGAGGGGGGGGGGGGTTGCGATTCCGCAACGCCTCGCAACACCTCTCTACGAGAGGTCGCCCGCAGAGAATGACGAGAGAGCGTGCGAAATGAAAATGTCTTCCCTTCTCATAGTGAGTGGTAGCGATGAGGCGTTGTGGTCCCACCCCCACCCCCCTACACCCCAGCAGACGGACAGACAGATTCCCGGTCTGTGTATTAAAATTTACAATCTCTAATAATGTTTGTACCTTGAGCCTACTCGGCAATGACTAGAGTAATCACTCAGATAAAAACTATGTACAGGCAGACACTACGACATTCTATTACTGAGTAATAGAGATGTAGATGTAGTAATAGAGATTTCTTACAATTTAATTCAAAAGGTAGTTATAAAACATGTGCTACTCCCTAATAACACTTAGAGAGCAGAGAGAATATAGCAAAATCCCGTTTTCGTCGTGACAACGTCTGAAGCCAGCAGAGGGTCCTAGTAAGAATTGTACGATTCTTTTACAAACGTCCACATTTGCCCATCCATCGTCTGCTAATACATTTATCACCTTTATCAATAATTTCTCGTTCACAATACATTTTATCTAGCTAGCTGTGATATCACTAGACGTATCAGTTGCTTCCGATGACTATCGAACTATCCTTGAATGCGTATGCAGGGACGTGAAGGTTCAGAGGGGCGGGTCCCTCAAAGAAAACATTTATTCACGTGTACGAACCACCAAATATTCAGTACTCATTTAATAGTATTATAAAGCAGAGTTGGGTATAGGGGCTAAACGGCTCGCAACGTAACCCATATGGGAAATTATACCGTTACAAGATTTACGCCACGGTAATGCAATCCCCTACCACGTGCACACAACACGTGCGCTCATCACTGGATAAATAATTATAAATAACCTTGCGGATGCGTCCCGATCCATCGTAATGAGAACCGTGGCAAGGGCAATAGTATCCTCCGAAATCACCCGAGTTCGCTGAAACATAATATCTATTTTAAATATAATTTTTGCATAATAAAGGGGTATTTTAATAACCACTAAAAATCAGAAAAATGACCAGCAGAGGAACAACAATTTCATTCTCTCAAGCGCTGCTTTATGTATTATGAAAAATGAAAATATTTTGACCTATCGCCAACCACCTTGAACTTATACTTATCAAGAGAATCACGAGAAAGCGGAGCTGACAATTTTCAAAAAGTTCAACCAATTGCGATCATACTATAATGTGAGAACACCAGGGACCAGGATTCGAAAAATAAAGAACATTTGCAACGAAAGCCGACTTTCAGGGCTTTTCCGGTCCTGGGGCCGGTCATATCATATTTCAGCTCTCCGATGAGCTAGGGCGCGAATTTACATATAATATAGAAATTCTGTTTCGCCATCCCGAGTACTCGGGGATGCTTCCCACATAGAACAATTATCAATTTAGATTTCAGTAGCTGTACCTGCTATGTAACATTTTCAACTGTGTTCAATTCTATATCACAAGTTACTTGCTAATTGATACGTGAGATGCCTCAAAAGGCAATAAATATAAAATAATAAATAACTAACCAATGGGTACACATCCAAGATGAGTGCATACTCCAATCACAACCGACCATTCGTCCTTCTGCACTCTTTCATTATCGTGTTGAGGATGTCTAAGATCAGCCACGTTCACTGCCTAAAACAAATCATATCACACTATTAGTTATCATTTTATAAATTGAAACTCCGAGGAAGCTGGCTAGAGTTCTCATTTTGATTCCGAAAAAAGGCAGTGTTCGATAATGCAATGCCGAATTGATTTCGGCATTGCATTTTTTTTTATTTGTTCGCCGCAGCGCAGGTATTCCAATGCAAGGGGAGAGAAGACGGGCGACTCTTTTCACATCATACATGTACAAGGAGGTCCGCGGGGGGGTGCCCAATGATTGGGCACCCCCCCTACCATGTACCCGGGTTCATGGTCCAAAATGGGTTGGTAGGTCATGAGGGGTCATGACCAAGTACCGTACCCAATCGATCCTACAGTACCCCAAGTTACCGTATATCGATTTTTTGTTACAGTAACCCTACCGTACCCCGGTTCCGTGGGTCAACCATTACAGCCTTGGGTCACACTTTCGCCAATTGGTCTGAAATCGATCGGGAATTCATTCTACCGTACTCTACAGTAACCCTACCGTATCCCGGTTCCGTGGGTCAACCATTTTAGCTTTGGGTCAGACTTTTGCCAAACTGTCTGAAATCGATCGGGAATTCATTCTACCGTACTCTACAGTAACCCTACCGTATCCCGGTTCCGTGGGTCAACCATTTTAGCTTTGGGTCAGACTTCTGCCAAACTGTCTGAAATTGATCGGGAATTCATTCTACCGTACTCTACAGTAACTCTACCGCATCCCGGTTCCGTGGGTCAACCATTTTAGCTTTGGGTCAGACTTTTGCCAAAGTGTCTGAAATCGAACGGAAAAATATTATACCGTAATCTACAGTAATCTACCGTATCCCTGACTACGGTATCGCGGTTGGGCATCGCGAACTGATTTTTTTGTTTTTCGTTCTAAAAATCCGTTCTTTGTGCCTACATGCATATTTCGTCGAGGAAATTATTTTTTTGAGTACCGTCCCGAAATCTTCCGTACCCCCCACCGTAATCCGATCGTACCCAGAAGTGCCCTGGTTGGATATAACATCGATTATGGAGGTTGTTTATTAGTAAAGAGCGCACCCTAGGATCACCGGGTTAGAGAAAACATCGATTATGGAGGTTGTTTATTAGTAAAGAGCGCACCCTAGGATCACCGGGTTAGAGAAAACATCGATTATGGAGGTTGTTTATTAGTAAAGAGCGCACCCTAGGATCACCGGGTTAGAGAAAACTTCGATTACGGAGGTTGTTTATTAGTAAAGAGCGCATCCTAGGATCACCGGGTTGGATGAAACGACGAATACGGAGGTTGTTTACTAATAAAGAGTGCGTCCTAGAATCTCCGGGTTAGACAAAATTAGAAAAACTCAGAAAAATATTAATCCGGTGGTTCTAGAATGCACTCTTTACTAGTAAACAACCTCCGTAATCGAAGTTTAGCCTAACCCGGAGATTCTAGGAAGCATTCTTTATTAGTAAACAACCTCCGTATTCGTCGTTTCATCCAACCCGGTGATCCTAGGATGCGCTCTTTACTAATAATCAACCTCCGTAATCGAAGTTTTCTCTAACCCGGTGATCCTAGGGTGCGCTCTTTACTAATAAACAACCTCCATAATCGATGTTATATCCAACCAGGGCACTTCTGGGTACGATCGGATTACGGTGGGGGGTACGGAAGATTTCGGGACGGTACTCAAAAAAATAATTTCCTCGACGAAATATGCATGTAGGCACAAAGAACGGATTTTTAGAACGAAAAACAAAAAAATCAGTTCGCGATGCCCAACCGCGATACCGTAGTCAGGGATACGGTAGATTACTGTAGATTACGGTATAATATTTTTCCGTTCGATTTCAGACACTTTGGCAAAAGTCTGACCCAAAGCTAAAATGGTTGACCCACGGAACCGGGATACGGTAGGGTTACTGTAGAGTACGGTAGAATGAATTCCCGATCAATTTCAGACAGTTTGGCAAAAGTCTGACCCAAAGCTAAAATGGTTGACCCACGGAACCGGGATACGGTAGGGTTACTGTAGAGTACGGTAGAATGAATTCCCGATCGATTTCAGACCAATTGGCGAAAGTGTGACCCAAGGCTGTAATGGTTGACCCACGGAACCGGGGTACGGTAGGGTTACTGTAACAAAAAATCGATATACGGTAACTTGGGGTACTGTAGGATCGATTGGGTACGGTACTTGGTCATGACCCCTCATGACCTACCAACCCATTTTGGACCATGAACCCGGGTACATGGTAGGGGGGGGTGCCCAATGGCTTGGGCACCCCCCCCCCGCGGTCCGCGTGTCCATGTATGTTTCACATTCGTACGGCTTTGCGGAGCGAGATTGATTGATTGGCGGTAGGCAATGCGATTCCGAAGGATATAACCATAGCTGTCCAGCGACGGCGGCGACCCTTTTTTGACCATGAACCCGGGTACGTGGGTGCGCAGAGACGACGGTCGTCTGTACGCACCCACGTACCCGGGTTCATGGTCCAAAATGGGTTGGTAGGTTATTGTGGAACTTGTATCTGAAACATATCCCAATGTGTTCTACAGTATATTTTTGGCTACCGTAACCCACCGTACCCTAGTTTCGTGTGTCAACCATTTTAGCCTTGGGTCACACTTTTGCTAAAGTGTCTCAAATCCATCAGAAAATTATTCTACCGTAATCTACAGTAACCCTACCGTACCTCGGTTCGGCGGGTCAACCATTTTAGCCTTGGGCCAAACTTTTGCCAAATAGTCTGAAATCGATCGGAAAATAATTATACCGTAATCTACAGTAACCTACCGTATCCCTGACTACGGTATCGCGGTTGGGCATCGCGAACTGATTTTTTTGTGTTTTTCGTTCTAAAAAATCCGTTCTTTGTGCCTACATGCATATTTCGTCGAGGAAATTATTTTTCGAGTACCGTCCCGAAATCTTCCGTACCTCCTACCGTAATCCGATCGTACCCAGAAGTGCCCTGGTTGGATAAAACTTCGATTATGGAGGTTGATTATTAGTAAAGAGCGCATCCTAGGATCACCGGGTTAGAGAAAACGTCGATGACGCATGTTGATTATTAGTAAAGTGCGCACCCTAGGATCACCGGGTTAGAGAAAACATCGATTATGGACGTTGATTATTAGTAAAGAGCGCACCCTAGGATCACCGGGTTAGAGAAAACATCGATTACTGAGGTTGTTTATTAGTAAAGAGCGCACCCTAGGATCACCGGGTTAGAGAAAACGTCGATTACGGAGGTTGTTTACTATTATAGTAAAGAGTGCATTCTAGAACCACCGGATTAAATTTTTTCTGAGTTTTTCTAGTTTTGTCTAACCCGGAGATTCTAGGACGCACTCTTTATTAGTATACAACCTCCGTATTCGTCGTTTCATCCAACCCGGTGATCCTAGGATGCGCTCTTTACTAATAAACAACCTCCGTAATCGAAGTTTTCTCTAACCCGGTGATCCTAGGGTGCGCTCTTTACTAATAATCAACCTCCATAATCGATGTTTTCTCTAACCCGGTGATCCTAGGGTGCGCTCTTTACTAATAATCAACCTCCATAATCGAAGTTTTATCCAACCAGGGCACTTCTGGGTACGATCGGATTACGGTAGGAGGTACGGAAGATTTCGGGACGGTACTCGAAAAATAATTTCCTCGACGAAATATGCATGTAGGCACAAAGAACGGATTTTTTAGAACGAAAAACAAAAAAATCAGTTCGCGATGCCCAACCGCGATACCGTAATCAGGGATACGGTAGGTTACTGTAGATTACGGTATAATTATTTTCCGATCGATTTCAGACTATTTGGCAAAAGTTTGGCCCAAGGCTAAAATGGTTGACCCGCCGAACCGAGGTACGGTAGGGTTACTGTAGATTACGGTAGAATAATTTTCTGATGGATTTGAGACACTTTAGCAAAAGTGTGACCCAAGGCTAAAATGGTTGACACACGAAACTAGGGTACGGTGGGTTACGGTAGCCAAAAATATACTGTAGAACACATTGGGATATGTTTCAGATACAAGTTCCACAATAACCTACCAACCCATTTTGGACCATGAACCCGGGGTACGTGGGTGCGCACAGACGACCGTCGTCTCTGCGCACCCACGTACCCGGGTTCATGGAAAAAAATTTTGTCGCCGCCGGCGTGGACAGCTATGGATATAACATAATAAAAGGTGAGAATCTATTCCCAGATTGTCGACACAATCTATTAGGTATATTACCTATAGACCAATGCTATTTTTCACTGGTAATAACGTTCACTTTAGACAAAGTTGAAGCAATTTTGACATGCAAAAAATGACGTTTTTGAAAGATAAAAAACTAGTTTCCTTGCAAAACAACTAGTTCCGTTAGCTTTCCACTTTTGAAATCATACCTTCTCTCGTGCGATCTCGGCCTTAGTGCGGTGCTTCACGAAAACCGGCTTTCCTCTCCACTCAAATGTCTTTGTTTGACCCTCAGGAATATCACTCATATTGATTTCGATAGATGCGAGAGCTCTCTGATCAGCAGCCATGGCCTATAAAGGATAATATCAAATTAAATCAGCCCTCAAACTATATATCACGAGGGAAATCACAATTTGAACGATTTGTTTTCTGAATTTATCGTGCGTTTCAAATGCTCAGCAAACTCAATGTGCTGGTTAGCGTATTGATTGTCTGGGAGAGAGAGAGGAAGGGAAGAGATAGGGCGGAGGAGAGCAGGTAGATCACTAGCCTCCTCCCGGCCTCTTCCTAACTCCGCCCATCGAACGGTAGTCAAAGGTCAACTACGAGTGGAACGGAAAATAATTTCACGATATCCTGACGTAAAAAAACCGATTTTGATTTTTTTTTTCACAGCAAACGATTTGTATCCATTGAAATGACGTAGTGCACATAGTTTCGAAGCGCGACCGATTACACTAGTCGCAAAATAATATCATTGGGAATGTGAATAGAGGCATACATGTTCGTAATAACCGGGCCTGTTAACAGATCACACTGAAATAAACACATTTTAACGGTTTTAAACAACTATACGACAGGACGTTCACGTAAAATTTCAAACTCTATTTAAAATTTCTATTTTTCGGCTATGGGGCTCTCGGACATGCAGAATCACGATAGGACTTCCAGAATTTGAAAATATTTTAATTTGAGCGAGATCAAAGCACTCACTCATAGCCCCGCCCCTCGTGGCGTAGTGCCTGCGAGTGCATGGTTCAGGTCACTTTATTTTCGCATGTCAGATTCTATTATTTTCAAATACGCTTCCTTCTTTTATTTTTTGTTTTATTAGATAGAGCAATTTTTAAAACTCAATAATTGATAAGTATAGTAGTATTTTTCGGATCATAGCGAACGTACATAGAACTTATTTAATCTTGGCATACTGTAGCGGGACCTCAATTCATCAATGTGCAGCTAATTCATAAGAAATATAGGTTAAAATTCTTTCAGTGTCTAGATAACACATGAGCTGCATGAAATGCCGGCGAAACAGATCGTAATTCGCAACAAAGAGAAACGAGCCTTGATTTCACTTTACTTTTGAAGCTCTTTTTGAGAAGGTTTGCCCCCACAGATTTGCCTAATTTTTCGTTGACAGATTATTTTAAGTTCATAAAACGATTCAAAAATAGAAATGAAAAGATACTTCTCAAAACTCGCTCGATATATAATAAAGACAAAATCAACCATATTTCGAGGTCTAATTTGAACGTGTTTGCCTCCACGAATTGTTTTCAAATTTTTATGTTGTATTAGTAATAACGTGGGCTTCTTTCTGCGTAAAAAAACAGAGAGATACTTTTCAAAATACTCAAATTAACTAGGAAAAACATATTTGCAACGTGTTTTTTTTTGAATTCCCGGGCAGTTCGAAGTTCATTTCCTGGCACCGACCTCTCAACGGCTCTCGATTTTTATTTTCCGGTTTGAACGTCCCTAGACACGGTCCCCGGTAAGCCGACATAGGGCTGAGAAAACGTCCTGAGCTGCGAAAGTTGAGCTGCGCTTTGTTTCTGCGTTTAGCGGGAAAATGTTATACTTTTTACCGGTTACAGATATGGAAAAATGCAGTTGCAACTGTGGTCCGATCCTCACCTTGATAATCAGGGTTGGAAGATTGCCAACTTTTTGAATTCGCGCAACTGTCCCTGCGAATCACGCAAAATTTTTAGGACTTTTCACTGTGTGCTATGTCGGCTCCTGGGGGGCCGTGCCTAGACAGTATCAGACTTATACGAAATAACATATCTAAAAATTTTGCAACTACTTCTTCAGTCAGAACTTATTTAATTAAAGTAGTATTTCATTTAATTTAGGTTAATTTAAATTTACTAGGAGCTTCGAGACTTGAATTATGTAATTCATAATTTTGGATGATTATTCTTGAAACAGTTTCGCTCAATTTTTTTAATGCTCCCAACAACCGATTAAAACGACAAAATCCGAATTTGACTTGACGTCGTCTGGAGTCAACAATGCTTCGACGAGTGCAATGAGTATGCCTATCGTCATCAGATCCCTCGAGAACCCCGAAATACAGAGTTGCAAAGAATCGATTTTTTATGACTGTGCTGACCTTTACTCGAGATGTATATGGCCTCATTTCTAATGTCCATTTTCGAACTCAACGTGAAAAAGAACCCTAGCGATTTTTTTAAAATCATAGGTTCCAAAATCGTTGTACCGTGGAGCCTAATTAAATTCTCTCATTATTATCACATAAATTCATTTGAGCAGTGAAACATTTGACCTAACGTTAGAGGTGCCTGGTGTTGAGATGAGCGAATCAATATTTAAAAGTGATTGGATACCTTGTAGGCAACCATGGTCTGAATGACTTCCTTTCCAGCCCAAAGGGACATCATTCCTCCGACACCATAGTAGACAGCTACGGGCAGTGCACGACGTTCATCCTCTGTATCTCGAGCCTAATAACAACCAATCATAAATCACTCATTACAAAAGATTGACTATTACAACTAACATGTTTGGAAGTATCGAGGGTTGACTCGCGTCGGTACTTCGAGAAGTCAGGGAATGTCACGTCAGTATGAGCAAGACGACGAGATGTAACTGACAACATTTACTATTTATTATTTAATTTGTGCTATTCAAGTATATTTTTGATTGAATAATCGGCATTACCCCCCCCCCTTCTCCCGAAACAGTTGCACTCACAACACGAAAGGCCTCGAAAAATAGCGTAAGTTCACGCGTCAACCGCTCATCGCATTTTTTTTAGCGCAGAGGAGCACGGCCTCAGGGAAGCCGACGGTACAAAAAAATTTGATAAGGAGGTCCATGGCTCAGGTATGCCTGCGGGGGACAGGGCAATGCACTAGGGCTGACAAGTGAAGAAAAACTCTCCTCCTTCTCGCCATCTCTCGCAGAGATGACCGGTGATAAAGAGCGACGAGAGTAATCGATTTATTTCGATCGCTCGTGAGTGGTCTCTATCATTTCATTCGGCATCAGAATGAGACGCATTGTTCGACTGTTATTCTGCCCCGAGCGAACGAGGAATGAGCGGGAAAATATCGTTACATCCCAAAGCCACGAGCGTTCACGACCAATTCTTCAAAAACGCTCGCGAGCGAAATTAGAAGGAACGGTCGAATAACGAGCGATCGCGAATAATGCTCGAGTGAAGTACACTAGAGGAGTATTATAGTGTAGTTCGCTCGAGTGTTATTCGCGAGCACACGTCGTAGAATGAGAATTTTCGACTCAAATTCGCCCGGCACCGAGTCGGTCGGTGGAGAATGTCTTGAATTTGTCATCATTATTCTCCATTTCTCTTATTCGAATGGTGAAACATATTGTAAAATCTGCTTCTACCGACTGACTAATGGCACAGGCCAAGAAATGACTTCTATTCTCAGTGAATATAGATGAACTCGGTAGAATTTCGCCCAAAAACGACTGTTTCCAGCTCTCTACGAATACTAACTAAAATTGGAGTTCGAGTTCAAATTTAGGTAAGAATACTCAAAATGCCCGAAAATGGACGACTATTTTTCCACACACCGGCTAATATCTCCTTTCAGTCATAAGATAGTGACCCCGGATTTTTGCAGATCGTTAGGCAAACCTTTTGCCCACAATTGAATCTTTTTTGAATTTCAAATTTCTACCTAGTTCATGAGAGCAGGACGGTTGACTGTAATTTACTATTTAGTGGAACTCGGTAGGCGCGGAAAACAGGACCGGATCTAGATTTCAGTGCTGGGACGTTTTCACTCTCACTTATGCCGGCTCCTCGAGGGCCGTGGAGGAGTGGAAAGGAGTCTCCTACCTGTACTATGGATGCCCACTCCTACTCGTTCTATGGATATTACGGATACAGAGTATGGATGTTGCGTTGTCACTCTCACTTATGCCGGCTCCTCGAGGGCCGTGGAGGAGTGGAGAGGAGTCTCCTATCATAGAATTCAAAAAACTTGTCACACACCACGGAATATAACGTTCCGTTCCAATCTATGGTGTACTTTTTTCGCCACTTTCGCATCGTTTTTCACGCATGATATGTTATTTTTTTCTGTTTCTCAAGCAATAACCGATTATTATAGCGCGATGAGAAGTGATTGCAAAAGAGCGCTTGATTAAATTCGCATTTTCACGCGTTGCCGCGCACAATATTTCTGAAGCTCCGCCCCCTTAGCGTAATAGACGTGTGTCCGGAATGTTTTATTTCTATGATACCTGTACTATGGATGCCCACTCCTACTCGTTCTATGGATATTACGGATACAGAGTATGCATGTTGCGTTTTTTCTTGTATTTTTAAACCAACCATTGACTCCCTTGACAGCTATGCTGTTGGTGAAGAGCGAGTTCTGTCGGGCAGGGACAGTAACTGCCTTCTGCATCGCATAAGGCGTGGTTGGAGTAGATGAAACATCAACTGCCTTAGCGGTAGCGAGAGTAGAACCGATGTTAGAGGGCAGTTGTTGATTAGAGCCACAGATCTGTGAACAGCAAAATTAAGCACAGAATAAAAAAGAAAATAAGTGAAGCAAGACATTTACCATCTTTGAAGCAGTGCTTCCGGAACGGACGAGTGACGCCATCCTCAGATCTGATAACCCTGAAGGTTGTTCGTGAGCAGACAAATCAAAATGTCCTTCTGGCAAATGAGAATGCAAACTTTGGACAATTGATCAATTGATTAAGGCGAACAAGTGCACAAACATTGCATCGAAATAGTACATTTGTAAACTCAGCACACTTCATTTCAAAGTTTAACATCCGTTAGAATAAAGTTTTAAATTTGCTGAACGGCTGACGAAATTTGAATGTATATTGCTTTGAAAAAGAGGGAAACAAATTCGAATTTCAGCAACTATATATAGATTTAAATTTAGAAAAAATAGCATTGCGATTTCTGAAGCAGAAACAAAAGATGATCTTTGTTTCGCATGTACACTGCAAGTTTGCCACAAGGAGCAGGTAGCGGGGAACGCCACTGCAACTACACGCGATCATTACGGCAAAATTGCACCAGTTCCATTTAATTAATCTAGCAAAGTATTTAGAAACTTTCAGTTCGCTTCATTTTAATTTTCTCCACATGAGAAATGCCAATTGCGCGCCAGTTTCCTCGTTTTCCAAATTGCGTTATCACGAGCAACCTAACATCATATTGAAGGTTAATTGGAAACATGAGATCCCTATGCTTAACTTTCGACACGGCAATAACCCACGACCCCAGCCGGAAAGCATGCGCGACATTTCCAGCCGACCTCAGATACTGTAATTGGTACCTAAGGAAACTCCTGATGAGACCAAATGAAGGGAAACGGTGAACTTTTGAAAAAATCGACCTCAATTTTAAGTTGTTGATTAGGGTAGTCCTTCTAGATATCTGATTAAAAATATTTTTTTTAGAGAAAATAATAACACCGGCAATAAATAATATATATAAGTATCGTAATACATTATAGAAATGGTTTGGAAAGTACTTGAAATTTTTCCAGAGGTCCTCATGAGGCTCAGCAGCGAAGGTACTGTAGTGCATGTTTTTATAGGGTTGGAGCGCTTCGATAACAGTGTTTATTTTTTTTTAAATTTGTCCTAAAATTCTGAGATTTTTAATGAACTTTCCGGCTTGGTTTTCCCTATTTTCACGATGGGTTTTTCTTTATTAGGCTTATTATGCTTAAACAAAATTCTCTAAATCTACAAGTAATATTGTGATTCTGCACCATCGATTACCCCAAATCCAGAAAACAACATTTATTTTAAATTTTGCTGGGTCCTCCATAGATATCTACGGGCCACGGGAGTCACGGCATTTGGGGTCCACGCAAAAGCAAGACTCCGCCCACTTTTTCTGACTGGCTGTAGGGACCACCATCACTTTTTGAAACTGTGCGCGCGCGCGATGTCTATTTATGCAAAGGGGAATAAAAGTCCGTGGGTTCTGATTTCACAGGTGTTTAGTGCACCATGTGAACTAACTTTGCTGAGAAAATCAACCAATTCTGTAGGCGTCCACGCTTTTTATAATCAAAAATGACACAACGAAATGCAAAGACATTGTTAGAATCGCTCTAATTTCATTCAATGGAGAGGGCCGCGACTTCTGACACGTTCCAGTGATAGACTATGGTTAGGGGCATGCCATATCCAAAAATTAGCCAATTCTGTAGGCGTCCACGAAATTTGCATAGTGTCAAAATTAGAGTCGGTAAGTGATCTTTGATTTCATATAAAACTCGTGGACGCCTACAGAATTGGCTAATTATGGATATGGTATGCCCATAACCATAGTCTATCACTGGAAAGTGTCAAAAATCGCGGCCCTCTCCATGATCTCAATCTATAGCGCTTTGAAGTTTGTTGTCTCTCGTTTTTGAAAAACGGTTATTTGAAAAATTGTGATTATCTCGAGACCCGTTATAATAAACTAGGTCTTCCCTTCACAAAAAATGATTCCATACGTTAGTTTAATATTCTGAAATAGAAATTGGGTCATGGTTCGATGATTTGCATAATCGATGGTGGTCCTTAGACTGGCTGATTGATAATCAATAACGTTCACTACCCTAACTTCTTCGCGTCACCCCATCCCTCCTCCAATTCCTTTCCCTCCAATTTAGATTCAAACGACTTTTACTGACACAATGTAAATTTTCGTCAACCTGTGAATCGTTCCTTGAAATGCCGTGATACTTTTTTTAAAAATTAAAGAAAAACGATACAGAAAACACAAAAATACAGTAAGTTCCCAAAAAGTGAGACAATAGAGAAATAGAGATGTCTGGACAATTTATAGGAAGTATGATACGTATTCGAATGCAGCAGAAGCATTGTTTGAAGCATGTTTGAAGCAGAAGCATTGTCTTAAAGGCTCAATGGAATTATAGAAATTGGATGGTAATTTGTTCACTTTCAAATATTTTCAAGTCATAATTGTCCAACAAAATGAGCACCTAACCATAAATGTTGTCTGAAGAGATCGATCTTGGTTGCTATGGAGAAGCAAATATGGAAAAGCGTGGGACTCGCGCCGTTTGGAAGCATTTTTAGTTTGTATTTGATATATATCTCGTCTAAATCACTTGGGAAATGCGCCCGAATATGTTGTGGATGGAGAATTTCACAGGGACTGCAGAGGGAACTTCAACGTTAGTTTTCCCCCTTTATTTGTTTGTTTGAATGGGTTTTATTTTATCAAATTCTCGGATATTGCTCTCCTCGAAAAAGTGTGATATATCTACAACATAACGAACGAATCAAACCGGTCAAGTTTTTCTGAACTTTCTGGCAGTTTCTCGGGGTGGATCACTGCATCCCCAGTTATTCAACATCCCATGCGTCCTAGCTGATAAAAAGTGGAGGTGGTCCCTACCATCAATGTGATTAAATAAGTACGAGTGAACGGTACCCCAATTATAGTCTGTACGGAGGAGGGTCAGAGAAATTCGGATAAAGTATATGATAACTCTGATCGGGTAGCCATTACCACGTTACCGGTCTATGTGAAAAAAGTCGTGTCTGTCCTTCTTTAACTTGCCGATTGTGCTCCCGCTTAAAAAAATCTATCTTTCGTGTATAAAATTTTCTGTAGGCTATACAATGAAAAGAGAGAAAAATATTTGGAATATATACTTGCATAATTCCGCAATAACCTTTACGAGAACTTGTAAAAAATATTTTCAGCTTTTCATCATTTCTCGCTTATAGATATTTTTTTGCTTTTTTTTTGGTCGCTAACTAATACTGTAAAATATATTTGACGCCACGCCTTCTTCAACCCACGGGAGGTCATATATCATGAAAAATGAACATGTTTATCGTATTCAGCATCTCGATAGTAATGAACTCAGAGAATATATATTTTTGCGCTGTACCAAACCCCTACGTATTTGTCCACCGTATACTGTTATTGATGAGCGTGAACAAGGGTCGTCATTACTATTCATCGAACATCTTTCTCTTTATCTCTTGCCATCGTGTAATAAAAGTGAACAATTAGCAGATATTGGTAAATTTTCATCCATCCCTTTATTTTCTACCAAATCGAAGGAAATTGGGCTGTCTAGCTTCTCTATCAAAAGATGATTGTCTTCCAAATCGAAGGAAATTTGGTTCTCCAGAAGCTCTCTTTCCAAATCGAAGGAAATTAGGATCGGCTGCAGCCTTTCCGAATCGAAGGAAGTTAGGGTCGCTGCGGCCTGCGGTACAAAATTTATGCTAACAGAGATTAAGTGATATACCGAAACGGAGGAAATTCGGCCCATTGGATCGAGAAAGTCTCAGTTGAGCATCTGATAATTTTTGAAGTTGTAAATAAATAATGGGATAAAAAGGAGTTAACCTCCACTTTGAGATCTGCCAAATCGAAGGAAGTTTGGATTTCTCTTTTCCATCTTCTTAAGAGCCCCTTGCACATCACCATCACAGCTATGACCTTAGCGAGGATTATTATAAGAACATAGAAAAGGGAGATTCACCTAGCAGATTAGTAACTTCTCCTTGTTCCATCGGAGACAACATTGAGAATACAATACAGAACTCTGAATTGTCTGATTCTGAACAACATTGAGAAGAAATCTGAACGATAGTAATGTCAAGCATGGTAATAGAAAAAAACACTTACCGTAGGAAGGGTAAGAGCTAGAAAAAAGAGGCCGACATAAAGGGTAGCCATTATAGAGTGGGAAAGAGATGGGGTATTAAGCTTATATAGTGCGGTTAAGTGAATTAGAGGATATGTGGGTTGGTCACAGCTGAGGTTTATGTATAAAGAAGGAAGCAGTCCAATTAATATAACGAACCATTCAGATGTGTATACGCTATAGCGTGGAAGCCAGACGGGTCCGAAATTCTCGTTGCCGTCGGTCAAAATATATTCATATTTTGTGCTACTGAGTTTATTAATCTTCAAACATTGAAAGGTAGAAGGGAAAGAATTTTAATTGTGAAGGATTTAGAAGAGATTAATTTAGGACACAAAGATACAGTTTACGCACTAGAATGGTCACACGATGGATCAAAATTTGCATCTGGATCAGCTGATAAATCAGTTATAATCTGGACAAGTGAACACGAGGGAATACTTAAATATACGTGAGTATATACGTAGGGTAATCAGAAAGACGAGAATGAGGGCGACAGAAGAGATTCACCCCCCCCCCCATTTCCTATCGTCTTTCCTCGCTCTTCAGTACGGTTCGATAATCACTCTTTTCTGTTCGGGAAATCCGTTTCATTAGAGAATTCTTGCTCTATAAAAGATCGGTTATTCTTCTTTATCGTTCTTCTTAGAATGACATAGATGATCAAGAGTGAGGAGCGGGGAAATTAATGAATGTTCGCCGTCAGTTGTCTAAGAATCAGTGCATTATGTGTGATAGCTGGCACAGCGAAAATCCAAAAGTTGGAGAAAATTTGGGAAATATGTTCGCGAGGGCGTTGATAATCGCTGTCAAGTTCATTTTGTACCAAACTGTTCGGTGCAGCCGTGCTGCATGGTACCTATTTCTTGTATCTCGCTTCTCCCTCTAGAAAATATTACGAAAATTTGCATGCGTATGTAATCAGCTACGGATTTTGTTGATATTTTGTCGATTGGTGATATTTTGATTCATTGTTTTCGTGAGTTTCGTAATAAAAAATTTTCTCGAATATTAGGGGACACGAACGGATCAGATAACACAAAATGGTGAATTCGAATAAGATGTGCAGCTGCGCGCGAAAAATAATTGGAAAGTTCCAAACATGAATTGGCAAAATTTCAAGCATCTGCTAAACACGATTTTTTTTGTGTTTTCGCCATATTATTCTGTATTACGCTTTCGAACTAGCCGGGCTACGCCCGGCTAGACCCTGCGGGTGGCAAGCAGCCTGCGGCTGCAATGAGGCTCGCTACGCTCGCCAGCGTGTGCGCAACGCCGGGTTGTGATAGTCTTCTGCGAGCGCTTCGCAACGCCGGGTTATGTGTTTAGTTTTATCCCAGTCATGTGCCTACGCTTGCAAAAGGCTCGTGAGGACTGAACTACGTTTGGGCTAGTGGACTACATTGGAAGATAAAACATTCACAGTCGCGGACCGAGTTGGCATCGTCCCTGGCGAAAGGCTCGTGCGTGGCCCCATCCCATCTTTTTTCGGCTCGCCCTCGGCCCCACGAGCCTTCCGCCAGGGACTCGCAAGCTTCGCTCGCTCGCCAGATGACGCCGGGTTAAAAACGCGTTAAACACGTTTCCCTATTGCGAAATATTGAAACATTATCAGTAAACATCGATTGGCATCGAATCTGAGCTTACTGTACTCAAAAACGCGAGTACGCACTTAAAAACGCATCAAAACACGTTTCCCTATTGCGAAATATCTAAACATTACCAGTTAACATCGATTCTGAACATTAGAATAAAATTCACGATCGATTCGGTTGAGTTTCAGCTGAAAATGGCTCGAAAAATAGGTTATTGCATCATCATTACGCAATATTACATAGTGATGACGAAATTGGTTATAATTTTTTTGAAAATTTCGATTACGGGTTGTTTGGTTCCAAGCACGAGCGATTTGGTTGAGATTCCAGTGAACACGGTGGAAAAAACGGATTATGACGAAATGATGACGAAATCGATTATCGATTTTTTTTCGAAATTTTTTTTCATGAGAAGTTGTTTGGTAAAGGTCCGAGGGGTGTACGATCGTTTTGAGCCGAGATATGAGCAAAAAATTTCGAGCGTGACAGACAAACATACATACATACATACATACAGACAGACAGACGGACAGACAGACATTAACTTTTTATATTACTTAGTAATATTTGCTCAACCGAACTATCGTAAAGTATTATGAAGTGAACTATCGTTTGCAATTGCTCGTTTTAATTAATTAACCTTATTCGAATACTAAAGTTCGACTTTCTTTTACGATCGAATCTGTATTTAGCGGGGCATCTATACAGCGAAATAGCGTTACATTTTGAGAGAACTCGAGAGAGAGCGTTTCTGTCTACTTTTTTTCTCTTCTCTCTTAATCTCTCGTATTCTCCTCGGATCTTTCCGTGGCACAGCATGCTGACCCCCATTGTTCTCTCCAGAAAAGGGTGAACAAGGGGATTAACTTTTGAATTTTCCCGCCACACCGTAATCGGACTGCAAAAATTCAAAATGAGCGGGGAGAGCGGCCGCTCCCTCCGCCCAGGCCTTGTAGTTCGATTCATGCAAAGTGCGCAAGTACATATGTAAAGATCTCCCCCTTCTTTGTCGGAGAAGAATGCTGTGGTGGGGAGAGTCAAACTAGCTTTTTACCTATATCGATTCGCCAGCAGCACGGCTGCACCACCACTTTCGAGAACATCTTTCCCAAATTTTCTTCAACTTTTGGAATTTTGCTGTACCAGCCCTTACCTGTAGTCAACCGGCCTCAAATATACAATAATTATATATAAAGTGAAACAATTAGGGGGGAGTTATCCTCATAGCCCTGCGTTAGACATGTTGTACTAATACTTTTTGTGCCGCATCTTTACTGAAATGCTTTTAAAAAGTAAAGTTTAGACACAGTGATGCTATTCAATGTATGGCATTTCATCCCTCCGGTCTCATTCTTCTCTCTTGTGCTCTAACTGACTACGGTGAGACACAATTACCTCGTATACCTAATGAGAAGTTGTTATCAGCACATTGGTCTGAATCGGACAAGAATGTGAACAAGCAGAAAGTATCGGGTCGAATAACAGCATGTGCTTGGTCGAGAAAGGGAGAATACTTCCTCGTCGCTTTATTCGATGGAAGAATATTGTTAAAAACTTTCGATCCTGCTGATTTACCAAATTTCAATGCAAGTGTTAGTTATCATATTTGTCCATGGATAATAATTATTTTATACAGGAAAGTACAATTGTAATCGAGAGGCCGGGTCAGGAACCGATATGGTCCATTCTCTTCAATTATTTGTTAGTCTTTATTGTTGTAACGCGTTCTCTGTAAGAACAGTCCATTCTGAACAGGGGTAACTCGATGTTCCGATCGAAAAATTAAATCAGAAATTTAGATATTTTCGAAAAGTAAAAAAAAACATAATAAAAAATTTGTTCGGTAATATGTCCGATGTACGATAATGGGATTTTTTTAGAGTGGAATGGGACTGGCGCAAACAGAGGGAAAATGGAACAAATTCGTAAGACTATTTATGATATAAATTGTATTAAATGTATACAAAGCAGAAAAGAATTTATCGTTGTGGCAGACTGGGCTAGAACAGTTAGCTACTATGGATTGGATGGGAAAAAGGTAAACAAGGTCATATTGTTTTTATTAACATTATTTTTGCAGTTGCAAGAGAAAAAAGACGATTTAGTGCTTGACTTCGATCCCACATGCATGGTTTGGATTAATAATGATGAATACCTGGTTATATGCGGAAGCAACTGTCAAGTTCAAGTATACACCAAATTGGGTACTTCATGGTAGTGAGAAGAGATAAAGATCATGCAAATTGTCAGGAACATATCTGGGATCAGTGGTTACGATGGATACTTGGGTATGGATTATTGAACCAAGACCGAAGATGAACCAAATAGCCCGTATGTTATATATCATTCTATTCTACACCATCCTCTCAATTTAATGTAGTGGGATGTGTGGATGGGACTTTCTGTGGATACACTCTCTTCTTCAGTACAGTTCATGCTTTATATAGAGATATGTAAGTCCTTTCACTCAATATCTCCATACTCTCCCTCAAGGTCTATGCATCGATACACATCGAAATGAGAAGGATGATATGTAACAATTCAACCTTTCAATTTAGATATACCCATCGAAATGAGATGACAGATGTAACCATTCAACATCTCCCTTCCAATACGAATGTTCGTATACGATGTAATGATCTAGTCAAGAAGGTGGCCATTTACAAAAACAAACTTGCAGTGAGTAAGAGAAGTGACACCTAATTATTTCAGTGCCAAGACTAAAAAAAGTTCATAACCAATTCTACGGATAAGTATAATTGATAATTTGTTTGAAAATGAGCGAAACTCGAGAATACATATTAAAGTATTTTTTTGTTGATTTGTTTTATTTATTTCAACATTTCAATTATTTTACATTTTTAAAAATTTTTTTTAAATGATCAGAAAAACTAATCAAAAAAAAGAAATCAAAATATCGCATCCTTGCACGGATATCCTTTCGATGAAATAAATCCAATATCATTCTTCACACTATGCCCAGTAGGGTTGCCGGTTCAAATCAATATCAATACTATTGACACCTCTTCCCTTCCCCGCCTCTCCCTGTTCACGGTCTCCGGGGTGCCGACATTAGAAGGAAAAAAACGTCCGGGTGTTTTTTGGCACATAGCCAAATTTTTGAAAAAATCTAGCGGTCTTACCACGGGTTTTCTGTGGATCACTTTTTTATCACTTTTTTCTCAATCTTGCGCGGTACAAACTACTGTAGTATTCAAAAAAAAGTGGAGCTACGGTGCTTAGCGAAAACATTTTACCGCACGGATTTTGCAGCTCCCGAACATTTTGGACAGCCCTAAGTCGCCTCTCCGGGGACCGTGCCTGTTAATAGTATTGACAGGGAGAGGGAAGATGGTAGAGTTCGAAATACGGGTCGCCGTCTCTTCATTCCACGTGCTCTCTCACCGGTCAGAGAGACGAGAAAGTGCGTGAAATGAAGAGACGGCGACCCGTATTTCGAACTCTAGAAGATGGAAAACGGGAGTCAATAGTATTGACTCTTGCTCACTGCCCCGTTCCCTGGCCTTCCCGGTGAGAGAGTACGGGGAATGGAGAGAGCGCAGAGGAAAAGACTCTCTCCGTTTCCCATACTCTCTCGCTGTTCACCCTATGGGAAGAGGAAGGCGTCTCAATCCCTCGTCAATAGTATTGACCAAAGTCAATACTATTGACTCCCTCTTCCCTTTTTCATTCTACCTGTCAATACTATTGACAAAGAGAGGCGGGGAAGGGAAGATGCATCAATAGTATTGATATTGAACCAGCAACCCTAATGCCCAGTTTCGAAAACAACTGTTTTTGAATTTCGAAAAGTCGAAATGAATCGACTATTCGAAATGAGATTATTTTGGATTAATCGAAATAAACTCAACTATGTAAATAGTCGAAATAAACACAATTTAACATCTATCTATTGGTCGAAAAGCAGTTCGACTTATAATAATGCTGAGTCGGACTAAAACTGAGTGGAACTCAATTAAGATTATATTTTCAATGGTTCGGTCATTTCGAGGAATGAGGAATCGAATTGACTATCCCCTCACTTCTACTTGTACCTATAGATAAAAGATGGTGCGATTGAGGTGCAACTGTCGAATAAAACGGTGATATACACGTTGGTTGCGACAACAAATGAGCGTGAGCCAATGGAATATCGATTGGTTGATACTGTAGAGAGAGATCTCGATTGTTCTCTTCTTGTAAGCAAATTTTAAAGTGATGAAATAGGCAACAACAAAAAATTCAGGTGGTGTGTGCTCTTCACATAATAACTTGCAATGAGAAAGTCCTTACATGTTATGACCATAAAGGATTAAAAGAGAGAGAATGGAGACTTCCTTCTCTTGTTCGATATATTAAAGTAGTTGGAGGACCAACTGGAAAGGAAACTCTGGTCGTAGGAGTTAGAAATGGAATGGTACTCCGTGTTTTTATGCCCAGCACATTCAATTCCATTTAAGATCTACAAGATATTTGTTGATAATCCCTTCCCCGTCGTTCAATTCACTCATAATATATCAGTTCGACAATTCGATGTTTCCATAGATCGGAGAATAATTGGAATCGTCGACGAAAATAATATCGGGACTGTAGTAGACTTGAAGACGAAAGAAACTATCTTCCAGGTATTTGCCATTCTGACCAATAGACACAAGCTTGCACTCGTTCCGCCTATCCCACTACAGATATTTACAGAGGAGATGGTGATTAACCATAACAGATCTGTTAACATAGGGAACGCAAAGGAACCGACTTGGGGGAGGAATTCAAAATTGATTTTTCATTCAGAAAAATTAACAATAAGTACATGAACAGTCTTTCAAATTGCGTCGGTCAATTTATGAGGGACGTTATCGTATATCGATCTTATTACCGAATAAACGACCTTTTCTACCATTTCGTATTTTTCCCTTTTGAGCGAATTTGGGCTAACGGTCGCTCCGTATTAATAGGAGAGGTCGCCAAGACTGTACAACCCTAATCGCGTCAAAGCATGTGACAAATAAAACAGCAATGAATGTTTTTGTTGCTTTTTTCCACACTGTCATTTTCTCCACTCACTGGTTGTCATTTCCATCGAAAACTACTAGACCTGTTAGACCGAGTTACTCGGAGCTCGCGAATAAGAATGAAAAAAATACTCGCGAGCAGAATTCACTCGCGAGTGAATTTTGCATATTACTCGCGAGTCAATAACACTCGCGAGTGTTTTCGACTCGCGAGTCATTTTCTAGATTTCACTCGCGAATGACCGGTTCAAACGAGTTGAATTAAAAATGACTCGGCGAGTGTGAGCGCTCGGAAAATGGAACTCGAGCAAACAGGTCTAAAAACTACACTTTCAACATCAAATTATGAGTGTCTTTATTATTCTCCTTTAATAACCCTTTCTTATAGGATACAAGAGTGGGATCAATAGCTGTTAATGCTCAACTACCGAGTATTGTCTGTTACTGTGGTAATGGGAGGCTATTCATCCGTGCTGGTAGTGAGATTCCATTCGTGCAAAGGATGCAGGTACAAACACTTCCAACTTATTTTTAGGGACATGATTGCGAGAAAAAGGGTATAGAGTAAAAAAGATATGTATACAGTGGCGAATAGCCTATCGAATATATTCGAAACTCGAAAGACGAGAATTTATTCGTCATTCGATTTCCCCCTTATTCGAATGACCGGTAATTCGAATTACAAAACAATCGAATGACCTAAAACATTCTAATATTCATTTTGTTTTCAGGTTACAATATATTTTTTAAATTCTTATTTTAGTAGTCTCCAAATTTATTACAGTATGATGAGCCTCATTGAGAGGATCATTTTTAACACGCAGAAGCTTTTTTTAAACATGCTGTTTCTCGTTCTCTTCATTCTCTCGTGACTAATGTTGTCATTCGCAAAGCGCTCGCTCAACGAAAGACTGGAATGAAACGACTCGCGAGTACGATTGTCAGAACGAACATACGGTTTTTTTCGTTCTGCATGCTCTCTCGCAACTCTGATCGGTGAGAGAGTAGGTAGAATGAAGAGACGGATTCCTCACTCTGGCAAACCTACGAGTGGAAAACCACTCGCTAATAAAATAGAGAAACATTGCTCGCGAGTGGAGCACATCTCATTCTTTGCATCCATAATTGAGTTATTCCAATTCGAAGAATTATCGTACATCACTCCCATTACCGAACAAACGGCCTTTTCTACCTTTTCGGCCTTTTTTTCCCTTTTCGCGAATTCGCGCTTAATATTCTTGTTTTATGTTTCATATTTTTTGTCCACCCCGATAACTGGACGAATACAAAAATTGGCCGGTGAAATATTATTTTAAATGGGTGAAAAATTACAGCCGCCGTACAGAAAAAGATCAGAAAATTTGTGATGACGTGGAGATTACGGTAGAGCCGTATTTTCATTGAAAAAGGAGGCAACGGCTCTCATTTTTCACCTATTTAAAATAATATTTCACCGGCCAATTTTTGTATTCGTCCAGTTATCGGGGTGAACAAAAAATATGAAACATAAAACAAGAATATTAAGCGCGAATTCGCGAAAAGGAAAAAAAGGCCGAAAAGGTAGAAAAGGCCGTTTGTTCGGTAATGGGAGCGATGTACGATAGATAAAAATCAATCGCGAGTGTATGAAGGGAAAGTGAAGAATGTGCTCGCGAGTGTTGAGAGCAAAAAAGCGGTCGTGAGTGATGGGTTACTCAAATAATAACACTACTCGACATGCGGCTGCACGAGAGGTGGGAAATAAATACGGAAAATCAAAGAAAAAGTCTATTGGAAAAATATTTGAGCCAATACACAAACGTCTCGTTCTCAATTTCATTGAAGATCTCGGGGGGAGGGGGGGCATTGAATTAGAATATAATTAACGACGAATATATTCGTCGAGAATTCGGTCAAAGGAGAAAATGGCTGGAATGGCAGAAAATGCTGTTTGTTCGGTAATGGAAGCGATGTAAATATTTATATATTTAGAGATGATATGACGAAAGAATTCCTATTGCAAATTGATTGATTTCTATTACAGATTGATGCTTTCGTAGTCGGTTTTACTGGAAATCGAGTTTATTGTTTACATATGTACATGATGAGAGGAGTTGAAGTTCCCTATTCCACTCAATTATATCAGTATATTGAAAGCGGAAGATTTGGGTGAGGAATCATCTCTCATATTTACTAGTCTTAAAAGAGGATTAGTAGAAACTTGAACATAAACACTTCCACTCAGTCAGTTTCACTGCCAGTCACATATCATTTTAAAAGATTTTGGAATGATGAGTGATAGAAAAGCAATCTGATCTATCAAAAAAGTAGTTTTTATGAATGAATTATAAATGTCAGAGAAGCATACAAAGTAGCATGTATGGGAGTCACAGAAGAAGATTGGAGATTTCTGGCTAACGAGTCATTTGACAAATTAGATCTAACCATAGCACATAAGGCATATTCAAGAGTGAAAGACTATCGGGCATTAGATGTCATTCATCAAGTTCAGGTACTCATTACTATTCTACGCCAAATAACATCATTCCAATTGACAGGGAATGACTAAGAGCAACTCTGATGGAATACTAATTCGAGCTAAAATTCTAGCTTATAATCAACGGTTTGAGACTGTTGCTGAATTGTACAAGAAACATGGATATGAACACGAAGCAATGCAATTGTTCACTGATCTCAGGATGTTTGACGATGCTCAAGTAAATCTCTCTAATCCTCTCGTAAACAGTATCCAGCAATTGCAATAAGCGAGTCAGACAGCGTTAGATCGAGGGGAATCGATTGGATGGAAAGGAGGGGCGAGGGGCTCCTTTCCTCCGAACTCAGTTGAAATATGTCATCAGATTAGTGTCGAAAATATTTAGTCTACTCCCCTTTTAACCCTATTTTCTTCCCTATGCCTGTGATTTTGACAGTGAGCAAGGGTAGGCGGGATTGAAATTCCTGACTTAGTACTTAGGCGGACAAAGGCGGGATTGAAGTTCTTGACTAAGTGAGAACTTTCCTTTTATTTTGTTTTCCTTTTATTTTGTTTATAAATAAAATAGGAAAATTGGTCTTCCTTTCGATGCAAAAATGCTCCCAAAAATGGAAGTATCCTTGATTCGTCAACTCTCTTCTCGACGAATCTTTCTATTCTTCGCGAAAGAGAAGGAATCGGATTTGAAGAATCATTCCTTACTAATCTCTAGAGAGAGAGCGGTCCGCAAAGAATCAAAAGGCCAGAGAGAGAGCGGTCAGCAAAGAATCAAAAGGCCCAAATTAGAATATTGTATAAGTTGAATATAACTCTTCATTCGATCTCATTCTCTTCATTCTACAACCTTTCTTCAGGCATTGATGCACTCAACTACGGGTGAAACTCAGAAGAATCTTATTCGGAAAAGGGCAAATTGGGCACGAGATTCGAACGAACCTCGTCTTGCAGCTGAGATGTTTATTGCAAGTGGTGATTACGAAAAGGCAGTGAATTTATTGATCGAATACGATTGGATCGATGTGTATGTTTCACCCTTCACTATTGTTAGCAATAGAAACATCTCTGATGCGTTCTATCTTTCATCCTTTTCTCCATAAAAAATCTATCTCCATACAAATTCCCCCCTCTTCCCGACGTCCTCCAAGATTTTTGAATCAGACCTCCGTACAACAGTTAGAGAACGTTGGCCCTTGTTTAAAAAAGTAATTGGCCTCACTTTCCTCTAACGCGTACGCCGCGAATGCACGAAAGTCCAAAATTTGCGCAAAACATGCTAATAGACTCAAAATGATGAGCACATAACTGAAAAAATTCAAGGGAAATTGTAGATTCATAAGTGCCTTTTCCAACGTTGTGATGGAGACTTTTGAGTTTATAACGACACAGAGGAATTTCCAGAAGATTCCTCAAAGTACAAAACTTATTGTATTGACCCTGAGTGAGTTATCCTTTATGGGCTCGGCATAAGAAAAAATAATTTGAAATAAACGATCCGCTTCACCCTGGAATACAGTTTGACATAATAATACCTTTCAATTGTGGGGGAACTAACTCATGGTCAATATATATTATTTTTTCGTTTTGTACTATGAAAAGTTTACTGTGACCTACCGGATGAGTCGTGATATTCTCAAGAAATGTGGGTCACAAAAAAGGAAAAAGCACTTAGATATGAATTGATGCTCATCGAACATCCCCGTTGTATTTTTGCAGTTAGGTGATCACCAGGAGATAAAACTCAAAGAGAACTTGGAGACTAGAGACGGAACTTCGCTTGTCAAGCTAACAGCAACCAAAATTTTGATTTTGTGCGCGTGGTCCGCGTTAGAAGCAAGGAAAGTCTCGCCTGCTCTGCATAATCAAGGAAACTTAAAATTTCCGTAGGAAGATTTAGAGGAATTTCTAGAACTTTGAATAAAGTGATGTCTGATCGCATTTCTTACCGCATCACTTTGGCCACAAAACACTCAGCCTTCTTTAATATTTCCGAAATATTTTTTAAAACATCCTTCTTGTGAAGTAACGATTTAGCGATATGCTATAGATATTTGCAATGATCGATTTCCTACGTTAGGAATTTCTCGCTGTTTATATACGCGGGTTGATTTCATCGTAGACTCATGCATTCTCTCATCATTCCATCTCATTGCAGAGCCATTATTATGATGGGAAAACTGGACAGAAATGATAAAGATCTCTTTCTTAAATTGGGTGATTACCTAACAGCGAAGAGAGAATATGGTATGGCATCGAGCATATATACTCAACTGAATGAGATGAAAAGACTTGTTCATATGCACATAAATGCAAACAATTGGAACGATGTAAATATTTTCCATCATTCGTAACTTGAATATAATAATCAGGCATTCGCAATTGCCAATCGATATCCTGGATTATCTGAATATGTCTATCTTGAGCATGGAAGATACTTGGCTCAAAATGATCAATTCGAAGAGGCAACGCAAGCCTTTCACAAAGCGGGAAGTGATAGTGAGGCGTATCAAGTAATAGAAAGTTTGGCGACAAACAGTGTCATGGAAGGACGATTTACCGATGCGGCTTATTTTTATTGGCAGCAAGCCAAACAATTCGCTGAAAGGTACATAATACTCAAATATGTGAGACAAGAATCGTTCAAAGCAAAATGATGTGGAAGTCTGTGATTCGTGGTTCGGCTAGTTTTTTTTTTCGTTATGCGAACCTTCTGATTTTTTTTATCAACTTTTCGATCTCAATTGCAGCTATACTCCGAAACGACTTTTTTCACATAAGGGAGATAATGTCGGGATTGATCACAATAACGTTTCGGATTGTAAAACCACAAATCACTTTATGACAGTCGACATTTTTGACTGGGCGAACCTTTGATGGATTCTTATGCAAATGGCCTCCTTCCATTTTTTTTATTTGAGGGCACATCGAGAGAACGACTCGAGATATTTGATGAAAAGCACGGAAAGAATGAAAATGGCAGAAGTATACTATGCATACGATGGAATTAATCTAGCTCATGTAATTAATTAATCTCTCTATCATTTCAAATATCCTTCTATTTTAACAGAATCAATTATTTACTCCTTTAATGAGCGAATCTCTGCTACACAAGGCTCGTTTCATAGCAGCATATCCGAAAGTCCTAAAGAATATTTCAATGGGGTAATCAATTTTCCTATATTCACACCTATCTCAACATTACAGTATTGTTTACTTCTTCATTGGAAATGTAGCTCAAGAAGTAGGGGCATTCAAACTGGCAAGGAAAGGATTGGAAAAAATAAAGAGTCTATATGTTCACTCAAATATGCAAAGAGCTATTGATGTGAATGATTTGATTGCAACTGAATCATAGAGAAAGAATACACAGGTTGCAACACTGAAGATTCGATCGAAAAGAATATCTGACGATCCTTCACTCAATCCCAAATGTTTTGTGTGTAATCTAACGAATGGTCTGGATAGAGGATCTATCTGTATTCATTGTGGTACAGAGACCATATACTGTTTTTCCTCTTTCGGTTTGGCGAATCTCACAACTTTAAGGGATGAAAGATGACATTTCAGAAAATCTTCCAGTTGTTGAGTTTTTTGTGGATGAGGGAATCTCAGAAGAAGAAGCGGAGATTTTGATAGAAAGTGAACCTCCACTTACTCAAAACCCACTTAATCCATTCGAAAAACTCGTCTGTCATCTAATTTACCTCTTTCATCATTTTAATATTTTCAGAAAAGAGGAGAGAAGGCCCGTTTAGATAGAGATAAACTGTCTCAATTAGATGGATCATGTGTATTAATATCGAATAGGATCGGATCGTTTCCAATTCGATATTTCTTCAATGTTATTCCTTCAATCTCTGTCTCTATATGCCCACAATGCAATCATGTATTACTTTTTTTCTTCTTTTATTATTAATCAATTCATAATTAAGATGTTTCATTCTGATGATTACGAGATGTGTTTACTCTCTACAGGAACCTGTCCTTTCTGTCGTTATCGACGACCGACTAAAACGAATACGAATCATGAATCTTTTATGTCCTTGTAGTCTTCAAAATCCCTCCCCTTCCATATAATTGTTCACAACACTTCTATTCTCCACTTCCTTTCAATTCAATGCTTCCCCTCGATCCTTTCGTCCCTTCTCTTACTAAGGTATAAGTGAGTGTCCGACTGAGTCTGGGATAGGGAGAGAAGGGGGGGGGGGGAGATGAGAATGGGGTTGGATATATCAGAGTCAAAGATGTCTTCCCATGGGACTAAGGGGAAGATATCTCTTCTATTGAGAGAAGTCTATCTTCCCATCTCTTCTCTCGTCTCTCTTTCTTCTTTTGGCTAACCATTAGTTTCCATTTCTGATTTGTCCTCTTCTTCCCATTCATTCGCATTTTTACTTGGATTGTATATGCTTCCACTCATAATCATTTTATTTCCTCTGTCGAATAATAAACTAAATCATGATGTTCATCGTGCTAAAGTTCCAGAGTGGGGAGATGGCCGATTTTGAAATAAGTGCTTCATTTTTGCCCGGTAGATATTTCCACAGTGAGAAATCGTGTGAAATGTATGAGTCAGTGAGAAATCCTGTAAAACTGATGAAGAGTGTATGAAGAGTGTCGATCGATTTCATCGGAATTCCACTATTTGTCTAGAAAAAAAACTTTTTCTATTTTTTTATGATTTTGATAGGGGTCAAAATGCAGATAGAGTCGTGGCGATTCCCCCTTGTGAAAAGAGAGTGCTCCAGGGGTATCCCCTGGTGACTAAACTTTTGATGCACAGGACCTTTGATGTGAAGGAGGAATATCATGATTCTTTTGCGTGTAATAGGAAGATGTCAACGACAAGTTGTAGCTATTTTTCTAAGCTGTTTTGTCCTTGGGGCTGGTTGAGAGTGATCTTCCCTCGTCCATTCCCACAATTTGCGACCTTCCATTTCTCAATCGGTGAAGGGAGAATTCTTTTTCATATATTTCCGTCCTATCGATTGAGAGAAATGACAATGCATAGCAATTACAAGACTCGGTAGTTGTGGGAGTTTCTGAAAGTCTTTCTTGTTATTTCTCTGTTAAAGGGGGAGGGGCACGAATCAAAATTGGTGGGTCCCACCACGACATGCCTGCACCCCAGCTGTAACATACGGTAATCAGCACTCAGGTTGACTCGGTCCTCTCCCTAACATAGCCAACTAGGAATAGCTCACATCATGGGCCGTAGCCAAGTGGTTTACGCTTTTGCCTGTCTGTACAGCACCCGCTGGTTCGACTCCCGCCCAGTGCATCTTCACTATTGCTGCTATTTTCGACAGAAAATCCAATGAAATCAATTCGAAAGTACAGTACCCTAAATTGTGCCTGCACAATCAATGTAACTTCAAAAATCCGTAGCGAGGTTCAGAGGCATTTCTAGCACTTGGGATAAAGTGATCTCTGATCGGGTACAGGATCCCTATCACTCCACAGGCTCAGTTTATGTGCGAAAATATTCGTGCCCCTCCCCCTTTAAAGGAGGCGTATCATGAAAAACTAGTTGATGTTTTTGAGAACATGATCCGATCGGAATCTAGAACGATATTAGAATGCCGAAGTTTGGAAGTTGTAGACCCAATTAAAACCGAGATATTTGGCCTCAAAGTATCAGGGAAGCACAGGGAAAAAGCTGCAAAGAATTCAAATCTTCTCTGCAGCGCTAGTGGGGAGGAACGGAAGGTAGATCAGTGAAAGGTCATCTTTGTCTCGTCCGCAATTGATTGGCTAGGAAGGGATTTTTGTTTGTTCCCGCAGGTGGTTCCCAGCGAAATAAATTTGATCTACTCCTTGGCAATTCGCCAAAAGATCTTGGCAATTTTCCAGAATCTTGATAGCATCGGCATATCGTTGCAGGACCCGCTCAGTTTGAATTTCAAAAGTTCATGATACGCCTCCTTTAAATTGTATTGCAGGAAGGGGAGTCAAGAGAGATGGGAAAGAATGAAGGGGAGCTTATTACACCAACGATTGGATATGTTAATATCAGTGTCGACGACGAAGAGGTTACAATCATTGTATATCTATTTATGTAAAGAAAATTGATTAAGGATTATTCAAATTTATTCTCGGATCGCAAGGTTTCATCTCGCAAGAGTGAGAGGCTTTCACATCAAGACAAGAACCAATCTCTCAAGACTTTATTTCGCGACTTCTGCAATAGAACATCCTCCCATGGAATTCCATTCTTTCGGTTAGTTCTCTATAAAGTCATTTCTTTATGAATCATGTGAATTGTGAGGTATCAAGCATTCTCTGGTGTGCGAATCCAACTTGGGTCCAAGCAAAAATCCAAGTTGCGACCAGGCCTGGGGGCAACTTGGATTTTTGCTTGGATCCAACTTGGAAATCTGCTTGGATCCAACTTGGAAAGGGGTTACGGTAGCCTTCTTTTTTATTGATTGATAATATGAGATACAGTAATCTCATACAGTAACCAAAGGCTCTGCACGGTTAGACCATGTCGGGCCGGTCACATCCAAAATACGGTCCTACTGGGGACCGTAGACAGTCAATCGCACTCGTGCCCGAAGGCAGTCAAAACAGAGCTGCGAAAAAGGACCTTATAGGCTTGGTGTGTGTTAGACGCGACGGGGCAAGAATTGCTTGGATCCAAGTTGGATTCCTGCTTGGATCCAAGTTGGGTTCCCGAGGCCGGGATACTGTACTTGGATCCAAGTTGGAAACCCCTTTTTACTTGGATCCAAGTTGGATTCGCACACCAGAGTTGTCAGAAAGTGTGAGTCTTTGTCACTTGGAAATGGGTATACGAGTGCGCAATTTCAGGGGTGATTCATACTTCGGCCGTTTCACATGGATGGCTATATTCCTATGTTGTCTTTCTTTCTTCATCTTCCAGACTTATTGGACTATGAGCGAATACCTTGATTATCGGACTATAATAGAAATGCAGTTGAAGTTCGAGCCAGGTGATACTTTTTTTTACTTTTAACTTTTTTCTTGTATTTTTTACATTTAAAGGAGGCGTATCATGAACTTTTGAAATTCAAATGTTGCGACTCTTACAACGATATGCCGAGCCTTGCAATATTTTGGAAAATTGCCAAGGTTCTTTTGGCAAATCGCCAAGGAGTAGATCAGTTTTTGTCGATGGGAAGAACCTGCGGGAACAAAGAAAAATCCCTTTCTAGTCAATCAATAATGGGCGAGACAACGATGACCTTTCGATCTATCCTTCGTGATCTACCTTCCCTTCCTCCCCATTGGCGCTGCGTAAAATATTTGAATTTTCGCGGCGTTTTCCCTGTCCTTTCCTGATACTTTGGACGGGGATATCTCGTCCCAGAGTGGACGTACAACTTTCAAACTTCGGCTTTCTAATATCGTTCTGGATTCCAATCGGATCATGATCTCAAGAGCATGAACTGATTTTTCATGATACGCCTCCTTTAAACCCTGATTCCTGAAGCCGTTGTAGCAAGCGGTTGTTACTTGAAACATTTTTTTGGTTAGCCCTCGATCATATGTCTATGTATAAAAAGTTCGGAGAGTTAGAAAAAATCCACTAATTGAATTCTTCTTGAGTTCAAAAGATAAGCAATATCCAAAAGCGCCCGGTAACTGTTGTCCGCGAGTGTATGTATAAGTACATATGCATATATAGGGGCCACAGCGTAGACAGCCGAATTCAAGACATGGGGTCAAATGTGTTTTCAAACTATCCCTTGTGGTCCCAATAACATCATACATTTGGCCGTTTGTTGATATCTTGTCTCTGAGCCGCGCTAGAGCCCGAGAAGTGCGCGCGCAACCCTCTGGGGGAGAGGAGGGAAAGGCGAGACGAGAGGGAAGGGGGCGGGGCCTAATTTGCGTGTGTCTCTCTCCCTCCTCCCGCCCTCTCGCTCGCCTCCCCCCGCGCAAAAAACACAAGCTGGAGAAGCATGCTAAAAATCTAATTTTTTCTCTAAAAATCCTAAAATATTCAGTTTAGTCAGAAAATCGATATCCCAAGAGAAAATTCAACCTGAAACACGCAGAAAAAGCCTCTTCCCTTCTTTTAAGCCCAATTTTGATCTACTTAGTGATGATATTCAATCTTGGGATAGTGCTCGATCGATAGGGAATGGTAAGAGCTATCCATCGCGATATCAAACGTCCGATTTGGTTTAGAATGAGCTTTGTGTTTTTGTTTTCTCGCTTTTTGGCGAAATCATGTCAGACGAAAGTGGGCGGGGCTTGTGGCCCCTATGCATATATAATATTCTTCCTTTTCAGCTCCTTTTCCTGCAGCAACAGTCTGCAATCTGAATCCTTTCAAATATAGTGAACTCAGGCAACACGAATCCATTCAAGAGACTGTAACATCCACTCTTTCGATTATTACACATGTTTTCTTTTAGTTCGAAATCTATGAGAGAGTAATTGAACAGAGCGATCGACTTCAATCTCCTCTTGATTTTTCCTCTAAAAAAACCTCATCAAGAGAAATTGATATAGAATTAGAAAAAATTATAGAATCCGAGAAAAAAATGAAAAGGAAAGTGCAGAAAACGAAGAAAAGGTAAGATTTTTCGATTGTGGGTGCCTAGTAATTAAAGGAGGCGTATCATGAACTGTTGATATTCAAACATAGCGACTCTTACAACGACATGCCGAGTTTTGCAAGATTCTGGAAAATTGCCAAGAAACTTTTGGAAAATTGCCAAGGAGTAGATCAGATTTTGTCGATGGGAAGAGCCTACGGAAACAAAGAAAAATCCCTTTCTAGTCAATCAATAATGGGCGAGACAACGATGACCTTTCGATCTATCCTTCTTGATCTACCTTCCCTTCCTCCCCATTAGCGCTCCATAAAATATTTGAATTCTTCGCGGGCTTTTCCCTGGTTTTTCCTGATACTTTTACCGCGGATATCTCGGTCCAGAGTGGATGCACTACTTTCAAACTTCGGCTTTCTAACATCGTTATGGATTCCAATCGGATCATGATCTCAACAACATGAACTAATTTTTCGTGATACGCCTCCTTTAATTAAAATAAATTTGAGGCAACGCCGACAAGCTGAATATCACGCAGTGTTTGCTAAATGTACATGTATGCCCGAATCGGACCAATGTGTTCCAAATCGAAACCCTCTTCAAGTATTCAATGTTCATATCAATACATAATGACACGATATATAGGTTAATGCGACCATTTGTGTGTGTTTCGAAGATTCTACTACTGGAGATGTATGGCCGTGTTATGCATCTTCTCTTTGGAGTTCTAGAGTAATTCTTTCTTTTCATTTCGTAAAGGATGTAATCGTAATGACTCTGTCTTGAGAGAGAAATGAGAGGAGAGAGATTGCAGACTTGTTCTCAATGTTCACATTCGCATACTTGTATTCATCCCGATCATCCTAATGCATCTCTTCCTATTTCTCATCAAGTGCAATGTCTTTGTCAATCAATATCACACTATTGCGTCATAACTCAGGTTCCTTTTCCTTTTTTCCCTTTAAACGCTAATTACATCAATAACTTAAGTACGGGGAAGAATTAACGTGGTGGAATCCTCACAATTTTTCCGTCCTTCCTATTACTCCTCCTGTGGTAGTACAAGTATCTGAAGCATTTGGATTGGATGTAAGTTTTGTATCCCTAATTATAGCTTCTCTTTTTTTTTGTTTTCCTGTCGGGCCCAACTTTTCATGTTTGCGGCTCTATGATAGTAATAATTCACTAACCAAATTATCTATGTGCGCACTTCTCGTAACGAGCAAAAAAAAATTTTCGAAAAACAAAATAAGAATATTCAGCTCAAATTTGCCGCTATGAGATCGGCCGTCGCGCTCCCATAACGACGATTATTCAATTCTATTTTTTCTCTAAAATTACTAATTATTTCAAAATAAGTATCTTTATCCCAGAGGAGGAGCAGTACCCGATCACTCCCTCTAATTATTCATTTTTCACCTTCAATATCAATTTTGATCTATACGTAAAGAGATATAAAAGACTATCTGAGAAAATCGAACTCTTCACGGAAGTTTTTGGCATTCTGCAAAAATGGATTTGACTCTTTTTCTGGCTATAAGTAGTGTTCCATGGGGACAGCTTATTAGTAGAATCCGAAATCATGAAATTGATTTTTAGCCTCAGGGCATCGAGTGATGACGTCATTACCGTAATCAGCAAAAATCCGTAATTCGATTCTAATCGATTCGGGAGTAGGGGCGCTGCATTCCTTGACTAATTCTAACATTTTTTTACTTTCGAACATTTTTCGATAAAACTTCACCTAAGGCTGTAAATTAAGAAAAACCAAATTTTTGTCACATTTAAATTTTTTTCACTATTTTCCAGTTGCGAAGGGAAACTTTTTATTTCTGTAATCGATGCTTCTTGCACATACACACCTTCAGTAAAAAGGACGAAATTTAAAATTGTCCCCATTTAGGTTCACGACGCAGAACTAAGCACTTAGTTGCGATTTATGGTGTGGTTACTGTAGTTTTGAAGCATTTTCCTAAATACTTTTCGCCGGCTCACTTGCCGGTTTTCACTCTTGGTACCGTATCCAGGTAGTACTCACCGAGCATACCTTACCTGCATCATCTGGAATCTGATGTGTTACTCTCCATCGAATTACACCAATATTTCGAGTGAAACGTAAACCATCCGGGTTTCCCAATTCGCAATAGTTTCAAACAAAAGAATGCGCAAAAAATTCACAAAAATCAGGCGAACATACACGCAAAGTTTCAACGATAAAAGGCGAAATACGACAATCGGCCTAGGTGTAATACAAAGAGAAAATATTTTTTTTCAGAATCTCGATTTTTCGTCGATCTTAAAAGCGATCGTTATGAAACTTTGTGTGTATGTTCGCCTGATTTTTGTGATTTTTTTTTGCTCATTCTTTTGTTTGAAACTATTGCGAATTGGGAAACCCGGATGGTTTACGTTTCACTCGAAATATTGGTGTAATTCGATGGAGAGTAACACATCAGATTCCAGATGATGCAGGTAAGGTATGCTCGGTGAGTACTACCTGGATACGGTACCAAGAGTGAAAACCGGCAAGTGAGCCGGCAAAAAGTATTTAGGAAAATGCTTCAAAACTACAGTAACCACACCATAAATTGCAACTAAGTGCTTAGTTCTGCGTCGTGAACCTAAATGGGGACAATTTTAAATTTCGTCCTTTTTACTGAAGGTGTGTATGTGCAAGAAGCATCGATTACAGAAATAAAAAGTTTCCCTTCGCAACTGGAAAATAGTGAAAAAAATTTAAATGTGACAAAAATTTAGTTTTTCTTAATTTACAGCCTTAGGTGAAGTTTTATCGAAAAATGTTCGAAAGTAAAAAAATGTTAGAATTAGTCAAGGAATGCAGCGCCCCTACTCCCGAATCGGCTAGAATCGAATTACGGATTTTTGCTGATTACGGTAATGACGTCATCACTCGATGCCCTGAGGCTAAAAATAAATTTCATGATTTCGGATTCTTCTAATAAGCTGTCCCCATGGAACACTACTTATAGCCAGAAAAAGAGTCAAATCCATTTTTGCAGAATGCCAAGAGTTATCTGATTTTCTCAGATAGTCTCTTATATGTAAAAATTAATTGACCAAGCTGATCCACTGGCCATTTGTATAGGATGGTCTTAGCACTGTGGATTGTTCAATTTAATTGAGTATTCACACAGTCATCATTTGTACTGCTTTTGGAGACTCATCGAAATAGGCGGATCTTGCTGTTTTTATGTATGAGAGACTCGTGGTAAATGTTCAACGTACATTATATATGTTTCATCATAGGAATTGCGAGACAAAGGAGCCATAACAACAAAAACAAAGGAGAATCTAATGTTTCTGGTAGCAGCCCTCGATAGAGAAACAAGAAGAAATCTTTCATATATTCTGGATGATTTCGTTCTTCGATGTTCTTTCAATGGAAAGGATTGTGATATGGACAAGTAAGAACAATTATCTATTCCAATCAAAAATAGATAGCATACGTTTCGCGTAAAAGCGTATACAACGTTGGTACAACCGAAAGAGTCTTTCGAGTCTTGTTTTATTGGACTCTTGGAGAAAAGCGAATGCAAAAATTTGAAAGTTCTATCTTTATGCTAAAGCGTGTTATTTCCAATTAAAGTCTGCAGTATCTATCTGGTTGTTATTGCTCGGGGATATCGCGATAAGACTCAGCGGGATGAATGAGAATCGATCGATTGGATATCAAAGGGGGACACCGCTCGTCTTCCCTATTCACCCTTCCCAAACCCCGGATTTGATCTATTCCTCTTCCCATCTATTGATTCCCGTCTATTTCGCTGAGTCTTATATCCTCGCGATATCGCGGAGCAATGACAACCAGATTAAAGGATGCGTATCATGAAAAACTAGTTGATGTTTTTGAGAACATGATCCGATCGGAATTTAGAACGATATTAGAATGCCGAAGTTTGGAAGTTGTAGACCCAATTTAATACTGATCAAGGCACTTTGATTGTGAATAACTCCTCTGGTGTGGCAAATTTCCAAGTTGCGACCAGGCCTGGGGGGCAACTTGGATTTTTGCTTGGATCCAACGTGGAAATCTGCTTGGATACAACTTGGAAACGAGGTTATGGTAGCCTTCTTTTTAAAGGAGGCGTATCATGAAAAATCAGTTCATGCTCTTGAGATCATGATCCGATTGGAATCCAGAACGATATTAGAAAGCCGAAGTTTGAAAGTTGTACGTCCACTCTGGGACGAGATATCCCCGTCCAAAGTATCAGGAAAGGACAGGGAAAACGCCGCGAAAATTCAAATATTTTACGCAGCGCCAATGGGGAGGAAGGGAAGGTAGATCACGAAGGATAGATCGAAAGGTCATCGTTGTCTCGCCCATTATTGATTGACTAGAAAGGGATTTTTCTTTGTTCCCGCAGGTTCTTCCCATCGACAAAAACTGATCTACTCCTTGGCGATTTGCCAAAAGAACCTTGGCAATTTTCCAAAATATTGCAAGGCTCGGCATATCGTTGTAAGAGTCGCAACATTTGAATTTCAAAAGTTCATGATACGCCTCCTTTAATTGATTCATAGTAGCATGAGATACAGTAACCTCATACAGTAACCAAAGGCGCTCACAGTAAGACCATGTGGTGCCGGTAATCGCCCTCGTACCCGAAGGCAGTCAAAACAGTGCTGCGAAAAGGAACCTTATAGGCTAGATGTGCGCTGGACGCGACGAGTATGTGTCGCTTGGATCCAAGTTGGAATTCAGCATGGCTCCAACTTGGGATTCCGAGGCCGGGGTACTGTACTTGGATCCAACTTAGAAACCCCCTTTTGCTTGGATCGAACTTGGGGGCGCACACCAGAGTCGCTTCAGAATATAGCTAAAACTTTCACATTCTCATTTGCTTTTCGTCCAATAATTCAATCGAAAATTGTCGAAAATGTTGAGCTTACTCCTTCTTCAATCACTATGTTTGGTATATTCAGAGATTTCAAACTTCATATGGATCCGGAGTATGGGAATTGTTACACTTTCAACTTCAATGACTCAGTCACAATGAAGAATTCGCGTGCGGGACCGATGTATGGTCTCCGACTACTATTGAATGTCAACCAGAGTGATTATATGCCTACGACCGAAGCTGCCGGAGTTAGAATCGTTGTACATGAACAGGCACGTATTATTACACGTAATTAATTAACTATTTGAATTTGAGGATCAGGAACCATTTCCCGACACTTTCGGATACAGTGCACCTACAGGATTCATTTCCTCTTTTGGATTGAAGACTGTAAGAATAAGTGTTGGATTATATTATAGATTAATAATTTATTTAGAAAGTATTGCACCGTCTGGATGGTCCGTATGGGAAATGTAGCGACTCATTTCGACCCGAAGGATATATTTATCATGAACATTACTCTCCCGAGGTCAACATTACTCACATTTACTGTATCTTTTGTGCGTACAATCTATGAAAGTGATGGCTTGTATATTCTAAGAATAGATGCTCTTTAGGAAAAATGGACAGGTGAAAAGAGTTGAAAAGAGTGAAAAGTGTCGGCTGAAGTAGAGAGGGAGAGCGCAGTCTGGAAAAAAATACCAGTCAATGAACACATAAATACTCTCCGGAAGATTCTATTTTTAGGGGTTATGAAAATAGAAGATCTCTAGCGATTATAAAAACACCAAAAGTAAATTGGGCACTCTATGATTGATGGTTCTTCACACTCAAATAACATTGTTATAGGGATGCTATCGTAACTGCTTTCAACAACTGGTCCTACGTGAATGTGGATGTGGAGATCCTCGTTTCCCTCTCCAATCAGAAGAGAACAAGACATGCAATGCTAAAAGCAAAGCTGAAAGTAAAGAAAGCACTGTTTAAATTTAGAATATATGGTATTGAGGAGCCTGCCTATCCAATATTACCAATACCTCTGGCGGTTTCTACCATCTACAAACCGATTGTGAATGTATTCAACCTTGTACTGAAAACGTCTTCGAGGTAATCGACATATTATGTATATCTATGTCTTATTCCTCTCTTGTACTTACTTGAAGTACTATTTTTTTACTTTTCGCGAATTCACGTTTACAATTCCTAATTTTTGTTTCATATTTTTGTGAACACCGCTATTCAAAATGTCCGGTGAAATATTAATAGAAATGCGTGAAAAAATACAGCAGTCCAGACGATCCCCCCATGTGAAAACGGAGCTCTCCGGGTAACCATGCTATTTCGATGATTTTCAAAAAAAAAGTATTCGTTCAGCGTTCGATTTTGCATCGTTTTATTGCATAGTCGCCCGCGCGGTTCGCAGAGCGCCTTCTTTAAACTTTCATTTTTATTGGTATATGAATCGATTCAGATTCGAACGCTGAACGAGATATAACCAAATTGACAACTATTTGAAAAACATTGAAAGAGAAGGATGCGTGTCACTGAACGTCTCTCTAGGTTACTCGGAGCGCTCCGTTTTCACAGGGGGGATCGCTAGGACTGTAGCATCTTGCTGCTTTTCCAAAACAAACCCGTCTCTACCGTAACCTCAATTCCGGCACTTCTTTTGTTGCATTTTGCTTTAAAGGGACCCGGACACACAAATGAAGTAAAGTTCATAAAAAAGAGCTGATTTTTCTGAGAAAAACTCAAAAAACCGCGTATTTTTACGATTTTTTAAAAAGGAGTTATGATTTTTCAAAGTTGCACATTTTGACTGTGCGCCCCGGCATACTGTATTTAGCGGCGCTAACCACAGTATGCCGGGGCGAACGGAAAAATAAGCGGTTTTTTTAGTTTTTCTCAGAAAAATCAGCTCTTTTTTATGAACTTTACTTCATTTGTGTGTCCGGGTCCCTTTAAAGGAGGCGTATCATAAACTTTTGAAATTCAAACTGAGCGGGTCCTGCAACGATAAGCCGATGCTATCAAGATTCTGGAAAATTGCCAATATCTTTTGACGAACTGCCAAGGAGTAGATCAGATTTATTTCGTTGGGAACCACCTGCGGGAACAAACAAAAATCCCTTCCTAGCCAATCAATTGCGGACGAGACAAAGATGATCTTTCACTGATCTACCTTCCCTTCCTCCTCATTAGCGCTGCAAAGAAGATTTGAATTCTTTGCAGCTTTTTCCCTGTGCTTCCCTGATAAATTGAGGCCGAATTTTTCGGTTTAAATTGGGTCTACAACTTCCAAACTTCGGCATTCTAATATCGTTCTAAATTCCGATCGGATCATGTTCTCAAAAACATTAACTAGTTTTTCATGGTACGCCTCCTTTAAATGTTCACCGTTTTCTAATAATCTTTCATCGGTCATTTTTTGCGTTCGTCCACTTATGATATATATCTAGCACTCCTATATACACATTCTCAGATAATTTAACTTTTAAATATGTGGGGTGATTGTTGGATGGTGACTGTCTCCTCATATCCTATTCAGACGGCGTATTCTGCTGCAGCGTGGCCTTCGATCAACTTCAAAATAGGAACTGATTGTCCTGGAATATTCGATATATTTAACGATTCCACTGCATGTACTGAGTATTATAGGTGAGCAGAGACGACAAGAAATATGATAATCCTATATTTTTGAAAGAGTTAATACTGCATATATCGAGATTTACTACGAACAGCTAAATTTCGAGACCCTTCGTGAGACTGCGGGATATACGGTATGTAATGGATACAAATGATATCCAATCATTTATTTTATTCAGCTAGTCAATCTATTCTCTGATTTCGGAGGAAATATCGGTCTATGGATTGGCTTCTCAGTCATTACTTTTGCTGAAATATTCGAATTACTCTTCGAAGTCGTCACTTTCGTTTTATATCACAAACCGAAGCAGTTACGTGCAAGACAGCGACAGAAGCAAGAGGAAATTAGAAAGAAAAGAGGAATTCCGTCTTTGATACAATCTCATCTCGTTACAAGAGAATCTCATTCTACGAGGTATCAAACATTATCAATTTCTCGCCATTCATCTTAGATTCTAACGCAATAAGGGCGGCGAGGAAAATGGAAAAAATGAGATAATTTTTATGTAAAAGTGATTTTCATGAAAATTCTTCTCAAAGTATCGTACCGAATGAAAATTTCGGTACGAATCGCGAAAAATTGGCAAAAATTGGCAATTTTTGGTTACATTTGTTTGTATCGTTCAGAACACAATTTCCTGAGCCGTCCTTAGGCTTGTTCGACGCGCCGTCGCGTACTCTTTCGGTTTTTCATATTAAAAATAAATAAATAACCTTAGAAAAGCATGAAAATAATTAAAACTGTTTCGGCATCATTACGGTGGTTAGCATTTGTAGTTTGTAACTCCCAAAAAAGGATTGTCGGAAAAAAACTGATAAAAATAATCCATTTTTTGGATAGTGCCAGTGTTTTTGCATATTGTATATACATCGATTGTGGAGAGAGCAGAGGGACGAAGATTATTGCAAAAAATCAGGATATTAAATTTTGATACATTATCGTACATCACCCACAATACCGAACAAATGTACTTTTTATACTTAAAGCGCAGTTCTGATGTGTCCCACAGTGAACATGTGAAACCCGGAGTTTCTCCTGGTTACTCTTGGTAACCCCGGGTGACTAGAGCTGTGAAAACCGTTTGCGGGTATCGTGCGTTTCAAATGCTCAGCAAACTCAATGTGCTGGTTAGCGTATTGATTGTCTGGAAGAGAGAGGAAGGGAAGAGGTAGGGAGGAGGAGAGCAGGTAGATCACTAGCCTCCCCCCGGCCTCTTCCTCCCTCCTCCCTCCACTCAGTTCGTCAAAGGTCAACTACGCGTGGAATGGAAAATAGTCTCACGATAAACGCGCTTGTTTTCCACTTTTACGGATGACCCGCAGGAGATTTATTTATAGCCTCACTCTCGGCGGATGACTACCTTGTGTGCCCTCTGAACGCGGATGAACCGTTTCCTGCGGGCCGAAAGGATTTTCTTATCAACTATTGGTCCAAATCGGCTACTCTTTGCTTCCTAGAAACGTGAACAGGGGCGAAATTAAAAGTAAATGGGTGGTTTAATGAATATTACCTCGGCTGAGATAAACAACGAAATACGCGCACGTTTTTTGCTACGGTTACCCATGGCTGATCATCTATTAAGATTATGCATCCTTCATTTCCCCAGGGTAAGGAAAAATAAAAAATAAAAAAAATAAAAAATAAAATATAAAAAAAAAATTTAAGAGGGTTTCAAAATTTTATATGGAACTCCCTTCATTTTTTGTATTCGTGCGCAAAACGTGTCTACAAAAAACCAAAATTAGGAATCGTTAACATGAATTAGCTAAAAGTTTTTTAAAGTACTTTCAATATAAAAATTATATTTGTTTGATAATGTGGGTTATGATAGGAAGTCAAAAAAAATCCTTTATTCGAGTATCGTACATCGCTCCCATTACCGAACAAACGGTCTTTTTTTTTACCTTTTCTACCTTTTTTACCTTTTCGCGAATTCGCGCTTAATATTCTTGTTTTCTGTTTCATATTTTTTGTCCACCCCGATAACTTGACGAATACGAAAATTGGCCGGTGAAATATTATTTTAAATGGGTGAAAAATGAGAGCCGTTCCTCTTATTTTTTGCTTAAAGTGCGGCTCTGCCAAAATGATGGCAATTGATTACGGTAGATCCGTATTTTAAGTAAAAGTAGGGGCAACGGCTCTCATTTTTCACTGATTTTTAAATCAGTGAAAAATTTAAAAAGTAATATTTCACCGGCCAATTTTTGTATTCGTCCAGTTCTCGTGGTGGACAAAAAATATGAAACAAAAAACAAGAATATTAAACGCGAATTCGCGAAAAGGTAAAAAAAGGTAGAAAAGGGCGTTTGTTCGGTAATGGAAGCGATGTACGATATTCGATTTTTACATGTTCAAGACGCTCGTTGACTCTTGTTGAACCTTAGGCTGATAGTCTCATACAGTATCTTATACAAACTTTTCCAGAAAAAGGACTCCCGTCAAAGTTCCTCTGGATGATATTAAGGAATTCGACAACGAAGCTATTGAAGAATAATGAAAAATGGGGGAAAAATTTCGATTCTCGTTAACTTTGAATTTTGGGGTTATCGAAAACTAGATATGGACACTTTTTATAATTGAACTTTTTTGTACCGCACCTTTTGATTTTTCAGCCGCGTGGAATCTCTCTCTCTCTCATATTTCTCATTTCTCTTATTTCTCTCTCATTTCTTTTGCTGTTCAAGGGCCCGAAAATATAGTTTCATCTACAGTAATTGTTGGTGCGAGTGTGTGGAATACGAGTTTTCCAATCAACTTTGCTTTCATATATTTTAAACTTTCCTTCTCTATTGTTTCTCTTCAATCGCGATAAAAACATATTTATCTGCACTTTTAGCGGGTTTCCTATAACAAAAATGCACAAAATGATATACATCTGATAAATTATGATTTGTGATCGCATCCAATGAAGAATTCACTTGTTCTTTTCTCTTGCACATCATCTTCAATCTCTTTTCTTCCTTCCTCCAACTCCGACAATTTATGGCCATCTCAAATGTTCACATTATTTCATTTTGATCTTCCATCAGAACTGGGGAAAAAACAAGGGACTTTTTCAACCCCCGCCTTGTGCCTCTGTTGTGCGCCCCCAACTTGGATAAAAGCAAATTTCCAAGTTGCGACCAGGCCTGGATCCAAGTTGGGTTCCTGCTTGGATCCAAGTTGGAATTCTGCTTGAATCCACGTTGGAAGCGGGGTTACGATAGTCCTATCCTTTATTGATTAAAGGAGGCGTATCATGAAAAACCAGTTCATGCTCTTGAGATTATGATCCGATTGGAATCCAGAACGATATTAGAAAGCCGAAGTTTGAAAGTTGTACGTCCACTCTGGGACGAGATATCCCCGTCCAAAGTATCAGGAAAGAACAGGGAAAACCCCGCGAAAATTCAAAAATTTTACGCAGCGCCAATGGGGAGGAAGGGACGGTAGATCAAGAAGGATAGATCGAAAGGTCATCGTTGTCTCGCCCATTATTGATTGACTAGAAAGGGATTTTTCTTTGTTCCCGCAGGTTCTTCCCATCGACAAAAACTGATCTACTCCTTGGAGATTTGCCAAAAGAACCTTGGCAATTTTCCAAAATATTGCAAGGCTCGGCATATCGTTGTAAGAGTCGCAACATTTGAATTTCAAAAGTTCATGATACGCCTCCTTTAATATTAGCATGAGATGATATAACACGCTGTAAACTAAAAATTCTGCACCAGGTGCGCGGACCTTCAAATAATAGCAGTCCGGGACATTTAATTCAAATTTAGATTCAAGTGGAAATAACTCTATTTATTGAATTATATTTGTAAAGTCATGGCAAAATATTAGGATCATGCAAAATAAAATAAGGTTATTTGAAAGTATCTGCAGGTTGAATTCGAGAAAAAATTTGCCCTAAAAATAATTTCCGTGAAAAAAGTGCGCGGCACTTTTTTCTCACTTTTCAAAAACGAGAAAAAAATGCAATGCAATTTTTTCTCGTTTTTCTCTCCTCCCTCCCCCTCCTCTTCGTTTCATTTTGTCCGTGACTCTGCAAAATTCGTTTTCATCCTGAGGGAGTCGAACCGCCAACGATCGGTTTGTCAGCCAAATCATTTACCAATACACCAGACGACCTTGTCTCATTCGTCGTTCTATTCGTGTAATACCTATGTGGCTCGGGCCTTTGGGGGGGGGGGGGGAGACTATTTTTTTGTGATTTGTACTCTGAACAATTGTTCAAGTTCGCCGTGTTTGTTTCTTATCGGTACGATGTAATAATTTTCGATATGTTTCTTCTTGCTTTCTCAATCAAGCAACTCATTGCGTGATTATTCCATACAAATGAACACTAAACAAATACACGGTGAACCAATTGTTCAGTGTACGAATCACAAAGAAATGTAATAGTCTTCACCCCCCCCCCCCCAAAAGGCCCGAGCCACATAGGTATTACACGAATAGAATGACGAATGAAACAAGATCGTCTGGTGAAGTGGTAAATGATTTGGCTGACAAACCGATCGTTGGCGGTTCGACTCCTTCAGAATGAAACGAATTTTGCAGAGTCACGGGCAAAATGAAACGAAGAGGAAAGGAGGGAGGAGAAAAGAACGAGAAAAAATTACATTGCATTTTTTTCTCGTTTTTGAAAAGTGAGAAAAAAGTGCCGCGCACTTTTTTCACGGAAATTATTTTTAGGGCAATTTTTTATTGATTCTCATTTTGAATGCAACATGGAAATATATTTTCGGCTGCTGCAATATGTAGTGATTGAAAGAGTGCGCGGCACCTGGTGCAGAATTTTTAGTTTACATACTCTAAAAGTTTGCAACCGATTCCCGATGGTTTCAGGGGTTTCTAAATCGATTTTGAAATTTGTTCACAATTCTTTCCCAATCATTTTTCACTTATGACCGAGTCCGTTCGATTTCTCTTCGAATTTGAATTCTAATATTTAGCCAGTGAAAAAAATGTGGCGCGAATTATAGCGAACTCATTTGCGCTTTTGCTCCCTTTTTTTGCGCAGTGTCATGTCATTTGCGCCATGCTCCCGTTTATAGTGATGCCTTTGTTTCCTTGTTATCACCGTGAGTTGCCATTAGAACACAACTATAGAAACAACAAAAACTGTTAAAGGGGGATAGGCATCAATCAAAGTTGGTGGGTCCCACCACGAAGAGCCTGAAACGTTGTAATCCTACTGTAAATTACCCAAGCTCTACGCACTTATCAAGGTGACTCTGGGCAAGGGGATCACCATGGCTCGTAGCCTAGTGGCTGTGCTTTTGCCTAGCTATTAGAGTGCGATAAACGATACGACCCGATACCACGGGGCCCCGCGAATGAAGAATGATAGGGAGAAAAATGACGGGCCGGCCCGTGAAGTTTCGTCTATTACCCGATACCGGACGACAAAAAGTCTTGCTTTCTCAAGTTCCGCGATCTATAACAGCGCGCTTTACATAGTGAGACCAATTATTCTCATCATTTCGCCTGTGCGCCGGTCTAGTGAGTGGTTGCTAGTGGATCTACCGAGTTCGTCCATCTTTTTCATTACTCCCTAGAGGTTTGATTTTGTTTAAAGTCATTGAAATTAGCTCAAAACGGTTTCAGGAGTTGCGCCGAACGATGGCAACTCAATCACGCTTGATGCAGATCAAATTTTCCGGTTCCGAACCTCCAACAAGCCAAAATTTCAAAATCATTTTCTTTCCATTATTTTTACGTTTATCGATAGAGTGCACTTAGCAATGTCACATGCCAAAATATTTTTCGAGTCGGTTCATTTTGGTCTGAGTTACAGCAGTCTAAAGTTCTCCGGTATCGGGTAATTGCGCGATTCGAGGGGGCCGGTATCGGCCTCATTCTTCATTCGCCGCGCTCTCGACCCGCGACGAGACCGAATTACCCGCCCCGTATTGTGAACTCTACTAGCTATCCAACACCCGCTGGTTCGACTCCCGCCGAGTGCAATCCTCACTATTGCCGCTATTTTCGACTGCCAATCTAATAAAATCAATACGAGAATACAGTATCCCAAATCTTGCCTGAAATATCAATGAACTTTAAAGTTCCGTTGTGAGCTTTAGAGGCATTTCTAGAACTTCGGATAAGGTGCTCTATGATCGGATAGCCATTCTCTATCATTCCACGTTGCCAGTTTATGCACGAAAATATTGATGCTTATCCCCCTTTAATTATGATCTTCGCAAAGAACCCCTCATTCTTCGTGAATAGTTGCCGCTCAACACGGGATGACGCAAAGTCTTTGTGAATGAAGACACAAAACTCATTGTGCACCCTGACTCCCCTTGCCCGGAGCCAAAATATTATATTTGACAAATAGAACTTTTCCGATTCCTTTTACACAATTTGTACGGAAAAAAAGATCAGTAACCTGTATGTAGTGCACTTGTCCTTTTTTTCTTTTCATCATCGTCATCACTTTCTTCATCTTCTTCAACATTTTCCAATACGTGATGAGCGAATGAGTGACCCTTTAGATTAGTTGAACTCATTGTTCGTTTAGTTGGAGTAGATGGAGTAGAAGGAATGTTAGAAGGAACATCTTAATTTTGTAAAATCTTAATTGTCGATCAATCTTGATTGTACAAACCTGGGTCTTCACAATCGTCACTTGAGAATGCATTCTCGTTCATATTCTCAAGATTGCTGGTTGAGAATGCTTTACTTCTCTCATCCAATCGTGTCTTACTCACGGATCTTAATACTTCCAGTGAATGGGTACAATATTACATTACATTACGTTATATTGGTAATGAATGCGATGGACGATATGTTCCAGAATAGACCTTCGAAATCATTCATTCGCACGAAAACGAGCACTCGTTTTCCTTTCCATTCGAGTGCTCGTTTCACTCGCGAGTGGTTGTGTGAAAGGTAAACGAGTCCGTGAGCACTCGAGAAATGACGAGCAATACGAGCACTCGAGCACTCGTTTACCCCTCACACAACCACTCGCGAGTGAAACGAGCACTAGTTTAGAAAACTCGTTAGGTGCTTGCTCGTTTTCAAAGGTCTATTCCAGAATACAATCGGGTCTTCAAACGAAAATGTTGTGTTTACTTCAAATTGATAGAATCAAGTGGCGGAATATTAATTTATAAAAATACCTCTCAATCTTCGATTTTATATTTTTGATAGCATCAAAAGAAGCAATTGATCGTCGGCTCTCTCGTGTTTCATCCCTTCAAATTAGAAAAGATAATAACACGCAAAACGTATGTTCCGAATTGATATTTAGCTTGGCCTAAGATGTTTAGCTTGATTTGAATCAAAATTCGGTCGGTGAGGCCTATGAGAGAGAATTTTCGAAACGCGAGCCGGATCTCTGATGGCTCGAAATGGAAATTCTCACTTGTAACCTTTGTCTATATTTTTTGTTTTCTTTAGCTAATGGTTTGATAAACTAAAATTGAATAACCTTTTTACGGAGACAATGCTGACTCTTTTTCTCAGGGAAGAACTACTAGCAGAATTGATAAGTCCATTTACACTTTCAACCTTGGACACCATTCGAATTTGACTCGTTCCTTCTGGTAACCTGAAATCACTATCACTCTCATTAACTTAGGTCTCAACTCACTTCACTTGTGAAACTGATCCTTCCATCCGGATTTCCCTACTATCTTTTGCTGTTTCTTCACTATATAGAGGGTCGACTTCCTCTCCCCAAAACGGATCTCTTCCCAAATCAGGTGGTCTATTGTATCCTTGATCAACGATCATTAATCCCATCTGAAAACATACTATTCAGATAATTCGGATTTTGAAATGTACACTTTTTGAAAGAGAACAATCGTCGCTCCAACTAATGGAATTTTGAGTATTTTCATTTGCTATTTCAGATCTTCTAAATAGTTTGTACAAGCGTGGGTGATAGGCAATGAGATACTTTAAATGTTTGCACATTTCAGAACATATCGACAAATCAACGGAAATTATAAAATTGAATAATATGGTCGTTGCGGTATTTATGTAATGTGTTGCTTACCAATCATCTATCCCTTTTGTTCTAACTTATCATTCCGTATTTACCAGTCACGACTCTTGAAACTATGTAGAAAAGAAATACCGTGATATTTCGATCGATAAGTGCATTTGTTTCAAAATCATCATCATCTTCTCCAAAGGGATTAAGCATCGCCTCTGCAACTTTCATCCATCCCATGTAGAAAATGAACTGCAGAACACTCATAATCGGAAAGTATAAATCGATCTGCAAATTATTTCTCTTGTACATTTTTGAATTAATGAGTCCTTCTAAAAACCCTAAGTAGAAGAACCCCCTTCTCTTTCCCGTCCCCTGTACATATTTGTCATCGTACACTTTCCCTTCCCGGTGTTTATGGCAATAAAGCAAACATTCCAGATCGATACTCCCTTTTTCAAAGGTCAAAAGATCATTGAGGGATTACTCTTTTCATAGATACTTTCTTTCAATTGGGATTACTCTGGTTATATGTACTTCCTTCCTGTTGGGATTAAGTACCGCGTATTCAAATGTCACATGTTTGGCGTAAGATTTTTGTAAATTTTAACAGTGTTTGATCGATAGGCGAGTAGTAGCTAATCAGAGCGAATTCAAGAAATCGAGCAACGATCACACAGGGAACTTGAGTTCATTAAATTGGTGTGGAAGATAAAATACTGACCTCAGTTTTGTTTGCAGCGTGTTCTGATATGATGTACTGTCGCGAGAGAATACACACGAGAAAGTAGGTGTGAACAGCGAGACAAACCAATTGGGGATACATAATAGGAATGGGAACCCAATCGTAATTGCATATCCATGCAAGACCAGTTCGAAACTGTTTAATCTCCTCAATGATTAAAAAGATAAACGATCAAACGACAAATATGATATAAGAATATACAATTGTTGACCTACTTGTGTGACAGAAATTTGGAAAAAATCGCTCTCAATGATTCCTTTTTTCCTTGCATCATATGTAAGAGCGAGTGCCCATTGGAAAGGCATCCAATACTTGGAGTACTTATATTCGATCTCATCAAATCGATCTTTTTCGTGTGGCATCATGAATCCTTCAATTCTCACTATTATTACCAAGGCAGTGCGTTAAATATTGTTCGTAAAAAATAACTTCGCTTCGGAAAAAGGTGAACTTTCGAGAAAATCGTTGAAATTTTTTAGAAAATATGTTGATGCCAATTTGATGCTGTTAAAGGAGGCGTATCATGAACTGTTGATATTCAAACATAGCAACTCTTACAACGACATGCCGAGTTTTGCAAGATTCTAGAAAATTGCAAAGAAATTTTTGGAAAATTTCCAAGGAGTAGATCAGATTTTGTCGATGGGAAGAGCCTACGGAAACAAACAAAAATCCCTCCCTTGCCAATCAATGTGCGAGACAACGATGACCTTTCCATCTATCTTCTTGATCTACCTTCCCTTCCTCCCCATTAGCGCTCCATAAAATATTTGAATTCTTCGCGGGCTTTTCCCTGGTTTTTCCTGATTTTTCCTTGGTTTTTCCTGGGTTTTTTTTGGTCTGACCGCGGATATCTCGGTCCAGAGTGGATGTACTACTTTCAAACTTCGGCTTTCTAACATCGTTATGGATTCCAATCGGATAATGATTTCAACAACATGAACTAATTTTTCATGATACGCCTCCTTTAAGGGAGGAGTAACATGAATATTTTGGTGACTAATCTGTCAACGTCACATTGTAGCAATCCATAACCATATTAGAATTCCGGAACTCCCATGTTTTCACGACATCAATGAACAGAGTTATCACGAGTTGGCATAGTGCCAGTATTCCCCCTGAGTCCAGGCAAAGGCGGCGGGTTTGAACAGCGGATTTGATGGGAAGAGAGTGCGCCTTGATCTACCCCTGTCTCCCCTAGCCTCTTTCCATCGATCGCACTAATCTCTCTCTCAATCGAGGGACGGGAGATTAGGGGGCGCAGTCCGGGAATTTCGAAATCGAGAGCCAGAGAAGGCCTGCGACCGATTAGTAAACCTCGAACGCGCGGGAATTCAAATCAGAGTTGAAAATTCTCTTTTACTTTACATCTCGAATATTTGAAGGTGCGCCTCTCCAATTTTGTGCTTGATAGTAAGTACTGATCATAGAGAACGTTCAGTTGAAAAATCAGAAAAATCGAATTGGGCAAACATAGTCAAATCATGCACCGAAATTGTCAAGATGTCGTAGTTTTTACTTTTAAATTAATGTATTGGCGATTCCAAGCATGCGCCTTTTCAGTTGAACTATGTATACACTCTATGACCTGCAGGGGTGCTTTGGTGCAAAAATCAGAAAAATCGAATTGGGCAAACCTTGTCAAAATCAGTGCCGAACTTTGCACTATGCCAAACAGTTGTAACTGAGAATTATAACCAAATCAACCACGCCGCTTTAAAATTTTATGTGATATGGAATCTGTTGATTCAGCTGTTTCAATATTAGCACGATTTGAGAGTCAAAATTCGTATTTGTGATGCTTGAGTGACGGTAAGGATTACGGTGGAACATACTTGGCCTAATAACTAAAGTTGAATCGGGAAAATCATAATTATTTTTATCAATAATTGATCATTAGGTGTAGATGTAAGTGCCTTAGCACGAGAAAATAAAAATAAGAAAGCTTGAAAATTTCCGAAATTGACCGAGCGAAATGTTATGACCCAGCGAACTGTACACTTTCGGTCGCAACACCACGATGGGCGGGGCTTGGAGGGGTGGCCTTCTACTGGTTTATATTGAAATATTTTAAATTTCTGGAAGTGCTATTATGATTCGCCATCGTCGATTACCCCACAGTAGCAAAACAGGGATTTTAGGATGAGTTTGAAATTTTACTCTGCGGTGCCTACCCGACGGGAGATGGGAATAGGGACTTTGGCAAGGAGCCAGCAGATAACTACTGTAATTGCAAGTCCCGGGATTTCGTTGCGGGAGTCTCTGACATTCATTCCTGTTACTCCTCCTTTAAGCTAAAATACGTTTGTTTGCTTTTCTAGACCTTTTCCGCTTTTTTCTTTCACAGTGAATTCGCACCGAGTACTACTTTAATGTTAATTATATGTCCACCCCGATAAGCACAAAAATTGGGACACAAAAATTGGCCGGTAAAATATTACTTTAATCCCTCTCCCTCCCCTTCGTAAGAATCGGACAGATCTTACGCAGAATAAAATGTTCAATTCTGTGAAACTTTTGTTTTTGGTTTTCTCGAGGGTGCCGATGACGATGGGCTCTTTCATGTTTCCTAAAATTTGGTGAGCTTTGTCTCCTGAAGTGAAATTTAATGGCGGACACGCATGTCGAGTGCATTTTTCATGATTTTTTGGAATATCGAGTGATTAAAGTAAAACTTTTTTAATTGAAGAAGGAGTATCGTGAGATTATTTCCCATTCCACTCATAGTTGACCTTTGACGAACTGAGTGGAGGGAGGAGGGAGGAAGAGGCCGGGAGGAGGCTAGTGATCTACCTGCTCTCCTCTCCCCTACCTCTTCCCTTCCTCTCTCTTCCAGACAATCAATACGCTATATGATATAAGAATATACAATTGAGTTTGCTGAGCATTTGAAACGCACGATACTACGAACAGCGCGGGCGACTATGCAAAGTGAGCAATGAGAGGGCACTCTCCTCTTTCAGTGGTGATCCTCAATGTTGATGACTTGGGAGTTTCGAAAGTGTGATCAGGTAACAATGACCCACCATCCCACATTGATACCTCACTTAGCCAGATATTCGTGGAACTCCTCCTTTGAAATAAATTTTTAAAAAACTAGGTCGCGCATCTCACTAATGACCCACAAAAAAGTCATATTTTATCCACTATTTAAAAAATCAAGAAAAAATTAGCTTAAAGGAGGCGTATCATGAACTTTTGAAATTCAAATGTTGCGACTCTTACAACGATATGCCGAGCCTTGCAATATTTTGGAAAATTGCCAAGGTTCTTTTGGCAAATCGCCAAGGAGTAGATCAGTTTTTTGTCGATGGGAAGAACCTGCGGGAACAAAGAAAAATCCCTTTCTAGTCAATCAATAATGGGCGAGATAACGATGACCTTTCGATCTATCCTTCTTGATCTCCCTTCCCTTCCTCCCCTTTGGCTCTGCGCCAAATATTTGAATTTTAGCGGGGGGTTTCCCTGTTCTTTCCTGATACTTTGGACGGGGATATCTCGTCCCAGAGTGGACGTACAACTTTCAAACTTCGGCTTTCTAATATCGTTCTGGATTCCAATCGGATCATGATCTCAAGAGCATGAACTGATTTTTCATGATACGCCTCCTTTAAAAATATGTTGCTTGTTTTCGCTCGAATTACACGGTTGGAATCCTCTCCTCACGCCGGTCCGATCTAGCTATGTGGCTACTCTTGCAAATACCTCCTTCAAAAGTTACCAGTTCCAGCATTTTGAGAGACATTCATGAAAAATGAACTAGACAGGTGTGTTCAGCATCAAATTCTGAAGCGGACGTAAAATTAGCTCTTCTGGGAGCTCAGAAAAAGCCAAATAACTGATATCGACGTGACGACGTCTGGAGCCACGGAGGCTTCCATGAGAAAAATGAATATGCCCATCGTTTTCAGCGGTATCAAGAACCCCGGAAAACAGAGTATCACAAAATCGAACTTTTTCTAATGTGCCAACCCTTGTCCGACTCTTAGACAAACGGGCTCATATGGAATCCTCACATAATTCCGATTCGATATGTAGAAAAATAATAATAATAAGATGAAATGCACAGCAGTGATCCGCATGCTATTCAGAATTACAGACTTTGAGAGAAATTATAATTTGTGACTATGTCAAGTTCCTTCGTATTTGTTCGATTATTCCGCACTGGCCTCATATGCACTTTTGATTTGGCAAACGGATTAAAGATGAGAGGGAAATAGACGATTAGATAAGGGGAATTGATTTACAAACACATTTTAAATCGACCATGTTATAGTGGAAGATTGTACTACAGGCTAGATAGAATGATCAGAAAAATGGGACATACCGGCAGCCACAACAGTGTCGATAGTTGGAAATCGTCGTCGTGTTCTCATGCTAATATCACGGAATACTAATACCTAGAAATAGAAATAATCAACAGAAAGATGGGAAGGGACCTGCAACGAAACTGGAGAAGCATTAGGTTTAGGGCGAATGATTTTGAAGCGACAAAAGGATTGTTTCTCATTTCTCGAGTTACGTTTCAGACCTAAAGGAAGAGCGAAAGGACCTGTGCTAGTTCACAATATCTCAGAATTGTCCTTCTGTACATTCGACATTGTTCACTTCGGCCTCTTACATATTCCGCCACCATTAATCCTATACTGAAATGAGAATTATAGACTAGTGTCACTAGACAAGTGAATTCACTCTTCCAATTCATTTTCTACCATGGTGCTCTCACTCCGGAGTGAAATGGAGAAATTCACTCCGGAGTGGATTTTCGACTTTTGATTCCTGGTCTCTACCGCCCAACCACTTTGCCCCTTGCGGCTGTGAAATAACTTCAGAGTCATAATTCGAGAAGTCAAGAAAGGCATTTATTCGGAGTGAATTTTAACTCCGAAGTTTTGGAATGAAATTCAATCTATAGCGACTACTCCGTCTAACAACAGTATCAATTTCGACGTACATACTTCGCTCATTCACTATTCTCCTTTTTACATTACCATAAATTCCTCTTGAATATGCGAAAACCTTGAGACTAACTTATCAATGAAGCCGATAATCTGGTATAAATATGTCCATCGATTTACAATTATAGTGACAAAGAATCCAAGCATGAAGTTGAGTGGAATATAGTCCAATCGTGCATCAAGATATTCAACTACTCTCTCGAACACTCTGACAATTACATATATCTTCGAATTATGAGAGTTAATTACCGCTGTTGTTGTGGATTTAGAGCACATCGATAAACTACACTTATCGTAGCATATAGAATGAGCCAAACAGACAATTCCATGATTACACTTTTCCAAATGGAACCTCTCCATTTGAGAAGAAGCTTGAATAGAGTCCAAGGTCGAGAAGTTGAAACAGCAAGGTTGTAATTGATAGTCATATTCCAGATATCGAAAATAGTCAATATTAGAAAGAATCAATAAACTCGTCTATAGAAAATGGTGATAGACAAACTAGGTGAAGGATGGAATGGGGTAGAGAGGGGAGAGAATAGGAAGGTAGTGATACCTCCCTTTCGGAGAGAAGAGAGAAGACAGTAATCCCTCCCTTTACCATCGTACTATTAGTCACTCTCACTTCTACTACACAGATCAATTACTCTTTGGCCAAACAATCTCTCTACTAACTAAACACTGTAATAACCATCAAATGTATCTGTGTAAACTGAGAACCGATCTCACAGATTTCATAGGGTTTACGCCATTTCGAGAAGTCGATACCTTCAACAATATCGAATTTTTATTGATTGTGCAGTAGGGTTTGCAAAACGAGAAAAATTTTCGCGAAAAACCTTGAGTTTTTCGCCGAAAAATCAATCTCATTCGAAAAAGACCGGTGATTTTTCGAGCAAAAAAATATTTTTTGTCGAAATTTTCGCGAAAAATATATATTTTTTCAAGCCTACTTAAAATAGTCAATAAATGAAATTATTAGTCTAAAGAGTATTCCTGTAGAAAGATAGTAAATAGTAGCAAAAACTAGAACCTAGATAATTCGTAGCAAAGAGGAGTAACTGATGTCAAGAATGGCAAAATATGCACGAGCTCTGGAGTTGAACCAAGCCATTCTGGACCATTTGTCACGAGCGATACCAGTCGGCTATGAATGAGTTCCTTCTACAACCTCAATAAATAGATGATGAGGGATATAATGAAGTTTGATTTTTTCAACTGACCACTCGGAGAGGTTTGTCGAGAACGAATGAGAGTGTTTTTTGAAAATTTTCGACGAAAAATCTTTATTGTTCGAAAATTTTCGAACGAGAAGAAACCGGGCAATTGTTTTCAGCGAGAAGGAATGATTTTTTTCGTTTATCGCAACATTTTCGTTTTTCGAACTCTATTGTGCAGGGAAGATTTGAATACTGTTAGGGACATTCACGTAAAATATAAAACTTTATTTAAAATTCCTATTTTTCGGTTCTTGGCCTTTCGGACATGCAGAATCGCGATAGCACTTCCAGAATTTTGAAACATTTTTATTTAAGTGAGATACAGGCACTCCTTCTTAGCCCCGCCCATCGTGGTGTAGTGCCAGCGAGTGTACGGTTAGCTGTGTCACTTTATGTTAACATGTCAGATTCGAATATTTTCAAATGCTTTTCCTTCTTTTATTTTTTGCTTTATTGGGCAGAGCAATTTTACTTGAGCAATAATTGATAACTATATTAGCATGTATTTACCACATTAAGAATTCTGGCATACTGTAGTCGTACCTAAGTATGCTAAAGTGTCGTTCATCTATATCGAGACATATTTTAAGTGTTTACACAGTGTGTAATAAACCTGCCAGATACGCGAAATATAAAAGAAAATAATCAGCGTTTGCATACAAATCGACAGGATCCTTCATTTCATGGAATTTTCGATGCTCTTATTGATAATGTTTGCGACGATCGATTTTTCTGTTTTTTTGCCTTCTCATTTTTACTGGCCGAAGAAACAAATTGACAAAAAACTGCGAAGGGGCATCACATAATTCACTCGATTTTTGATAAAAACTATTTTGTTATAAAATTTGATGGCAAAATTGAATATGTTTGCGACGATCAATATTTTTCAAATTTTTATAGATGATGTATTGATGTTCGATCTTCTCCAAAACTAAAAATTGGAGAGGGGCATCCTTACTTAATCGATAAATCTTAAATAAACTAAATTACTGCGCAGATTTGAATTCCCGCATTTCGAAGTTTACCATCACTGGCACATACCTATCCCCGGCTCTGAATTTTTATTCCCCGGTTTGCATGTCCCTAGAATACTGTTTCTTTTTTCGTACCGATTGATGGTCGAAAATAGGTCGATCCCCAGCCATAGGTAGCCATAGATATTTACGGGGTGCAGCTCTCCAATTCTGTTTATATTGTCTTCTGCGAGTTATAAAGCTGCTATAAAAGAAAAATTGCAAAATTCAAATCACAGAAACTTGGCAATTGTCATTCAAAGTTAGCACATACTACTACCGGTTTTAATAAAATTCTCGCAGAAGCGAAGTACGCCACTGTTAGAGAATGTGATTTTCGGAATCTGCTTCTGTGGCGGTTGAGGTAACAACAATAATTGAGGATCCGTGCTCATATTAGCACATCAGGGGTACGGTAGAATGTACTGTAGAACATGTTTGCTCTCATGACTAACGCCAGATATGAGAAATAAATATTCTATTCATCAATTATTGATCGTTACCTATAGCTTTATCTAGCTAAACACCAGAAATTATAAATAAATTTTTTTGCAATTTTCAGTAATTGACCCGTTGAAATTATATGCCCCAGCGAACTGCACATGTGCACATGTGCGTGCACACACTCGGTCGCTACACCACGGTGGGCGGGGCTTGGAAGGGTGGTCTTGTACTCGCTTATATTTATGGGCCACAACGCAAATAGCCGATTTTCCCCAATGGGGTCAAAAGTATGTTCTAACCATCCGTCATGGGCCCAATAACATCATGCTTTTAACCGTTTGTGGATATCTTGCCTCTGAGTCGCATTAGAGCCCAAGAAGTACGCGCGCAGCTCACTGGGAAGGAGGAGGGAAATGCGAGACGAGAGGGAAGGGGGCGGAGCCTAATTTGCGTGTGCCTCTCTTCCTCCCCCCGCCCTCTCGCTCGCCTCTCCCCGCGCATCTTCTAACTAAAAACACAAAATAGGGAGAAAAGCTAAAAATCTAATTTTTTCTCTAAAATTCCTAAAATATTCGTATTAGTCAGAAAAATACTGCCCAAACAAAATTTTCACACTGCAACCCGTCAAAACGACATCTTCCCTTCTATTTTATGCAAAATTGATCAAATTAGTGATGTTGTGCACATTTTGGGCAGTGTTCAACCGAAAGGGGATGGGTAAGGGCTATCCATCGCGCTATCAAACGTCCCATTTGGTTTAGAATGGATTTTGTGTTTTCCTTTCTCGCTTTTTGGCGAAATCATGTCAGACGAAAGTGGGCGGGGCTTGTGGGGCCTACTTATATTGAAATATTTTAAAATTCTGGAAGCGTTATTATGATTCGGCGTCGTCGATTACCCCACATTAGCAAAACAGGGATTTTAGGATGAGTTTGAAATTTTACTCTGCGGTGCCTAATTATAACTGATATTTTAAAACGCGTTCTCTGTAAGAACGCAGCTGGGAGTGTACAAAAATATCAAAATCATCGCCCGGGTCTCAAACTTCACCAACATGACCCCTAGGGACGTTGTTCACGATTTTTGAACTTTGATCCTGAAAATTGTGATCTTTGATCTTTGATCTTTCGAAAAATAAATTTCGGATATCAATATCATGTGATAGCTCATTCGAAAGAGCATAAAAAGTTACGTAAAAATTTCAATTTTCAAGCATTTTCATCAATATTGGTTCCAGTTATGACTAAAAGTATGATGATTTTTGCCAATTTTGACGAAAATCTATATGGCTACCCACTATGATATGATTTCCGGGACACCAATTCGAGATATTTTACGTATTTTATGATAAGAAAAAATGTAGATAACTTTGTGGGGCATATTTTCGGTGACATTGTGGCGAAATCTTCTCCCAACCATGGTTAGCCACGTCATTTTTCCCAAAATGGTCCATACGAAGAAGGCTCAGAATGTTTGGCCAGAACTTGTTTATGCTTCTAATGATGTTTTTCCGTCATTATGAACCTGTTTAAGATTTTTCGTCAACATTTTGGCCATTTTCGTTGTCATTACCCACCTCGACTTTTTTCACATAAGGGTCCCCCCTTATGTGAAAAATCATGTTGGGGTCATGTTGGATTTGAACCTCCGACCCAACTAAAAGTATGTTAGGGTGCTTAAAAATTAGTTTTATGTTATTTTTAGTGCAATCGAACATGTTATTGTGGCCAATTCCAACATGACCCCAACATGATTTTTCACATAAGGGGGGACCCTTATGTGAAAAAAATCAAGGTGGGTCATGACAACGAATATGGCCAAAATGTTGACGAAAAATCTTAAACAGGTTCATAATGACGGAAAAACATCATTAGAGGCATAAACAAGTTCTGGCCAAACATTCTGAGCCTTCTTCGTATGGACCATTTTGGGAAAAATGACGTGGCTAACCATGGTTGGGAGAAGATTTCGCCACAATGTCACCGAAAATATGCCCCACAAAGTTATCTACATTTTTTCTTATCATAAAATACGTAAAATATCTTGAATTGGTGTCCCGGAAATCATATCATAGTGGGTAGCCATATAGTTTTTCGTCAAAATTGGCCAAAATCGTCATACTTTTAGTCATAACTGGAACCAATATTGATGAAAATGCTTGAAAATCGAAATTTTTACATAACTTTTTATGCTCTTTCGAATGAGCTATCACATGATATTGATATCCGAAATTTATTTTTCGAAAGATCAAAGATCAAAGATCACAATTTTCAGGATCAAAGTTCAAAAATCGTGAACAACGTCCCTAGGGGTCATGTTGGTGAAGTTTGAGACCCGGGCGATGATTTTGATATTTTTGTACACTTTCCTATCCAAATCACTGCGTTCTTACGGAGAACGCGTTTTAATTGCCTCATTTCGACGTTTACTATCTACTAGTGGCACATGCCTCTCCCCGGTTCTCATTTTTTATTCCCGGTGGGAACCGTCATTCAAATTTTAGGGGGCGCAGTCCGGGAATTTCAAAATCGAGAGCCAGAGAAGGCCTGCGACCGATTAGTAAACCTCGAACGCGCGAGAATTCAAATCTGCGAACAAAAACCTCTTTTTACAGATTAGTCGAATATTAGAGGGTGCAGCCCTTATTTTTTTTATAGTTATTAAAGGAGGCGTATCATGAACTTTTGAAATTCAAATGTTGCGACTCTTACAACGATATGCCGAGCCTTGCAATATTTTGGAAAATTGCCAAGGTTCTTTTGGCAAATCGCCAAAGAGTAGATCAGTTTTTGTCGATGGGAAGAACCTGCGGGAACAAAGAAAAATCCCTTTCTAGTCAATCAATAATGGGCGAGACAACGATGACCTTTCGATCTATCCTTCTTGATCTACCTTCCCTTCCTCCCCATTGGCGCTGCGTTAAATTTTTTGAATTTTCGCGGGGTTTTCCCTGTTCTTTCCTGATACTTTGGACGGGGATATCTCGTCCCAGAGTGGACGTACAACTTTCAAACTTCGGCTTTCTAATATCGTTCTGGATTCCAATCGGATCATGATCTCAAGAGCATGAACTGATTTTTCATGATACGCCTCCTTTAAGAAGAATACATCACTAATAACTCACAGCTCAAATAAAATAAAATATTCACAATAGCACAAAAAAGATATTGACTACCAAAAATTCAGAATTCGTCATTTTTTCACAATAAATTGTTAAATGAACGTTTTAAGGGATGCAGCTCTCCAATTCTTTGTATAATGCCTTCTTGATATTAAAGAAAAAAATAGCAATATTCACAATCGCAGAACTTGGTAAATAATAAGCAAAGTTAGCACATGATATTGCGGAGTTTGATAAGTTTTTCGTGAAAGCGAAGCACGTCACTTTAATGCACTGTTGTATTTTGAATCTGCTTCGGTAAAGGTTGCATTGTGAGTCAGAATCGAGGATCAATGCTCGCGTTAGCTCATCTGAGATACGGTAAAGATTACTGTAGAATGTTGTTACGCTCCTAAACCAACGTCCTAAGAAAAAATCAACCATTCTATGTATCAATTATTGAACATCTCATCTATCTAATTAAACCTTAGAAAATAAAAATAAAAGTATTTGAAAATTTCAGTAATTGACCCGCTGAAATATTATGACCCAGCGAACTGCACACTCTCGGTCGCTACACCACAGGGGGCGGGGCTTAGCAACTCACCTAAAAACTACCTCAAATTAAAATATTTTGAAATTCTAGAAGTGCTATCATGATTTGACATCCTCGATTACCCCACAGTAGCGAAATAGGAATTTTACGATGTGTTTGAAATTTTCTCTGCGGTGCCTAATTCAAATTTTCAAACTTCTTCTAAAATTCCAATTTTTCTTGAAATTGGGTATTATGCGGTGTAGAATCATGATAGCACTTCTATATTTTCAAAACAATTCAATTTAACCCAGTATAAGTTAAAGAGTTTGGTATTTTTTCACGCGTCGCGGTCGGAGCGTCGTGTGTTTCCACGGAGCACATCCTCCAGCTCCTTTTGTGAACAATTTTTTTTTGCATTTTGAGACACGGGAGGATTGATTTTTTGCATTTTTGAAATAAGAGGGGATTGTTCCATTGATTCCAGAGCGATTAATTATGGAACAGTGAGAAAATCAATACATGAAAAGGTACGGTAGCTACAATGACCAGCAAGTTTCACTCCATCTCCCCAATTTTCGCTACTACAGATTTCGCTGAATTTTGGCAGGGACTTCCACTCAGCCTCGGTCAACGTTATAATCAACATTCTGGACAGGGGCATCATGAGCATCATTCGTACGCTAATTTAAACCGTAAAAATTGAAAATTTTCGAAATTTGAATTCGAATTGTGTAAAACCGCGACTACAGATTTTTAGTATTTTTGAAATATATACTCTACTCGACCATGTCTTCATGTTAATATAAAAACTGTGAGGATGCACTTCCTAATATTCCCTAAACCTAGGGACGGCGGCGTGATTTTTTGAGTACGGATTATTGGACTACACCCTCCGACGTTTTTCTTTTCAATCTACCGTAATCTTTCATTCAAAATGTTTCGCTTTCTAAATTATTATTTTTAATATATTTCTACGCAAAATTCAATTTTTTTATTTCCTTAGATTAATAAGTAAGCATACTGAGCAAACATGAAGCAAGATAATATAGATTGTAATGCATGCGGAAGCCGACACGGAGCCATTAAATAACACTGTGTTTTCAAAAATTCGAATTGCGACTTGATTTTCTCAGAACCTATAGATTATGAGACACAGAAAATGGATATCCCAGTAAAAAATAGTTCAATGCAAAAAATAAGCGCTTTTGATGCAGTCAAAGTTGGCATTTTTTCAGTTATAAAAATACGTTTCAGCGATTTTCTCGAAATCCGCGAATCGTATATTCGTGATTTTTTCATATATTATTTAAAATGTCGTTTTACATCACATATGCAAAAACAAAAAATATACGATTCGCGGATTTTTAGTAATTGAGCTTCAAATGTCGAGCTACCGTAATCCAGTGAAGCTGCGCACTTTTATGTAATCCAAGCCTCTATTTCTCCACTAATCTCCATTCCTGGAGACACTTTTGATATCGGGCAGACGGCGAATAATAATGACAGCTCATAAATATGATGATTAATAATGGTTATGAATTTTTGAGCATCTTCAGTTTGCGATAGTTTGATAAAAAGGTTGACAGGCGATGCGCTCCGCTTGAACTCAAATCGTCGGGTTTCGTACCTCCTTATTTTGCTGTTTTTCTCTTTATTTTGATATTATTTTTGAAAAACTAAATTGAAAACATGAAATGGGGTAGGGTAAGCTTCCGTTTGCGCATAAACTTGTGAATTGTTTTGATCATCTGTAAACATCGTCGCCGTCCCTACCTAAACCCTAGAAAAATCAAATTAAACTTAAAGATTTGAATTCCCGGGCGATTTCGACTATTGCACCTTTTCCCGGCTCTCAAACGTGAATTTCCCGGATGACGGTCCCTAATTTCCCGGTTTGAACGTCCCTACCGCAATACTCGTAACTACATACATGGGATAATTAGAATGGGATTAGGCCCACTTATTTATTGGGATTGATTCAGCTCGAGCTCGAGTCTAAGGTGCGCTCTGACCCCCACCCCGCCGTACAAGGGTCAGAGCGCTGATACCCTTGTGTTCGTATTTGCCACGTATTATTTCCCTTGTCAATGTTAAACACGGTATGTAAAAATGTTCAGATACTCATGACGGAAGTCATCAATCTTTCTGCTCAAGATGATACTTCAGGAAGGACTGAGACGAAAATGAAATGGAAAATTTGCAAATCGTTGAAGAAGGCTGACAGGTGCATATTTTAATTATATGTATTCCCATTAAATTTTAAATAGAAAATATAAGCATATACTGTTTGGTAGGAAATAACGATGATGCAAAGTTTTTTTATAGTTATCTGGGACTCTGACTGAAGTACAATGTAATAACCATTTTACTAAAAGGTGATATAAATATCAACGTTTCAATTTTGGGTCCTGGCAATCTGGCATTATGCCAATCATACATTAGTAATTTTCGTTACTGAAAAGAATGGGCACTGCTTTACTTTGCCGAACCAAAGTAGACTAATTGAAAGCATTTGGATTGCAGAATTGGCGATGATCATCTTCCGGATGACGTTGGAATCAGTCAATTGAGACTTGATCGGCACAAAACTGGAGCACTCAAATTGGATCCCAAGATGCTCAAATCATCATTCCATCGGGTATGTGAAATTTGTTTAATACTGTGTAAAAAGGGAGAAGAAGCATCAGACCATGAGAGGTAATTTAGAGGCTACATCAATGACGAAAATTGAGAATTTATTAATACATAATGTCAAAAAAACCATAATTCGTAAATTAGAAAAAAATGTGTTTGAAAAGTTTGAAAATAGAACGGAAAGGTAAACATGAGCCACTGATGAGCATCGATGTCCTAGTTTCCCGGGGATCCGCAAAATACCGGGTCCGGGTATCCGCAGTCGGAAGAATTCACACTACCGCAGACCCGCAAACGGCGTGGAGTGCCGAAATTTTTTTCACAAAAACCACTCCGCAGATCCGCAACATAAAAAACTAGGACATTGGTATCACATTTTGACGCAAAGTTGTTTCTTGTTCCGCGCGTAACGAAATTGCTATTAAACTACAGTCGTTTTTAAAATTAAGCATTAATTATATAATTGGTGCTTAATGAACGCGAAACCATCCCAGAAATCGAGTTCTATCATTAAAAACTTAGAATAAATTGTTAAAGGAGGGGTATCATGAACTTTTGAAATTCAAACATAGCGACTCTTACAACGATCTGCCGAGTTTTGCAAGATTCTGGAAAATTGCCAAGAAACTTTTGGAAAATTCAAAAGGAGTAGATCAGATTTTGTCGATGGGAAGAACCTACGGAAACAAACAAATATCCCTTCCTAGCCAATCAATAGTGGGCGAGACAACGATGACCTTTCCATCTATCTTCTTGATCTACTTTCCCTTCCTCCCCATTAGCGCTCCATAAAATATTTGAATTCTTCGCGGGCTTTTCCCTGGTTTTTCCTGATACTTTGAATGCGGATATCTCGGTCCAGAGTGGATGTAAACTTCGGCTTTCTAACATCGTTATGGATTCCAAACGGATCATGATCTCAACAACATGAACTAATTTTTCATGATACGCCTCCTTTAAAATAGGCGGAAAACGCGCAAAACGAAGTGAAAGTGGGTGGAGCTAACGCGTTTGGCGCGCGGAATAGTTTAATAGGTGTGCAATTACAATCGTATCATTTTTAAAATGTGATAACTCAGCAGTGACATGAGCCCGAAGCAAAAAAACTTTTGTAGCCCTGGCGTTCTTATCTACAAAGAGCCCTGGGCGACCGTTTTAAAAAGCCTATGCCATATTTTCTGTGTGATACAGAGAACACGTTTTAACCAAGTATATTTCTTTCAGAAAAAGTTCGAATTTAAAAAAAAGCTGATAGAAGAAGGAATCGAGAAAAACGCTCGGGCTGAGATTTTAAATGTAGAAGCGGAAGGATTTCTCGAAACAGAAGATGGAGAATGTTCATATAATATCAGACAAGAAGAAATCGTACAGAATGTTGATGTCGCTTCAGCTGCTAAGGTATTCACTATTTATTATACTGCGGATCTATTTACAATACGACGGATCATAGGTGCCCACGATATCCCCTAAGAGACCCCTCCCAAAGGGCTTCCCCCTTTAAAGGGGGATAGGCATCAATCAAAGTTGGTGGGTCCCACCACGAAGAGCCTGAAACGTTGCAATCCTACTGTAAACTGCCCAAACTCTACGCACTTGTCATAGTGACTCTGGGCAAAGAGATCACCATGGCTCGTAGCCTAGTGGTTGTGCTTTTGCCTAGCTATCCAACAACCGCTGGTTCGACTCCCGCCGAGCGCAATCCTCACTATTGCCGCTATTTTCGACTACCAATCCAATAAAATCAATGCGAGAATACAGTACCCCAAATATTGCCTGAAATATCAATGATCTTTAAAATTCCGTAGTGAGCTTCAGAGGCATTTCTAGAACTTCGGATAAAGTGATCTTTGATCGGGTAGCCATTCTCTATCATTCCACGTTGCCAGTTTATGCACGAAAATATTGATGCCTATCCCCCTTTAACGTAAAGTCGTGGTCAAAGATGGGTCGGGTCGACTAAAAGTAAAAAAAGTAAAGTTTGTCAAAGTGCACTATTTAAAATGTCTGTTACAACGGATTGCATGGCAACAGATCTGATAACAATTCGTAGATCTTAGGCAGTGTTCCTAGCGTAAAATCAACGTGAAGTTTTCAAGTGTTTCGGTAGTGGAATTTTGTAATCTCCGGATGTGTCCCATGAACTCAACAAACGTGTACTATACCGTCGTGGTAGTGACTATGTCACGGGGTAAAGAAAATACTACGCCCTTCGGACTGAATTACCTAATCAATCGCTGATGAATCAGTCCTCCCGCAGGACGCAAGTACCTTAATTAACGAGATATTTTTCTTTTTACCTTTCATATGTGTGCATCACTTTTTAATTTTTTCATTATTTAGAGTTTCGGGATTGGTCTCCCTCAGTTTGGACCATACAGAATCGATTATTCAACAAACGGTCGATTCCTGGCAATGGGAGGACGCAAGGTTTGTTTCTTATAACTCATTAACTCCTTTTCTCATGACTCCAGTTTGCACCTTCGCTCGTTTTCCGATTGAGTGGCTTTCTTAGAAGATATTCATTACAAATATGTATCTCAGGGTCATGTTGCCGCTTTGGACTGGCAGACAAAACAATTACTCTTTGAGACTAACGTTCTCGAGAAAGTGAATGACGTTCAGTAAGTCCCACTATTTTTTCAACATATGGAATGGTTTGACATGAGGTGCTGGCGAAGGCTCACTGCGGGTCACCGCCTCCTCAAAGTTCCTCAGGGAAATCGGCGCTCAGCTATGGTAGTAAGTAGGGTTGGCCAAACGAGGTTAACAGGCTCGCTACGTTTGAGAGAGCGTAGGTGGGGGCACAGTTGAAAAGGATAAATTCGGGCACCAAAAATTCCAATGGCATGAACCATTTTGGGTCAAAAATCATAATTTCCAATGGTATGAGCCATCTTGGGCAAAAATTCCCTTGGTATGAGTTCCATACCATAAAATCCCGCCCATTTCATCTGTGAGGGGGAGTATAAGGTGCCAGTAATCCCTCGCTACCTCTCGCAATGAGAAGGAAGGGAGCCTGTTTTCCTTTCACACTCTTTCTTCGATCTCTAGCCGCTCCCTTTCGTAGCCAGTAATTACGAGCTCGTGATATCGTTATTGTTTACCCAACCCTAGTAGTAAGCAGTATACAATGGTGACTGTTGTGCGTTGAGCAGCAATCAACAAGTAATATGAAGAAATCAGTTTTTATCCTGTTTCTCTGTTGTGTAGGGCTGTTATTACTAGGGCTAACCGTTCGGAAATCGGAAAGACCGAAACTCAACTGGCAAAATCACTCTCTTTCCGGAATGAGAGTCGAACAATGGACAATGGAGTTTCGGACAAAGGAATAGTTTCGGAAAGTTCATTGTTCGACTCTCATTCCGGAAAGAGAGTACACGTGCGCACGTGCGCATCATTTTTATTCCAAATAATGTCGACTGGCATCACAATTTACGGATGAATGGAAAAACAATTGAGACGAAAATACATTTCACTTTACATTCAAATCGAAATCTTCAATTTTTCCTAGAGTACACAAAAACTATTCCCTGCCTGGGGTCGTATTCTTTTCGAAAGTTCGTCAGGTGCGAGAGAGAGAGAGAGAGAGATATTGTGTATTGATTTGCCATCTAATAAGTAAGAGAGATGGAGTAGTATCAGTGTAAATCCATCCTGTTTTTTTATTATTTAGTGTTGAAATTGAGATACTCAGGTTCCTGCATACAGAAAGTATGATTGCCGTTGCTCAGAAGAATTACTCGTACATCTATGATAACACGGGAACTGAACTGCATTGTCTCAAGAATCTTTTCGGAGTGGAAAGATTAGCTTTTCTTCCTCATCATTTCCTTCTAGTTGGATCAACAAAGAAGAGTTACTTGCATTGGTGTGTCCTTTTTTTGTTCAGAATTTGATCATATTTTAATTGAATTTAATTTTCGTTACAATAGCCCAAATTTTTTGTTGACAAAAATGGCTGGTGAAATATTATTAGTAGGGGGGTGAAATATATAGCATCTTGCTCCTTTTCCAAGAAAACCCCCAGTTATATCGTAACCACAGTTCCGGTATTACTTTTCGCGTAGAGTGCGATAAACGATACGACCCCATACCACGGGGTCCCGCGAATGAAGAATGAGAGGGAGGGAAATGACGGGCCGGCCCGTGAAGTTTTGCCTATTACCCGATACCGGAGCGACAAAAAGTCTTGCTTTCGCGGGTTTCGCTATCTATAATTGCGCGCTTTACATAGTGAGAACAAATTCTCATCATTTCGCCTGTGCGCTGGTCTAGTGAGTGGTTGCTAGTGGATCTGCTGAGTTCGTCCATCTTTCTCCTTACTCCCTAGAGGTTTGATCTTGTTTAAAGCCGTTGAAATGAGCTCAAAATGGTTTCAGGAGTAGCGCCGAGCGATGGAAACTCAATTACGCTCGATGCTGACCAAATTTTTCTGATCCGAACATTCAACGAGCAAAAATTTCAAAATCATTTTCTTTCCATGATTTTTACATTTATCGATAGAGTGCGCTTATGTCACATGCCAAAATGTTTTTCGATTCGGTTCAGTTTGGTCTGAGTTACAGCTCTGTAAAGTTCCCCGGTATCGGGTAATTGCGCGACTCGAGGGGGCCGGTTCGGGTCGCCTCATTCTTCATTCGCCGCGCTCTCGACCCGTGACGAGACCGAATTACCCGCCCCGTATTGCGAACTCTATTTTCGCGTTTACGTTTATTTTTCTTTAAATTGTTACCCCTTTCTAATAATTCTTCACCATCCAATTTTTGTATTCTTCCACATATCGGGATCAACAAAAATTTGAAACAAAAATTAGGAATTATATGCACGAATTCGCGAAAAGTACATTAGATCGGTAATGTGGGTGATGTATATTATTCTTTGATTCGATTTTCTTAGACATCGTCAAAGTTTCATCGGTTTTCAGCTCACAAGAATAGATTCTATACAACTGTTAACTAGAGTAAAACAGTTTACGGTCTATTTTATTTGCATAATCTTGATCCCTATATCTAATTTCCAAAATGCAAAACAGTGTTAGGTTTTTTAAGCGAGGAGTTCCCAATACGGTTTCTCGATTTCCCCGGTAACATTTTAAAGAGCGAGTAGATTGTTTCAGATTGTCTTAAATTGAAATGCCAAAATAGATTAGTTATATTTAATAAAAAAATATTTGTTTAGGTTGGACGTATCTGTGGGCAAGGTAATCACTTCGACAATAACTCGGTCGGGTCCTCTCGAAGTAATGACTGCTAATCCCGCCAACGCCATCATCCACACTGGCCATCACAATGGTATTTTTTTGTTTGTTTTTTAATTGGTTGATAACACTCGTGTAAAAAATTTTTTTTTAATCTGCATCATTGATTCCCTTTTTTTTTTCCTTTTTTTCCCATGTCCGCACATCCCTCATATGCATATTTCAGGTACAATTTCACTGTGGTCTCCGAATGTAAAGGAGCCATTAGTTCGACTTCTTGCCCATCACTCAACCCTCAAAGGAATTGCTGTTGATTCGAGTGGAAAGTACATGTATTCAACAGCCGTTGATCAGAAACTACGGTAAATTGTATGTGAGAATACTTGTTGTTATTAATGGTTGATTGAGTGTATGGGATCTTCGAACTCATCGTCAGTTATATTCCTATTCTCTTCCTCATGGCCTCAACGAAGTTTCTGTCTCTCAAAAAGGACTTGTTGCATGTGGAATTGGAAATAGTGTGCAGGTGACTAGTGTATCTGCCAGTAATTCAATCTCAGAGGGCTCTCTTCCCTCATTCTTCCTCTCACGCTTCCCTCACTTCCCTCACTTTATACTATTTCAGATCTTGAAGGACGTAACAAATGGAATGTGCACTCAGCCTTATCTTGTTAACAAACCTGGAGGAACAATATCCAATTTAGAATTTGTTCCGTTTGAAGACGTATTGGGAGTGGGACACGGGGGCGGATTCGCAAGCTTGCTTATTCCCGGTAAATATTTTATTTTTGAATTCTGTTTCCTTTATTTCATTAACGGCAAAACATGGAAAACACAGGTATATTTGTTTTCGTAATTTCTCGCAAAACTGTTTGTACCTTCATTATTAAACAGGATTAGGGAAGAGATTGGGATCTTTTTACACAGTGACGAAGGATCAAGGGTGGTTATCTTATGAGCTTTGTGTTGTCGATGGTTTGAATCAAGAAGAAGATCATCAAGCTGCCGATTCATGGCTTGCGTCATTAAGAGAAACTCACGAAATAGTTTTCTCGAATGGGGCAACACTAGGTTTTCACATGGCTAGGCTCAATTTTCGAGCAGTAAAATTTCTGCAAATTTGTGCATGTTACATACCGTATTGACACCTATATGTCGATACGCCTCTCCAAACTCCCAGTTTTATCCGCGCCCTCCCCCCTCGCCTGCATGGGCAGAGGGGGCGGAGTCAACAAACTATAAACTACAAATAGGGACTGTGTAGCGCTCCTGCCCCTATGTGTTTGGGAGAGCACGGCCCCCGGGAAGCCGACATAGGGCTGAGAAAAACGTCCTGAGCTGCGAAACTTGTGCTGCTCTTTTTCCCCGCTAAACACAGAAACTATGTTATACTTTTTTCTGGTTGCAGATGTGGAAAAACGCAGTTGCAGTGATAGGGGTCAGGTTCAACCTGATTCAGGCAAGCCAAAGTTTGAATTTGCGCAATTTTGCCTGAGATTCAACCTGATTTTTTCGGACGTTTTCACTGTGTGCTATGTCGGCTCCTAGGGGGCCGTGGGAGAGCTAGACGTTTGTAATATACACCGGTACAGCGTTAGCACTCCGCACCACTCGTGTACCAGTGTATATTACTATACTTCTCAGTGCAAAAAAATTACATTTTGGGCAAAATTTACTCCCACCCCGACAATTCTGACTGGGTGGGAGAAAATACTGTAAGTATTGGGGCCCCTAAGCTCCGCCCCTCTGCCCATTTCCTACGCGGACTAATGAAAGGGCGTGGGTACTTCTCTGTTTTTTTTTGGCATATCCTTTTCTCGTAGAACAACCCCCCCCCCTTCCTCCTCATTTAGTGCGATTGTTGCATGGACCAAAAACAGAGAAGTTCCGAAATTTCCTAACATGCGGATGCGGGATTTTTCAACCGGTTGTTTTTTAGTTTTTTTTTGCCGGTATTGCTTGGTGGCGCGTTTTCTTGAGCCCCCGTTTGAACTCTAAACTCGTTTTTCTTTCCCTGAACCCATTGTAATTTAAATGTGGTTTCAGGAGCTGGGGAGGCGAATGTTGATGCACTGAGAAACAATCCGTATGAGACTTCAAACCAGAGAAAAGAAAGAGAAGTTAAACAGCTACTTGATAAGGTGAGACCATACCATCCGAGGATTCATTCTGTCCTCTACCGTCATGCCATTATTTACTTAGTCCAGGTGTACCATTTTTATACTGGATGTGATGGAGCTCTTCGTTATTGAACTGGGCATGATATAGATCATCATTTTGTCTTAAAATAGTTTATTTGAAACACGTTAGGAGGTTGATAGAGAATAGACGTGGAGAGGATATGAATCACTCAAAGGATAAAATGGATGATGGATAATTGAAACAAATGCGATTGCAGATCTCTCCCGAGCTAATCAGTCTCGATCCGAATGAGATAAATCGAGTAAATACGGATGCGTTAGAAGAAGAGATAGAGAAGAAGAAAAGTATCCTGTGGGTGAAGGATGCTGCTATTGAGTTCACTCCCCGACACAAAATGAGAGGACGAGGTGGTGGAGTGGATGGAGCAAAAGTTAAGCAAATTGTGAAAGGAGAAGATAGATTTAAGAAGAACAAAGAGAGAGGTCAAGTGCACATTGGAGTTTTCGGAACTAAGGTGATTGAAGGACAATCCAAAAATGTCTTGAATAGATTCAAGAAAAACAAATAAGTTTCGTTATTTTGTTAAAGATTTATTGGTTGATCGTTGTTACTGTTGATTGATAAAGTTTGTTATTACAAAGTTTGTATGCGACTGATCAAGTGGGTTTAATAAAAGCTATCAATATAACCAGCAAGTCTGCTTAGGCATAGTTATATCTGAATATGTGTCCAAAGAAATATACTTCTATTATCTTCTCCTTTCACAATTTGCTTAACTTTTGCTCCATCCACTCCACCACCTCTTCCTCTCATTTTGTGTCGGAAAATATACAGGCGCAACTGATATGCAGAAACTTGCAAAATAAAACATCTGCGACTTGTGCACCAATCTAACAGCCACTACTGATATTAGCTAGTCAGCACTACATTCATCATCAGCACCATATTCAGCTTTCGGTCGAATTGAAATGCGAGGAACGATTCGCCTACTCGTTTGTTGAACCCTACTGTCAGCAAACTATTAGAGTTGAAGTACTCTGTGCTGAGGGGGGGGGGGCTGCGATCTAGGTGAGACACCATGAGCGAACATTATAGGCAACAGTAACCTATATATATTTTGTTACAGCAAAGCAAAAGGAAACCAAATGTGTGGATTAAACGCAGTTATTGTATAAATGTTACTATACGTATTCTGACGTGATTGAAGAACACACGAGCATGAAGACCAGCAATGCATTTATATGCAGCCAAATAACAACAATTTACTCGACAATGACATCGTCGGCCTTGGTAGCTCTGGTGTAAACGAGCTGGCCAGAGTGTTTGACGATGCACTTGACGAGACCCTTGGCTTGGAGCTCACGGAGACCGGCCTTGGCTAGTGAAGCGCGAACCTTCAGACGCTCCGACACAACGGATGGAGTGATAAGCTTGTAGGTGATAACCTGAAGAGATGAATTCATTAATTCTTAAACTCACAAGTAGTAACTATATCGTAATGTGTTATCATAACGAAACAGCCGAATCAGAAATTCAAAAAGCGCATTTGAAAACGTTTTGCCAGATTAAAAATAACAATCGAAGCAAAATTGGCACTTCTAGAAAGAGCGAAGGACTAGCTTTAAACTTGGTAGAGTTCGGATAGACGCCCTATTATAATGATATGAGTGCTTAGCTATTACCTAAGGACGTCTAAGGATGATTTTCAGACTGCCTAGGCTGTGTGCTCATCCTCGGACAGTGTTCGACAAAATTTAAAGGATCCAATTAAAAAATATATATAGAAAGTTCTGCCCACCTCCTTGTACAGCTTGTCGTATGTGGCGGCGTCGAACAGCACAGCATTGTTGAGCTTATCTCTGACCTTTCCCTTAGACCACTTCTTCTTCTTGGCTTTTCCTCCTCCGCCTCCCTCCTTCTTCTTAGGGGGATTTTTACCTCCTTTAGGGTCTGCTTTCTTAGCAGTCTTGGGCGGCATACCCTAGAAAAAAAAATTATTGGCATATAACGGTAGAAGAAATATCCAAACAATCAAAAATAGTTACAAATAAAAACACAGAGAAATAGTAACATACCGAGCAATCAAATAAAAGAAAAAAAGGAAAAATCGCACTATTCGTCTTTGAAAAACATTACTGTCTCAGGCGCTTTCCAGGCGAGAGCTAGCTACTTATGAATTTTGTGAACGAGCCGTATTTTTCTCGATAGTACAGTAATTTTATATTCTAAAATACGGTGTCCGGCTCGGCTCTATTACCCGGAGCGATCCCTCAGTACAGTACCTATTTTATATTTGTAAATTATTAAAAGTAAATACTTGTTATACGAAAAACAATGTTTATTTGTGTTTACAAGAAATAACGAGAATACAAATGAAAAATACGATAATGATTGCGTGATTTAGTAACAATGACATTAAAACAATGTACTATTCAGACGCGACGGTTCAAAAAGCTCATTCCTCAACAGTTAACTTTCACTGGGAGCGGCGCCCCGCCCCCCTCTCGCTCTCATTGGCTGGTACTACCCCGAGTTGTAAATTTTATTTCGTAAATTCGGTTTCGGAAATCACTTTTTCATAAAAAAAATTTGGGAAAAAAATTTGTGGAAAACTATATTTGGGAAAACTTTTATGGTAAAAATTGCTTGGGAAATGCGCAATGGGAAGTCATTTTTGGGAAATCTTTTTTCGTGAATAGTTTAGCTAGGGACCGCAGCGTGTCGTTTCAAAAAATTATTGTGATCATTTCTTCGTTTCTAATCGATGGGTCTATAGCCTCCTTTCATTATATTAAATGTAAAAATGATGGAAAACATAACTGTAGCCAAGTAGAGCATTTCAAAGTTGATAGTGGACATTTTAGTAGAGTTAGAGCACATCTTAGGTCAGACTTATGATTTCTATATTAAAACTCGATCCTATCAACTTATTTTTAAATGCTGATAACTTATCTGTATTCACCACATATTAAGGCTGGATGATCTATTGAATCTATATGGTTATGATTTTTTTCTCTGTTTCTCCGATCACTGGTACACAATTTATCATGAACTCTTTATTATCATTATCCCTTCATTTTTTTAAGCTTTTTCTGGTTTTGGAAACGCCCTGAGGATTTATCTTGCATCACATACATATTATATTAGCAAAATTAACCGCACTTTTTCACTGCCTGCGCTCCTATCGTTTGATTTTATGCAGCTACAGTATTTTATAGAACATAAATAGAGATGGTTATGTTTACATAGGTGCATTTGATTCACAGATTGAGTGCCTATAATGCTCCCATGCATTACTTATCATTAATCAAATGAACACTCGAGAATCATATTTACAAAGTAGAATGTCAAGCAAGTGCCTCAAAATGTTACTCATATTTTTTTGTCTTTACTTTTGAGTTTAGAGAAAATGATGAACGTCCATGAGAAATAATGTGAAATATAAAAATAAATTAATCAGCGAATAGCAAAATTTTAAGGAAATAAATACGAAAATTCAGAATGATACAATTAACGTTTCGAAGTCGGGCGAATTTCGGCAGCTTCCGGCACCTATCTAACCTCCATAGCACAAAATTACAGTGAATGAGGAGCGTTTACAAACAAAAATTGGAGAGGAACCTTTTGGAACTAAAACAGGCAGCGCGAATGAAATTAGTAGAATATGTCATATTTTTGAATACCTCTTACAAAATAGGGGAAGCATCTGCGCAAAAAATTGATGAGCCTCGTTTGCAGTTCAAGTGTTCTATTTTGATAAACAACCGAAATTAATTTTATAACTAATCAATTTAATGTAGAAAAAAATCGTTTAAAAGAGGGTACTTTTAATGGAAATGAGTGGTGTGGTCGGTGTGGATACTGTAGGAGGTTTTTCGAATTTTAAGAAAATGGGCGGAGCCTGCGGTCCCTAATTTTAGCGTAAATAAGTCGTGAGTATGCGCGCACCTTTAGAAGCTCTTTTCCGATTTGTTTTTGCTATAATCGGGTTCACCGCATTTTATTATAATTAGTTTAAACCACAGCAGCGAAGGGCGTACGCGCTCAACTTTCATGCGTCGCGGTTCGGTAGTACGCGACGCGGTTTTTCAACCAATATTTCAAACTTGATTACACACAATGTAATGAGTTTTCACAGATTGTTCAGCATGCCTAATTTAGCTAAATATCGCTCAAAATTACAAAAATAAGCCTGAACAATCAATATGGAGCGAGTTCGCTCGGTCAGATTTTAAACCGGTCAATTCGAAAGGGTCAATCTTGCCAAGCGAGGAGGCAATCATATAACTTGTTCTTGTGCTTAAAAAATAGGTAATCACTCAAATCCGCGGCAAGATCAACAAAACCGAAGAAAAAATGTGCATTCGAAGCATAAAACGCCTTCTTCCGAAATCCGCCGTTGAGAGTACCGTACCAAAGTTGTTTAAGAAAATTGTGAAAATTTTTGTCTTGCACGGAATTTCCTGCGACATCAGTCCTTTTTTTTAAACTTCTACAGACTCTCTGACTCTGCGTTTTCCTCGAATGTGGTTGCTGTGAGTTTAATGTAAAAATGATAGAAAAAATTAGTGTAAGCATGAGAAAATTACTTCCAAACCGATGTGCGCGCTCATGCAGCGTTGCGGTCGCGTTGCGGTTTACTTCCGTAAAAATATTTACGAAAAAAGACTTCCCAAAAGTTATTTGTCAATAGTTATTTACGGAACGGTAATTTCTGAAATGAGTTTTACGTTTTTAAACTTCCGATTTTAGATTTCCATAATAAAATTTTTGAGAATTTTTTTTTCAAAAATGTATTTACGAAAAAAAATTTACAACTCGGGGTAGTACCCATTGGCTCACAGCGTTACACCCACACGCGACGCGTACGCAACGCGTCCGACTGAAATAGGCATTTCTTTCCTCTGCTTTCCTGAGGTCCCATGCGGACTGCGCGAACTCAAAATTATTTTTTTTTTGGAGCGCTTTTTCACGACGGTTACAAAATAAGAAAAACGGCTGGTTGGTTTAAAAAGCGGTTTGAATTGGCGGTTTAAAATTGGCAGGCAATTCGCTATGAGACTACTCAAATCCCAAAAAAATTAAAAAAAATCCAAAAAATGCAAACCCCGGCTCTCTTTTTTGAAAATTCCGGCTCCAGTGTTGGCAATGTGGAAATGAGCCCGCCACGACTCGTACAGCCTTATAATCATAGTTTTTATTGAATTTGCCAACGTTTCACAGCCTAAGCAATTTTCTAACACCAGAAATATACTATGAAACTCTCCCATTCCTTGGCAAATTGAACCCCCTTGAATCGAGTCTGTCGGCGATCTGACCTAGCGAACTCACCGATTTCCATCGCTTTGGTTGTTTTTGTCCACGATTTACAGCGGTTTCACTAAATCTGGGGCGCTGAACAATCAGAAACCAATTGCAAAATTGTATTTAGAACAGTTTGAAAAATTCACCCAAATTGAGTCAAAAACGCGACGCGTAGTTACGGTAACCGCGACGCATGAAAAATTTCGAATGAACCAGCCGGTGTTACCGTCGTGTTTTAGATGCGAGTGTTGAGCACTCGTGTCAGAGGATTTGGTAGAGGATGTGGAAGTCAAGATTACAATTATTTAGTCTTGCCGTTCTAGAGAAGAAACTGTCTAGACATATCTGTAGTTCGAGGATGAGAGGTGAATTTGATTCCGTTTCAAGTGGTTTCAAGTAGTTACAATTGTGATAGGCCCAAAAAAATTAAGCGATGGAATTCTCTAAGTCAGATCGCTGAATGGAATTTTAACACTCTCAAGAGGGTTTTATTCTGGGGTTGCGCAAGTGAAACATTTCAAAACAGAAGCGCAAAATGAAACAGTCGCTTCTGTTGTTCGTGTTTACCTCTGAAACATTTCTCGGTCAAAATGAGAAGGAAATGTTTCTCGAAGTGTTCGTTTTTCTTTTGTTCACAATAAAGTTTATTTTGTATGGTTGAAACTAGGGTTTCGAAATAGGCGGGCGCCTAGGCGCGCCTGATATTTAATGGGTTGGATGAATAATGCCTAATCCGCCTGCCCTCGAACAAAGAGATTTCGCAGGCGCGCCTAGGCGGCCCCAAACCATTTATACATAGCTCCAAGGTCCGCATGTGTTTTATCTTTGACACCTTCAGCTGTAGCCTGTTCTGATGCTCGAAAAAGGAGATGAAAATAGCGAAAAACGGCTGTTTCGGCCACGCCAAGAGATTCAACTCACTAGGGAAAAATGCTAAAAATATGGCACCTGTGCAGAACGTTGCCCAAACCCTTTCGGCATAACGCTACGGTGAGTATGCATTTTATTTTTCACCCGTACACTTGTAGCATGCTCTAATGCTCGAAAAAGGAGATGAAAATAGCGAAAAACGGCTGTTTCGGCCACGCCAAGAGATTCAACTCACTAGGGAAAAATGCTAAAAATATGGCACCTGTGCAGAACGTTGCCCAAACCCTTTCGGCATAGCGCTACGGTAAGTATGCATTCAATTTTTGCCCCCTTCGCTTGTAGCATTCGATAAAGCACGAAAAACCCAGCCATTTTCCTTCATTTCACGCCGCTTTCCCCTCTCGCTCGGAGTGAAATGAGCTCTCCCCTCATTAGAATACGTCCGCCGCGACGAACAAAGGAATCCATCCAGTCTGACAGGCTGTGGAGAATGATGCAAATTCAATTCAAAATGGGATAGGTTTCAAAGGAAATATTACAGTTTTGGCCTACAACAAAGGAATTGGCCTGCCAGGCGCGCTTTCATTTCGCGCGCCTATTCAGGCCATTCCACCGCGCACGTGAGCCTGAATAGGCGGAATGGCCTGAATGAGGGAACCCTAGTTGAAACTCAACCTATTTCAGTCTGATCTACTCCTGTTTTAAACTAATTTCACTCTTCTTTTCACGGTTCATCACAGTCTACGGAGTGAGATGTGAGGGGAGTCGTTTCTCGTCTTACTCAAAGAAAGGAACCATTGACAAGGGCAAAGTAAAATGAGAAAAAGTTTCTCGTTTCCAATTAAAATATGAAATATCATTCGTTCTTTTGTTTTCCCAAGTGAATAATTTGTGGAATCGTAGTTGATTCTATCTATCAAGCAATGGCTGAGTTTTGTAGTATATTTTTGATATTTCAAAATAGTTTAAAGGAGGAGTAAAATCAAATTTTCTAAGGTAGACGTCCAACGCCAGGAGAATCAAGATGTTCATGAGATATGCTTCCAAAGAAGATGACTAGATAGATAGTGATCCTGTTCCATCTCATTCCACTTGACCCTACCATTCCGGAAATGACTACTCCAATATTGATGAACTTCACTCCAAATTCTTTGATTAATTCTTCATTCTAGACTCATCATAATTAGGGGTCACAAGCTCCGCCCACTTTTGTGAGACACGATTTCGCCTAAAAACGAGAAAACAAAAGCACAAGCTTCATTCTAAACCAAATCGCTTGTTCTAAAGTGCGCTGGATAGCTACTGACATTCCGAATCGATTGAGCACTGCCCAAACTGTGCATATCTTCGCTAAGTAAAAAAAAGTCAAAATAGAACTTGAACGATGGGAAGGGGCCGTTTTGACGGGTTGCAGTGTCAAATTTTTGTTTGGGATGTATTTTTCTGACTATTTTAGGAATTTTAGAGAAAAAATTAGATTTTTAATAATCCTTTAAATGCGTGCGCTTTTTGTTTGAAGATGCGCGCACATCAGTTCAGTCACAGGCAAATTTTGCAATAGGTGTAATTTTGCAATAGGCGGCAATAGACACTTGCCGTCGCCGGGGGTCGAACCCCCGACCTTCGGATCCACAATAGAAAAAACTTACCACTACACCACGCGGGGCTTGTTTCACAACCCCACTATAGCTCTTCCCATCCCCAGGGAAATCTGCCCCTCTGGGACTTGGGAAAAGGCGGCAGGATTAGGACAAGTCGGCGTAGTGTTGTGTAGTGAGCAAAAACTTTTTGACGGATCTGGCGCCACACCAAATGCTGCCTTTGAACTAACGTGCGCGGGGAGAGGCGAGCGAGAGAGCGGGGGGAGGGAGAGAGACACACGCAAATTAGGCTCCGCCCCTTCCCTCTCGTCTCGTCTTTCCCTCCACTTCCCCAGTGCGTTGCGCGTGTACTTCTCGGGCTCTAGCGCGGCTCGCAGACAAGATATTCACAAACGGCAAAAAGCATGATGTTATTTGGTCCATGATGGATAGTTGGAACAAACTTTTGACACCATTGCGCAAAATCGGCTATCTGCGTTGTGGCCCCTAATCATAATATTGAACTTTTGTTCCCGATCCTCTATTTTGATACTAGCGAGACTTCCAACAAATTCAACTCTAAAATTGTCTCTAATATTCCATTAAAAAAACGTACGGCCCGATATTGTGGTGAAAAAGAAACAATAAAAACGATTTATACAAATATATTTAGATATTAAAGAAGGCGTAAACTCAATATTTTCGGGGGATATCTAACGTCATAGGTCGATAGTTTCCGTAAACTATACATTCCGAATTCAAAAATTATAACTCGTTAGCTCAACTTTGAACTGAGTTACATGCGCGCAAAGTTTCTACAGGGCACAGGCAAAATCAAGATGCGCGGTGCAAAGGGAAGGGAGCTAGGTCAAGATGCAGAGGTGATGGGAAGAGACAGGAGAGGAGCGAAATACTCTCGCGTCTGTCACTCTCACCCTCCTACAGTACTTCCCCCTGATTGCACAGGGAAGTGCTTCCCCGAATTTGGAGTTTACGCCTTCTTTAATGGGCCGTGAGTTCAGGCGTACTTTCCACAAAAATGGGAGTGTGGCATAGGGTTGGCTAAACGATCCCGTTAAAGGAGGCGTATCATGAACTTTTGAAATTCAAATGTTGCGACTCTTACAACGATATAAGGAGGGTTACAGTCAAGTTTTCCAGAAGGCAAACCTTAACTCACCAAAAAACGGTTTTACTTTTAAGGGCTTTTTTCTTAAAAATAAAAAGTTTCAATTTTAAGTTTTTCGACCTTTTTTCTAAATCCCAAACTTGTTCAATTTTAAGCTTCTTAAAATTGAAACTTGTTCAATTTTAAGCTTCTTAAAATTGAAACTTGTTCAATTTTAAGAGGACACTGTAAAACACCTCTCTTCCGGACATTTTTCAGACTTCGTTTCTAGTATTAAAGACGACGATGAGGATAAAATCTATATCATTTATCCTAGAGTCAAGATTAAGAAGACAATGGCGACTAATAAAACAATACTACAACAATTGAATGATACATAGACAAATTAAAATAATTGTTTTCCCTGGAAGTAGTGAATGACTACAACAATCAAACAAACACAACATGGGACATTAATTCATGATAACAAATCGAAATGACTTGATCATCTATTTACAAAAAAAGGAGCTACGATTCAACAATCACGAGTGGGGAGGGCACGGTTAAAGGGAAAAGGATAAAGGGAACGTAGAGGGCTCATCACCCACTTCTCCTATTGAAGAGCGCGTCCCAGCCATGACAGAAATTACAATGAATACGACATTTTAACATACTATAATGATAACGGGAAACCAAATTGTGGCCGTGAAAAGGGTCGTGGAAGAGAGGGGAGGGACATTCGAGAAAGTCCTAGCAGAGAGGAGAAACAGGTCTCAGTTATAGAGATGCCTAGGGTGCCTAGGACTAGGAGTGCGCTCAGGACAAATTAGGACCCCTAGTTCCGTGTTTGTTCACCAGCGAAAATGAAATATTTGCTTCAAGAATAGACCGGAATAAAAATCGCGCTTATGGACTCCCTAGGAATGGGGCATCCATGACCACCATCCATTTACTATTGTACCCGATCCGAGAACAACACCCCCCCCCCCCAATTGTGGCATCCAAGTCTCGAAAAAGTGGGCAGAGCCAAAAATTTGCTGGGTGCTCATGGTACCACTGGGAGAGCATTCGGTGCAAATCAGCTCGATGGCTGGGCAATCCCCTCCTCACTCTCACATGTAGTCAACGGCTTGGGGTTTAGTTGTCAATTATGAAGAGTTTGAGGGGTGCGAAGCCCACAAAGCACATTCACGTGTTCAGTAGAAATGTAGTAGTGTACGCTAATGTACTGGGATATGCGGAAATTCCCGGATTGTTCGATAGGTGCCCTCAAATATAGGATGTTTTGATTCGTCTTTTCTCATGATTGGAAGGTCCAAATGATCTAATTCCATTACGATACTCTTCTAGTACCCTTGGCTATCTACTGTGCTAGTTTGAACGAAATCGGTGAGTCTAACTGGGACGGAAGAGTCTAACTGGGACGTTTGCCTAGATTTCGCACAGTATAATATAAGATCACCCATTCTTTTACATTCACATTACGCTTGGACCATGAGTTTCAGACCATTTGGGCTCATCGAATCAGCAAAAAGGGCGTGGCTTAGCAAAAAAAACTGGTCGGGGAAAGTTATCCGACCGGTCCAGAATTTTGTAGGCGTGTTGGGGACACCCATAGAGGAATGAATTGAGAAAGCGCTAGCAAAAAATTCGATTTCCAAGTCGAGATCCGGGGTGCCAAAGGTGTCCGGATCCCAACTTTGGGGGTGCACCCTGGACCCGGGAATCGGAATTTCGCGAAAAAAAAGTATCAGGGAGTGCTCGGGGCACCCATGCGCATCACCTATTCACTTTTGGTCCCGATCCGAGACCATGAGTTTCAGGGCATTTACTCATGTCAGACCATCCTTCCCTTTCCGAACCAAAAAAGTGGGCGGAGCCTAGTGGTAACCGAAAAATTTCAAAGTTATCCGATCGATCCAAAACTTTGCAGGCGAGTAGGGGGCACTATGGGGAGTTGTGAAAACGTTTTGGCGAGTCGAAATTCGGATTCCCAAGCGGGGATCCGGGGTGCCAAAGGAGCCCGGATCCCAACTTTGGAGGTGCACTCTGGACCCGAGAATCGGAATTTCGCGAAAAAAAGTATCAGGGAGTGCTCGGGGCACCCATGCGCATCACCTATTCACTTTTGGCCCCGATCCGAGACCATGAGTTTCAGGGCATTTTCTCATGTCAGACCGGGTTCGAGCGTCTGCGTCTGTCAGATGGGCTAGAGCGTCTGCGCATATCTCAAAAACGACGTTTGCTCATGATCGAGACATCCAAATTATCTAACATGACTACGGGAGCTCTTCTACTACCCCTGGTAAACTACCGTGCAAGTTCGAGCTGAATCGGTGGCTATGAGTTACATACCAAAATTTTGGGGTTTGTGCGATCGCCCTTTCGAGGCGAGGGCGAGAAGGCGATAGTATCAGACGGTTAGAGACACACAGAGACGCAAACACAGAAACGCGACGCATCAGGCAACGCGCGCGAGAGAGTGTAGGAAAGTGAGAGAAAGAGGGGTGTGAGAGTAAACTCCGCCCACTTTTACTGGTATTCCAGGTTTTTTCGAGAAAGAAATCAGAGGATAGATTATTTTCTCTATTCCAGCAAAAGTGGGCGGAGTTTACTCTCACACCCCTCTTTCTCTCACTTTCCTACACTCTCTCGCGCGCGTTGCCTGATGCGTCGCGTTTTTGTGTGTTTGCGTCTTTGTGCACACACTCGCCTCTCGGCTTGTGCGCGCTCCGAACTTCGTCCTCTCGCCTTGTTAGTAACAGTTTTCGTTCTCGTTTTTCATATTTTATATTTTATCGTTATTGAATGATTATACCACCTAATGGCCACATTCTGAGCGCGCATTTAAGTTGCTAGTGTGGTGCAGTAGGCCCCGATAAAGCTCGTGCGTGGCCTGTTTGCAGCTTGTGCTCGCGTTTTCTCAGTTCGATAAATGTTGCCGGTATACTTGTATCCTTCTCATTATTTCATTTATTCAGGGGAATCGACCATTACGTCGTCCGGATGCCCGCTGCGGCTGCCCAATGCCCGCGGCTGCCCAATGTCCGCGGCTGCCCAATGTCCGCGGCTGCCCAATGTCCGCGGCTGCCCAATGTCCGCGGCTGCCCAATGTCCGCGGCTGCCCAATGTCCGCAGCTGCCTAATGCCCGCTGTGATGGCGTTCCATCGACAACGATACGGACGGAAGGATGCGCGATGATCCGTATGTTTCAAAACCTTTTTAATGGTTGTTTAGTGAATTGTGTTTGTGCGTCACTGGTAGAGAACGACAAAACGAACATCGAGAGATACTACCCGGGCATTTCAGTAGTATCAATCGATGTTTATAATTATAAAAACTGTTATATTTTTCATTATTATTTTAATTGCATTTATTATTCCCAGGCTGCGCACTGACCAAGCGCAAGCGCGACCGTCGCCATGGACGACAGTATCGTCGCTACAGAGGTTGTTCTTTTGAAACATGATTGATGTCAATGTTATTCAACTCGTGAACTGCTCAGGCTGCGCGAAGACGACGCCATCTGTGACGCCCAGTGAACGACCTGTCGTCCGCCATCGAAGGTGGCTGATATCTTAGCAAATAATTTGATCACATGTTATTTGTATGTTTCTTGTTCTTGCATGACCTTAAAAAGTGTCATGCAAGTAGTTGCTTGTTCCCTTTAAATTAGTTCGTTGGGATATCACGATCACAACCCATTCCCCACGAGAGGATTAGAAGTTACCCATGTACATTTGCATCCCACGCGAAAGAGTTGGAACAGGGACGGATGCGCACTGAAACATGAAAACACCCCCCAGCCTCTTCCCACCTCCCTCCCCTCTCTACCCTGCCCCTCTGACCTCTTTGTGTGTCTCTAACCGTCTGATACTCTCGCCTTCTCGCCCTCGCCTCGAAAGGGCGATCGCACAAACCCCAAAATTTTGGTATGAAACTCATAGCCACCGATTCAGCTCGAACTTGCACGGTAGTTTACCAGGGGTAGTAGAAGAGCTCCCGTAGTCATGTTAGATAATTTGGATGTCTCGATCATGGGCAAACGTCGTTTTTGAGATATATGCGCAGACGCTCTAGCCCATCTGACAGACGCAGACGCTCTAGCCCGGTCTGACATGAGTATATGCCCTGAAACTCATGGTCTCGGATCGGGACCAAAAGTGAATGTTTTATGCGCATGGGTGCCCCGAGCACTCCCTGATACTTTTTTCCGCGAAATTCCGATTCCCGGGTCCAGGGTGCACCTCCAAAGTTGGGATCCGGGCACCTTTGGCACCCCGGATCTCGACTTGGAAATCGAATTTTTTGCTAGCGCTTTCTCAATTCGTCCCCCTATGGGTGTCCCCAACACGCCTTCAAAATTCCGGACCGGTCGGATAACTTTCCCCGATCAGTTTTTTTGCTAAGCCACGCCCTTTTCGCAAGTGACAGATGGTTCGATGAGCCCAAATGGTCTGAAACTCATGATCCAAGCGTAATGTGAATGTGAAAGAATGGTTGATCTTATATTATACTGTGCGAAATCTAGGCAAACGTCCCAGTTAGACTCTGTCTATCCTCTTCCCATTTCCCTCCCCTCTCCCCCCTCGCCCTCTAACCTCTCCGCGTGTCTCTAACCGCCTGGCCCTCTCGCCCTCTCGCTCCTCGATTGGAAGAGGCGATCGCACAAACCCCAATATTTTGGCATGAAACTCAGTCACCGATTTCGTTCAACTCGCACAGTAGATAGCCTAGGGTACTAGAAGAGTACCGTAATGGAATTAGATCATTTGGACCTTCCAATCATGAGAAAAGACGAATCAAAACATCCTATATTTGTGGGCACCTATCGAACAATCCGGGAATTTCCGCATATCCCAGTACATTAGCGTACACTACTACATTTCTACTGAACATGTGAATTTTTGGCTCTGCCCACTTTTTCGAGGCTTGGATGCCACAATTGGGGGGGGGGGGTGTTGTTCTCGGATCGGGTACAATAGTAAATGGATGGTGGTCATGGATGCCCCATTCCTAGGGAGTCCATAAGCGCGATTTTTATTCCGGTCTATTTTTGAAGCAAATATTTCATTTTCGCTGGTGAACAAACACGGAACTAGGGGTCCTAATTTGTCCTGAGCGCACTCCTAGTCCTAGGCACCCTAGGCATCTCTATAAGTGCGATCTGTTTCTCCTCTCTGCTAGGACTTTCTCGAATGCCCCCTCTCTTTTTTCCCTTTAACCGTGCCCTCCCCACTCGTGATTGTTGAATCGTAGCTCCTATTTTTGTAAATAGATGATCAAGTCATTTCGATTTGTTATCATGAATTAATGTCCCATGTTGTGTTTGTTTGATTGTTGTAGTCATTCACTACTTCCAGGGAAAACAATTATTTTTATTGGTCTATGTATCATTCAATTGTTGTAGTATTGTTTTATTATTCGCCATTGTCTCCTTAATCTTGACTTTAGGATAAACTACATAGATTTTATCCTCTTCGTCGTATTTGTACACTGACAACGGGAACGACGTCTGAAATATGTTACGAGAAACAAGACCTCGAGATCTCTGGAGATTCTTAAAATTGAACAAGTTTCAATTATAAGGAAATTCTTAAAATTGAACAAGTTTCAATTATAAGGAAATTCTTAAAATTGAAAGCTTTCAATTTTAAGAGCCTTAAAATTGAAAAACTTTCACTTTTAAGGCCAAATGCTCCTTAAGTCAAACCCCTACTTAAGCTATAATTGAACATGTTGAATTGGAAGAAATTTGATGAAACGGTTTGCTTTCTGGAAAACTTGACTGCAGACCGCCTTATATGCCGAGCCTTGCAATATTTTGGAAAATTGCCAAGGTTCTTTTGGCAAATCGCCAAGGAGTAGATCAGTTTTTGTCGATGGGAAGAACCTGCGGGAACAAAGAAAAATCCCTTTCTAGTCAATCAATAATGGGCGAGACAACGATGACCTTTCGATCTATCCTTCTTGATCTACCTTCCCTTCCTCCCCATTGGCGCTGCGTAAAATTTTTGAATTTTCGCGGAGTTTTCCCTGTTCTTTCCTGATACTTTTGACGGGGATATCTCGTCCCAGAGTGGACGTACAACTTTCAAACTTCGGCTTTCTAATATCGTTCTGGATTCCAATCGGATCATGATCTCAAGAGCATGAACTGTTTTTTCATGATACGCCTCCTTTAACGTCGTTTGGCCAACTCTAGTATGGCATTAATATCTGGCTAGAGTTCTCGATATGAGATGAGGGGTCACGGCCACACTTTCAAGACTCCCATGTTTCTGTATTTTCGTTTGATCGGATACATGATAGTTTGGCTGTGTTGCAAGTGCCCCTGATCGTGCAGGCAACGATCGAGGAAGAGAAGGGCAATGAAGGGAAGGGAAGAAGGGCAATGACGAGACGACGCATGCACATCGGACGCGCCGCCTTACATTCATGTGAAGAACTGAGCTATCAATCATCATCATCATCATCATCATCATTTATCCAGGTCGAACGTATTTACAATGTTTTATATTTACAATGTATTTACAATGATACTAAAAGAAACAATGAAACAAAATGAATTAAGATTCTTGAATCACATATGTAGACGTCATGTAAATTCATTCTCTCCACGCTAGGCGGGGTCTGGATGGGCCGTTTTCTCTCTCCATAATTCTCGGTTTATCAGAGATCGTGTACAACCAAACCATCATCGGTTTTTGATCTTTTTGCTCCCTGTGTGATAGGGATCAGGGCTGGAATTTTTTGAAAAAAAATATAAAAAAATCGTTGAAAAATTGTTTGAATTCAACATTTTTTTAGCAACGCTATTCTTGGGTTAGATAATTAGGAAAAACTGTAAATCGAATTTTTATGCATATTTTTGTGATAAATTATTGATTTTGCTATCATGCATGGTTAAAACCGCACTTTTAAAATGTTTCTATCAAAACTCAGACATCAAGAAGACATAAAGAACAAATGGACTCGCAAATTTTTGTGAACCACCTCTCTGAAAAAAAGACGTGACTTAAAAAGAACAACAAAAAAAGGTCACGGAAAGATCCGAGGAGAATACGAGAGAACGAGAGAGCGCAGAGAAAAAAGACATCAGAGAAGAACTCTCTCGAAGTGTAACGCTGTCTCGCGCGAGAACGCACTAAACGTAGGAAAAACTAAAGGCGAACTATAGTATGCGAATACGCTTATTTAACTAAAAAGAGTATTTGCAGACCATAGATCTCATTATTATCGAATTTAATAGTTGGTTGGAGCACATATCGTACATCGCTCCCATTACCGAACAAACGGTCTTTTTTTACCTTTTCTACCTTTTTTACCTTTTCGCGAATTCGAGCTTAATATTCTTGTTTTTTGTTTCATATTTTTTGTCCACCCCTATAAGTGGACGAATTCAAAAATTGGCCGGTGAAATATTATTTTAAATGGGTGAAAAATGAGAGCCGTTGCCTCTATTTTCAATCAAAATACGGCTCTACCGTAATCTCCACGTCATCATAAATTTTCTGTATTTTTTCTGTATTACGGCTGTAATTTTTCACCCATTTAAAATAATATTTCACCGGCCAATTTTTGTATTCGTCCACTTATAGGGGTGGACAAAAAATATGAAACAAAAAACAAGAATATTAAGCTCGAATTCGCTTAAAGGGAAAAAAGGCCAAAAAGGTAGAAAAGGCCGTTTGTTCGGTAATGGGAGCGATATACGATATTCGAAAGCATAACACAGATTTATAATCGAAAAAGCGCGCGCTACTGTGTTTAGTACCTAAAAATTGTGACAGTTAGCGCTTGCGCTGCATAATTTTTTTGCTGCGTAATTCTCCTGCGCATCCTATTCGAATTCACCATTTTGTGTTGTCGGATCCGTTCGTGAGGTCCTTTTTTGCTCTAGTTTCTCCGTTTCTTAACCAATCTTAGTGCAAAATCATTGGGAAAATGTTTGAAATCTGAAGGAAATAGTGTAATTTTTTTTGATTTTTTAAAAAAATATTTCAAAATTTTTTTGCTTTTTGAATTTTTTGAAATGTTCAAAAAATAAAAAAAAATAAAAATCAAAAAATCCTAGCCCTGATAGGTATGCAAGTTCGAGATCGATAGTATCGCAAGGATGCGAGACTCTCGCAGTCCTCTGGTTTCTCGTGACCAGTTGCTGACCAGTTGGGGTGGGCGGAGTCTGCGCCAACCAGTTGCTAACAAGTGGTCTGACCAGTTGCTGACCAGTTGGCTGCTGACCAGTTGCTAGCAACTAATCAGCAACTGGTTGAGAGGTTTTTTACTTACCCGTCGTGACTAGCATGCGCCTTGCCTATACGGGCCTATTTTTCGCCCCTATTCAGATCAGAGTCTGATGATTAGACGGCTCCCGAAAGTGGATGCTGTCTACTGCTATCCCACAAGGGAAAGCCTTTTGAATGTGACTACCGCACATGGTCGTACCATGTATGGGTCAGTTACAGTATGAGGTTAACTCATATACGGTATCAATCAATATCCAGCTATATCCCTCAGTATCCCTCTAATTTGAAAGTGGGCGTGGCCTATCCCCCAACCAGTTGCTGACCAGTACCCTGACCAGTTGCTCGCATATCCGCCAGCAACTGGTCACCAACTGGTTAGCAACTGGTCACGAGAAACCGGAGTCGATCCCTTCCCTTATATTTAGGAGGCGGCGAGAGAGCGTGCGAAACGAGAGAGCACTTTCCTCTGCTCTGCCTGCGCTCTCTCCCAACCCTATGATATCTCTTCGGGGAGAACTGGTGTGCGAGACTCTCGATCTAAGTCTCGAACCTGCAACCCTACTTTGCGGAATTACAAACATGCATGTTAAATCAGTGCATAATATCTAATACTGTACCTAGAACATGTTTATTCCGATAAACAAGATAGAGTTTCCATTTAAAAATCAACTTAGATATGATTAGATAGCATAGAATTTTAAAATCGAAAAAATGGAAAATTAAATTCAACGTTTAAAAAAACATGCATTGACCCAGTGAAATAACATTGACTTTGCGAACAGCAACCTTTCTAGTGATACACAATTGTTGGTGGGGTTTAGGATAACCCATGAATACTCACTCATGTTTTTAATTTTTTTTGAAATCTAAAAGAACTATCGTGCCATCGATAACCGCACCGTATTATAGCAGGAATTGTGGGGAGGATTCTCAAATTGTAAATTAAAAGTTTAGTTATTACTTAATTTGAATTCCCGCTCTGCGCGACGCTTATTTCATTGCACAGACATTTCCCCGACTTTTGAGTTTGATTTTCCATTCTTAGCGTCCCTAGTTATTTCAATCCTTTGAAAACTATTGTACTGAAGTGAAAACACGTGTAGATTAATTAATGTGATTTTTTTCTTCAAAAATATCGTGTTTTGACTGGGCCTCATTTGGAAGGATCCTTTTTTTGGAGCGAACAATTGAGCGGGGTACGATATCCACAAGAGAGCTAATACACGGATATGCACAAATAAATATATGTATGATCTTGAAAGTTGAGATATGAGGAAACAGAGATGAGATAGACGGTTGGATAAGATCTGTATGGCAGAAAAGAGGAGAGGGTAGACATTGGAATGTCCTTGCTCAACCAACTAGGTCAAAGAAAGGAGGAGAGTCGTAAGCACGAGTTCTCTCATTATTCTTCGAATAACCAATTCTCTCGGCCTTCGATGCATCTTCTTCGGACTCTTGAAGAACCTGAACTCCGCATAATGGTTCCACCTTCATTGGTATACAATATTCTCTCTCATATTTTAATAATTCAAAGGGTTCTTACTTTACTAAACTAATTTCATCTCTTTTCAGAGTAGTGAGACTGAGGATGATTTCCCCATGGATCAGAGAAGAAGGTACAAGGCCTACACTGTAATGCAGAGAAGTGGATTGCAACACACGGAGTCAGTTCCTTACTTATTCCATACATTATCAATCCCATAACTTAGATATGTGAAGATACTCATCCATTTGTGTAAGGCAGAGATTTTCCTTTCTCTCGCATTTCTTGTTCACGGAATTACTTGCCCAGGTAATACTCATAGTTTGGACAACGAAAAGGTGTGAAAAAGGAGGAGTAACATGAAAATTTGAGTAACAGAGTTGGCAATGTGGTTTTGTAACTATTGACAAGTACATCAGATTTCTGTAACCCCCATATTTGTATCATGTCTCTAAACCAAGATATATGAGGCCGTATGCGATAGAATCGAGCAGAGGCCGGCACAGGCCAAAAATATAAATTCTCTGTAACTTGGCGAACTAGGGTTCTCGAGTGTGCTGATAACGGTGGACATATTATTTTTTCACGTTGAGTCCCCGTTGGCTCCAGATGACGTCACGTCGAAATCAGATTTCGTTCGATATCTAAGTGCTGATTTTCGCCAAAATTAAGTGAATATGGCTACACGGGTAGATTTTCATGCTGATCACACCTGTTTACTTTATTTTTGATGAATTTTTACTATAAATTTGTTAGATGAAACTTTTTATCCAGCCACGTGCAAGTTGTGCAACATACACAGATCGGACCGGAATGACGACTAGGTTCAGTTCCCAAAATTTCATCCAATTTCCGCATTCCCTGTTCGAGAAAATCAACTTATAGTGTAACTGGCTTGTAAGTAAATTTGACCATCTTTCCGCTTGCTTCCTCCCATCCATTGATCTACCCGAGTCTCTCTACCTTGACCTCTTCCCCGGCTCTGCACTCTCTCCGTTTCCCCTGCTCTCTCGCCTCCCTCGGGAAGGAGAGACGGATCGATCAACGGAAGTCAACAACTGGGGGAACGATGGTCAAATTTACTTACAAGCCAGTTACACTATAAGTTGATTTTCTCGAACAGGGAATGCGGAAATTGGATGAAATTTTGGGAACTGAACCTAGTCGTCATTCCGGTCCGATCTGTGTATGTTGCACAACTTGCACGTTGCTGGATTAAAAGTTCTGATTTACAAATTTATAATAAAAATTCATGAAAAATAAAGTAGACAGGCGTGATCAGCATGAATCAGCACTCGCATAATTTTAGTGAAATCGAGAGCCAAGAAATCTTACAAAAACTGATTTCGACGTGACGTCGTCTGGAGCCAACGGAGGCTCGACATAAAAAATGTACTTTCCCATCGTCATCAGCACTCTCGAGAACCCAAAATCCGAGAGTTTCAGAGAATCAATATTTTTGAGCTGTGCCAGACCCAGTCCGATGTGCTCGATTCTCTCGCAAACGGCCTCATATCGAGTTGGCGTGTGCCAATATTTCCCTCATGGCAGGGAATGGCGGGGATTTTAAATGCGGACGTGATTTGTGAGAAAGTGCGCCTTGATCTACCCCCCCCCTTCCCCATCGTTCGCGGGAGAAAGGAATCGGGACTGTGGCAAAGTTCCAACTGAAATTACTGTATCTTGTAATGGCCGAAACTTTGCTGTGAGAGTCACCAACATTCCTGTTACTCCTCCTCTAAAACGGTGACTTTGAAAGAGCGGGTGAGAGGGGCGCACAGTAGGTAGCTCAAAATGGAAGTTCATACTTGGTGGGGTACTCTTCAGCCAAAAATTGATCTTTGATCTTTGAATTGTGAAAATGTCATCTTAAAGGAGGCGTACCATGAAAAACTAGTTAATGTTTTTGAGAACATGATCCGATCGGAATTTAGAACGATATTAGAATGCCGAAGTTTGGAAGTTGTAGACCCAATTTAAACCGAGAAATTCGGCCTCAATTTATCAGGGAAGCACAGGGAAAAAGCTGCAAAGAATTCAAATCTTCTTTGCAGGGCTAATGAGGAGGAAGGGAAGGTAGATCAGTGAAAGATCATCTTTGTCTCGTCCGCATTTGATTGACTAGGAAAGGATTTTTGTTTGTTCCCGCAGGTGGTTCCCAACGAAATAAATCTGATCTACTCCTTGGCAGTTCGTCAAAAGATATTGGCAATTTTCCAGAATCTTGATAGCATCGGCTTATCGTTGCAGGACCCGCTCAGTTTGAATTTCAAAAGTTTATGATACGCCTCCTTTAATTTTACCCCTCTTGCCTTCTCATATTTTTGATATCTGGCCTGGGATTGTTTTATTTTATTTTTTGACCATTTCAAAAAATAAAAATAAACAACATTTTTTTTCAAAAAAAATACACTATAGATTTTCGTCAGGTTTTAAACAATCAATGATTTTGCACTGAAATTGTTTAAGAAAAGGAAAAAAACATAAGAAAAAGACCATATTTGTCAGATTTTCTGAAATCACTTTTTTTTTAGAAAGGCAGTCCACAAAAAGGTGCGAGTCCATTTGCTCTTGATTGATAGAAAAATTGCTTTGATTTTCGTTGATAGAAAAATTTTCAATTTACGATTTTAATCGTGCATGATAGCCATGTCGAATATTTATCGTAAAATACGTAGAAATATATATCTATAAAAAAGCGTCGACGCGGGTTCGAATCCCGCCGACGGCTAATCTTTTGCCCTATATTTTCGAAACAAAAAGATGTTTTTTCGACATGAAATCACATTTGACATGTTATTGGGTTATATTCACTAGTGTTGTTCGCTCGAGTAATACTCGTCGAGCGCTCTTACTCGACGAGTCATTTTTCCTCGCACTCGTTTTAACCGGTTATCGTACATCGCTCCCATTACCGAACAAACGGCCCTTTCTACCTTTTTGGCCTTTTTTTCCTTTTCGCGAATTCGCACTTAATATTCTCGTTTTTTGTTTTATATTTTTTTGTCCACCCCGATAACTGGATGAATACAAAAATTGGCCGGTGAAATATTATATTAAATGGGTGAAAAATGAGAGCCGTTGCCTCTATTTTCAATCAAAATACGGCTCTACCGTATTCGCCACGTCATCATAAGAGACACTATCTGAGAGAGCTCACCTACCACCGTACAGTGAAAAATATTAAATTCTGAAAAAAATGCCCTAGGGGTAACTTTTCACGTAGACTTCGAAAATCGACCTAAAAAAGCCGTATCTCGAACGCCAAATTTAGTATGAGCAGCTCCAACCGGCTAGGGGTGACATACGATCTTTCGAATGCGCATCCAAACCCTATCATTTGATGGTAATTCTTGTAGATCTCGATGAGATAAGCAATTTTGCAGAAGAAAGTGAACGGCTAGCTATTCTGGAAAAAAAGTTATGCCCATGGTTGAGGTGAAAAATAATTGTCGTGGAAAAAAAATGCCTTACGGGGGAATTTTCAGTAAGTTTTTCGAATTCCTCGTAAAATTTCACATATGTGTGATTTTTTTCAGAATTTTAAGTTTTCTGATAAGTGGTTTCCTGATCGGTCAAAGAGTACGGAATCATGATTTTTCACCGCCTCTAAGTTTTTTCTTCGCGAAATCGTTGTTGCTTTAACATGAAACCTTTTCGACTCGATTTATTTGTTTGTAAAATATACTTTTCTAGAATATTACGACGCTAATAAACCAATTTCCAAAAAATATCGAATCATATTTGGGCTTAAAATGAGATTCATATCTTTTCCGAATTATTGTAATTTCATGTTTCAAATTATTTGCATATAATTTTTTTTATGATTTCTGAGATCCCTTTTCCTCGCGTGTAATGTTTTGAAAGAAGAAAAAAGACGAGAGTGTTGTCCATCTGCTCCCTTGAGAGAAATTCTTTGCTTTTATCACACATCTTCTGAGAGATTGCATGACCTGAGGAACTAGGAGCCCCAAGTTTGAGCTATATGGATGAAATTTTTTTGGTAGCGTATATAGGAGACAAGAAAACTTTTATAACAGAACTTTTGTCCCAGAACCGGCTTTTAGGCATTTTCCGGTTTCCAACCCGGCTGTAACTTATCTCAGCTCCCAGAGTAGCTAGACCCATATTCTTTGGCCCTTATTCAAATCCGCAAAAATTTTCTGAACAGATAATTTTTTAGAAAAACTGAAATTGAAAATTTCTTCGATACGAAAAAAAAGAGATATCAAAATCGAAAACTAATTTTTCCTCACTCGGGGACCCCCCCCCTTTGGGCAGGTTCTGACTTAATATTTAGAATCTACGTACTCGATATGGTATAGGGCCGTTCAGAGGTGGGGGGGGGGGGGTTGGGCCAAAGAATATGGGTCTAGCTACTCTGGGAGCTGAGATAAGTTACAGCCGGGTTGGAAACCGGAAAATGCCTAAAAGCCGGATCTGGGACAAACGTTCTGTTATAAAAGTTTTCTTGTCTCCTATATACGCTACCAAAAAAATTTCATCCATATAGCTCAAACTTGGGGCTCCTAGTTCCTCAGGGTCATGCAATCTCTCAGAAGATGTGTGATAAAAGCAAAGAATTTCTCTCAAGGGAGCAGATGGACAACACTCTCGTCTTTTTTCTTCTTTCAAAACATTACACGCGAGGAAAAGGGATCTCAGAAATCATAAAAAAAAATTATATGCAAATAATTTGAAACATGAAATTACAATAATTCGGAAAAGATATGAATCTCATTTTAAGCCCAAATATGATTCGATATTTTTTGGAAATTGGTTTATTAGCGTCGTAATATTCTAGAAAAGTATATTTTACAAACAAATAAATCGAGTCGAAAAGGTTTCATGTTAAAGCAACAACGATTTCGCGAAGAAAAAACTTAGAGGCGGTGAAAAATCATGATTCCGTACTCTTTGACCGATCAGGAAACCACTTATCAGAAAACTTAAAATTCTGAAAAAAATCACACATATGTGAAATTTTACGAGGAATTCGAAAAACTTACTGAAAATTCCCCCGTAAGGCATTTTTTTTTCACGACAATTATTTTTCACCTCAACCATGGGCATAACTTTTTTTCCAGAATAGCTAGCCGTTCACTTTCTTCTGCAAAATTGCTTATCTCATCGAGATCTACAAGAATTACCATCAAATGATAGGGTTTGGATGCGCATTCGAAAGATCGTATGTCACCCCTAGCCGGTTGGAGCTGCTCATACTAAATTTGGCGTTCGAGATACGGCTTTTTTAGGTCGATTTTCGAATTCTACGTGAAAAGTTACCCCTAGGGCATTTTTTTCAGAATTTAATATTTTTCACTGTACGGCTGATGGGTGAAATCGCTCAGTTCTATCAGATAGTGTCTCATAAATTTTCTGTATTTTTTCTGTATTACGGCTGTAATTTTTCACCCATTTAAAATAATATTTCACCGGCCAATTTTTGTATTCGTCCACTTATCTGGGTGGACAAAAAATATGAAACAAAAAACAAGAATATTAAGCGCGAATTCGCGAAAAGGAAAAAAAAGGCCAAAAAGGTAGAAAAGGCCGTTTGTTCGGTAATGGGAGCGATGTACGATACTCGCGAGAAAAAAAAATGAAAAATGACTTGTGAATAACACTCACTCGCGAGCAATTATTCGCGAGTGCCTTTGGTCGACCCTTCAATCCCGCTCTCCGAGTGACGAAAGGGGGAGAATGAGAGGGAAGAGAGGGCGATCGAATCGAACTTTGAGTGAAAAACAACTCACGAGCATTGCTCGCGAGTAAAATGGAAAGAATTGATAAAATTGATAAGAATTGATGATAAAATCGTTCTCGAGTAGGGTTCGCCAAATGAGAGTTTAGTAGAGTTGTTATTCCGAGTGACTCGGCACTCGCGAGTGGAAAATGAGAAATCTACTCGCGAGTGGATTTCTTTGTTCGCACTCGCGAGTCAAATCTACTCGCTGAGTGAATTGAATTTGCCTCATTCCTTCTCCTCTCGCCAATGCAAAGTGACCGGTCTCTCACTTCAATGGAGAAATAAAATTCAATCAATTCTCGATCCGAATTCTACAAAAAACACTCGCGAGTGAATTTCTCATTTTTCACTCGCGAGTGATCCAACCGGTCTGAGTGAATCCAAAATGAACTCGGCGAGTGGCGAGCGCTTACCGAGTGTCACTCGAGCAAACAACTCTAGAGTTTAGCGAGAGTCAAAATATTTCATTCGTCTCATTTCAACTCAAACGAATCGGTCACCTCTCGACTGAGAGTTCTCGGGGAGAGCAATTCTCGACCGAGAGCTTTCGCGAGAACCCTCTCATTCGTTCTCATTAGTGATGTTATTTCGAGCGCTCGCCGCTCGCGAGCGACCTGTTAAATTCACCGCTCGAGCGCAATTCTCGAAATGATCGCTCGAGAGTAGGGTTTGCAAAACGAGAAAATTTTTCGCGAAAAACCTTGAGTTTTTCGCCGAAAAATCATTCTCATTCGAAAAATTTTTCTCGAAAAAGACCGGTGATTTTTCGAACAAAAAAATATTTTTTGTCGAAATTTTCGCGAAATATATATATTTTTTCAAACCTACTTAAATTAGTCAATAAATGAAATTATTAGTCTAAAGAGTATTCCTGTAGAAAGATAGTAAATAGTAGCAAAAACTAGAACCTAGATAATTCGTAGCAAAGAGGAGTAACTGATGTCAAGAAGAGCTCTGGAGTTGAACCAAGCCATCCTGGACCATTTGTCACGAGCGATACCAGTCGGCTATGAATGAGTTCCTTCTACAACCTCAATAAATAGATGATGAGGGATATAATGAAGTTTGATTTTTTCAACCGACCACTCGGAGAGGTTTGTCGAGAACGAATTAGAGTGGTTTTTTCGCGAAAATTTTAGACGAAAAATCTTTATTGTTCGAAAATTTTCGAACGAGAAGAAACCGGGCAATTGTTTTCGGCGAGAAGAAATGCTTTTTTTCGTTTATCGCAACATTTTCGTTTTTCGAACCCTACTCGAGAGCCATTCCTAGAAACGAGCGCTCGAGCGATCAGCGCTCGAGCGATAAATGAGAGACTGCGCTCGAGCGCTCCAATGGATTGGAATGATCGTTGCGATCGTTCTAATCGATTTATTCAACAAATATCGTATTCAAATCGCTCTCCATTCTCTCTCCGAGCACGCGCGAAACATCATTCCAATCCACTCGAGCGTTCGAGCGCAGTCTCTCATTTATCGCTCGAGCGATCATTCCGAGAATTGCGCTCGAGCGTTCATCGCTCGAGCGATGAATTAGAGAGGCCGCTCGAGCGACGAGCGCTCGCGAAAAACGCTCGAGCGAACAACACTAGATAGTTCTCATCACTCTTTTGCCTTGCGGTGTGCGGTGAGAGGGAGAATGAGAGGGCTCGTCTCTCTGGCAATCCTTTGTCATTTTGCACCGACCGTCTCGTCGAGCTCTCGAGTGAGAGAATAATTCTCGACTGAGAGGAGACAAACATCTCTCGAGTGAGAGCTCTCAGTCGAGAGTCATTTCTCGGTGAGAAATAAAGGGTCTTTCGCGAGAGTTCGTCTCATTTGACGAACCCTATTCTCGAGTCATTCTCCATTCTTGCATTCGCGACGGGCGGTCGACTCTCAACCCCGCTCTCTTCCATATCCAGTTTGGAGAATCCTCGTCCGTCAGCTTGGGCAACCGGACGAGTATCGCCCATTTGGATCATCAAGAGGAGGACCCAGGACGGATTCTCACCTGCTCAAGTTATCTACGGTCAAGAAAGGCCCCACTCAAGAAAACTGCTTCGTGAGTTTACTCTTAACCACGCAAGTCAGAACTTCGGCGGCTGGATGATCTACTTCGTGGCTCAAGATCTATCGGCTCAACGCGACGGACAATCGACAATAAAAAGCTAAGAAGAAACCATCCCTTGACCCATTGTCACTAAGTACGAAGATCCTAATCCCCTCCCTAACGATGTTTTCCCCTGCAGACACAATGCCTTGAATCAGGATAAATGTATGTATGTATGTATTCTCGAGTCAAATTTATAGAATTGCTCGCGAGTGCCTTTGTTCGCGAGTTGATTTTTCATTCTTGCTCGCGAGTGCCGAGTAATTCGGCCTAACAACACTAATATTCACGATTTTTTTGCCGCATTGCAATAAAAAAGTGATGATTCCTCCACATAAGTTTCTAGGGCCCACCATCCTACTTTGATCGAGTAGTGCACGCTCAACGTTGATTATCTCGAAGGAGATTGTTTGCCCGCGGGTTCTCATTTCATCGATCATTAGTACACCTTTTCGAGCAACGTTGCTCAAATTTTGGAAAAATCAATGTCCTACATTTTTTGACAATAAGATCTCAAAAAAAAAACTCAAACGTTTAGAAACTCTGATTTTAAATCGTTCTATCTAGATTTCGTGAAACGAGTTGCTAGCGACTTCTGACACATCCTAGTGATGGACTAGTGTCCAACTCATGACGTAAAAAAATCAGCCAAATCAATGGGCTCCTGCAATCTCTTCTATATGTTCAAATAATACTATTCTGATCTTTGATCTAAGAAAAAAAGATCGAATGAGTCCATTGACTTGGCTGATTTTTTCACTAGCCACACAGAGACTTCCTCTTTTTTTTAGATGTTACTCCTTTTTAGGGACACCTTACAGATATTGAATATGAATGAATTAAGGGTACCCTACTGAGGCTGAGTATCAATCAACATGCCACATGAATACAGTATCTGCCATCGTTGGTTTCGTTACTGCAATCGTAGGACTTGGTGCAGTCCACAGGTCACGTTTATTCCATCATTCAGAAATGCAATGACAGCGGAGCTTATTTGGGAGGGAAAATAAGGTATTTTAAATTCTGAAATTCTTTCCATTTTTTGCCGGAAAAAAGAACTATGAGTATATTGTCTTTAGCTCTCGCTGACTCGGCTAGCCTAGATACGTTGCTCTTGCCTACGTGCTCTCTCTAATATCTGCTATTGGAACACTTTGTTAACATGAGCTCTCTGTAAGAACGGGAGGAGGTGCATCGATGCTTCAAAATGCTCCGATTATTTTTACTTTCGTGTGTGTAGTTTCTAGGGGTCAGGTATGCTCCCATCAAACTTATGTGCTGATCTTTGGGTTTTAAGCTCAAAAAATGAAAATCACATCTAACCCTTGTTTATCAGGAAATTTGAAATTTGAGGATGAAGGGTTGCGACTAGGATTCGATAAACGAGAATTGTTCTCGCTAAAGAGGCTCTCTTTCTCACCGAGAATCTATTCTCGATGGAGAATTCTTTGTCGAGAACACGGTGTTCTATGTACAGGGATGAGCAGATGGGAAGAGAAGCAGAGAAAAGAGAGAGAGAGCACGCAAAAGTGAGAGAGTTTGGCGATGGTCTCGCCGCGAACTTGTGAACTGGAACTTTTGCCAAGAACGCCGTGAGAAAATAGAATATCGAAAACGATTGGTGTGCCGTTTCCATTTCTACACGACTAGGGTTCGATGAACGAGAATAATCATTCGCTCTCTTTTCCACTCAACTGAGTGTGAGAGGTCTCTTCTCGACTGAGAGTTCTCGGCGAGAATCATTCTCGACAGAACTCTTGCGAGAACGGTTCTCGTCTCTTTTCTCCCTTGTGGGCGGTGAAGGAAGGAATGAGAGGGCGCGTCTCTCTCGCTCTCCTTTGTCAATTTGCGCCGACCGTTCTCACCGAGTTCTCGAGTGAGAAAATGATTCTCGACTGAGAACTGGAGAACAATTCTCGATTGAGAATTCTGAATCGAGAACAAATTCTCGGTGAGAATGGGAAGCTCTTTCGCGAGAACTCTTCTCGTTTATCGAACCCTATACACGATAAGTCGACTCGGACCAGTCGTTTGAGAGCGACTGACCACGAATGAGTTGAAACAACGCGCGCTTCATTATTTCCGTGGATGAAGAAATGGGTGGATGGTGAATAGAGAAATGGGTGGATCAGGAGAATTATGAGTTATGTTTCACGAGTAGATCTGTTAGCAGCGTGCCGTTTAGTCACTTATCACTTAGATAATGACACAAAATGATAATGGATAACCAGAGAGGCGTTATCTACCCTTTTTATTTCCTGGGACTCGTCCGTGAAGCATTGCCCGATTCCTCTCAGAATTATAAACTGGCTTCTAGGAAATTTCATTTTTGAATTGTTTTAGATCTCGCGCAGATATGTGTTCGTATAATATACAACCTTGTTGCGCAACCAACCACCGGTTTTTACTTATTAAAGGAGGGGTATCAAGAACTTTTGAAATTCAAACATAGCGACTCTTACAACGATCTGCCGAGTTTTGCAAGATTCTGGAAAATTGCCAAGAAACTTTTGGAAAATTCAAAAGGAGTAGATCAGATTTTGTCGATGGGAAGAACCTACGGAAACAAACAAATATCCCTTCCTAGCCAATCAATAGTGGGCGAGACAACGATGACCTTTCCATCTATCTTCTTGATCTACTTTCCCTTTCTCCCCATTAGCGCTCCATAAAATATTTGAATTCTTCGCGGGCTTTTCCCTGGTTTTTCCTGATACTTTGACCGCGGATATCTCGGTCCAGAGTGGATGCACTACTTTCAAACTTCGGCTTTCTAACATCGTTATGGATTCCAAACGGATCATGATCTCAACAACATGAACTAATTTTTCATGATACGCCTCCTTTAATATCCGCCGTGGAGATGAAACAGAAGAGGGCAAGGTCAAGGCGGAGAGGGAAGGGAGGGGACGGGAGAATAACGAAGGGAAGGGGTAGGTAAAGATACAGAGGAAAAATGAAGGGAGAGAAGTCACTGTCACTCTCTTCATCTTGCGAGGCTTTCCATCGAATTCTCTCCCCCTGATCACACAGGGAAATTGCTTTCCCGATTTGAGAATGCGTCCCATGAGCCGCGCGGCCGACTATGCAAAGTGAGGAATGAGTGGGCGCGCTCTCATACCTAATTTCGCACGCTCTCTCGCTCATTGCCTGCGCGCACAAGAGCACATGGAACGCAGCCAAATGCGCATATCTCAGTGAAAATTGAAAACATGGGAGTTTCGAAAGCGTTATCGGGTAGCCACAACCCACCATCTCACATCGAGAACACAGTCAGTCAGATATTCGTGGGACACCTCCTTTCTTATAATAAAAGAATATTCTTGCAGATATCGATGGAGAACAATTCTCGTCGTTTGGCTAATAATGTGTATAATTTCTTCAGTAGGCGATCTGTTAGCTGTTATCACTACGGGAATTTGGTTGGATCATCTAAGGTAGTAACTTTTGAAAAATAGTTTCTATGAAAAATATCTAATTGCAGTAAGATGAAGGAAAGAACAGGAATAGTGAACGGATTAAGCGGAATGATGCTATTGTCGTCCGTGGCGCTCGGTAATTAATAAAATCACAAAATTCCGATTGTAATATTTTTATTCAGGAGTATGTTTCATTCTAACGGCAGTAATGCTTTGTCACTACTGGAGTTCCAATTCTCCTAAGTATCAGCCAATAGGAAGAATATCAGTCAGTTTTTTTAATTATCCAATTATCGTACATCGCCCACATTACCGAACAAACGAACATTTTTGCCTTTTTTAAATTTTTTAAAAGTTTATTGTAGAGCCGGCGTTTAGGCTTTACTTGGAGCCAGCTGCCCCACATTTCGCCAATTTTCACCTATTTAAATAAATATTTCACCGTTCAATTTAAAAAATCACGCGGAATTGAATTGTGGTGGACAAAAAATATGAAATAAAAATTAGGAATATTCGATGCGAATTCGCAGACTTTAAAAAAAAGTTAAAAAAATGTTCGTTTGTTCGGTAATGTGGGCGATATACGATAACCGGATAGATAGATGGATTTCTGGTTAGGGTTCTCAAATTGGTATTGGTTTATTTGTTCGCTCTTTTCCATCATTTATTTTTAGATATAGTTATTGAATTTCCTGGTTAATTTTGGAATAAGAGATAAACTATTTATATTGAGAAACGAGGACGAAGTGTGAGACGACGATTGAGTCGTGTCAGCAGTGGAACAGAGAAGAACAAATCTAAATTAATCCATCTTGTTTGATTTACTCAAATCACAAACAAAATATTCTCGTACATATGTGAAATTCTTCAATGTGAAAAGCTATTTCATTTTTTATACTATGTTTTTTTTATATCCGTTGACTGACAATTATATAATTGTTTCGACATAGGAGGCTGCCTAAGATTTTAAACAATGTTGATCTACGAAAGTATTGATTTATGTTTAAAGGAGGCGTATCATGAACTTTTGAAATACAAATGTTGCGACTCTTACAACGATATGCCGAGCCTTGCAATATTTTGGAAAAAAAATTGGAAAAGGTTCTTTTGGCAAATCGCCAAGGAGTAGATCAGTTTTTGTCGATGGGAAGAACCTGCGGGAACAAAGAAAAATCCCTTTCTAGTCAATCAATAATGGGCGAGACAACGATGACCTTTCGATCTATCCTTCTTGATCTCCCTTCCCTTCCTCCCCTTTGGCTCTGCGCCAAATATTTGAATTTTCGCGGGGGGTTTCCCTGTCCTTTCCTGGGATATCTCGCCCCAGAGTGGACGTACAACTTTCAAACTTCCTTTAAAGGAGGCGTATCATGAAAAATCAGTTCATGCTCTTGAGATCATGATCCGATTTTCCGATTGGAATCCAGAACGATATTAGAAAGCCGAAGTTTGAAAGTTGTACGTCCACTCTGGGACGAGATATCCCCGTCCAAAGTATCAGGAAAGAACAGGGAAAACCCCGCGAAAATTCAAAAATTTTACGCAGCGCCAATGGGGAGGAAGGGAAGGTAGATCAAGAAGGATAGATCGAAAAGTCATCGTTGTCTCGCCCATTATTGATTGACTAGAAAGGGATTTTTCTTTGTTCCCGCAGGTTCTTCCCATCGACAAAAACTGATCTACTCCTTGGCGATTTGCCAAAAGAACCTTTTCCAATTTTTTTTCCAAAATATTGCAAGGCTCGGCATACCGTTGTAAGAGTCGCAACATTTGAATTTCAAAAGTTCATGATACGCCTCCTTTAAAGGAGGCGTATCATGAAAAATTATTTGATGTTTTTGAGAACATGATCCGATCGGAATCTAGAACGATATTAGAATGCCGAAGTTTGGAAGTTGTAAACCCAATTAAAACGTAGATATTTGGCCTCAAAGTATCAGGGAAGCACAGGGAAAAAGCTGCAAAGAATTCAAATCTTCTCTGCAGCGCTAATGGGGAGGAAGGGAAGGTAGATCAGTGGAAGATCATCTTTGTCTCGTCCGCAATTGATTGGCTAGGAAGGGATTTTTGTTTGTTCCCGCAGGTGGTTCCCAACGAAATAAATCTGATCTACTTCTTGGCAATTCGCCAAAAGATCTTGGCAATTTTCCAGAATCTTGATAGCAGCGGCATATCGTTGCAAGACCCGCTCAGTTTGAATTTCAAAAGTTCATGATACGCCTTCTTTAAAGGAAAGTAGATAATATGATCTTGAAAGTAGATAATATGATAGCAGTAGATATCTAAATAGATAGATAAATAAATATGTTGAATACCAGGAAAGCGAGATGTTCATAACCGATATATTTTTCGGCCTGACCGGTGTCTCGGACTATCGATAGACATTGAATTGAATTGATAGTCCGAATGAAGTGCGACTATCGATAGAAAAATTTTGACACCAATTTTGACATATGTTTCAGTACGGCCTATCTTTTTCATCAGCACCCACCATATTTCTTTTTGGCCCTGGTCCATATCTCCCTAAAACTCCCATCAGTTCGGATCTCCATTGAATACGTCATTTGTAGTAGCGAGTCAAAGTTGACTGACTATGGTGAGCCAGGGGTTGACTGACTATGGTGAGATTCTAGATCTAATTTTATGGGATCGATAATTATTTCAATAGATTGTGCAGCTATCTTCACTTTAACAAATCAGTAGCCCTAGTTTCAGTAGTTTCATAACCAACGTTTGCGAACCGACGTTTCGGAACCGGGAAAATGAGGTGTCTTTTGGCTGAAACAGAAGTTTTGTTGAACGTATGTGTTTTCTGAGCATGCTCATGGTATCTGGTTGGTCCTATTATGGAAATACTGTTCTGAAACTGCATTCTATTAGCATAGAAGTTGGTTCTCTAGCGGCGGTTCCGAAACGTAGGTTATGAAAAGCACGTTCCTTTGTAAAGGTTGTATGGAAATTGGTTCCCCGAGATGCTTTCCAGACAGTCGGGATTGCATTGGATCGATGCAGAAAATGAGGTATTCAATGGAGATCGGAACGGATGGGAGTTTTCGAGAGATATGGACCATAGACCTGTTATGCCCAGTAGTGATGTCAAATCAATTCTCAATTTTTTTCCTCTTTCTCCCCTTTCCTCCTGCTCTCATTCAATTCCGAGGCAAAGAGCTGATCGGTGATGCAAATCGACCCAAGTACTTGAGAGAGGGGAGAATGACCCCCAAGTACTTGGGTGAGAGTCAATTACTTGACTGAGTGAGAGAGGGAGGAGAGAAGAGAATGACATGCAAATTGGAAATGGGCGGAATTGACTCTCACCCAAGTACTTGGGTCATTTGCATTTTCACTCTTACTGTCTGTCAATTCTTGACGAGAGAGCAGCGTCTCTCATTCGCGAGATTCAAGTACTTGAGAATTGGAATTGTCTGGTCATCCCTAATGCCGAGTGACTCGGCGATCGCGAGTAAGAATGAAAAATCAACTCGCGAGCAAGATTCACTCGCAAGTTAATTTTGCATAAACACTCGCGAGTGAGACTCGCTAGTGCATTTCCCTCACTCCGCACCCTCTCGTGCGGTGCGAAATGACATAGAATTGACTGAGAATGAGAGGGAGAAAAATAAAATCATTTCTCGATATTCACTCGCGAGAGGCCGATCCAAACGAGTTCGAATGAAAACCACTCGTCGAGTGCGAGCGCTCGAAAAATGAAACTCGAGCAAACAGGTCTAATGAACCAGGGCTAGTAATTACGACATCAGGACAGAGGTACGAATTCTTAAAGATAGATCGAAATATGAGATAGAGCACTTTCGACTGTGGAGCAAGCTGATGCAGCTCTCCGATGCTCATTTTTCGACCGCTGTTCTTCACACACAGAATAGGGACCAGTAAGGATTATATATAAATTATTGATTAATGATTTGCAATCTACCTATCTCAAATTACTAAACAACTGTTTTTTGTTCAGGTATTATTTACCTACCTAAAGATTTTAGTTTTCAAGAAAATTGATAATTTATGAAAGTTGGTTTTCAAAAACGAGATACAATATATATTGCAATATACTTTGAAGATCTATAAAACCAGAACGAATAGTTGTCCGTGACTTCTTACACATCCTAGTGGTAGATTAGGGTCTAGCGCATGACTAGAGACAGTAATGAGGTCGTCCGATTTTTGCTAGAGTGTCAATTTATGTGTTCAAAATGTTGGTATGAATACGAATACCATAATCCTTTTGCCGTTTGTCGATATCTCATCTCTAACGAAAGTTATGCTCTGAAAGGCGCGCGCAAAAAGCACTGGGAAGAGGAGGGAAAGGTGAGACGAGAGAGGAAGTGGCGGAGTCTCATTTGCGTGTGTCTATCTCCCTCCTCCCGCCCTCTCGCTCCCCTCCTCGGCGGTTCTGTAACTATTCAGAAAAAAATTCTAAAAAATCTAATTTTTTCACTAAAATTCCTAAAATATTCAAAATAGGTACATATATCACAGAGGAGCAGCAGTAATCGATCACTACAAACCATCAAATTGCTAATTTTTCATCTTCATCATCGATTTTGATCAACGTAAACTTATTTGATCGAGCTGCTCCTCGAGACATTTGTAGAGGATGGTCGTAACTATCTAATGCACTTTCGAATGATCAATTTAGTTGAGTATTTATCCCTTGTGCGGTTTTTGGTGAAAATGACGTCTCCTCGAAATGAGCGGAGCTGACGAGTAAAAATCAGCCAAATCGATCATTTTTTCTGATATCAAAGTTCATAATAATCATATCATTTGGACATATTAAAAGATCGAAGGAGATCATTCATTTGGCCTATTTTTTCGCATGTCTTGCCTTTGAAATTTAGACAGAGTTTGAATTTTTACGTGCACGTCATAAAAGACAACAATAACAAGAACACAACAAAAAACAAAAAAAAGAAAATGTGAATTCGACACTACGAGAAAATAGAATACGGTAACTGAAATGTTTTGGCATGCCGCGGCAGATTTCCCAGATTCTTAAAACTTCACCAACATTCTAGGGACATTCACGTAAAATTTCAAACTCTATTTAAAATTCCTATTTTTCGGTTGCGGGGCTATCGGACATGCAGAATCAAGATAGCACTTCCAGAATTTTGAAACAATTTTATTTAAGCAAGATACGAGCACTCCTTCTTAGCCCCGCCCCTCGTGGTGTAGTGCCAGCGAGTGTACGGTTCACTTGGTCACTATATTTCAACGTGTCAGATGCTAATATTTTCAAATTTGTTTCGTCTTTTCATTTTTTGCTCTATTGGATAGAGCTATTTTACTTGAACAATAATTGATAAGTATAATAGCTTTTTTTCAGTTCTCAGCGAACGTACTTATCACTTTTCGAATTCCGGTATACTGTAGCCGTACCTAATTAGGTGAATATGTAGCTGAAGTTGAGAATTACACATTGAAATGTTTTTCACAGCATGTAATTAAGCTATTAGGTGCACGAAATATAGACAAAAACAGTCGTAGTTTGTAAACAACAACACAGGACCCTTGATTGCACGGAATGTTTGACACTGTTTTTGATAAGGTTTGCGAAGACCGATTTTTCTCATTTTTTCCACATATCACCTTAATGATCTTTAAAACAAGTACGTGGTTGAAACACAGAGGCGGATTTCTTAATTAACCTGATATTAAATAAAAACTGTTTTTCCCGATTTTTGTTGTCGAATTTGAACATGTTTGCGAAGACCGATATTTTTTAATTTTTCGCTGTCGATATATTGTTGTTCGAACTCCTCGAAATGCAAAAAAGCAGAGAGGCGGATCTTTATATAGTCGTTTAAACACGAATAAACAATTTTACTGAGGAGATTTGAATTCCCGGGCAGTTCGACGTTCATTTCCCGGCACAGACCTCTCCCCGGCTCTCAAATTTGATTTTCCGGTTTGCATGTCCCTACCAACATTCTTCATATATATATATATATATATATATATATGGTCCAAATAATATATATATATATATTTGGACCAGATCTATTGACCTTCCGTCCCTCCTCTCTCAATCTATCGATCGCTCGCTTCCCTTCTTCCCTGTTATTTCACCATCGGATGTCTCTTCTCTCCGGACAGATTTTGCCAAATTTGTTCATTCCACACCTACCTTTTTACCCATATTGACATGAGATACTTACAGTCCCTTTTGGTTCATTGGCGCTAAATATAACCTAGTTTTCGCGTTAGTTGTTCGTTGTTAACTCCCTCTTCTTCCCTCCCTATCTTTCGATTTCCCTACTTGCGAAGGGCGTCGTACTGACGAGGTGCACCCTTCAGGCGTGACCGGGCGCAGTAGGGAACTCAGCCCCTCGCGGTCAGATTCGGGTGGTATAAGCGCTTATAAGCTGAATTCAAAGTCACCAACTGATTTTGAATATTATTTTAGCTATTATTTTGTATTTAATCCTCTACAGGTATTAATATGACACAGTCTAACGCTGAATTCTGCGTGCGCTACTGCGCGAGTCCACGCCTATTGACTCGCGGTCAGATCAATTCATGGCCCCAAACTGATTTCGAATATTATTTCAGATATTGTTTTCTAGACCTGTTTTAAAGAATTTAATAAAAAATAATTGCAGCAAATTAAAGCTCTGCATAAGCCGGTGCCTTTGCCTAAGCCTAAGCGGGCCTAAACAGTATTTTGGAAGACGCATAATGATGACCCTAGCATGGGAATTTCGCGAGAAGCGCAGCTTTTGTCACCGGGGAAGCGTACTGCAGAACGCATCTAGGCGATGTTACTAGAAAAAGATGCTTAGGTCGCTTAGGCTCAGGCTCATTCGCAGCTTAGAGAGGCGTTTTGCGCCGAATTCAGCGTTGGACTGTGTCATATTAATATCTGTAGATGATTAAATAAAAAATAATAACTATAATAATATTCAAAATCAGTTGGAGGGAATGAATTGAGCCTATGGCACCCGAATCGGACCGCGAGCCCCCGAGTTCCCTACTGCGCCCGGTCACGCCTCCACCCTTCGTGAGGCGGTTGGGTGTCTACGACCAAATGGACAGAAACATCCAGCCGCATTATACTAGGAAGTCTCTCTCTTTTCTTTTTCCTCACACTCAGTTAGCAGTTTCTCTGTTCTTTTCCAATTATAAACCAAGATTCCTACTAATTTGAGGGCGATGCACGGCGCTAGCGCTCTGCTACGCGTGGCTGCAACATCTTCTATCAGGAAATTCACAACTAAAAGGTTCCTTTTTATTTTGGATTCTTCGTAGGTTTACTTTCAGCCATGGTTTAATAGGACCGGCAGTTAAGCTTTTATTCTATCACTATGGGCTCTCATTAAAGGATGTGAATCCGACTGGCCCCAAGAATAATGTACTCAAAAGGTATTCAATTGTTCATAAACGCGGACCAATAAAAAATTCAGTGATGTGATGCGTATAATTGAAACAAGACATTTAAAGCCTATGAAGAAATGTGCAGAAGAGTCGGGTGAAGGGATTTCTAACGCAACTACTCCGCCTAAGGGGAGCGAACGGTTCATTGGAGGCTACATTGACATCCCTCTCACTGATATGAGAAATAGCTTTGCGAAGACACTTTATCGATCGAAGGTACTTTTGCTATATTAAATATATGTTGTCAGATCCACCCAAACCAAGGGGGTTAAGAAATGTTGGAAGTGGTGAAAGCCACAGTAAAGAAATCCCCTACCACGTGCACACAACACGGGCGGTAAAGCCTCGCAACCAACCACTGGTCGTCCCAGGATAGGCTCAAGTTGCTAATCGGCGACGGGGTGGCTAGCCCGCCCTTAGCGAGGATAATGCCAAACCACCTTTACCTTTTTACCTTTTGATTCTGGTAAAATTACTTGCAGCAGAATATTCCGCATGAGTACATGACTGCATCTGTGGTTTTGGATGAAGTATCAAACTTTCGCTGTCTGTTGAAAGACGATGGAATAGATGGAATCTCTATAAACGATATCATGATCAAGGCTGTAGGAGACGCCCTTCGAGTAAGTTCCTTTGTCCTCATGACCTTACATCAACTTTTTTTTGGATAGATTTTTGATAAGCTATCGACTTTCGACGTTTACGACGTCGCCTTTTCTTGCCTTTCAGTAATTAGGCTTGAAATTTGAGTATAAATTACTACTGCGTGCATTTCAGGCTGTTCCCGAAATAAATGTATCTTGGGAACGTGATTCGGTGGTAAGCCATCGGGCAGTAAATGTGTCTGTAGTCGTAGCTACTCCCATTGGACTTGTCACGCCCATCGTTTTTAATGCAGATACTAAAGGAGTTCTCGAGATTAGTCAGGTATGATACAAATGGAAATATTTATCAGAAATCTAAATAGACTATGAGAGAACTGACAACGAAGGCAAATGAAAATCGATTGGCTCCTAACGAATTACAAGGAGGAACATTCACGTTAGTTTTCCTTTGATGTCAATGTTCTAAAATTAAAGTGGAAACAAAATAGAATTTAAAAGCGCTCTCTTTAACACGGGTTTCCTGTAAGAGTGTAGGAATGCCGTCCACTAGGAAAAACTTTGGGTCTCCGATTTCCATGAAAGTTGGTTGGTGGGTACCCTTAGGGGTCAGGAGGAGGTCCATCTACTTGGTTCGGTCAATTATCGATTTTATCGATTTTTTGGATTCTAATCTTTAAATGGCCATAACTACCTTCATTTTCATCGCACAGCGAGCTAGTTTAGCGCAATGTATTCGTCTCGGAATTCTCTACAAAAAAGTCGAAGTCGCACAATATGAAAAAAGTTGATCTTCGGCCTCAAAAATCGATAAAACCTATTTTGGGACCATAAAAGTTGATTTTTCTCGAAAATTTCCCGTTGACACAATGGATATTATTTTTGCAAACGATTCTACGGACCCTTTTTAGGGTCACCCTGTACCTCGTTTTTCATATCTCTGGCCTTGGGACCCCGCATTAGTACAGTGGATTCTCGGACAGCCGATTTTTTGAGGAAAACACATTTTTCGTCATAACTCGCTTGAACGTGAACCAATCAAAAAATCATTAAGACCAAAAATGTAGCTCTCAAGGAGACGAAAAAGATTGGTCTATCGCAAAAACTTAGTAGGAGTGATTATTCTTGAGTTATTTTTGAAAAACCACTTTCAAAGTGGAATATTCGCTTTTTGGACGACTGAAATATGATTTTCGCGGTTCCTCCGCATTGATTAACTATCTTTTCTCCATTTCTTTTTTATTAATTCACTTTTTAACATATTTATAAGCTGGTCCCTCACAATCCCTCTAACCCTAACACAATTCCACTTTGAAAGTGGTTTTTCAAAAATATCTCAAGAATAATCACTCCTACTAAGTTTTTGCGATAGACCAATCTTTTTCGTCTCCTTGAGAGCTACATTTTTGGTCTTAATGATTTTTTGATTGGTTCACGTTCAAGCGAGTTATGACGAAAAATGTGTTTTCCTCAAAAAATCGGCTATGTCCGAGAATCCACTGTGCTAATGCGGGGTCCCAAGGCCAGAGATATGAAAAACGAGGTACAGGGTGACCCTAAAAAGGGTCCGTAGAATCGTTTGCAAAAATAATATCCATTGTGTCAACGGGAAATTTTCGAGAAAAATCAACTTTTATGGTCCCAAAATGGGTTTTATCGATTTTTGAGGCCGAAGATCAACTTTTTTCATATTGTGCGACTTCGACTTTTTGTAGAGAATTCCGAGACGAATACATTGCGCTAAACTAGCTCGCTGTGCGATGAAAATGAAGGTAGTTATGGCCATTTAAAGACCTCCTCTTGACCACTAAGGGTGCCCACCAACCAACTTTCATGGAAATCGGAGACCCAAAGTTTTTCCTAGTGGAAAAGAGAGCTCTTTTTCCTACACTCTTACAGGAAACCCGTGTTAAGAGTGTAGGAATAGAGAGAATAATAGGAGAAAATGGCCATAGGTTTGGTGAGAGTTCTCATTGCTGGTGAGTTGAGGGCTTCCCTACTTCAGGCCATTCTTTCTAAGAAAGGTTAAAGCGAGAAGTAGAAGTGAATGAACAGACGTGCGACTGAAATCGCGCTCGCTATTAGTTTTGTATGCCTAGACCCTGAACCAGGCCGCTCGCCCCCCCCCCCCCGTACAACCCTTACATGACATTCGTTTCGCCGTATGGCTCTTCACCTAATATGGGGGGGGGGGGGTGCAGGGAAACTGGTAACTCGTCTCCTGTCCTCTAAATGTCAGAGCGAAACTCATACACTATTACCGCCCTACTACCAAACTGCGGCTTTGTTAGAAACAAATTACACTACCTTTCACAAATCCTTGCCCAGAAACACAATTATTAACCTCACAAAAATTTGGCTGACTTCATCGTTCCCTAACTCGCTTCTCTCAGACGCGCAAGAACAATACTGTAATGCGTTCCGTCAAGACAGAAATTCACGAAGTCGCAATCATTGTCCATTCATCGATTAGTGCACTTCAAATAGTTGAAGAGACTGTCAACGGATCGCATGAACTTCTAGCTATTGATGTGGATTTCAATGGCAACTTGCTTAGAATAGTTTGTATATATCGTAACCCAAAGGCTACTGCTATTCATACCGAATTGATTACTAAATGGATAACTGACCGGTGCTTTCTTGCCCCCAACCTACAGTAGTAGTTGGCGACTTCAACCTACCTGAAATCGATTATTCGATTCACCCCCTTCCTCAGCGGCAACCTATCAGCCCTTCCTCTCAGACAGTAATAGATCTCTGTCAACCGAGAAAAATTTCCGCAATTAGTCAAAGACCCTTCTCGAAATGGTAACATACTCGACCCTGCATTTTGCAAAACTCCTGACCTAATTAGTAACAATGAAGTGGGCCCACCTTTCGACATTTCAGACCACCACATCGTTCCTGTTGTCACTCACACACACTGCTCCCGCATTTTCGTTGCGCAGAGACTTCACATTGATTCCCCACACTGAGCGCCTCATTGCTAACAAGCGGTTCATTGCATGGCAACATGCGATTCGACTAGATCACCCAGTAGAAACGCGCAAATTCGAACAGCTAAATTGGAAATTCAGGAAATAATAGATTCGTTATCACAAGACTATCGAAAAGAAAGTCATTGATAGCGAAGATAGTTGTTCTTTTACATGAAACGCTGTTCCAACAAGCAGAGAGGTGTCGAAGGTGTCCAGGAATTTGTTTTCTCTCATTGTTTATGCTCTTTCGAATGCGCTACGCTTACATGATACCGAAATATTAAGTTAAATAGTTCAAAGATCAAATTGTGGATTCAAATTCCAAACATCGGAACATGTTGGTGAGGTATGAACCCTGGGCGATGATTTTGGCGGAGCTGTACAACTTCACACGTGTTTTTATAAATACCACATTTTAATGTTGTTTTTTATCAGGATTACAAATCTGGGGATGTTCGATTCGGTCACTGACTTCACTGCAATTATCAACGAGCCCCAAGCTGCAATTCTTACTGTGGGATCTCCCATATACGAGATAAATGTGCGGAACAAAATGGAGAGGAGGTAGTATCTTCTCAATATTATAATGAAGAACAATTGTTTGCAGATGTATTCTAACTCTGTGCTACGATGTTCGTGCGATTTCCTTCTATTCTGCTCGCTCTTTCATCACACATCTTTCTCAATCCATAAACCGACCCCTTTTCACTACACTTCCCTCCGACTTGATAAATGACCATGAGTTCGAATATGCCAACCTTCTTTAGATGACATTGACGATTAGAATCTTCTTGAGTACTAGAGATGTTGAGAATATATTTTATTCAAATATTTGTTGGTCTCAATTGTATATTTGTGATGATTAAGTAGTACTAAATCTATGGCGCACTTATATTTTTGCAGAGTTTTATGACTCGGTGAATACACTTATCGATAATATCACTCGTAACTGTTCAGCACTAGCGGTTGTGGACATTTTCCCGCATTATCCAGTTGTCCGCAACAGAAAGAACCGAATCATTTGTGCAAAATCAAACGACTTGTCCTGAACCGCAGATTGTAATCGATAATCAATTACGTGACCGCTATGCTATATCACGGGTTTCCTGTAAGAGTGTAGGAAAAAGAGCTCCTTTTTCCACTAGGAAAAAACTTATGGTCTCCGATTTCCATGAAAGTTGGTTGGTGGGAACCCTTAGGGGTCCATCCACTTGGTTTGGTCAATTATCGATTTTTTGATCCCGAATCTTTAAATGGTCATAACTACCTTCTTTTTTTATCGCACAACGAGCGGATTGCGCGCAATGAATTCGTCTTGAAATTCTCTACAAAAAAGTCGAAATAACACAATTCGATAAAACTTTATCTTCCGCCTTAAAAATCGATAAAACCGATTCTCTGACCATAAAACTATGTTTTCTAAAAAAGATTTCTCCTGACCCCAAAGATAGAGAGCGCCACGAAAGGGTCCGAGGCGACTCGCTCAAAGAGATGCAGGCAGGTGGTGTATGCTCGAGTGCATTGTCAAATCACAGAAATTTTCGCATTTTTTCGCTGCACCCCGACTACACCACTCGAGTTTTTTCAGTTTTGCGAGGTTGCTCTTTATTATATTTTACGTTTACCCAGTTAATTCGGTAGATTTTATCGTGTTGTGTCCCATTCAAGAAAGATTTAAAAGCTGGGAAGCGAATTCGCGGATATTAAGTGTACATCTGATTTTGTGGAGGGACCCACTTGGCATGTTGCCAAAGCCATTCCAAACAGGCTCTCACGCGGAAAAAATACGGTACTTTCAAATATGAATTAATTTGTCATGATGTGACGAGTCGCCTTTTTGTTCTATCGGACCCGTTCGTGGCGCAGAGTGCGGGCGTGGTGTAAAAATAAATTCTTTGGGCCAAAGATTTTATTTTTTCAATCAATTCTTCGGACCCGTTTTAGGGTAACCCTGTATTTCGCTAGGCATATCTCTGGCCACCTATTTAGTTAGGGAGGGCAGCGCATGTTCCCGATGCGAAACGCGATACAGTATGCTAGCAACTTTTTTTCGAGCGAATCGAATATTGATTTAATTTTTTAGTCGTCTTCAAATTATTTATTTATTGACCATTTTTGAATTTATTTACTATTTTCTCGCTAGCAAATAACTTTCACAGCTCACAACTATCGCATACGCGACTTAGCCTGTGCTAATTCCCTTGCTTTTTGAAAATATGAACACTTTTCAAATTTTGGCTTTTTATTTTTTTTCGTTTTCACTTTCCCGTTCCTACATTTGGCCTTCCCCCTCTAAGAAACCATTCTAAAATCATCGCCTGGGTTCTCCTCCATCCCCCCGTCACTTCCTTTCCCGGAATTTCTCTGCCGGAGGTACCGAAACCTTGATTTGTTTGTCGCGAATTCGCACGTGCACGCGCTTTTCCGTTTTTGTCCAGCTCCCCTCGCTATGGATGGGCTTCCCCCTCTACCAAACCGCTCTGAAATCATCGACTGGGTCCTCCCCCATCCCCCCGTTACTTCCTTTGCCGGAATTTCTCTGCCGGAGGTACCGAAACCTTGATTTGTTTGTCGCGAATTCGCACGTGCACGCGCTTTTCCGTTTTTGTCCAGCTCCCCTCGCTATGGATGGGCTTCCCCCTCTACCAAACCGCTCTGAAATCATCGACTGGGTCCTCCCCCATCCCCCCGTTACTTCCTTTGCCGGAATTTCTCTGCCGGAGGTACCGAAACCTTGGGTTCTTTGGCGTGAATTCACCAGTGTACTCGATTTTCTTCCATTTCCGCAATCCCGTACATACGGTTGGCCTTCCCCCTCTACCAAACCACTCTGATATGATCACATATGTCCTCCCCCATCCCCCCGTTAGTAGCTGTCGCGAAATTTCTCTGCCGGAGACACTGAAATCTTTGTATGATTGCCGTGAATCCGACCGCGCGCACTTTTTTCTCATGATTTAGCCTTCCCGTCGCTAAACTTGGCCTTCCCCCTCAACCAAACTGCTCTGAAATCATCGCCTATACCCTCCCCCGTCTCCCCGTTGCCAGCTATCGCCTTAATTTTCTGCCGGAGGTACCGAAACCTTCGCTTGATTGCCCTGAGTTCCCCCCACGCCCGCGATTTTCCGATGTTTTCGCTCTCCCCTTCCGATACTAGACCTTCCCCCTTAACCAAACCACTTTGATATCATCACTTATACCCAAGCCCTCCCCCTCATTGGTAGATATAGAGAAAATTCTCTGTCGGAGATACCGAAACCATGGGTTGAATCCACATGCACGCACGATTGACTAATATAAGCATAATAGTAGCTTTCCTGTTATTTCTGTATACCAAATCGATCGGATTTATGTTTTAGACACTCAGATCATGCTCACAATCATAAAATATTTATATATTTTTAAGTAATTACAATAAAATACAAAAAGGAAAATGCTAAATATTAAATGTGTCCTAGCGCAAACTCGAGGAATCCTAAAGAGTACGGTAGGTGGCATTTTCGTTCGTTGTTTTTGTGATTAGCATTATTATTGTTTTCGCTCATTTTTTCAAATTTTTATTTTTATATTATGATTCGGCACTATCGAATGCATAGGTCGAGCATAACTGGTTATTTATTTAATGCCTTTAAAAATTAGCTGCTGCCCTCCCTATATTTAGTACAAGGGTAGGGAGGGCAGCGGCTAATTTTTAAAGTCATTGAATAATTAATCAGATATTTTCGACCTATGCTTTCTATAGTGCCGAATCATAATATAAAAATAAAAATTTGAAAAAATAAGTGAAAGCAATAATTATGTTAATTACAAAAATAACAAACGAAAATGCCCACCTACCGTACTTTTAAGGATCCCTCGAGTTCGCACTAGGTCAGTTTTATTATTTCGCATCGTCTAATTTAGATTTTATTTGTTATTTCTTGAAAATATATATTTTTGTGATCCAGAATATAATCCGAGTCCCTACAAAGCGCTTGAATGCTTCACAGTTAGGAAATATATATTTATTCTAAAATATAAGGTTGTTCTTGAACACCCGAGGTTTTTATCATTCTAGAGGCTCTCACGTGCGTTCGAACGAAAATGACGAGCAACACAGGGATGGGTAGGGTGTAGTAGGTCTAGTGGGAGGTTTTGAGAATGGTCTAGTCAAATGGACACTTGATATGATTCGAGGGGAGTCGAAAAACATGAAAAAACAGGCACGAAAGCGAAATTTCTGTCATTTAAAGGTTCACAGCAGGCGTCCGAACGAAAATCACGAGTAATCCGAGCATGGGGAATGTCTATTGGGGTTAGCAGAAGGCAATCAGAGTAGTGTGTTCAAATGGACACTTGATAGGACTCGGGGGGAGACCAAAAATGAGCGAACATGCGGGATTTCGGACATTCAAGGGCTCACACAAGTCGTCCGAACGAAAATCACGAGCAACACGGACATGGGGGAGGTGTGGTGGGGTTAGGGGCAGGGATTGAGAGCGGTTTAATCAAATGGACACCTTCAGGGAAACTGTGCAGGCCAAGAAACACACAAATTTAGTAGAGTCGAAACAGAAATGTCGTCATATTTAAAGCTAATAGCGAATTCAGCGCACGATAAGCGATGTATACGATATGTCTGAGTTGTATAAGTTGTTTGTGAGTGAGAAAATAGTAATGAAACTCAAAAATGGTCAATAAATAAATAATTTAACGACGACTAAAAAATAAAATCAATATTCGATTCGCTCGAAAAAAGTTGCTAGTATACTGTATCGCGTTTCGCATCGGGAACATACGCTGCCCTCCCTATACAAGGGATCCGGACATTGTCGATTTTTTTTGGAGAAAAACACATTTTCCCTCATAACGAGCTTTAACTAGAGATGAGAGAGGAAGAGGGAAGAGTGCGCGGTGTGACGCGGAATGAAATGAACTCTTCCGGAAGAGAGGGAGGGGGGATTAACTCTTCCGGAAGAGTGGGAAGAGTAGGAAGAGCGGAAGAGTGGGAATGTGGATTTCGATCGTTTGACGTCTAGATACTTGCTCTATGGACTTGGCATTTGCATATTTGTCACTAATTAGCTTGTGATACTAGTTGTGCAGTGTTTCGACCCAAAATCATTCGTATTTGAAGATGTTGCGTGGTCAATTCATACTACTATATGTGTTTGAACTCACTCTAGAACATTTTTAAGGCTTGGAATGAGTGCTAAGTCCCAAGTCTTCACTTCCATCTCTATTAGCACATGCTAAGTTGCGCTGATCATCGTTCTTTTCACAACGCTCGCTGTCAGATCTAAGCTATGGAAAACGGTCTTAAACCACTTCTAGAAAATTTTTATGCAAAAACAACGGCCGTTGACCAGAAATCCCGACGTCAATCGATCGAAAACACCACATTCCCACTCTTCTGCTCTTCCTACTCTTCCCACTCTTCCGGAAGAGTTAATCCTCCCTCTCACTCTTCCTTTCCATCTCATTCCTCGCCACACCGAGCGGCAGAGTCTTCCTCTTCCTCTTCCTCTCTCATCTCTAGCTTTAACGTGGACTAATCTAAAAAAAATCATCTAAATGAAAAATGTAGCTCTCGAGGAGACGAAAATAAAAGGTTTAATGCAAAAACTTCGTAGGAGTGACGGCCTTTGAACTATTTGGGAAAATATGTTTTTCTCCAAAAAAATCGGCAATGTCCGGATCCCCTGTACTCGGGGTTAGGGGGCCAGAGATATGCCTAGCGAAATACAGGCTTACCCTAAAACGGGTCCGAAGAATTGATTGAAAAATTAAAATCTTTGGGGTCAGGAGAAAAATTTCGAGAAAACATAGTTTTATGGTCAGAGAATCGGTTTTGTCGATTTTTGAGGCGGAAGATAAAGTTTTATCGAATGTGTTATTTCGACTTTTTTGTTGAGAATTTTAAGACGAATTCATTGCGCGAAATCCGCTCGTTGTGCGATAAAAATGACTGTAGTTATGACCATTTAAAGATTTGGAACCAAAAAAATCGATAAAATCGATAATTGACCAAACCAAGTGGATGGACCTTGTCCTGACCCCTAAGGGTTCCCACCAACCAACTTTCATGGAAATCGGATACCATAAGTTTTTTTCTAGTGGACGGCATTCCTACACTCTTACAGGAAACCCGTGATATAGCGTAATGATGATGCAATATCCCTATATGATTTAGATGCATCTACTAGCTAACATATCTAACATAATGAAGAATGGAGTGCGAAAAGTTCACTTCCTTGATGGATTGACTATGCACAAAAGAGGAATTGAGAAGATTGAAAATGGATATTTTGATAATAAGGTTATTTGGATTGAGATGTTTCTAAAATAGAAACCATTTTCAGGCTCTGCTTATTTACTTTTCCTCCAGTTGGTGTCCTTCGTGCAAGTTATTTACTCCCAAACTTAAGGTAAGAGGAATCATCAAGTAATGTATTCTCCTGAAAATCCTTTTGTTTTTATCGTCGATTGTGTTTTGAATCATGCATGAAAGCGTGCATCAAAATTGTTAAAATGCATCAAAATGCATCAAAATTGTTAAAATATTTCTATCTGAAATAAAGACAATCATATTGATATTAGTTTCCAGAGAGTGTATGAAGAAGCTAATAGAGAAAAGGATGCATTGGAAGTTCTCTGGGTGAGCAGAGATCGATCTGATGATCAGCTTCACAAGTTAGTATTACAATTGGAATGCTCGCATCTTAAGATCGTTCCTTACAGATACTACAATTCCAAACTTCCCCCTTTTGTATATTTCCCATTTGGATCTCCAGAGATTGCGTAAGTGCCATTCTCTTCTCTTTGGGGATCTTCTTCAATATCATTTTACGTGTATATATATATATGAGACGAATCGCGAGAGAATCGACCACTGGCTGGCCGTAGAATTTTGCATCTCCGATCCGGCTGAAAAATAAAACAAAGGTACTTCGAATGATGCTCTACAAAACTGCACTTTCAGAATTTGCATATCTGACCTCATTTTCGAGCAGCACTTGGTCAAAGGTGGTCGACTAGCAGATTTTATGAAAAATGTGCTCCACTTAAATAGTCATAAATCAGTTCAAAATTGAGATAGATATGCACGCTTTTCTGCAATCGGTAGAGGAAAGTCTGACAAAGAACCCTGAATCAAAAAACTCATTCCTTGTTAATGCTCCACCGAGGGGCGGTCGCTTTTGTGACAAAATTGCCTAAAGTTGCTAATCGGAAAAAGTGATTTTTCTTTCCGCGCGCGATGTGAGGGCCCTATATGGGTCTTTCAAATCGCCAAGTATCAGACCTGTATGTACATGCAACAAAAAAAAAGCGCTGGGTTGAGTGCGCCGGCCTCCAGATGAGTAAATCATTGCATGTCTGTGTACTCTTCCTATTAGTGCCATAGGATCCAAATTTCATTAAAAATGCTCGAAAAACATTACTAAGACAAATAAAATCGTCATTGAGACCATATCTGTCGTGAAAAGTGTCGCCCAAGCCAGCACCGGCCCGAAATTTAAAGCCGCAGCTTTTTTCAAATCTCAGACTCGACAGATGATCGGAATAGAAAAATTCTGTCTCAGGAGACCACCTGAGATGCCTGACAACTGTACAAGAAAAATGCGCATCAATAAATATGGTTTACTCCGTGCGGAAACCGTGAATTTTCATGATACCGTTCAAGATGCTAAAAGTGGACTACCGGAATTTCACCTACCCTGAAATGTAGCAATAAATGTCCTGAACATTTTCTCAATTGACATCATGACCCTATCTCATCTCTGAGGCGCGCTACAGGGCCTAGAAGTAGGCGAGAATGCGTGAAGAGCGCGCGCACAAGGGCGTGCAGAGAGAGCAGAGTGTGAGAGAGTACACGAGGTGAGAGAGTGCAGACACGCAGAGCGCGCGCTCGCGGGCTATTCCACCTCGTTTTCTAGGCCCTGTAGCGCGCCTCAGAGATGAGATAGGGTCATGATGTCAATTGAGAAAATGTTCAGGACATTTATTGCTACATTTCAGGGTAGGTGAAATTCCGGTAGTCCACTTTTAGCATCTTGAACGGTATCATGAAAATTCACGGTTTCCGCACGGAGTAAACCATATTTATTGATGCGCATTTTTCTTGTACAGTTGTCAGGCATCTCAGGGGTCTCCTGAGACAGAATTTTTCTATTCCGATCATCTGTCGAGTCTGAGATTTGAAAAAGCTGCGGCTTTAAATTTCGGGCCGGTGCTGGCTTGGGCGACACTTTTCACGACAGATATGGTCTCAATGACGATTTTATTTGTCTTAGTAATGTTTTTCGAGCATTTTTAATGAAATTTGGATCCTATGGCACTAATAGGAAGAGTACACAGACATGCAATGATTTACTCATCTGGAGGCCGGCGCACTCAACCCAGCGCTTTTTTTTGTTGCATGTACATACAGGTCTGATACTTGGCGATTTGAAAGACCCATATAGGGCCCTCACATCGCGCGCGGAAAGAAAAATCACTTTTTCCGATTAGCAACTTTAGGCAATTTTGTCACAAAAGCGACCGCCCCTCGGTGGAGCATTAACAAGGAATGAGTTTTTTGATTCAGGGTTCTTTGTCAGACTTTCCTCTACCGATTGCAGAAAAGCGTGCATCTCTATCTCAATTTTGAACTGATTTATGACTATTTAAGTGGAGCACATTTTTCATAAAATCTGCTAGTCGACCACCTTTGACCAAGTGCTGCTCGAAAATGAGGTCAGATATGCAAATTCTGAAAGTGCAGTTTTGTAGAGCATCATTCGAAGTACCTTTGTTTTATTTTTCAGCCGGATCGGACACGCAAATTTCTACGGCCGTTAGGCTCTCAAAATGGTCGATTCTCTCGCGATTCGTCTCATATATATCTCCGCTACACAAAAATTTCAAATTCCTTAGTACGGCCTCGGGGAAAGTGAAAAGCGTCCGCTTGGCACAGAGCCAGAAATCCAAAAAATACTACACATTTAAAAAAATATACAGCCTTGGCTTCACTGATTAAGTTCCGCTAGTTGGTCGGGGGCTCCGCAATTTTAGAAAATTTTCTGTTAGGGTACTCCGCGAAAAACATTTCATACAATGAGCCCCTTACTCAGATGATCAGTCGGGGTGATGTATTTACATTTAGCCCGGCCTTGAGAATTGCCGGATCGTCACATAGCTTGAATATTTTTCGCATGTCTTACAACCTGTAAAAATAAGTAAGAGTCGGTTACTAATGCGTAACGCGTTGTCGATCAACCCATGTCTGCGGAGCAATCTGGGCCTAATCTGAGAACAGTTGCCTGTTGCGAGACAAACCGGCGTGTTGTGTGCATGCTAGCGGGGAATAAGAAATTGTAGGAACGTGCCTTTTACTTTGAAAAGTGAATTTCTGCATTTTTTTTTATATTTTAACCTTTTTTGGGAAACGGAAAGTGAGAAGACTTGTACAACTTTTGATGATTTATCGAATTATATATAACATTCTTGGGTAGAAAGAAGATATTTTTTTCTAGTTCCGTACTAGGCCACACCCCCTTGACTCCACCCCTTCCCCTCAATGGAGGGGAGGGGTGGAGCCCGCCTCCTACCTGCCCCTTAAAGGGGGAGGGGCACGAATCGAAATTGGTGGGTCCCACAACGACGTGCCTGCACCCCAGCTGTACCTACAGTAATCAGCACTGGGCTTGACTCTGTCCTCTCCCTTAACTAGGCCGTCTAGACTCAACGAATATAATGGCACGTAGCCTGGTGGTTGTACTTTTGCCTCGCTATCCGGCATCCGCTGGTTCGACTCCCGCCGTGTGCAAACCTCACTATTGCTGATATTTTCGATTGTCAATCCAATGAAATCAATACGAGAATACAGTACCCCAAATCGTGCCTGCACAATCAATGAAACTTCAAAATTCCGTAGTGAGGTTCAGATGCATTTCTAGCACTTCGGATAAACTGATCTCTGATCGGGTAAAGCATCCCTATTACTCCACATGATCAGCTTATGTGCGAAAATATTCGTGCCCCTCCCCCTTTAAGGGCGTAGGAGACACTCCAAAAATGCCGAACAAGCGGCAAACAATCGGGCAGAGGTACAGTGCCCCGTCCGATTGGCGAGAGAAAAGAGCGTAGGGAGGTTATAGAGAGAGTGCGTGCTAGTCGCGACGGGGTAGAGAGAGTAGGGAGAGGGAGAGGGGAAGAGCTCAGCCTCGCACTCTCTCGCCCGTCGCTCCTCCTCTAACATAAGCTTGCAAAAGACGAGAGGGAAGAAGGGATGAGGGAGGGGCGTGTGGGGAAAGGGGGCGGAGGGGCGTGGCCTTGTACGGAACTAGAAAAGTGCCGAATTATATATAACATGCTTGGGTAGAAAGAAGATATTTTTTGGGTATCAAAGATCAAAGATAGGTTCAAGGGTATATTTTTTTGGATGAAGTGTACACTCCTAGGGAGTCGAACCACCTATAATGAACCCAGGAGACCGTTTTGAGTTACTGTGCCACCCCTCCGACGTTTTTACGCAGCCCGTGTTTTAAATAAGATAATTTTCAGGGAGTTCCTATCTCAATACGAAATCAAGACAATTCCTGCGATTCGCCTTGTTGATTCAACTGGATCAGTAGTGTCCGATAATATTCGGATTCAAATCGAAAATTGTGAGACTGGAGATGTAAGCAAATTGTTGTCTGAGTGGAAGAATGTTTCTAATGATTGATCCGTTTTAATCGCTCTCTACAATATATGAGATGTTCGGTATGAGTCACAATTCAGTGTCCAGATTGTATAATTACAATGGTTTTCTTTCTCTGTTCATTTTATGAAAATACATTAGTGTAATTGCACTGTCATTTTTTTGAGCGCAAACATGAGATTCGAATGAGACTAGAAAGAAAGCACCAATTCATTGGGAGCAGGTTGATCATTCACCGGCATTAAAAACCTAAACGTGTGTACATAACCCGATTATCGGATATTATCAACAATGTGAGCTATTTGCGGTCTTCCACTCAATCGAAGAGCATGTGCTAGATGACATGGATCTTCCCTTCTTGCTTCCCAAAGAGTGAGGAGTACGGTAGTGGGAGAAGATAATGTACGACCAAAGGGGACAAATGACGATATATCAAGGGAACGAGCAAGGGACATCCAATCTCGTTCGGAAGGAGGATCTAGTAGTGATACTATTCTCTCTTTCACTGCATATGGAAGGCGCAAGTCAAGGGAGACTTGACATTCTTCCTGCAAAGATAAATATTTATCCGCATTGTGTCACTTATGTAATCACTCACTGTCGTTACTAGTTCATCGTAATTGTGATCGAGTGATACGGACAATATGAGTGGGTTTGAGAAGAAAGATCCTTTCTGGAATACTGAACATGATCATCCATTAAACAATGTGCCATACTTGGAGTAAAACAAGTCGAGCATTGAACATCATTTCCGTATCAATCGATTCAATTTCGAACGAATAAGAAGATTGAGTAGATAAATCCATTTCCTGATTAAATTAGTCGGTAACTCTTTCTTTACATCTCTTTCTTATTCACCATATAATTGTGAGTGGACGAGAAAGAAGGTGATATATCTTCTAAACAGACACATAACGGACCTCCGTCCATTACTACTAACATTATCGATTCTATTATCAATCGTTCATTCTCTTGACGATTTGTTTTTCCTGATCCATCTCGTACAATGTTCACTCTGAATTCGTCATATTTACTGAGGACATGATTCTGGAGGGATGGGGGTACCTCAAGGAAAATTTATCTCTCCTATCTATTTGAGTGAATACTGCTACTCTCATTCGGAGCATCGGATTCGAATTCTTCGGTCGAGCGCACAAGAGATATCTGAGAAGATTTGGAAAAGTTCCAGTGTGATTGTTCATTATTGTTTTTTTTAACGATTACCCACCTAAATTGGCAAAAGCTATAGTATTGTGTTCAAGAAAAATTTATACGATGAAAAATAAATTCGCGTTTATTCTCGTAAAAGATCAAACCTTTCCGCTTATTATTCATATTTCGCAATTCTAAAAATGCCCTCATATTTTAGAATATTTCATTACCTCCATTCTTATGAATCTAATTGTGACGTAGCTAAGTGTACACTGTTTAGAAAAAAACCCTGTGGATGCATTGGATGGACAATTTTTTCCCCTTCCCTCTCCCCATTTCACAAAGCTCATAGCACGTGAGCGACTTAAAGGGGGATAGGCATCAATCAAAGTTGATGGGTCCCACCACGAAGAGCCTGAAAGGTTGCGATCCTACTGTTAGGGGCCACAATGTGGATAGCCGATTTTATGCAATGGGATCAAATTAATGTTCAAACAATCCCTCATGGACCCAATAACATCATGCTTTTTGACGTTTGTCGATATCGTGTCTCTTGTATCGGCTAGAACCGATAGTGATCTCCTTCTCTTCTCTCTCTCTCCCTCTTTCCCTGAGCCGTCGGCTCTTCTCTCACTTCTATGATAAAGCAATCTAAACTTATCTGTCCTTCTCTTATCCGAACTTCCCTAATTCGTTCTTCATCTCGATACAGAGATCGAAGATCAAAGTCTAACACCGATTATTCTATTTCTCAATCTCACTCTTCTCCCTTCCCCTCCGCTTCATCTGATAACGGGCGGAGAAACAGGCATGATTCATCTCAGGAGCAGATTTCTCCTTCTGATAATAATGACACGGGATCAGATGATTCCGCAACAGACGTCAATTGTAATAGGGATCCGAAAGCAATTATTGCAAACTCTATCTTCTAAAGTCTGATGTCTGATCTATCATAATGACCCAATACTCTTCTCAAGTCTTCTAAGGTCTGATGTTGGATCTATCATAATGATCCAATTCTCTGATTCCCCTTTCTGTTTCGTCTTGTCCTTTCGTTTATTTCAGTTACTGCACTTCTTCACCGGATCGAATGGATTTTCTTTAGTTTTGTTGTCTTCCTATTCTTGTCTAACTATTAGGTTCATCTTCATTGTTATTACTCTAGTCGGCAACTTCTTCTACGATACATGGCCCTCGTGTTTCTCATCTACGGACGACATCAACGGACGATCACTTCCCCCACCCCTCCTGCACCTCGAGCACTTGAGTAGTCTAGTCACAGACGAGCTAAGTTATAAGGCCGTCAACGGGACTGGCGACCCCGGGATGTCTTGGAACCTTTATCCATTTCATCCGACAGGCTCTCTTGTGTACTCGTTGCCCATTTCACCTTTTGTGTCCCCCTCCCCAGTGTATCGGCTAGAACCGATAGTGATCTCCTTCTCTTCTCTCTCTCTCCCTCTTTCCCTGAGCCGTCGGCTCTTCTCTCACTTCTATGATAAAGCAATACCACTGAACGGCTGATAAATCTCTGAGCTGCGCTAGAGCCCAAGAAGTACGCGCGCATCGAACTGGGGAAGAGGAGGGAAAGGCTAGACGAGAGGGAAAGGGGGCGGAGTCTAATTTGCGTGTGCCTCTCTCCCTCCCCTCGCCCTCTCGCTCGCCTCTCCCCGCCCAAAAGGCACAAGCCGGGGAAGCATGCTAAAAATCTGATTTTTTTCACTAAAAATCCTAAAATATTCCAATTAGTCAATAAATTTCTACAGGTTTGAGGTACATATTCCAGAAACGCTCAAATTGAGACTTTTCCGTCTTTTTATCGATTTTTGACTCGCATAGAGAAAACTTTTTCAAAGCCTGTAAGAATTTATTGAAAGGGGATGGTTGTAGCTATCCAACGCGCCCTAGAACGCTTGATTTGGTTAAGAATGAACTTTGTGCTTCCCCGTCTCGTTTTCATTGGAGGGGCATGTGACACCAAAGTGGGCGGGGCTTGTGGCCCCTACCTACTGTAAACTGCCCAAGCTATGCACACGTATCATTGTGACTCCGGGCAGAGAGATCACCACCTCTCTTTGATCTACCGTTGCCTTGCCGATCCCTTGTTCAAAAATCGCCGTTTTTTCGCGGTTTCGTGGCTAATTCAGCCAAATCCCCTTCGATTTCAACTTTTAATAGCTCATTCGAAAGCTCTCGACGATCCTGATCTAACTGACTTATCGGCAGAGTTTTCCCGTATCTGTGGGCTTAGATCGCTCACCAGAGCGTAGGAGTTTTGGAAATCATTCCACTACCGATTTAGTCTGAAAGTACTCGAGAAATGCTACATTTCATCTCCCAAACACTTTTTCATAGCTATTTTCTGAACTTAGATATTTGAGGAAAACCGAATCTGGAAGACGAACTTTGACGTCATCTCCTGGAGTCATTTTTGATCTACTGACCTTCTTACTCCGGCTCATGGGAGACCTACCCAAGAGCCTTCGAAAACCATGGAGAAATTAGGGGGTCAACTCAAATGTGTCTCCTAGACCAGCCGAATTCAGTGAATCCTTACAATTAGGTGAAACGCGTGTTATATCGGTTTTGCCGATTTGTCTACGTTTTTAGCATTTTTATTGCTTATTATGATATGAGACGAAGTTGGTAAATTAAACTCACTTTCCATAATGAGGAATTGCACAATGAATTACAGAAGAATTATGGGAATCGAAATGAGTAAATATCGGTGATGTAGAATGAATATCACTGCAAAGATCACTTTTCCAACCTGTTTATCTAATTTAGAAGAGGGGACATAAAATGGGCACAATGTAAATTCTTGAAAATTCCTTGAAAAACAAGATTTAATTTTGTTGTGATGAACAGGATACGAATATGCTGCGACTTTTTTCTGGGGCGGTATTCATTCTTCAATTTCGCCCTCGGCGAAAAATTGGTCAGGGCGAATTTTTCGACATCGGGCGAAAATTCATTTTGGACATTCACGAGCACGCGAGGCGGTCGGAATGATTCGCACTGTTCAATAATGAATAATTCGCGTCGAATAACATTCTTTTACTATCATTACCTCATCATTACCACTGACTTCCATGAAACCGCATGCTTATGACTACCATGGACTGTCATTCCATGGAAGTTATAAGCATGGTAGTGATAAGCATGACAGTGATAAGACTGTCATTCCATGGTAGTTATAAGCATGGTAGTGATAAGCATGACAGTGATAAGACGGTCATTCCATGGAAGTGATAAGCATGGTAGTGATAAGCATGACAGTAATAAGGCTGTCATTCCATGGAAGTGATAAGCATGATAGTGATAAGACTGTCATTCCATGGGTTATCACTGTCACACATGCTTCCAAGGAATGGCATTATCAATTTTTTTTTACCAATTTTGAAATTCGCCTGGCGAATCTTTGGCGAATATTTCCTTTGTTCAACTCTCATATTTTCCGCCGATCGAAATAGAGTGGCGAATTATTGCGGGCGAAAACCCCTCTCATTGCGGTCGATCGGGCGAAAATTTCGATTTCGCCCTCGCCCAATTCATTTCGCCCTGGCGAATTTCATTCCACCCACCGCTGCGCGAGAAAAGCTGTTGGCGAAATGAAATTCGCCGGGCGAATTTGACGAAAGAATACCGCCCCTGAGGTCGTTATGTGGGCAACTGACCTTTCGATTTCATATCTATCCCATCCATAATTAGTATTCGAATAAAGATATATATTCCATTGATCAATGGATTGTAGACAATGTGTGAATGAGAGAATGAAAGGAAATCGAGGAATACAACTCGGGGACGAACAACTCGTTGAAATTGCACAGGATACTGGTATTTCGTATTCTGAAACAAAAGGTAATAATCATTTATTGGTTGAGAAACTTACCATCCTTCATTGGTAAATCATCATCTGGACTGTGAGTTGACAAAATTATTACAGTAGGTGACTCGAAAGATTCTTCTCCGATTAGGAGATGTATTCCATTGTTGTGTATCTACATTCAAGCTGTTATACCAACACGGGGGACACCCCGGGGAGTCCCGTTTTAAGGTGTGAATCTCATCGGACGAGATGTTTATTAATTGCATATGTCTCTTTGTGTATGTATTAATATGACATACACTGAGTCTGCCTCCCTCTCTGTCTACTCTTGCTGGAAGGACACACTCTCCTTCATATATATCTCCTCTCACACATTCGTATACTGTAGCATACGTGTCCTCCTGAATATATGAATTATGATTTTTGAATAGGAAAAGAAAAGGGACTTGAGTGACAGAAGAATTAGTGGTAAGGAAAGCCTTTCTTGCAGAGGAATTAGTAGAACATCCGTCTAGAAGAGCCTGTCTCGACTCGCCCCCTCGAGAGATACTGTATCCTCCTCCACTCTGCAACACAGCTCATAAACACTCTCATTCTATCAATGATTTCGTAACCTCATATCGTGCATATTCATTTGTATTCGACATGATGATCATTGAAGGAAGAGGAGACTGCATAAAGGGAGCCCCCTCTGATATTAATCCGCTCTTGTATGCTGAAATCCACCATTCTAGATACACTTCATTTTTTTTAAAATTTCGAATCTCAATACCGGATTTCCTTAAAAAAATACTAATAGAATATTAAAGGGAGATAGGCATCATTACCATTTAAAGGAGGCGTATCATGAAAAATTAGTTCATGTTGTTGAGATCATGATCCGATTGGAATCCATGACGATGTTAGAAAGCCAAAGTTTGAAAGTAGTGCATCCACTCTGGACCGAGATATCCGCGTTCAAAGTATCAGGAAAAAAACAGGGAAAAGCCCGCGAAGAATTCAAATATTTTATGGAGCGCGCTGGAGCGGGAGGAAGGGAAGGTAGATCAAGAAGATAGATGAAAAGGTCATCGTTGTCTCGCACACTATTGATTGGCAAGGGAGGGATTTTTGTTTGTTTCCGTAGGTTCTTCCCATCGACAAAATCTGATCTACTCCTTTTGAATTTTCCAAAAGTTTCTTGGCAATTTTCCAGAATCTTGCAAAACTCGGCAGATCGTTGTAAGAGTCGCTATGTTTGAATTTCAAAAGTTCATGATACTCCTCCTTTAAATATTCACTACCTATTTTAGAATCACATCTCATCATGCTATCATAATCGGTTATCGCTTTAGAAATAAGAAAAACTAAATAGCGAAAAGTAACGAATAAGGTGAACGATAGATTGGAACGGTACATTATATTCCGTGATGGTGACAACTTTTTTAGCTTCTGTATCTACTACTCATTTAAATCATGAAAAATGAAATATACGTGTGTATATAATCGCTATAAAATGCAGGTTCGGGAAAACACGTTAAAAAGGTCCAATTTTTGGTTTACTGCACCGACCCTTGTCCGATTCTTACACGAACGGTCTCATATAAATGAATCGTGTCGGAATGGGAGAGGATAAAGAAGACATTTGCATAATCAAAGGGACGATTGCATAGAGTATGGTGGGTGGAAGGAAGAGAGGATAGAGCATACACGCAATACAACAGAGAACTCTTACCGCCACAGTCATCACAAGAGCCCCTCCTCCCCTCCTCCCCCCCCCCCTCTCCTCCCCTCCCCCCTTCGATGTATTCCCTATAAGCACGCCTTTATGGCTGCCCTCACACTCGATAACTTATTCCTATTGAAAGTAGGGAACATCAACGATAATGCCAATTATTGATTCATGACTTGGGATCTATCTCATATTGCTAACCGGCTGTATAAAATCATTAAAGAAGGCGTAAACTCCAATTTCTGGAGATGCGAGAGTTTTTCACTCCTCTCCCGTCTCTTCCTATCTTCTCGTCTTGACCTAGACCCCTTCCCTTTGCACCGCGCATCTTGATTTTGTCTGTGCCCTGTAGAAACTTTGCACGCGTGTAACTCAGTTCAAAGTTGAGCTAGAGAGTTCTAATTTTCAAATTCGGAATTTTGGTTTACGGAAACTATCGACCTATGACGTCAGATACTCCCAGAAAATATTGAGTTTACTCCTTCTTTAAACATGATGGAAGGAGTCCATTGATTTGGCTGATTTTTTACACATGATGAGTTGGTAGATACCTATAGTCTATCATAAAGAGAAGTCGCGGGCAAATCGATTCACGAAGTCTAGAACGATTTAAACTCAGAGTATCCACAGAATTTTAGTGTTTCTGGGATATTTTTTTTCCAAAATGTTGAGCAAAGTTGCTCGACATAATGTGCTAAGAATCGGTTACTTAATTGATAACACGCGGTCTTTTTTCTCCTTCGCGTTGGGACCACCACTAATGTTTCCTATTCAAAAAATCCCCGCCCGACAGGCACGACTCAATAAAATTATGAAAAATGGGAACTAACAGGCGATATCTCCGCAGTAAGAATGGGTCTTGATGGACTTTTGACTGCAGAGAAGTAGAATACAAAGAGATAAGAGAATAGAAAGAAGAAGAGGAACTGCGAAGAGAGATACGACTACTACTCCATCAGAGACGAACCATCGAGATGAACATATTCTGAATGATATGGAGTTAAAGGAGGCATATCATGAAAAACTAGTTGATGTTTTTGAGAACATGATCTGATCGGAATCTAGAACGATATTAGAATGCCGAAGTTTGGAAATTGTAGACCCAATTTAAACCGAGAAATTCGGCATCAATTTATCAGGGAAGCACAGGGAAAAAGCTGCAAAGAATTCAAATCTTCTTTGCAGGGCTAATGAGGAGGAAGATCAGTGAAAGATCATCTTTGTCTCGTCCGCATTTGATTGACTAGGAAAGGATTTTTGTTTGTTCCCGCAGGTGGTTCCCAACGAAATAAATCTGATCTACTCCTTGGCAATTCGTCAAAAGATCTTGGCAATTTTCCAGAATCTTGATAGCATCGGCTCGTTGCAGGACCCGCTCATTTTGAATTTCAAAAGTTCATGATACGCCTCCTTTACATAAAACGCGGTCTGCGTAAGAGCGGAGTAGGGGGTGGCACAGTGGCTCAAAATGGTCTGATTGAGCTGAAATTTTTAGTGGGTACTCCCTAGGGGTGGGATACACTTCGGCCAAAATTTTGGACCCAAAAGTTGATCTTTGGTCTTTGAGATCGAAAATTGTCATCTTCATTTTACCCCCACATGCTACATACCATTCGATAGAACATCAAAAGTTATGTCTGGAGCCAAATTTTCATAAGTTTTTGACGACTCGTATTCGAGAAAAGTGAGAAAAACTCAAAAATTTGCATTTTTATTTGTTTCAAAAAAAATATTTTTCCATGTTCCAATGGGCGCCTCCTCTTGTGACATATGGTAATCGATGTGAAATTGTATGGAATTTTTTTAAAAATAGTCCGGTTCTTGTGCGACACGCCATGACTTTTTCGTGAAAATCTAGTACGCAATCGTCGACGCAGGTTGGAATCCCGCCGACGGCTATTCTTTTGCCAGATTTTATTTCGACCCAAAATGATGTTTTTCGACATGAAATCACTTTTGATATGCTAGTAGGTTATATTAACAATGTTTTGCCACTTTACAAGGGAAATCGACATCATTCCTCTGATCGTTTTTTTTTCACATAAGGGCCCCCCCTTATGTGAGAAATGGAGTTTTGGGGTCTTGTCGACCTTGGCCCAAAAACATGGTTAATGATGTTTACAATAACTAATAAACTATTTATTATTACATAAACTAATATTATTTCTGTTTGGAGGCTATTTTTCCACATGACCCCAAACCTCAATTTTTCACATAAGGGGGGACCCTCACGTGAAAAAAGTCGATGAGAGGAATAATCCCAGTTTTGCTTGCAAAGTGGCAAAACATTGTTAATATAACCTACTAACATAACAAAAGTGATTTCATGTCGGCGGGATTCATGTCGGCGGGATTCGAACCCGCGTCGACGATTGCGTGCTAGATTTTCGCGAAAAAGTCATGGCGTGTCGCACATGAACCGGACTATTTAAAAAAATACTCCATACAATTTAAGAGAGAGAGAGATAAGACTTACCCAGTGGAACAAGAAATAGTGTCATCTGAATCTCCAATACAATAATGTCCTCCATTGAGAGGATAGGGATTGGAACATGTACGAGTTCTGTTGGTAGTGCATTGAGAAGAACAAAGAGACCATTTGCCCCATTCACTCCATCCACCGTCTAATGAACATGAGAGAGGACACAATGACGATTCCTGTTTGAATGATATCATTCTTAGAAGATAGAAAGAAGTTCCACCTCATCATCTCCTGTGCAAGGCAATCCCCCATTGAGAGGAGCAGGATTATTACACCATCGTCTGAATAATCATTAACTCTTATTTTCTTTGGATATCTGACCTTCTCGATAAGGTGGGAATAACTTGATTTCCTCTCAATTTGATCATTCTATCTAATTGATGGCATTGAACAGAACATTGTCCATTCCATTCAGTCCATTCACTCCATCCACCATCCACTGCAATATTCCGATCCTTTTATCGAGATATTCATCCCTCTCCCCTCATTATCTCTCATCATTCTCCACTGTTTTAGTTTATAAATGTCCTCTACACTATTTCACTCTCCCATTCATTCACTATTTCATCCCCCTAGAGTCCCCTTCTCTCTCGTTTACAATTTGATCCCTCTAGAGTCCCCTTCCATCCTCCTCTCCTCTGATAACAATCTTTCCATTCGAAAGACAAGCATTACTCACAACAATCCACCATTAAATATCAATCTTCTTCTCTACTTACTCTTCCCTTTTCGCTGTCCGATTCTCTCTACTATTCCTTCTACTCCCAAGTTTAAAAGACCCCGGTCTCTTCTATCCCTCTATGCGGCTCCAATTACACATTTATGTCGTAACTGCTTTACAAAAAGTGCCGAGTCAGAAGAGAAGGAATCCGATGACATAATACATAGGGGAATAGAAAAGAAGAAAGGACGTTGATAATGAAGAAGTACCAAGGAACATCTGCAACCCCATCCCTTCTCCCCACTCCCTCTTATCTCATAATCTCAAATGAAGAAATCCCTCATAATAATTTAGTCTTTCGCACTAAAGGGTAGTATGGGGATGGATTGGGGACAATATTTGTTGAGTATCTTAATACTCGATCACCTATCCCGTTCCCGTATCATGTCCTCTTTCCATCTCTTCCTGTCTATTACTTCCGTATGTTGCACAGATGGATGACTTGTATCTGATGGGTACCCCTCCCCCCCCCCTCACTCCCTACCTCCCTCCCCCCTCCCCCTCACTCCCTCCCTCCCTCCCCCTCCCTCCCTCAACCTAATCCCATTCAACATTAACTTCCCACAACCAGTAAAGGTGCGGGGAGTATTCACTTACCGTAAACGTAAATGGAAGAAGGAGGAGTTGATCGAGACGCAGCCACATTAGTTGCAGTACATACATACGTGCCTTCATCTTGGAGACGAATCGAAGAAAATAGAAGTGAACCGTCAGATCCCATTATACGATAGGTATCGAGTGAAATCACCTAGAAATAACGAATGAGCAGAGCTAGACTGAATATCGTATATCTCGACGATGTGGATATACTAACGTGTCCATTTCTAGTCCATTCAATGATTGGGATTGGATGGGAAAGAGGAGGTAGACAAGGAAGAGCAAATTGAGATCCTTCTTTGATTCGAATTGAAGATGGAGGAATATGTTCGAAATGCTTCTTCATATCTGCAGTGGAAACATCCCTCGTTAATCTCCTTTGGAAACATTATGTTGCAATCTTTCATGCGAATATAGAGAGGTATCAGGTGTAGTTCAAGGCTTTCAGAGTGCTACACATTAAAAACTTAAAAAGAGGCTACAAATTGGAACCCGATTAAACATTCCTTTTTTGCCAACGTTTGTTACTACCTCATTACATATGATTAACCCTGAGACTCGAAATGATTCCTACCCTGTTACTAAGTTACTATCAATAAGGAGGAATAAGATATAATTAGAGATGCCTAAAACACAAAGATCTCAGGATAAAGTTTTTATTATTATATCCACTGTTGAAAAAAACGTTCGTAAAATATCTCTTTGACTTACACAACTCTTGATTTCCCCCTCACCCTCCCCCCTACCCCCTACCCCCTTCCCCAATCGGAAGCTCATCCGAGGTACTTGAGAAAGCAGTCTCGAATCAGACTAATCATCCCTTCACAATTCACAATTGAATAATCCTTCTTTCCCTCAATGTACTTATCGCATACCAAATCGACGTTATTCTACTTACACAAGTCTCATTATCTAACAATAATAGTGCATACAACTCTTTTGAAATTAACTTATCTGATATTTGCTCATTAATTTTTTTTCTTCTTAAGAATATGCGTGGCATAAAAAAGATGGATGAATATTGGAAAGACTACTACGTATTACAGACTGAATCAGCTCCCTTCTCAATACACTCCCTTCTCTCTTTCCTATCAATCTCATGTCAATAGGTCACGAATGATAAATGGATCCATCTCTCTCTTCTTCACATATATCGTTTCCCTCTGGCCACGTCTACCATTTAAATAGTTGGAGACCCCCCCCATCTCTATCTCTCTGCACCGTCGTTTTTATGGTTAGTATGCCAAAAGGAAGGGGGATCTTCTGTGACTTCCCACTCCTCAAGGAAAAGTGAGACTTCTCTGATTCGACTATTTGATAATGCTCTCCCTCTCCTATTGCAGATTGAGCTTATTCTGAGGGAATAGACATTGCTAGAAGAGAGAAACGAAGATGTGCCATGTTTAGACCAAGAGAGAGAGAGAGAGAGAGAGAGAGAGAGAGAGAGAGAGAGAGAGAGAGAGAGAGAGAGAGAGAGAGAGAGAGAAACATAGAGTGACGGGAAATTATAGAGATTACCATGAATATTTTTCAGATAAAAAAATTCTACAAAAAATTAAATTCAACTTTTAAAATGAGAAATTAGGTAGTTGTAGAGAATTTATGTTTTAAAGGCGTTGAATCAAAATGGGAATAAATGTGCCCATTTGTGGGTTAACTTACATGCGGAAGAAATAACTGCTGGCCGCTCACTCTTAACTGTTATTTCTCCTTTCCCGATTCCATAACAATGACATCGCTCTTCTTTCTCATCTCCACTCTTACTGATATTGATGCTTGATTGGAGATAAAATGTCCCTGTATCTTTATTCACTCCTTCCATTGACAATTGACGAGATTCATCCATCTTTAATTATCAATTATAACTTAAAGGAAGCGTATCATGAACTTTTGAAATTCAAATGTTGCGACTCTTACAACGATATGCCGAGCCTTGCAATATTTTGGAAAATTGCCAAGGTTCTTTTGGCAAATCGCCAAGGAGTAGATCAGTTTTTGTCGATGGGAAGAACCTGCGGGAACAAAAAAAATCCCTTTATAGTCAATCAATAATGGGCGAGACAACGATGACTTTTCGATCTATCCTTCTTGATCTACCTTCCCTTCCTCCCCATTGGCGCTGCGTAAAATATTTGAATTTTTCCCGGGGTTTTGCCTGTTCTTTCCTGATACTTTAGACAGGGAAAAATCGTCCCAGAGTGGACGAACAACTTTCAAACTTCGGCTTTCTAATATCGTTCTGGATTCCAATCGGATCATGATCTCAAGAGCATGAACTAATTTTTCATGATACGCCTCCTTTAATTGCTTATTAAGCTCCTATTCCGACGTTTCTAGGAGTGCAATACTAGCCCGTTACGAAGTGTGTTACAAAGGTATAAAATAAGTCTCACTCTCTTATATTTCAGATGACAGCTGACAATAAGAAAGAGGGAAGAGGAGATAACTCAAGGAAAGAAGCGCTATTACGGGTCTTCTATTTCGGAGTCCCCGTACAAAATAATATCGAGTTTACCACGTAGCTTACTATAAGCGAGACATGGAAAATAAAGGATAAAAAAATCAAATCACAGTCCCTCTAAGCTAGTGGGATAACGGATTTATGTCCACTGAGTTAGTGTATGCTTAGTGTTGAGCCTCAATCTTAGATGGGGCGGGGGGGGGGGGGAATCCCCACAATCATCCATGATATTTACACAAATGTACATACATACGGCGTAATATCTACGGGTATTTTGGAAATAGTGGAGTTGGGATGAAAGGGAGTAATATGAGTGTACCCTTTTGTCGCTCTCTCACTCACTCACCCATTGGTCATTGCATCGGAATCGAATGGAGTTTACATTGATAACAGTACAAGATAGAAGAAATGGCTCATTACGAATTATATATCCAGAGGAAGGGAAATATGTGATCACTACTTCATCTGAAACAATGTCAAATAGGTCAAGAAAAGATGTTAGAGAAATATATGTGACCTTGTGACTGAGAAGATGCAGTCAAAAATAAGATGAGCATTGATGATTTTATTAACATTTCTCCAAACTACATGACAGATAACAAGTTGGAATATGGAGATAATTTACTATTGAGGGAAAATATGTGCACAAATGGAGAGAGAGAGAGAGAGAGAGAAGAGGGCGGAACGAGGGGGGGGGGGAAAGAGGATAGCTCCGCCCTCTTTCGATTCCCGGTGGTATAAGATATCAAGAGAGTACACCCGCTACCAAACACACATCTGGAGTTACAACAAGAAAAAACATCCAAGATTTTTTCTCCTTTGCAGTCTCTAGTCGGTAATTTGTACATCTGTAGTGAGAATGGCAATTTGATTATTAAACTATTTTTTCTCACACACTGTACTTAGATTCCCTCTTATTTGGGCCTTGTTCACTATGTTTTTTCATGGTTTTCGAACCCTCGCTTCAGAAAAGGGATGGCTTAGTAGGAAAAATGACCGAATCAAAATCTTGCAAAAGTGAAGAATGTTGTAAAAAAAAATCTAGGTCGGAGAAATGTGTAATTGAGTTGGAAATGTTACGCTGAAGCAAGAATCGTGCCACAAAATTCTCAATTCTTCGTATCTATGAATCTTGAATGAATTTGAACGTTTGTGCTGGATGTTTCGTAATTTATATCAAGAGACGTAGACACTTGAATGTTGTACGTATTTTGCAACTGATAAGTTTGAATCGTGTATTTTTTTACATTGATGAACGTCCAATATGCCGATCCGAAACGGTAACGGCATGGATTTGAATAGCAGCACGTTGACGCTTATTCGAGGGAGAGGAGGCAGAAAGAGGCCGGGAGGAGACTGCTTATTCCTCCTCCCTCACTTCCCCCCTCCCGGGGAATCGAACCACCACATTTCGTTTGCTGTGCATTTCAATATTGTAAATGAATTTTTCAATAACACAATTGGACTTCCTATACAGCCAATATGACAAAGTGCAAACCGTTAGAACAAGTTGAGACAACTTGACCCATATTTCAGACTAAAATTACGGAGTGGAGGAGGCAGGAATGAATTCTCAATGTACTCGTTCGATCCATTCTTTCTTTCAAAACACAATTATGATACTACAGTGATTAATAAATATTCATTTGACTAGTTGAGCCAGAAGCTTGAGCTATATATTTATTACATAAAATAAGAAATTTATGATAATAGTAGAGAACTGTTTTGACACGTAAGTAATTGATCTAGTGAGTAAACGGATTCTAAAGGGATTCTAATATTGTGAAAGGATGAACAGCTGAATGGGAGATTAATATTGAGATATAAATGATATTGTATCGAAAGGGATCACGTCCTTATATTGAATACCATGTCGTTGAATGGACAGAGCTGCAAGATCTTGTAGACATGTGTACTTGCCTGAAAAATAATTTCACTCATTCTTCTACATTGAGAATGGAGAGCTGAAAAAAGGAGGGGAACAAAAGGGGCTACCGGCCCAATTTTTGGCACATCTTCCAAAAAATACAGAGTCGTAGCAACTGTCTGATTCGAAATCCTTAGATAGGAAAAATAGCAAAAATAGCATTGAGTCATGGCAAAAATAAGCCGATAGAGTTATCGTACATCGCTCCCATTACCGAACAAACGGCCTTTTCTACCTTTTCGGCCTTTTTTTCCTTTTCGCGAATTCGCGCTTAATATTCTTGTTTTATGTTTCATATTTTTTTGTTCACCCCGATAACTGGACGAATACAAAAATTGGCCGGTGAAATATTATTTTAAATAGGTGAAAAATGAGAGCCGTTGCCTCCTTTTTCAATGAAAATACGGCTCTACCGTAATCTCCACGTCATCACAAATTTTCTGTTCTTTTTCTGTACTGTGGCTGTAATTTTTCACCCATTTAAAATAATATTTCACCTGCCAATTTTGTATTCGTCCAGTTATATGTAGAAAAGGCCGTTTGTTCGGTAATGGGAGCGATGTACGATAGAGACATTAATGATGGTGAAATATAAAGTACTACTCCTAATGAGTTTACGATATTATTTTGAAGAACATTTGGCCTTGCATTCCGGGGTTAGAATTTTCGAAACTTTGGAATTAAAATACAGCCGTCGAAAGTGGTGTTTATCACGATTTCCGGCTTTCATGGCTGCTTTGAAAAATAATCAAATTAGCTAGAATTAATCATATACCCCTTCCCTATCATACCACAGCTCGGCTGGGTTTAGAAATTATCTGTTTTGATAGGGTGTTGATCTAAAGAAAACCATTGGAAATCGCTTGAATTAGCAACAATTTATAAATAAATATTTTTCTCATGTTTCAAGCACGTTCAACTCGATTCCAATTCATGATTGTATTGCTTGAGTACCACCCTAAAAACTGCCGAGAGGGAATCTGAAATCAATCGATCAAGACTCAGTAATATCCAAAAAAGCGTTGTAGCGAAACTTTTGCACCAACCTAATACAGCAGATAATTATATTTAATCTTAAAGATCTGACCAATCTTAATATTCTTGAACATGTGCTGATTGTCATCTTTCCTTTTCATTATCTCAAGGGATGTCATATTCACTTGATCTCTCATGTAAAGAGAGGCACCAGCATCCAGTAAAAGAGAAACGATCGATGTTCTGAGAAAGTTAATTAAAAATTGAAGCATCAAGCGCTATATCATATATTTGACCGTCTATGAGATTTATGCGTCATGAGAAAAGATTAAGTTACTTCCACAATCAAAGTGTTTTTACGACGATGACAACCACCTTTTTCTCGATCCTAATTGAAATGGCCTATATTGGGCTATGATACGCAGTGCGTAAAAGAAGGAGTGTCACGAACCGCACTGCCGATAGCGCGCAATGCTCTAGTAATGCCACGCTAGTAATGTAAATGGTAATCTGGTGATTTTTTTAGTAGTAGACCCATTGAAGAGAGATTTTCGACCGATTACTAGTAGTAGACACGAGGGTTGAGAGGGTGAGATCCACTAGTAGTAGACACGAGGGTTGAGAGGGTGAGATCCACTAGTAGTAGACACGAGGGTTAAGAGGGTGAGATCCACTAGTAGTAGACACGAGGGTTGAGAGGGTGAGATCCACTAATAGTAGACACGAGGGTTGAGAGATGAGATCCACTAGTAGTAGACACGAGGGTTGAGAGGGTGAGATCCACTAGTAGTAGACACGAGGGTTGAGAGGGTGAGATCCACTAATAGTAGACACGAGGGTTGAGAGGGTGAGATCCACTAGTAGTAGACACGAGGGTTGAGAGGGTGAGATCCACTAGTAGTAGACACGAGGGTTGAGAGGGTGAGATCCACTAGTAGTAGACACGAGGGTTGAGAGGGTGAGATCCACTAGTATCTAGTAGACACGAGGGTTGAGAGGGTGAGATCCACTAATAGTAGACACGAGGGTTGAGAGGGTGAGATCCACTAATAGTAGACACGAGGGTTGAGAGGATGAGATCCACTAGTAGTAGACACGAGGGTTGAGAGGGTGAGATCCACTAGTAGTAGACACGAGGGTTGAGAGGGTGAGATCCACTAATAGTAGACACGAGGGTTGAGAGGGTGAGATCCACTAGTAGTAGACACGAGGGTTGAGAGGGTGAGATCCACTAGTAGTAGACACGAGGGTTGAGAGGGTGAGATCCACTAGTAGTAGACACGAGGGTTGAGAGGGTGAGATCCACTAGTATCTAGTAGACACGAGGGTTGAGAGGGTGAGATCCACTAATAGTAGACACAGTGTCACCCACTACTAGTACACACAGCACCACATGGGCGCTATTCAAAGTTTACTCGCGCCCTAGAAGTGCAGATGGCACGGTCTAGGCGCGGCAACTTTTATGTTTCACAGACTGAACTATTTGTACTTTCGACTTCTAATACTTCCAGCGTCGTAGGTAAGGTGATATTTTTTTGATTGAAACTAACTAATCGATTTCAGTATGTATGCTTTCGAAGCAACTTCAACTTCGAATATTCATAAAGGCGAGATATTCATTAATGAATGCCTTTTCAGTATATCAATTGATATCGGTAAAGTTCTTCTAATCACTCTTCATTTGCCATCAGAGGAAGAATAATCTAACCCTCGTTTGTAGCAGATCAAGTCATTAGTTGTCAAATCTCATATTTCGTGCTTATTAGTAATTGTATGTTATGAACTTTGTATGATAAAGCATGAGTTGAATCGAGTCGATGATGAAACACGGGAAAAGACGACAAGAGCTCACAAGTAGTACACTTAGTCAGTTCACTAGTAGTAGACCCATACCCACAAACCCACTAGTAGCTCCACTACTTGAATACTAGTCTGCCCACCAGGTGTGGAAATAGCGTGTCTACTACTAGTAGAGCATTACCAGAGTGGAGAATGAGAAGGGTCTCCTCGTTTCGCGCGCTCTCTAGCTCAGCTTGCCATTATTTAGGGCTTGGCTAGAGATACACGAACTAGTTGGAGAAAGAAGTGAAAGAGTACTCGAGTACAAGTGAAAGAGCACAATGAAGGATTAATAGATGAAAGATGTACAATAATACGATCATCTTTTCCTTTTTTGTCCCTACTCTTGTCGGTATAAATAAAGGCAGAGAGTCATTAAAGAAGGCGTAAACTCCAAATTCGGGGAAGCACTTTCCGGTGCAATCAGGGGAAAGTACTGTAGGAGGGTGAGAGTGACAGACGCGAGAGTTTTTCGCTCCTCTCCTGTCTCTTCCCATCTCCTCTGCGTCTTGACCTAGCTCCCTTCCCTTTGTACCGCGCATCTTGATTTTGCCTGTGCCCTGTAGAAACTTTGCGCGCGTGCAACTCAGTTCAAAGTTGAGCTAACGAGTTCTAATTTTCGAATTCGGAATGTGGTTTACGAAAACTATCGACCTATGACGTCAGATATCCCTCGAAAATATTGAGTTTACGCCTTCTTTAAACAAAGTTTCCATATCCCCCGTCTTCACAGTTGATAAGAGTCCCGGGATCTTAGGTTTGAATTAAAGGAGGCGTATCATGAACTTTTGAAATTTAAACTGAGCGGGTCCTGCAACGATATGCCGATGCTATCAAGATTCTGGAAAATTGCCAAGATCTTTTGGCGAATTGCCAAGGAGTAGATCAGATTTATTTCGTTGGGAACCACCTGCGGGAACAAACAAAAATCCCTTCCTAGCCAATCAATTGCGGACGAGACAAAGATTACTTTTCATTGATCTACCATCCCTTCCTTCCCATTGGCGCTGCAGAAAAGATTTGAATTGTTGCAGCTTTTTCCCTGTGCTTCCCTGATACTTTGAGGGCGAATATCTCGGTTTAAAATGGGGTCTACAACTTCCAAACTTCGGCATTCTAATATCGTTCTAGAATCCGATCGGATCATGTTCTCAAAAACATCAACTAGTTTTTCATGATACGCCTCCTTTAAGATGCGAATTAAGCTTTCTCTAAAATTGCGCATATCTTCGTGATTTTTCAAACCCTCCGCCGAATTATGTAACAAAATCCCCTCACACCATGTAAATTTTTGGGTGTTCAAATTATCTGAAAATTTCAACAATGCCCGTTTTTTTTTAAAGAAGGAGAGGCACGACGGCTGGCTCAATTATCATAAGCGAGCGGCGCGCATCAATTTGCATGCGCCGTCTCTTCACTACCCTTCCCTCTCTCACTCGTTGCCTGCCCCTCAGGGTCATTTTGGCAAACTGCCAATCGTTCATATCTCCGTTGAAAAGAAAATTCAAAACATGGGAGTTTCGAAAACGTGATCGGGTGACAGCGACCCATCATCTGGCATCGAGAACTCTGTTAGCCAAATGGTCGTGCCACCCCTTCTTTAAGGACAAACGAACTAAACCAATATGAGGCCGTTTGCGAGAGAATCGGGCAGATCCGGTGGGGTCTGGCACAGCTCAAAAATGCCGATTCTCTGAAACTCAGAGAATTGGGGTTCTCGAGGGTGCTGATGTCGATGAGCATATTCATTTCTCATGCTGAGCCTCCGTTGGCTTCAGACGACGTCACGTCGAAAACGGTTTTTGTAGATATTCTCGCCCCAATAAATCACTAAAATTAAGTGAGTATGGTTCCGGGGTAGAATTTGATGCTGATTACGCCTGTCGACTTCATTTTTCATGAATTTCAAAAATAAAAGTAAGAAATGGAACTTTTCACTGAGGCATTTGCGGGTTAGCGACCGGCATAGACCGGACGGGAGTGATGAAATTAGTCTAAATTTAAAATTTGAGCAAATTCTGCCTTGAGACTTTTGAGATTGGAGTTAGGAAGTAATCCGAAAGTGTGAGTGAAAAGATGCTTTCATCTGTTGCCTTCTCCCTACCCTCTTCCCATCTCCCGTCTCTCCCCTCTCTCCGCCTCTCACCGTCTGCGCTCTCTCACTCAACCATACTCTCTCGTCTTTGAATGCTGGCAAGGGGGGGGGGGACTTGGTAAGATTTACCTACAACCTTGACTTACTTCCTAACTCCAATCTCAAAAGTCTTAAGGCAGAATTTGCTCAAATTTTAAAATTAGACTAATTTCATCACGCCGGTCCGGTCTATGCCGGATGCTAAGCCGCAAATGTCTCAGTGAAAAGTTCCATTTCTTAATTTTATTTTTGAAATTCATGAAAAATGAAGTCGACAGGCGTAATCAGCATCAAATTCTACCCCGGGAACCATACTCATTTATTGGGGCGAGAAAATCCACAAAAACCGTTTTCGACGTGACGTCGTCTGAAGTAGGGGTGTCGATGTGAAGAAAAAAGTGTCAAATGAAGAAAGGATTTTCCCTCCCTCTCATTCCCTCTTCACGAAGAATGACCGGTGTGCCTCGTTCTTCATGAAGAACGATTTTCACAAAATGAGCTCGGGTATGAATGCATATTTTCTTATGCAATTTTAAATATGACATGCCAGGGTCATACCAAATTTACTTATGTCAAAATAAGCGAGATTTTATTTCCTTATTATGTCTCAAACGGTTTAGTTCACCCTGCCCTATTGATTTGCAAAATCTTTTCTGGGTCTTTCATGATTCTGCTTTAAAGGAGGCGTATCATGAACTTTTGAAATTCAAACTGAGCGGGTCCTGCAACGATATGCCGATGCTATCAAGATTCTGGAAAATTGCCAAGATCTTTTGGCGAATTGCCAAGAAGTAGATCAGATTTATTTCGTTGGGAACCACCTGCGGGAACAAACAAAAATCCCTTCCTAGCCAATCAATTGCGGACGAGACAAAGATGACCTTTCACTGATCTACCTTCCCTTCCTCCCCATTAGCGCTGCAGAGAAGATTTGAATTCTTTGCAGCTATTTCCCTGTGCTTCCCTGATACTTTGAGGCCAAATATCTCGGTTTTAATTGGGTCTACAACTTTCAAACTTCGGCATTCTAATATCGTTCTAGATTCCGATCGGATCATGTTCTCAAAAACATCAACTAGTTTTTCATGATACGCCTCCTTTAACATCTATAGTTCCTCTTTGACAGGACAAGTCGAAAACAGTTTGGCAATCATCAAAAATTTCTTGTTTTAGTTTGTGAGCAATTGGTATCATAAATCGTTCCCATTGAAAGGTGAGAGTCGGATTTTCACAGTAGGGTCGATAGAGTATTCAAACTGTCCTTCATGAACCCAAAAACATCATACTTAAAGCCGTTTGTTGATATATTGTTAGATGTGAGATGTGCTAAACCCCGAGAAGAACGCGCATAAAGCACTTGGAGAGGAGGGGAAGGCGAGACGAGAGGAAGGGGGCTGTGGTGCGCGCTCCCAAGTTGGAATCACTGCCATGTAACTCGAAAATAGCGGACACAGCTTGTACTTAATTCCACCTTGGGAGCTCGAGTTAGTACTGATACCCCAAAGCGCCCTAAGAGTTACGAAGTATGACATCCTCGACAATATCAGATGAGAATGATGAGTGACACATCATAGTATAGATGGTTTCCTTTTAATGTCATGAGTTCTTATTATTTTGATCTGTTAAAAACCATCCAAAATATCGCATTTCTGGCCCCATTCTTCACGAAGAACACCCTCATTCTTCGTGAAGAATGGCAGCGTTGCTCTCGTTCTTCACGAAGAATGAAGCCGCGTCGCGGTTCTTTGTGAGCGAGAATGAAGAGACAAAATTCATTCTTCACATCGACAACCCTAGTGCCAACCCTTGCTCGACTCTATCGAAAACGGCCTCTTATTCCGATTATCACATCTTCTGCACCTATTAGATAAACAACTCACTTTACTTTCTTATTGGATACAATTATATGCAATGCCGTTCTCCCATCTTCATCTTTATCCTGTGGATTCATTCCAGCTTTTAAAAGACTATGAATGCAATGAGTTGAAGGAAAATGCACATCATCCATGGCGCTAAAACTAAATTCTTATTAACAACAACTCACCTTCTCAAGAAAACTAGACACAAATAAAACATTATTTTGGGAGAAAAAAACACTAACTGTGAGTGAGAAGATGCATCTCTGCCATTTTCGTAACTAGCTAAGTGTAGCAGATGAATCTTCAGTTTCATTGCTCCTCTTACAAATCTGTTCACGTCGAGATATGGGTATGTCGTATCCTTCCCTCCAAAGGACTGAGTTGCTGTATGCAGACGATCCGCCTTAAATATCGAATATACAATATATGAGGCCGTTTGCGAGAGAATCGAGCAGATCTGGCTTATTCTGGCACAGCTAAAAATAATCGACTCTCTGAATTTTTGAGATTTGGGGTTCTCAAAGGTGCTTATTTCGATAAGCACCCTCATTTTGCTCACAGATCACTCGTTGGCTCCAGACGACGTCACGTCGAAAACGGATTTTCTTTGATTTCTCTGCTCCGGAAAGAGATAATTTTTTGAAAGTTTGGCTTCCTTGGTAGAATTGTACGCTGATCACAACTGTTATATTCATTTTTCACATTTTTGTCATCAGACCCTTGAAATCACAAGTTTTGATAGAGGCCCGTGCAGGTTTAGCAACCGGGATAGATCGGACCGCGTTAGCGAGAGGATTCAGAATCCCAAATTTTAGCCTTTTTCCGCATGTCACGGCTGAGAAAATCAACTTATAGTGTTACTGGTTTGTAAGTAAATCTGACGATCCTTCCCCTTGTTTACTTCCTTCCTCTAATCGATCGGAGTCTCCCTCCCGAGGGAGGCGAGAGAGCAGGGGGGATCGAGAGAGCGCGGACAGTGGGAAGAGGTCAGGGAGGAGAGACTCAGGTAGATCAAAGAACGGAAGTCAACATCGGGAAGGATCGTCAGATTTACTTACAAACCAGTAACACTATAAGTTGATTTTCTCAGCCGTGGAATGCGGAAAAAGGCTAAAATTTGGGATTCTGAATCCTCTCGCTAACGCGGTCCGATCTATCCCGGTTGCTAAACCTGCACGGGCCAAAATTGTGATTTCAAGGGTCTGATGACAAAAATATGAAAAATGAATATAACAGTTGTGATCAGCATACAATTCTACCCCGGGAGCCAAACTTTCAAAAAAAAATCTCTTTCCGGAGCAGAGAAATCAAAGAAAATCCGTTTTCGACGTGACGTTGTCTGGAGCCAACGAGTGATCTGTGAGCAAAATGAGGGTGCTTATCGAAATAAGCACCTTTGAGAACCCCAAACCTCAAAAATTCAGAGAGTCGATATTTTGAGCTGTGCTAGACCTTGCTCGATTCTTATGCAAACGGCCTCATATGAGCCTATTTGTGTCATAATCGGACAACCATCACCTGCGTGGAATGAAAGTTGTGAAGTGAGATAAGTACAGTTTTCGGTACAGTTTGTCATTTGCGTTTTTTTCACATGTCATTCGAGCTAATTTCATTGATGTTCTCTCAGGAAAACGCGATGATATATTTCGACGGCAAGTGTGCAAGTGCCAACTCAGCAACTCAAACTTCGATGCTACTCCTCTTTTAAATATTTATATAGACAGATAAGCTTACGAGAACGATTAGTTGGAGACCGATATGAGCTACTTTTCGCTTTTCTTCTTCGATATTGTGATCGTGTCCTTCAACAGAACAGTCTTCGTGTATAGGAGAATCGCCCCATTCGTACAGCTACAAATATTTAATGATAGATCACAGGTACCGTTTGACATCTAACTGATAACTTCTATAATTCCTTCCATTTCTATTCGACAGATTACGAAATTGTGACGGAATATCAGTAACAATCGCAGCCCCTCCGGTACAGCAATATAAGACCCTTTGGATCAATATAGATTATGATAGCCCTATTAGGTACCCTAATAGTTAGGACTGGTGAGTGGTGTAAGACGCCGCCGCTCGCCATTCGAACGGTTTAAAGGAGGCGTATCATGAACTGTTGAAATGCAAACATAGCGACTCTTACATGCCGAGTTTTGCAAGATTCTGGAAAATTGCCAAGAAACTTTTGGAAAATTGCCAAGGAGTAGATCAGATTTTGTCGATTGGAAGAGCCTACGGAAACAAACAAAAATCCCTCCCTTGCCAATCAATAGTGTGCGAGATAACGATGACCTTCCTATGGAAGGTCATCGTTGTCTTCTTGATCTCCCTTCCCTTCCTCCCCATTGACGCTGCATAAAATATTTGAATTTTCGCGGGGTTTTCCCTGTCCTTTCCTGATACTTTGGACGGGGATATCTCGTCCCAGAGTGGACGTACAACTTTCAAACTTCGGCTTTCTAATATCGTTCTAGATTCCAATCGGATAATGATCTCAAGAGCATGAACTAATTTTTCATGATACGCCTCCTTTAAAATTGATTGGGCGAGATACTTACACGTTCCATTTCGATGCACACTTTGCTGAAGACAGAGCTAATCTGAGTAAATGAAATAGGAAAGGAATCTTCTCCAATCTGTCTCCCAGCTCCTTCCATAATAACCTCAAAATATAATATATCTACACTGATATCAGGATACGTAGGATGTGAGTTAAAGAAGGCGTAAACTCCAATTTCTGGGAAGTAGTTCCCCTGTGCAATCAGGGGAAAGTACGTTGGGGATGGGAAGAGAGTGAGAGTGACAGATGCGAGAGTTTTTCACTCCTCTCCCGTCTCTTCCCATCTTCTCTGCGTCTTGACCTAGACCCCTTCCCTTTGCACCGCGCATCTTGATTTTGCCTGTGCCCTGTAGAAACTTGGCGCGCGTGTAACTCAGTTCAAAGTTGAGCTAGAGAGTTCTAATTTTCAAATCCGGAATGTTGGTTTACGGAAACTATCGACCTATGACGTCAGATACTCCCAGAAAATATTGAGTTTACTCCTTCTTTAAACTCACTATTTTGCCTCCGATCTTTATATACCTAATCCGTTCCAGAAGGTCACACTTCATAACTTAAAACTTACCACTTACCATTCCATTGTAACACCGGTAACCAAAATTTATAATTTCTTTTCGCTTTTGGGTCTGATATTGACCCCTGATATTCTGGCTGTTGTATACACAAGAGATGCTAGTATTAATATAGTCAATTGTCGATAGACTCGAGAGTGATAAGGGTTGTCGCCCGGTCTCTCGATTGGCAAAAGTAACTTGAAGGGTGATAAGGGTAGTCAGCCCGGTCTCTCGAGTGGCAAAAGTAACTTGAAGGGTGATAAGGGTAGTCAGCCCGATCTCTTCAAGTTACAATCGGTTGAAAGAGTGAGAAGGGTAGTTGCCCAGTCTCTTTCAACTGAGCCAACGAACGAATTTCATCACCAAGTACGGAAGTGCTGCCCATTTTTTTCTTCTGCTACTATTGTGACAAATAGGGGAAGATGGCTGATGAAATTGCCCGAGTGCTGGCATTGATGCAACAAATGATGAAATCGCAACAGGAAGAAATGTAGGGACATTCACGTAAAATTTCAAACTCTATTTAAAATTCCTATTTTTCGGTTGCGGGGCTATCGGACATGCAGAATCAAGATAGCACTTCCAGAATTTTGAAACAATTTTATTTAAGCAAGATACGAGCACTCCTTCTTAGCCCCGCCCCTCGTGGTGTAGTGCCAGCGAGTGTACGGTTCACTTGGTCACTATATTTCAACGTGTCAGATGCTAATATTTTCAAATTTGTTTCGTATTTTCATTTTTTGCTCTATTGGATAGAGCAATTTTACTTGAACAATAATTGATAAGTATAATAGCTTTTTTTCAGTTCTCAGCGAACATACTTATCACTTTTCGAATTCCGGTATACTGTAGCCGTACCTAATTAGGTGAATATGTAGCTGAAGTTGAGAATTACACATTGAAATGTTTTTCACAGCATGTAATTAAGCTATTAGGTGCACGAAATATAGACAAAAACAGTCGTAGTTTGTAAACAACAACACAGGACCCTTGATTGCACGGAATGTTTGACACTGTTTTTGATAAGGTTTGCGAAGACCGATTTTTCTCATTTTTTCCACATATCACCTTAATGATCTTTAAAACAAGTACGTGGTTGAAACACAGAGGCGGATTTCTTAATTAACCTGATATTAAATAAAAACTGTTTTTCCCGATTTTTGTTGTCGAATTTGAACATGTTTGCGAAGACCGATATTATTTAATTTTTCGCTGTCGATATATTGTTGTTCGAACTCCTCGAAATGCAAAAAAGCAGAGAGGCGGATCTTTATATGAGGCCGTTTGCGAGAGAATCGAGCACATCGGACTGGGTCTGGCACAGCTCAAAAATATTGATTCTCTGAAACTCTCGGATTTTGGGTTCTCGAGAGTGCTGATGACGATGGGAAAGTACATTTTTTATGTCGAGCCTCCGTTGGCTCCAGACGACGTCACGTCGAAATCAGTTTTTGTAAGATTTCTTGGCTCTCGATTTCACTAAAATTATGCGAGTATGGCTGCCCAGGTAGAATTTCATGCTGATCACGCCTGTCTACTTTATTTTTCATGAATTTTTATTATAAATTTGTAAATCAGAACTTTTAATCCAGCAACGTGCAAGTTGTGCAACATACACAGATCGGACCGGAATGACGACTAGGTTCAGTTCCCAAAATTTCATCCAATTTCCGCATTCCCTGTTCGAGAAAATCAACTTATAGTGTAACTGGCTTGTAAGTAAATTTGACAATCGTTCCCCCAGTTGTTGACTTCCGTTGATCGATCCGTCTCTCCTTCCCGAGGGAGGCGAGAGAGCAGGGGAAACGGAGAGAGTGCAGAGCCGGGGAAGAGGTCAAGGTAGAGAGACTCGGGTAGATCAATGGATGGGAGGAAGCAAGCGGAAAGATGGTCAAATTTACTTACAAGCCAGTTACACTATAAGTTGATTTTCTCGAACAGGGAATGCGGAAATTGGATGAAATTTTGGGAACTGAACCTAGTCGTCATTCCGGTCCGATCTGTGTATGTTGCACAACTTGCACGTGGCTGGATAAAAAGTTTCATCTAACAAATTTATAGTAAAAATTCATCAAAAATAAAGTAAACAGGTGTGATCAGCATGAAAATCTACCCGTGTAGCCATATTCACTTAATTTTGGCGAAAATCAGCACTTAGATATCGAACGAAATCTGATTTCGACGTGACGTCATCTGGAGCCAACGGGGACTCAACGTGAAAAAATAATATGTCCACCGTTATCAGCACACTCGAGAACCCTAGTTCGCCAAGTTACAGAGAATTTATATTTTTGGCCTGTGCCGGCCTCTGCTCGATTCTATCGCATACGGCCTCATATAGTCGTTTAAAGGAGGCGTATCATGAAAAACTAGTTGATGTTTTTGAGAACATGATCCGATCGGAATTTAGAACGATATTAGAATGCCGAAGTTTGGAAGGTGTAGACCCAATTTAAACCGAGAAATTCGGCCTCAACGTATCAGGGAAGCACAGGGAAAAAGCTGCAAAGAATTCAAATCTTCTTTGCAGCGCTAATGAGGAGGAAAGGAAGGTAGATCAGTGAAAGGTCATCGTTGTCTCGCCCATTATTGATTGACTGGGAAGGGATTTTTGTTTGTTCCCTCAGGTTCTTCCCATCGACAAAATCTGATCTACTCCTTGGCAGTTCGCCAAAAGATCTTGGCAATTTTCCAGAATCTTGATAGCATCGGCTTATCGTTGCAGGACCCGCTTAGTTTGAATTTCAAAAGTTCATGATACGCCTCCTTTAAACACGAATAAACAATTTTACTGAGGAGATTTGAATTCCCGGGCAGTTCGACGTTCATTTCCCGGCACAGACCTCTCCCCGGCTCTCAAATTTGATTTTCCGGTTTGCATGTCCCTAGAAGAAATGAAACAGTTGAGAGAAGAGTACAGACAAAGAGAAACAACGAGTGGAAGTGTGACGACACAGAGTAAGGGACCATCTGTGGACTCATTGGAGAAACAAATCAGAACATTCTCATTCAATCCTGACGAAGGATGGACTTTTGAAGCATGGTGGTTACGCCATGAGAGCATCTTCAACAGTGTGAAACTGGAGGATGGAGACAAGAGTGAAATGATGCTGAGACACATGGAAGATACTGTGTTTAAGCAGTTTCGTGACCATATTCGTCCAAAGCAAGTCACTGACATGACTTTCTCGGAAGTAAAGGAAGTAATGGTGAAATTGTTTGGAGATAAGAAGACAATATTCGAGAAACGACTGGAGATGTTCAACCTGAAAATGTCGAAGACACATATCGAGGATATGAGGGAATTCGCGACTCGCGTGAATAGAGTAGTGGAAGACGCGGATGTCTCCCAACTCACTCCAGATAGAATAAAGACCATGATCTTCCTGGCGGGTGTGGATCTTCCAAGACACACAGGTGCAATGTTTCACATCGTCAATGGAATGAAGAATGAGGAGAGTCCGACTCTCGAGAAAATTCTCCAAATAGCTGATAGCTTCAAGGAAGCTCAGCTGGACTCTCAGACAGTGACTGGCCAAAATCGATCTCAAGTGAATGCTGTGAAGAAGCATAATGGAAAGGGGGAGGACAAGTCCCGCCGAGATCGAAGATCTTCCACAGACTCTGAAAATGATGAATGTGAAAGATGTGGTCGAGATCACGATGAAGGGAGGTGCCCATTTGTGAATGCGATCTGTCACAAATGCAACGAAACTGGTCACATCAGAGTGAAATGTCCAGGAAGGAACAAGGGAAGGAGTCCCAAGTTCAACAAGATCAAGAGCGAGCAATCAGGAAATTCATCAGAATTCGATGTATTGATGAAAGTGAATGGAAAAGAGGTGGAAATGAGTGTGGACTCAGGTTCTGACCTAACATTCATCTCGCAGCACACGTGGAAATTGATTGGTTCACCGAGAGCAAGGTGCACTAACGTCACTCCAGAGTGCCCAAATAAATCGAATTTCCTTGTGACTGGAAAATGCGATGTGAATATGGAGATGAATGGAATTGCAACTTTCGGAGAAGTCTACATCACTGAAGATGTGAACGTGCTGGGAAAAGATCACATGCAGTTCTTCTTCACACTGATCCCCAAGAGGGCGGAGGCTCAGCTCAACCACTCGATCATGAGTATCGAGGTCACAGAGATGGATGAAAGACTCCGCTCTGGTACTGGAAGTGTGAAAGATCACTCCAGGTTTCACTCGATGTGCGAAATCGAGGTCACAGAAGTGGAGGAAGCACCTCACTCTGGAAATGGACTGGTGGATGAAAACTCCAGGAATCACTCGATTGGAGGAATCGAGGTCACAGATATGGATAGGATGATCCATTCTGGAAATGGTCACGTGACTGACCATCACGATCGTTCAAGATCGGGATCTGCGTCTACGACGAGATCGAGTCTGAAAGATGACTCAACCAACTCGACAGAGGAGAATATCATTGTCGAGGAAGACATAGTTGCCTACTGTGCAAAGGAGAAGGATCAGAAGATTCACATGTCTGAGCCAGAGAAAGGAAGTTCGCTCATGTACGAGCTGAAACAGCGAGTTGTGACCGGTTCACACTCCGGACTTGGAAAGATTGGTCAGATGGAAGCAGGAACTGATGAGACGGAGAATGGTTCTTCAAACCGAGATAAATCATTCGATGCGAACAATCACCGACCGATGCAACCCCTCAAGGCATATCCCAATCACAAAGAGATTGGCCTAGGTAGTTTGACATTTTTGCAAGTTGTTCTCAGACAACTTCGTTTTCTCGCGATACCCCTTAATATAGTACCTCATTAAGAGCGATGGAAAAAGTTTCGTGAAACGCTTGGAGAGTAGCGAGAGTGGAGACATGAAGAGGCCCGAGGTGACTATAAAAGTCTATTTATTAATTGTTTAATGCACGTTGTGCACAACCCTTAACAATATCCCATGTACAGCATGGTTTCCTGATAAAACCATCTTTCTAATTGTTGAGCCCCCCCCAAGACACGCGTGAATCGGCCCTGCTTTTCCTTTTTTGAAAAGTTGCAAGCTGCTGATCTCTTCCATGAGACGCTTGACAATGTAACTCCAACTCGTAGTTTTAAAGAAGGAGTAAACTCAATATCTTCGGGGGTATCTGACGTCATAGGTCGATAGTTTCCGTTAACCACATTCCGAATTTGAAAGTTAGAACTCTCTAGCTCAACTTTGAACTGAGTTACACGCGCGCAAAGTTTCTACAGGGCACAGGCAAAATCAAGATGCGCGGTGCAAAAGGGATCTAGGTCAAGATGTATGAATTATATCTTCTTATCCTACCGTTCCTTTAAAAATTATTCGCAAATTTTTTCAAATAAAGAATTAATTAATTTTCTTCTAAAACATTTTTCACCCAACCGGATGCTCATACCAACTGGCTAAAGTTAAAGAAGGACAGCGCCGAGTGTGGAATAAGGAGATGCGCTCTCCTGATTTTACACGCTCTCTTGCTCCTTACCCGCGTTTCAGGGTCGCTTGGCTCACAGCTAACTGTTCATATCTACCTCAATTAAAACGAAAGTTCGGGTAGCCACATGGAGAAATAAGTGAGTGAGATACCTATTCGGAACGCCTTCATTAAAGGAGGTGTATCATGAACATTTCAAGTTCAAACATAGCGAATCTTAGATACAACGAAATGCAGGATCTTGAAAGTACCAGAAGAGGTCTTTTGGAAAAATGCTAAGAATAAGTTCCAATCTTGGAGAAATAACCTCCCACGGAAAAATCCTAGGAGAATTCAAGATAAATTTAAAAAAAGAGAATTCAAGAAACGCGCGGCACGAAAAACGCAAGACTGGGGCCGCGAAATTCGAAAATCATACGCGTTGCGGTCGTCAGAGAAAAAAACCCTCTCAAAATGTAACGCTATCTCGTTGTATAGCGCCCCGCGTACTCATTTATTAACAAGTAGGGATTTAGTATTTGAATACGCTTGTTAAATTTACAATTTTTGTGTTAAAGGAGGCGTATCATGAACTTTTGAAATTCAAACTGAGCGGTTCCTGCAACGATATGCCGATGCTATCAAGATTCTGGAAAATTGCCAAGATCTTTTGGCGAATTGCCAAGGAGTAGATCAGAATTATTTCGTTGGGAACCACCTGCGGGAACAAACAAAAATCCCTTCCTAGCCAATCAATTGCGGACGAGACAAAGATGACCTTTCACTGATCTACCTTCCCTTCCTCCCCATTAGCGCTGCAGAGAAGATTTGAATTCTTTGCAGCTTTTTCCCTGTGCTTCCCTGATACTTTGAGGCCAAATATCTCGGTTTTAATTGGGTCTACAACTTTCAAACTTCGGCATTCTAATATCGTTCTAGATTCCGATCGGATCATGTTCTCAAAAACATCAACTAGTTTTTCATGATACGCCTCCTTTAAACGATTACTCACATTATTGTAGGGCTGCAAAGGTAGGAAGAGCAAATATTCAAAAGCGTACCAGCGAATGAGAGAGAAAAAGCGAAAAAGCCTTCGGGACTTCCAGTGTTTAGCGGATGTTGCTGTAGCTCATTTTTTTGCAGCATTTTCCCGAACATCCTAACTAGCATTCTAGGCACCGCAGAGTAAAATTTCAAAGTCATCCTAAAATTCCTGTTTTGCTACTATGGGGTAATCGACGACGCCGAATCACAATAGCACTTCCAGAATTTTAAAATATTTCAATATAAACGAGTAGAAGGCTACCCTACCAAGCTCCGCCCATCGTGGTGTTGCGACCGAATGTTTGCAGTCTGATGGGTCACTACATTTCGCCCGGGCACTTTATGAAATTTTCAAACACATTTATTTTATTTTCTTTGTTGAGGTTAAGCAACTCTACACCTAGGGAGGGCAGCAGCTAATTTTTAAAGTCATTGAATAATTAATCAGATATTCTCGACCTATGCTTTCGATAGTGCCGAATCATAATATAAAAATAAAAATTTGAAAAAATAAGTGAAAGCAATAATTATGTTAATTACAAAAATAACAAACGAAAATGCCCACCTACCGTACTTTTAAGGATCCCTCGAGTTCGCACTAGGTCAGTTTTATTATTTCGCATCGTCTAATTTAGATTTTATTTGTTATTTCTTGAAAATATATATTTTTGTGATCCAGAATATAATCCGAGTCCCTACAAAGCGCTTGAATGCTTCACAGTTAGGAAATATATATTTATTCTAAAATATAAGGTTGTTTTTGAACACCCGAAGTTTTTATCATTCTAGAGGCTCTCACGTGCGTTCGAACGAAAATGACGAGCAACACAGGGATGGGTAGGGTGTAGTAGGTCTAGTGGGAGGTTTTGAGAATGGTCTAGTCAAATGGACACTTGATATGATTCGAGGGGAGTCGAAAAACATGGAAAAACAGGCACGAAAGCGAAATTTCTGCCATTTAAAGGTTCACAGCAGGCGTCCGAACGAAAATCACGAGTAACACGGACATGGGGGAGGTGGGGTGGGGTTCTGGGAAGGGATTGGGAGCCGTTTAATCAGATGGACACTTGATAGGACTCGGGGGGAGATCAAAAATGAGGAAAAATGAGCGAACATGCGGGATTTCGGACATTCAAGGGCTCACACAAGTCGTCCGAACGAAAATCACGAGCAACACGGACATGGGGGAGGTGTGGTGGTGTTAGGGGAAGGGATTGAGAGCGGTTTAATCAGATGGACACCTTCAGGGAAACTGTGCAGGCCAAGAAAACACAAATTTAGTAGAGTCGAAACAGAAAAGTCGTCATATTTAAAGCTAATAGCGAATTCAGCGCACGATAAGCGATGTATACGATATGTCTCAGTTGTATAAGTTGTTTGTGAGTGAGAAAATAGTAATTAAACTCAAAAATGGTCAATAAATAAATAATTTAAAGACGACTAAAAAATAAAATCAATATTCGATTCGCTCGAAAAAAGTTGTTAGTATACTGTATCGCGTTTCGCATCGGGAACATACGCTGCCCTCCCTATCTACACCTAATAAAAATTATGGAGATTTTCCACCATGGGCCTTAGTTATGAGGGGAAAACTGTACTACAGTAACCTCGACCGTATTCAGGCATCTCAAAAAAAGAGCTGGGATCCGTAATTCTTGCTTAAAATACAATTGCTATATCAGAAAAAATCTATTATCACAGTCAATAATCGAGGCGTGCTTCCATTCTTCGAGATTTGTATCAAACATGGTATTCTTATGCGCTAACTTTGATAATTGATTTCAACGTTACCCCTCGACGAATCGTTCTGAATTTTCGTTCATAAAATGCTTATAACTAGTAAAATACATTATGAACATAACGGGAGGGCTGCATGACTTGAAACGTTCGCTGGACAATTAAATGTTTAAAAATGGCATATTTGAAAATTTTGGGATCCGATTTCTCCTTTTCCCCTCGATCAATTTTTCCAATTTTTTTTCTGTGAGTTACTATTAATTATGTGTTCATATATAACGCAAAAACAGAGGGCTGCACTTCCTAGTATTTGTTTAAACTTGAAAAAGCGAATTTTGTTCGCTGATTTGAATTCCCGGGCGTTCGAGGTTTACCAATCGGTCGCAGGCCTACTCTGGCTCTCGATTTTAGTATTTCCCGGACTGCGCCCCCTACTAGCATTCACCATTTTGTGTTATGGGATCTTTTCGTGCTCCGGAACATCACTTCCCCGCCAATCAATACTGTGCGAGACAATGACGATCTTTCATTGATCTACTTTCCCTTCCTTCCCCTTAGCGCTCCATAAAATATTTGAATTCTCTGCGGGGTCTTTCCTGGTGCTGCTTTAGATACGGATATCTCGTCCCTCAGTGGACGAACAACTTTCAAACTTCGGCTTTCTAATAACGATCTGGATTCCAATCGTATCGTTATTTCAACAACATGAACTAATTTTTCATGACACGCCTCCTTAAAAAAGTGCATAATAAACTTGCATTTGTTGCAGCTCAAGGGCGTACATCCACAGATCAAAGCACCGATTTACCTGATTGTTTTATTTATTCATTTTTTTAATCGGTAGCTCTTACATCTCCCATGTCACAGTATACGGCTCCTCTTAATCGAAGGAAATAATGAACATCCGAGTGAGACCCTCCCAGAATTCTTTCTCGAACTACCAGTGCCTAAATACGCATAAATAAATAATGATGAATGGGATAACAAGAAAACAGAATTGCATCATTTAATTTTTGGCTCAGAAATGTTATGAGGCGAATGAATAGAGTTCGTGAAGACCTCTGAATGAACTGACTCGATAACGCTATACGTCGGCTCTTTTTTATCATACGTTTATTTTGGAAAAAAAATGATCGAGCGCATGTTGAACATACTATGTTCTATGCCTTATACCTAGAGGAAATTATAATGATACCTGCATTCTTATCTTATCGGGATCATCTTTTATCAACTCCAACTGGTCCTTCGTGATAACTTCAGGAAATGTCTTAAATACATGATGGATAGTTCCTTCCATCCTTCTTGTTCTCTCCATTTCAATCTCTTCATCATTCAGTTGAATATCAATGGCAGAATTCCACATTTTCACTGCCCCTTCCAAATCCATCTTCTTATCAACGAGAGTGCATCCGAGTAATCGATATGCATCTTTAATCCTCCGCTTAGAGACGGAATGGGTAACTAGGAAGGGAAATACTGCCATATTGGCCATCACAGCAGCTCCCATTAGTGGGCATAATCCACAGTCATCTTCGACAAGAGAAGCACCCGCCTCTACCAATAGCTTACACACGACAAGACAATCAGATTCAGCTGCATCATGTAGAGCTGTATTGCCCTGTCAACAAAACATGTTTCAATTATTCCATCGTGACTCAATACCTTATAAGATGATTTGAGCGGCGAAGCTCCTTTGGACAGAAGGTATTCCACAACTTGAGACTTCTTTCTGAATGCACCGATCATGAGAGGTGTATGCCCGTGACGGTTCGCCAATTCCATATCTGCTCCCTTCTCAACCAGATATCGTACTGAAAACATCACTGCAGTCGCAAATAAAATATCAAGAGTCTCATGTAAGAGTCTCATGTCAACAGTACCAACTTGGTGTTCCAAAGTTTCCCAGAAATACACAGTTGCATAGTTTTTTTTTAAATTGAGAAATGATTTATGGATAGGGGCCACATCCCAGATAGCCGATTTTTCACAATGCGATCTAAAGAGTCTTCAAACTACCCTTGTGGTCCCAATAACATGAAACTTTTGGCCGTTTGTTGATATCTTTCCTCTGAGCTGCGCTAGAGCCCGAGAAGTAAGCGCGCAACTCTCAGGGAGAGAGCAGGGAAAGGCGAGACGAGAGGGAAGGGGGCGGTGTCTCATTTGCGTGCGTCTCTCTCCCTCCCCCCCCCCGCCCTCTCGCTCGTCTCTCCCCGCCCAAAAGTCACAAGCCGGGGAAGCATGCTAAAAATCTGAAAAAATTCTAAAATTCCTAAAATATTCGAATTAGTCAGAAAATCGGTATACAAACAGCATTGGCATACTGGAACATGCAGAAACGGCCTATTCCCTTCTTTTACATTTAATTTTGACCGACTTAGTAACATTATGCAAATCTCTAATCTCCATAGATAATACTATCTGGTTGATATTTATAGTAGCTGGATGCAGAAATCGAAGCCTTGTGCAACTTTATGTATTCCGCTGTTGAGCTGGGTGTTCCGTAGTTGCCCTACTTAGTTCATACAGCTCTTTTGTCAAAACATAACGATAACGCATCAAATATAGATAATAGAGTTTGTTAGTTCCCCCTTCACCTCCGTGGAATAGGTGCTCTAAATCAGTTATGTCATGCAAAAGGTGTAAAATCTCGGATATTTTTAGATGGGTGAACGAAGAACGACCTACTTTGCCCACATTTAAAATTTCATGAGAAAATATTCATTCGCATGCGAGTCTTGTGGAAACTGCTCTTCATGAAGAGCTAGACCGACCGGGTCATTCTTCATGAAGAAAGAATGAGAGGGAGTGGAAAATCGTCTCTTCATTCTCCCTTCTTCTCTTCACTTGCCCGTTTCTTACGCGAACTGATAAGGTGGGCTCGTTTGCGAGAGAATTGAGCAAGAGCTATCACAGTTAAAAAATGTCGATTCTCTGAAACTCTCAGATCGAGGGTGTTGATAACGATAGGCGTATCGTGCGTTTCAAATGCTCAGCAAACTCAATGTGCTGGTTAGCGTATTGATTGTCTGGGAGAGAGAGGAAGGGAAGAGGTAGGGGGAGGAGAGCAGGTAGATCACTAGCCTCCTCCCGGCCTCTTCCTAACTCCGCCCATCGAACGGTAGTCAAAGGTCAACTACGCGTGGAACGGAAAATAATTTCACGATACTTATTTTGACGTCGGACCTTTATTGGTTGCTGAATACACCTGCCAACTTTTTCATTAATTTCAATAATAAAATTTAAAAATTTCGAAAGAGTTGCGGAAATTACTCTCTAATAACCGCACTTGTTTACTCCCTCATGCGAATACCCGAGAGAATACCCGAGCGTTTACAGCCTCACTCTCTGCGAGTGAGTCGTTTCTACAACCCTCGCTTGCGAGTTTCACGGTTAACCGCAAGACTCGCATCTGACTCGCAGGGGGTCGTAAAAAGGACGACTTGAAGAGTCATTTTCACCACTCTAGTGATGCCGTAAATGACTCTTCGAAAATGACTCTTAGCCCTAGTGGTATTTGTCCATGTGTAATGAGACATTTCTTGATGACTTACCTATTTCGAGGTGACCGTCGTAGCATGCTCCTGCAATTGAGTAGCTATGTATTGAAAAAATATTCCCCATAAAGTGAACACTCCAAATGTTCCATTCCTATTTCCTATGTAGATAAAAACACAATACTATACAGTCCTGGCCCTCTCCTACCCTGAATACGGACCGTCCTAGACGGTCCCACAATTTTCTAAAAAAATTATATTTTGATAAATGAACTGGCGATTGATCTATTCCGATGACAATGTTGGTCAAAAAATGGATACCTCGAAGGGGTGAACTGCTCGTTTGTGTAGTCTGGTTGATGTCAACTCCAGCCTCCTCTACTAAGAAACGTACGAGTTCCATGTGACCAGCAGCAGAAGCCGCCCAAAGAGGAGGAGCTCCTTCTTAGATACCATTACTTCCTTTTAGGAGGCCGTTTGTGTAAGAGTCGGGCAAGAGTTGGCACAGCTCAAAAATCTCGATTCCCTGAAACAGTGTGTTTTGAGGTTCTTGGGGGTGCTGATGGTGATGGGCAAGTTCATTTTGCATGTCGACCTCCCGTTGGCTCCGAATGGCGTGACGTTGAATACAGTTTTTCTCGCTTTTCTTCGTTCCAAAAATTGCTAATTTTAAGCGAGTATGGAAGCCTGGGTAAAATCGCATGCCGAACACGCCTGACTATTTTATTTTTCATAACTAACTTTATTTATTATGGAAAATAGAAGTTCTCGTAGAGTGGAAAGTGCTGGGGAAAATGACCCTAGATCGGATCGGAATTCTGTGAGGATTCCAAAAATATTTTTATCTTATTTTTCTTCCGCGCCTGTAAGGTTTTATGTTTTACACAGTGACGCATCTTGTAAGTAAATTGTGCCATCTTTTCACTTGTTTACTACCCTTGATCCACCTCGAGTCTCTCCTTCCGATTGATCCTATTCCCTCCTCCTTTTTATCCGTCCTTCCGGCGAGAGAACAGGGGAGAGGAAGAGAGTGCAGACATCAGAGTGGCGGAGGAAGAGACTGTCTGGGAGGAAGGAAGGAATCGATTACAGTCCTGGCTAATCCCCCCATGAAAACAGGGCGCCCGGGGCGTCCAGGGGCGTCCCCCAGTGTCCCCTTCGCTTCTAGCGCCTTCAGACATTTTCAAATTGGGCCCAATTTGTTTTCGTCGTATTCTTCGTTCGATTTTGCGTCGATTCATGTAAAAAAATAAAATAAAATATTTAATTATAATTTACATTTTGATTTTCAAAGAATTGGCGAATAAAACGATTCGTGCATCGCAGAGTACACCTTGCGGTATTTATCCACTGCTGTTGCAGAATGTTTTGCTAAGTACCGTAGAACGTACTTCGTGATGCACGAATCGTTTTATTCGCCAATTCTTTAAAAATCCAAATGTAAATTATAATTAAATATTTTATTTTATTTTTTTACATGAATCGACGCAGAATCGAACGGAGAATACGACGAACACAAATTAGGCCCAATTTGAAAATGTCTGAAGGCGCCAGAAGCGAGGGGGACACTGGGGGACGCCCCGGGACGCCCCGGGCGCCCTGTTTTCATTGGGGGATTAGCCAGGACTGTAGAAGGAGAGACTCGAGGTTGATCAAGGGCAGTATCTATACAGGTGGAAAGATGGCACAATTTACTTACAAGATGCGTCACTGTGTAAAACATAAAACCTTACAGGCGCGGAAGAAAAATATAAAATAAAAATATTTTTGGAATCCTCACAGAATTCCGATCCGATCTAGGGTCATTTTCCCCAGCACTTTCCACTCTACGAGAACTTCGATTTTCAATAATAAATAAAGTTAGTTACTGTGCGTTTCAAATGCTCAGCAAACTCAATGTGCTGGTTAGCGTATTGATTGTCTGGGAGAGAGAGGAAGGGAAGAGGTAGGGGAGAGGAGAGCAGGTAGATCACTCGCCTCCTCCCGGCCTCTTCCTAACTCCGCCCATCGAACGGTAGTCAAAGGTCAACTACGAGTGGAACGGAATATAATCTCACGATATGAAAAATAAAATAGTCAGGCGTGTTCGGCATGCGATTTCACCCAGGCTACCATACTCGCTTAAAATTAGCAATTTTTGGAACGAAGATAAGCAAGAAAAACTGTTTTCGACGTCATGTCATCTGGAGCCAACGGGAGGTCGACATGCAAAATGAACTTGCCCATCGTCATCAGCACCCCCCCCCCCAAGAACCCCAAAACACACTGTTTCAGGGAATCGAGATTTCTGAGCTGTGCCAAACCCCTCCAGATTTGTCCGATTCTTAGGCGAACGGCCTCTTAGATAATTTCCAATAATTGAATAACTTATCATTATTTGCATGTTTAACGCCAATCTCAATCAATGTTTGTTTTAACAATTATGTTAATAGATTTTTTAAGACAGAATTCTAGAAGTCGGACGATCGTTTGCGCACTCTTGCTCGTTCTCGTTAGCGACGTTTACATTAAACATTTCAAACAATTACTTTTGCCCTGACCGAACTTTTTCAAGAGAAAGTGGGCGCACACTGCTGTGAAAAAATATGTAAAGATGTATCCACCTCAAGCGATTTTACAGTCGGTCGTACTGCGACGATAGATCGAAAACACCGGTAAGTCCGGCTGTTAGACGGACTGCAGCGGGGGTCTAGAGGACTGATTTCTTCCCATTGGTTACCCAAGGAATTTCTCACCGGTTTCCCAGTGAATGAAGAGCATCAGTATCATACACGAAGATGCGCTTCGACTTGCGCCAAACGGGAGTTTCGCAAATGCGGAACTCCCGTTCTATTTCTATTGTTTTCAATGCAATACTTCGCAATTTCCAAGTTATTTGCATTAATTTATCTACTGTCACCCAGTCGAAGACCATGAGGTTAGTCAATTCTGACGTAGATAAGAATGCTCACTTTCCCTCGCTTCAGTAGTAATTTATCCGTCCAGCCTTTAAACTAGTACTGTGTGACTGTTTTCAGATCTTCAATGCAACTATAACAAATTTCTAAGCTTCAGACCTTCGCCTTCGCCATCGCCTTCAGGAGTGGCGATTCTCAAAGGTTTGTCCACTCACTTGTGGTAATTGAAATATTTCAGGAAAACTATTATCTCTAGTATTTATATTCAATTATCGTTCTTGGGCCAAGGTAAGCAGGAAACAAGAACTGTCGCTCTATGCTGAAGCGCAGAAGCACTATTCTATATCGACAATATTCGTATTTACATCCGTTGTTTCATTGTATAGCAATGCAGAACTTTAATAAAGGCATGCGAAAGTAATATTGCACGAATTTCATCACAGATTTCCCACTGGTTTCCCAGCCTCTCTCTCCCCCTCTCTCTTCTCATTGGTTTCCCAGGGAAGTTCCCACTGGTCTCCTACCTCACTGGCCACTGGGAAAAAAATTCCAGAGATACCATGCTGTCCAATGATTTCTAGGTATTTGTACACTACAGTCACTATCTTTAAAGGAGGAGTATATTTTGCATCTTTCAAATGCCAATGATCAACATATCAACATATCAATGAAAGTTGAAATTCCGTCGTGATCATCAGAGGCATTTCTAGAACTTCTGATAATATTCTCTGATCGGGTAGTCATTCTCTATAATTCCACGTTGTCAGTTTATGCACGAAAATATTGATGCCTATCCCCCTTTAATAATTAAATATTTCTATTTTTTCTGACGATCATTCTTGTTAGTATCATTAGATTGTTATCTTTATATCTATATTTCGTTTACCTTATAGAAAAAACTATCGTTTCTCTTCGGGAAAGGAAAAGGAGACAAGGGAGGCAAAAAAAAGGAAGTATGAAAGTAAAACTCACGAATAGTCTCCCCATCGAAAGATACAGTTCCGCATATACGAGGATCTGCTCCGAGAGCAAACTTAAAATATTTATGTGTTATTGTTACGTTGCGTGTTGTGTTGTGTTTGTGTAATAATATGTTGCGAGCGAGATGATGCTCACACCCCCTTTCAATTTTTTAATTTAAAAATAACATCATATAATTAAGATGAAAATTAAGATGAAAAGAAAATGGCTCTGGGTGCACAATGTTGCTAATGATTATGACTTGAAGTGGAGCAGAGCTATGATCGAATGGACTCCACGAGGTCCCAAGCGCAGACGAGGACGGCCTAATGCAAGATGGAAAGATCTCTTCATGCGAACAGTCGGACCCACTTTTCTGAGACAAGCAAGAAGTCATGAATGGCCTGCCATGCACATTAGAGCCTACTCTTGATAAATGTGTTGAAATGAATGAATGAAAAAATGAATTAAGATGACATCATTTTATTGTATATATCGTACTTAGATACAAAAGGAAGACATGGCACCCAGGGAGCAGAAATAGTGTGGCAAACGTCCGATCCGGCAAAAAAGTCGGGCGATCATACTAGGTCTTACATTGGTGTCTCGGATCCGTCATTTTAGTCGGGAATCAGTCACCCATAACAATCGTTGTAAGACATCTAAAATCAGACACTTCGCAACTGTAGCTTTTTCGAACGCGCGATATTTTTGGGATTTCTGGATCTTTGCCAAGCGGACGCATTTCTTTTCTATCGCCTTCCCCCCATGAGACCGTGAAATCACGGTTTCCGGATACCGGCTTTTACTATAGTCACAAGTCGATGGGGTCTTACGATGGAGATCGAATATTCTTCACACGTTTTTATTAATTGCTCAAAATAAAATTCAGAGCCTGTTCGAAATTATTATGCACAAAACAAGTATATATAAGGCCTTTTGCGAGAGACTCGATCAAGAGCTGGCACAGCTCAAAAATATACATTCTATGAAATTCTCGGATTTAAGATTCTCGAGGACACTGATGGCAATGGCTGAAGATGACGTCACGTCGTTATCGGAATTTCCTTATTTTCTGAATCCCCGAAATTGCTAAAATCCCAGCCCTGGTTGCAGTGTGAACGATTTTTTGGGCAGTAATTTTCAGATTATATTTTACGAATTAAAAAAATAGAATGACAGCGTTTCTCCCTGGCTTGTGGTTTTTGCTAGAAGACGCGCGGGCGAGGCAAGCGAGAGAGCGGAAGGAGGGAGAGAGACACACGCAAATGAACCTCCTCCCCTTCCCTCTCGTCTCACTTTTCCCTCCTCTTCTCCGGTGCGTTGCGAGCGTTCTTCTCGGGCTCTAGCGCGCCCCAGAGAGAAGATATCAACAAACGGTTAAGTATGATGATATTGGGACCACGAGAGATAATTTGAACACAAATTTGTCTCGATTGTGCGGAATCGGTTACGAAGGAATTTTAGAGAATCAACCCATTTTCACTGTGCCAAATCCCTGTCGATCTGGTTTACGAACGGCGTCATATTTTCGAAAGAGAACCCCTTCAGCATCCCCCGTAAATGTTTGAGTTATGGTCTGTAGAGTGAAGCACTGTTCAGAGACCATTTCGTGACTTCTGATTGACATGCATCAATAGAGCATGGAAAAGTAGCCTGAGCTGATCTTACTGATTTTTCTCCCTAGAAAGCACCAGAACGAGGATATCAGAACTGAAAGGAGCCCCAAAATGAGACGAGCACAATGGGATTAATTTCTCTTTTTTTTCATTTAGGGACCCATGTCCGGGAATTTCGAAATTGAAAGCCAGCGTATGCGTGCGACCGATTAGTAAACCTCGAACGCCCGGGAATTCAAATTTGCAGCCAAAAAATGATTTTGTGGAATATATCGAATAATAGGGAATGCGCATCTTTGTTTTTATGTTTCTGACAAGGTACTGGCCATATATAATATACAGGAGAAAAACAAAAAAATTTCATTTTTCCAAACATCGTGAAAATCAGCCTCAAAGTGTTCGTTTTCAACTTGTTTTTCACATTTAATTATATTTCAGCCGTTTCAAGGAGTGCGCATCTCCATTTCTCCTTGAACGATCTTCTATGGTATCTAAGGGAGCTCTCGAGAAAAAATTAGCAAATTTCATTTTTCCAAACACTGCGGAAAATGTCCTTAAAAATAACGCATTCTGACGGGTTACGGTAGGGCTCATATCAAATACTAGACTATTTTCGATTTCCTCTTTTGTATATAGATTTCCTTTCGTAATAGCAATTTTTCATACACCTATTTCGATTCACTTGAACAAAAACAAACACGAAATTCGATAGCTAGAAAAAATAAAGACACGCGGAATAACAGTTGACCCGCCGAACTCCGACCGCAACGCGTGATTTCGACGCAGGCGTCACGGCCCCCAAGGATCCGACATACAGATACAGATACAGATTTATTCAATATTCAGGGATTGGGCCTGTTGAATGATAGCCAAGTTCCATGCATTAGGGTCTCTTCTGCAAATGCTCTGCCAGTTAACTCCAAGTAGTTCTGTTAGCTCGTCGCGCCATCGTGTCTTTGGTCTGCCGATTGGTCGATTACGGTCTATTGGAGTCCATTCCATAATTAGCTTATCCCATCTTTCGTCTTCAGTTAATGCAAGCCTCCTTGCCCAATTCCACTTTCTCAACATTGCTTGGATCCTTATGTCAGGGAGTGGGACTTTCTGTGAAAGCCATTCATTGCTCTTCCTTTCCATTCTAGTAATTCCTGCCATCTTTCTCATCATAGATCTCTGTACTACAACAAGTCTATTCCTGACTTTCTTAGTTAGACTCCACATTTCGCTTCCGTAGATTAAAGCCGGTTCGACACACATCTTGTACACTCTTGCTTTGAAACCCATTTCAACTCGCCGATTGGTTAGAAAATTGTAGAATCTGTTGAATCCTTTCCATGCACTTCCTACTCTTCTATTGACTTCCAACATTGTATCTTGGTCGAATGATATGCGGACTCCGAGATATATGAAATTTGGCACGTATGTCAAATGTTGTTGATCGATAGTGAGCGGAGTCAGTACTCGATTAGCCATTGCTACCGTCTTCTGTTTGTTCACAAGTAAACCGACCTTCCTGCTTTCTCGGCATAAATCTTCCAGCATATTTTGCACCTCCTTCGGATCATGCGAAATCAAAACGAGGTCATCCGCGTAGCGTAAGTGATTTAATCTCTTCCCATTAATATTCACTCCATATTGATCCCAGCTCACTTTCTTCAGCACTTCTTCTAATACACTGTTGAATAAATGGGGCGATAATGGATCGCCTTGGCGAACACCTCGTTCTACATGGATTCGTACTTTTTCTTTACCCAGCCTCACGAAAACTTTTCCTCTTTCGTATACATCTTTCAATACACTTATGAGCTTTGCATGTACGCCTTGGTTGAGTAGTGCCTTCCAGAGCGATCCAAACTCAATCGAGTCAAAGGCCTTCAGATAGTCGACAAAGATGAGATAGAGGGGAAAATTGTACTCCGCCGAGCGGCTGATTAATTCGGATATAGTGAATATATGATCCGTGGTTGAGTAATTTCTCCTGAATCCCGCTTGTTCGTGTGGTTGCGCACTATTCAGAGTTCCTTCGATTCGTGTATCAATAACTGACGTAAAAACTTTGTACACGAGATTCAAAAGGGCGATTGGCCTATAATTTGATATTTCCAATTGACTTCCTTTTTTGAAAATGAGCGATATGACTGAGTCTGGTAGCGAATTGGGAACAGTTTCTTCGATGACCCATTTGTTGAAGAGGTCACATAGAGGCTTGACGAATATATCGATTCCCGATTTCAGCATTTCTGCTGTTATAGAATCCGGCCCCGCTGACTTATTTTCCTTTAGTTTCCGAATCGCATTGTCCACCTCGCTTGGTAAAAATTCAAGAAAGGGTTCATTTGACCGTAGAGGCAATCGTGAAGGACGCACACTTCTTTTAAAAAGCTCATTGTAAAAAGTTTGCACTACAGAAGTCATTTCGTTCTTTGTGGTAGCAACTGATCCGTCCGGTTTGTTAAGTTGGGTGAGCTGCGATCGACCGATTTGAGATGATTGGATTGCACGACGTGTACTCTTTCCATATCTTACTGCCTCTCTTACAACTTCCAAGTGTTTCCTTCTCAGATCTTCAAGAATGGATACGCGTAAGGCTTTGCTTGTCAAAGAGAATTCGATTCGTTTCTGTGCCGTATTTGCATTATCCCTTAATTTCTTCCTTTCAGTAAACAGATGCATAGTCTTTGCCGAGAATCGTTCTACTTTCTGAACTGGGATCATACTTTCCTTGCCAACAGATGTTATGTCTTTCGATAGAGTTTCGTAAGTTTTGAAGTTGACCGTTGCTGCATGGATCTTCGCAGTGAAAGTTCGCCGATCAAACTGCAAGAGCAAACGTGGTCTATGATAAAACTTCCTTCCTTTTGTTTCAAATTTGAGTCTTGCAAGAATCAGTCGATGGTCAGTAGTAAATCGAAGGCTTCCGACGACCGAAACGTCTTGGACATTGCTTCGACTCCGAGACATGATATAGTCGATTTGATTTCGTGTTGCCATGTTGGGAGACTCCCATGTCCATTTCCGGGTTTCACGTTTCATAAATCGAGTATTATGCGCATATAAATTCAATTCGCAACAAAAATCAGCAAGGGTTTGACCCCGTTCATTTCTCGTTCCCAATCCATGATTTCCAATATATTCCTCGTCCGGTGCTATTCTTGCTCCAATTTTTGCATTAAAATCCCCCGCAACAACAACGTGCCCTCGACCACCGCCCGGTAGGTGAACGCGATCAGTGGAAGAAGTAACGAGAGTTGCAAGTTCATTCAAAAATCTCTCATATTCCTGGTCGGGATGGCTTGAAGTGGGAGCATACGCGTTAATAATGCGCAGGCCAATTGTGGGTAGATCAAGATACGATAGCCGGTCGTTCACTTTGTGGAATAAACAGTTAGATGCCCAGGTCTTGTTAACCAAGAAACCGGTTCCATTAGCAGATCGAATACCGTATCCGACTAATAGATGCCCAGTTGCTGCTAGGGTGAGTGATGTATGGCCACACCTCCTTAGCTCTTGTAATGCAATGACATCAAACTGCACGGAACATACGGAATCTTCAAGCTCAGCAACACGGGCGTCAGACTTGAGCGTTCGCGTATTCAGAGACCCGATGCGGAAGGTGGAAAATGGCATCCGGGTGGACAGGCTACCCTTCGTGGTTGTCCAAGCGACACGAAGGGGATCCAGACGGCGGCCCGCCGAGACGAGAGAGCGGAGTCGACCGCCCAGCAAGCGCGCAAGAATAGAGATCCGACATAGGGCTGAGAAATACGTCCAGAGCTGCCAAAAATAGGCTGTTATTTTTCGGCACTAAACACCGAAAGTATGTTATACTTTTTTCCGGCTATGGATTTAAAGACGGATACAGCTGCGAATCGTGAACTGAGGATTACGTTGAAGAGCTACAGTAGTTGCGGCCGTTTTCCGGAAACTAGGCACCTATCGAGAACTGTTAGTGCAAGATCAGGGTGATCGTTGCGAGCAATTTCAAACTTAGTGAAAATCAGGCAAGGGGTCCGACTGTAGCTGCATGTGCTAATTACCGGCTATTTTTCTCCGGAAATCGGACGTTTTTTTCCACCCTCTATATCTCCTTCCCGGGGGCCGTGAGGCGTCGGTCGCAACACCACGGGGGCGGAGTTTAGATAGATGACGTCGTATTCTATATTGAAATATTTTAAAATTCTGGAAGTGCTATCGTGATTCGGCATCGTTGATTACCCCACGGTAGTAAAATTAGAATTTTAGAGAGAGTTTGAATTTTTACTCCTTGGTGCCTAGATTTCATTCCGATTCCCACGCTTAGCTTGGATCTATATCTCGTGACAAGTGTGATATTGATTCTGCATCCTAGATTCCACCTCCTCCTTTTGTAGCAAAAACGGATTTTAATATTTTGATATTTTGCTATGCAGTCGAAATATTTTCTTCGCCTCCAGAAAGTTCCAACTCTCAATCGCAAGCTTTTAGAATTTTTGTTTGGCCTGTGCTTGCTTTGCTGGATTCTAACACAAAATGTCTTATGCACGAAGAAAAAAGTTTTGGAAAAGTGGACACACAGACACGCACAAAGAGACATCTCTCCTTTATTAAAGGGGGGGGGGCACGACGAATATTTTCGCACATAAGCTGAGCATGTGGAGTAATAGGGATGCTATACCCGATCAGAGATCACTTTAACCGAAGTGCTAGAAATTCCTCTGAACCTCACTACGTAATTTTAAAGTTTCATTGATTGTGCAGGCACGATTTGGGGTACTGTATTCTCGTATTGATTTCATTGGAGTGGCAGTCGAAAATAGCAACAATAGGGGAGTTTGCACACGGCGGGAGTCGAACCAGCGGGTGCCGGATTGCGAGGCAAAAGCACAACCACCAGACTACGTGCATTCATATTCGTTGAGTCTAGACGGCCTAGTTAAGAGACCGGCTAGATAATAATATCCCAGGATAGGCCGGACATCGACATCTCAGATCCGGACCAAAACTGTTGTGGGGGTACCCCTATGGACCCTGATCACTGTTTGGGCCATAATAAGGTCATATCTCAAAAACCCGAAACGGGGCGGGGCTTCAAACTTTAAAAAGGAAAAATTCACATTAAAAAAGTGGAGCCACCTAGGCCAGATGTTAGTGTGGTTATATTATATACTGACCTAGGCCTTCAAAACCCACTTTTAGTTGATCCGAAATTTCGATCGCAAACTGGTTTTTCATGTTCAAAAAATCGGTTTTTAATTTATATAAAATCAAAAACGAAAAAGTACATCCCAGAAATTTGGCACTTTGTAGAATGCCCAATTCCGCATGAATTGAGAAAAAATATCGATTTTTCATCATACCCATCCGCGTCATATTTTGATCCAAAAGTAAGGTCAAAAAAATTTTTTCTCAAACCTAGTCAATATGGTGCTCATGTTAAAGAACTCGTCGAGTACGTCATTTTTCACTATTTGGTTTGGGGTGAAAAATTTTAAACCGTGAGTTTTGACCGCTCCGAAGCGCGAAATCACAAGAAGTGAAAATCAAAATCAAAAAGTACATTGAATTGAATAGCCTATTTGATAGAGCGTAAAAAGCCACATATAAATCGATTTTTAAAGTCAGAATCGTTCATACCCATCCGCGTCATTTCTGACCTAGAGAGTGGTCGGGAAAAATAAAGTTATTCTAAAGATCGATATTTTTAGCACATCTTGTAGAGCTCGTTGAGCTGATCATTTTTGTGGAACATCATTTTTAATGAATTTGTCTCTGTGATGAGTTATGAGCGTTTAAAGAGGGGACGCTCCTTGAATCTACCCTCTTCCCTTCCCTTTGAGTCCCTTCCCAACAAGCGAAGTCGGGGTCAGGGGGAAGGGAAGAGGGTGACCTCTGGCGGAAGTCTCTTTTCTAACGTTCATAACTCGTCACAGAGACAAATTCATGAAAAATGATTTTCCACAAAAATGATCAGCACAACGAGCTCTACAAGATGTACTAAAAATATCGATCTTTTGAATAACTTTATTTTTCCCGAGCACTCTCTAGGTCAGAAATGACGCGGATGGGTATGAGCGATTCTGACTTTAAAAATCGATTTATATCACGCCTGTCACGAGAGAATCGAGCTGGGGATGGGATTGGAGCAAAAATCGAAAAATGAGTTGACATAATTTTTAGACACCTCTAGGCATGTCCTAACAAACCCCAAAGACCCATTGTATAGAAAATTTTTTGGAGCTCCCCACACCGGGTCGGTATCCTGGAGCCCCAACTTCAAACGGCTATATCTCGGTTCTGGTGCATGCTGGAGCAAAATTGTTCCATGAGTTACCCTAGCTAATTTCTCGTGCTCTATCGATCTGAACCGGTTAGAAGTCATAAAAGTGCTTCTGAATGGTGCTACACTCTAAGGGGCATAACTCAAAAATGTAGGAAAAGCGGGCGCCCAGTTTTCTCTATGTTGTGCATCTCGTCGAGCTCTTTCGAATGAGTGGCTTACGGAAAATATAAAAAATTGTTTTGACCTCACTTTTGGACCAAAATATGACGCGGATGGGTATGATGAAAAATCGATATTTTTTTCTCGATTCACGCGGAATTGGGCACTCTACAAAGTGCCAAATTTCTGGGATGTACTTTTTCGTTTTTGATTTTATATAAATTAAAAACTGATTTTTTGAACATGAAAAACCAGTTTGCGATCGAAATTTCGGATCAACTAAAAGTGGGTTTTGAAGGCCTAGGTCAGTATATAATATAACCACACTAACATCTGGCCTAGGTGGCCCCTCTTTTTTAATGTGAATTTTTCTTTTTTAAAGTTTGAAGCCCCGCCCCTTTTCGGGTTTTTGAGCTATGACCTTATTATGGCCCAAACAGTGATCAGGGTCCATAGGGGTACCCCCACAACAGTTTTGGTCCGGATCTGAGATGTCGATGTCCGGCCCTAACGGCACCACCCTCGAATCTTACCTATCCGGTCTCTTAAGGGAGAGGACAGATTCAACCCGAGTGCAGATTACTGTAGGTACAGTTGGGGTGCAGGCACGTCGTGGTGGACCCACCAATTTCGATTCGTGCCCATCCCCCTTTAAGGAGTAATGATACTATTTCATTAAATATACAGTTTGAAAATTTACCAGTAATTTAGCTGCGGCTAAATGACCATTGCGGCACGCGATTACTAGGGCAATCTTATCTGTCGAGCCATCTCGAATATTGAGGCAAACGTCAAGAAAATCAGGCTTCTGATTCTGAATAACTGAAATAGAATATATGGAAGTGAGATTATCAACAATACCTCGAGAAAAATTCGAAGACGGCCAATTTTTCCATCTCGGGCGGCGTTATAGATTATAGCTCGATATTCGTATCCTCTGACATTTATGGGATCTATATACGCTTGAACTTGTGGGATTTCCTCCATTCCCGAATGTGAAATCCTAAAAAAATTTGTTGGCAAGGTAGAGAAACCAAGGACATATTATTCGCACGCTTTTTAAAACTACTTTGATGCTTCGAGCACAATGCATGTCAAGTGGGTGGAGCCACATCACTAGAATTGAGTATCTCCAGTTTGAATCGCGCGCGGTTGCTTAGATCAAGCCTGGATCAGACGGTGTTACAGACCGTTAATTCTTCGACCTCTTCCAACCTTTCTCCTCCATATCCGCCCTAGGGCGCTGTGGTGTGATATTCGAACAGTCACGAGTTGGTAATCAGCGAATGGGTGGCTACCGCCCTTGCGAGCATCGCGTCCTCAGGATAAGGCCAAACACATCTACCATTTTTTACCTATCATTTTTTTACCGTTCTCCACTGAAAATTCAGAGCGGGCCAGCTTTTTCTCGCAGAGTATCCCCTCCCTATCATTTTTATTCCCTACTCCACTACACATTCCGAGCAAAAAAAAGAAGGCCCCGCTTTAAGTGGGAGCATTACTAATTTCATCATTCTCTATCCAATCAGCAAGTAAATAAAGGCTCAAAATTGTACATGTTGAGTAAACGTTGCAGACTCTGGAATCTAGATCCAGTCCTACACATTTGGGATACCGTACTCAACTTTCTCAAAAAGTCGTATTTCCTTTTCATAATATATTTTTTTAAATCTCTCAAACATTGCTTATTGGGGTTCTTGAGGGTGCTGAAGACGCTGGACATATTCATTTTTCATGTGGATGCCCTGTTGGCTCCAGACGACGTCACGTTGAAATGAGTCTTTTTCGTTTTTAATGTGTTTAAGGATGCGCTAATTTTCCGTGTTCTTGTTTCCCGGGGTTGTTTTGGACGCTGCACGGAGAAATTTCTTGTTCAGCCTAAGTTACGGTAGTCGGTAGCGACGCAGTGTTGCGGGAACATTCAAAATATTTTCTCTACCGTACTCTTCTAAAATTAACTACGGTTTTTTCCGGGTGCAGCGCATTTATTACTCGCCTTTTATAAATTATTGTAAATATTTAGATTTTCGATATTTAGATTTTCCTATCCTGAACGATCTTTAGAATTTATATTTTAACGATTTGGATTTTATTTTTAATTGCTCGGCTCAAATTTTTAAAACGAAAATTTAGAAGCTGAATTTCATCAGGCATGTAATTTTCAGTTGAATTAAACATATTTTGATGAAATTAAAAATTGAATAAAAAATGTTGAAAATAAATCAATAAATGATAAAATTTTCAAAAAGCGAGACGACAGAGAAAGAGAGTAGGCCGAACGATTTGTGGAGGAAGGTTTCACCGTGCGCTGAATGCGACTGTGAACTTTAATTTTCATTAAAAAAATTTTTTGATGATTTTTTATATCGATTTTTTTATTACGACAAAACTGCGACTAATGAGTTACACAGTCGGAACCGCGCTGTCGAGATTAGTCGGTGTACAAAAATTCAGCCAAATCGATGCCGAGAGTTTTCATGGAGCAGATAAAGCGTGAGGACAAAATAGCCTGAAATCGATGCTCCGTCCTTTGATCTACCCTCTTCCTATTCCTTTCTTCCTTACTTGAGTCAGAGACGACGCGAGATAGTATGGTGAGAGGAGAGAGTGCAGAGAGAAGGGAAGAGAGGAGACTTGGCATCGGAATAGGATGAAGGTAGCACATCAACATCAGCGGTTCCTTCGCGGGAATATTTTCATGCGTCGCGGTAACAGTGATCGGCGCGTCGCATTTTTGGCTAAATTTTCAAACGCGTTTACCTAACTTTTCAATGTTGTTCGCGATTGTTGAGCGCACTCGATTTAGTGAAATAAAAATCAATTTCACTAAAACATTCCAGAATAATAGAAAAACTCTCAAGTTTGGTGGGTCACATTCACGATTACAAAGTTACCGAGGGGGGACTTTGTCGCAAAAGTAGGGCATCACGGAAAGATCCTAGGAGAATTCAAGATTCAAACGCGCGGCACGAAAAACGCAAGACTGGGGCCGCGAAATTCGAAAATCCTATGCGTTGCGGTCGTCAGAGAAAAAACTCTCTCAAAATGTAACGATATCTCGCTGTATAGCGCCCCAGCGTACTCATTTATTAACAAGTAGGGATTTAGTATTTGAATACGCTTGTTAAATTTACAATTTTTGTGTTAAACGATTACTCGCATAATTGTAGGGCTGCAAAGGTAGGAAGAGCAAATATTCAAAAGCGTACCAGCGAATGAGAGAGGAAAAAGCGTAAAAGCCTTCGGGACTTCCACTGTTTAGCGGATGTTGCTGTAGCTCATTTTTTGCAGCATTTTTCCCGAACATCCTAACTAGAATTCACCATTTTGTGTTACGGGATCTTTTCGTGGCATCTCTTGATTAGTTTTTATGTTTAAAAATAGGTAATCCTTCAAATCTTATCCAAAGTCTAGAAAACATTTGAAAATACATCGATAAAAGGGTGAAAACGATCATATTAATGACTCCCCAACGTTAGGGTTTTTCTGGATTACGGTAGAGTGGTTCGGTAGAGTGGGCCGCAAACTAATTACCGCGAGCACAGCCCCGGGGAAGCCGACATAGGGCTGAGAAAAACGTCCAGAGCTGCCAAAAATGGGCTGTGATTTTTCGGAAATAAACACCGAAAGTATGTTATACTTTTTTCCGGCTACGGATTTAAAGACAGATACAGCTGCGAATCGCGAACTGAGGATTGTGTTGGAGAGCTACAGTAGTTGCAGCCGTTTTCCGGAAAGTAGCCTCCTATCGAGAACTGGAAATGCAGGATCAGGGTGATCGTTGCGAGAGATTTCGAACTAATTGCAAAATCAGGCAACTTGCTAACTGTAGCTTCATGTGCTAATTGCCGGTTTTTTTCACCGGATTTTGGACGTTTTCTGCACCCCTATGTCGGCTCCTAGGGGGCTGTGCGCGAGTTGATATTATTCAAAAATCGCTGCGTGGCTCATTTGTGATAATCAGCCTAGAGATAAGAAGCGATAGAAGAAACGTACAGTTTTTTTTTTGAAAAAAATTACAGTATCAGGTTCTTGTACGGAAAATAAAAAGCTATCATGAAGCCGGTCTTCTAGTGGAAAGGGAAGCGGACGAGCGTAAGGCCCTGGAGGGCCGTGTTCTTCAGCAGAATGAGGCAGAGCGAAGAACATTGATTCATCCAGTAGTATGATTATGAGTAAGCAGTCCTGTTTAGCATACGTGATATCGATTTAAATTTAATTAAAATATAATTATAAAAAATAATTAATTTTAAAACACGGCATTTGGGGTCCACGCAAAAGCAAGACTCCGCCCACTTTTTGCTGATTGGCTGCTGCGTAGCGCCCACCAATCAATATCGATCAACCACCGTAATTACTGCGTAGCAGCCCCGCTCAAAACACCGGCCCCGGTCAGCTGAGTATCCACTCAGACTGACAGTCAACACGCTTAACAACTGCCCGCCAATTCAAATTTGAGGAATTTGAAAAATAAATATTCGCTCCAAGGTTCCGTGTGTACGACGACTAATCCGACACCAAATTACTGTAATTTTTCGCATCAACCTGTAAATCGTGCTTTGAAATGGCGTGTAAAAATGCAATTGGAGTCAGTTTCCAATCGAAATTAGTCTACCGTACCCCAACCGGCAGTAGAGGCGGTCGGAGGATTTTCGAAAGTTTGTTCAATAACAATTATTATAAAATTTTATAATATTTTTTTTTACAATTTATTGTTATCTGTTCTAATTGCCATAGTGTGTTGTTCCCATGCTCATAGACTATTATAGAAATGCCACAAAATGCGGTGGATTCAAACTCCTTTTCTCGTATTCTTGGAGTGAAAAGGAAAGCATTGGACCAGATTAGTTTACTTCTCAGCTCGGGCTTTGCATCGTCAAAGAAGTTAGTTTATAAAATACAAGTCTACTCAAATAAGGAGAGCGACCGAAATATATTTGAAATCGGACTAACAACTGAAGCAATTCGGATTGAATCTAGTTAGAAAACCTGAGAAATCAGAATCTATTTTTTGCCTCTGGCGCAGCTGGTAACGGGCCCACCTTGAGAGCACTATGTCATTATTACCGGTCCGTATCCGACGGACGGCACTTTTGACCGACAAAAGTGGCCGCCCGTCGGATAATTAACCGACGGACGGCACTTTTGACTTTGCTCCAGCATCGGCCGCGACGCTACCACACACGTCGCGGACTACAAACTACAATCCTTTGTCAATTTTTAAACCGGTCCGTAACGGACGAACACTGGCCAACTTTGCACATTTGTGTGACACGCAGCGCATGCGTCTCCAGGATAGTCCCCAGGCTGTGAGACGTGTGTGTTACAAGCCCGAATGGCGCAACAGGTAGCTGCCCCGCCTATAAGACGCTCCCCGCTGGTTCGATTCCCCGCCTGTGTAATTTTCTTTTGCTGCTTTTTCGCATCATCGTCAATATCTATTTTCCGTTTTCAATGTCATTTCCGAGCAATACGATGAGTAACAAGACCGAGTAATGGTGCTTAACGAGTCGGAAATATTGTTTTTGGTCACAATTGAATTAACATCAATGAATTATCTCCCAAAAGCATTCGAAACTATAAGCTTCGGCGCTGTGATCGACGGCTGTTTTGGCATTTACATCACTCGCTCGCTGCTTCGTATGCGTTTGATTGCAGAAGCGTATAATTATGGGGTTATACTGCAGAACACATCCCGGCTTTCCTTCGAAAAGGTATCGAACCCGCGAAGCGGGTGAGTCCCGCAGTCGATCACAGCCGCCGAAGGCGGCTGTGATCGGCTGCTGCTTAGGAATTCACAGAAATAACCTTGCTCGCTGCTTAGGGAAGCGTTCGATTGCAGAAACATCTATGGTTACGCCACCTTCTAATTATGGGCTGATGCTGCAGAACGCACCCCGCCTTTCCTTTAAAAAAAGAAACAATCACGCGAAGCTGTCAAGGATGCTTCGATCCTCGTCCGACTCGTCGTTTTTTTGCACATGTGTGCAATTAGCAACTAAACGAAAGGCGAATGCGTTTCATGACATTGTCTATTTTACGGTTCGTCCGCGCGGGCGGACCGTAAAGTAGACAATGTCAAAAGTGCCGTCCGTCGGATATTTATCCGACGGGCGGCCACTTTTGTCGGTCAAAAGTGCCGTCCGTCGGATACGGTCACGTGTCATTATTTGGAATCTATTTTCTGCAAATCTTGACAATGTAGTATCTCATGAGAATAGAAAATTGCCTTCTGACTGTGAGTACAACTCAAGCGATCGGACAGCGATCGGATTGTAAAATAAGTAATATTATAATAACTGATTCAACATTGACTGTGTCTATGAAGGAAAAAAAGTAATTTTACAAGTGCAAAATATTTTGCAGCAAAAAAAGATTTGAACCAACGACATAGTGCCCTCAAGGTGGGCGGCTACTTCTACCTAATTTTTTGGCTACTTCATTTGTGCCCCCCTTCCCCTCATGAACTTTCAATCCCGGAGTTTCAGAAATTGGACTCATTTTCACTGTGTTTGCCGTTGCTCCATTTTGGGTGAGCGTCATTATACACGACTCTCCAAACCCGTACGCTCCTCCGCATTCACTCTCCCAAAAACGACGTCCAACGCGCCGATTTGGCCAACGCGGCTCGCACTTGGAGAACCATTCCAAACTGCGGTCATCTTTCCGTTCAATAGCCAAATTTCGAATTTCGGCACTTTTTTCCGAGATATGTACTGTAGGTTTGGGCTTTTTTCTACCGTATTTTCTGGGGGCAGTTGTGCTTGGCTTTCTTCCAGCACTTTCATTTCGCGCATTTCTTGCCTGACGGGCCTGATTTTGCAATAGGTGGTGAGTCTCGCCGGGAGTCTTACCGCGCCGCCAATTTGACATTGGCACCGTGCCATGACGGTTTTGAATGCGGAGGAGTAGAGGGTCGTGATTATACAGATTCAGGCAACTCGGTTTGAATCAAATCATAAAAAAATTATAATCTAATTTGAGCAATTTTAACAGCTACCGTGGCAAAATTAGGTTCTAAATTCTTCCAATTAGAATCTAGAGATTATGTGTTTATAAATCGGATTTCCTGTAAGAGTGTAGCAAAATCAGCATGTTTTTCCACCAGGAAAAAGTTTTGGCGTCCGATTTTCATGAAAGTTGGTTCGTGGGTACCCATGGGGGTCAGGACAAGAACCATCTAGTTGGTTTGGTCAATTATCGATTTTATCGATTTTTTTGGCTTAAATCTTTAAAAGACCATAACTACCTTCATTTTCATCGCACAGCGAGTGGATTTCGAGCAATGAATTTGTCTCAGAATTATCTACAAAAAAGTTGAAAAAGGGCAATATGAAAAAAGTTGGTCTTCCACCTGAAAAATCGATAAAACCTAGTTTTTGGTCAAAAAAGTACCTGTTTCTCGAAAGTTAACCGGAAAGGCAAAACTTTTTTTTTGCATTTTTGACATTTTTAGACCCGTTTCGAAGTTGTTACGTCAATGGTTTTCTGGCCGCGGGATGTCGTTTACTAGTAGAGCTCGGACATAGTCGAAAAATCGGTTTTTTGGCCATAACTAAAAAAAAAATGGTCGAATCTAGACTTTCAAGAGAGAAAAATTTAGCTTTCAACGAGACAAAAAGAAAAGTTTTAATTCAAAAATGTCTAGGACTAACCATTTTCGAGTTATTTAGGAAAAACCGCTTTTTCAGCGGAATTTTGGATTGTGAGACGGCGGGAAAACGCTCTTTGCGGTTTCTATGCTTCGGAAATTTATCTCAAATACTTTTTTACATTAATTTCGTATGAATTTACGTTCTGTTCATTTGGTCCCTCACTATTCCTTCCCCCCTCACCTTCTCTTCTCGATAGCAAAAGGGGGGGGGGTGGAGAGAGAGGAATCTCTCGTTCACAGGTTCACCTTTTGTATAAAGCTAGTTATGGCCAAAAAACCGATTTTTCGACTATGTCCGAGCTCTACTAGTAAACGACATCCCGCGGCCAGAGATATCGAAAACCATTGACGTAACAACTTCGAAACGGGTCTAAAAATGTCAAAAATGCAAAAAAAAAAGTTTTGCCTTTCCGGTTAACTTTCGAGAAACAGGTACTTTTTTGACCAAAAACTAGGTTTTATCGATTTTTCAGGTGGAAGACCAACTTTTTTCATATTGCCCTTTTTCAACTTTTTGTAGATAATTCTGAGACGAATTCATTGCGCAAAATCCGCTCGCTGTGCGATGAAAATGAAGGTAGTTATGGTCTTTTAAAGATTTAAGCCCAAAAAATCGATAATTGACCAAACCAACTAGATGGTTCTTGTCCTGGCCCCCATGGGTACCCACCAACCAACTTTCATGGAAATCGGACACCGAAACTTTTTCCTGGTGGAAGGCATTCCTACACTCTTACAGAAAATCCGATATAAATGCTTCTAATTAGATTATAAATCGGCGCTACTCTGGTTTTTCCCAACCACTAGGCAACCACAAGAATTTTGACCACTAGGCAATATGGTTGACCGTTCGGAATGACGGAATCGATTCGGAAATCACGTAGGTTCGCTCTTTTTCCGGAATATCGTGATTTGCATACGGAATCGATACGGAACACGGAAAGATCCGAGGAGAATACGAGAGATTAAGAGGGAGCAGAGAAAAAAAGTAGTCAGATCAGAAATCACTCTCTCTCGAGCTCTCTAAAAATGTAACGCTATTTCGCTGTATAGATGCCCCGCTAAATATACAGATTCGAATCGAAAAAGAATGTCGGACTATAGTATTCGAATAAGGTTAATTAATTAAAACGAGCAGTTGCAAACGATAGATCACTTCATAATACTTTACGATAGTTCGGTTGAGCAAATATTCGAAAGCGTAATACAGAATAATATGGCGAAAACACAAAAAATCGTGTTTTGCAGATGCTTGAAATTTTTCATGTTTGGAACTTTTCCATTTATTTTTCCCGCGCACCTGCACATCTTATTCGAATTCACCATTTTGTGTTATCGGATCCGTTCGTGGGAATGATTTTTTGTGGATTCTCATTCCGGAATGGGCTCATTTTTCGCTCGCTCTCCCCCCTCCCCCTCGGACCTTTTCGTGGTTTAGTCAACCCTACTAGGCAACCATAACCTCAAGCACCAGTTTCTGTCCCGTCGTGTCTAGCACGCACTTCAGGGGTCAATTGCTTAGGTAAAATCACTTGTTTGAGACGGGTACGTTTTTCATCCCAATGGCGAAAATATGGGTACATTCACAGCAACCACAGCGAAGGGCGTACGCGCTCAACTTTCGTGCGTCGCGGTTCGGTAGCACGCGACGCGTTTTTTCAACCAATATTTCAAACTTGATTACACACAATATTATGAGTTTTCGCACATTGTTCAGCATGCCTAATTTAGCTAAATATCGCTCAAAATTATAAAAATAAGCCTGAACAATCAATATGGAACGAGTTCGCTCGGTCAGATTTTAAACCGGTCAATTCGAAAGGGTCAATCTTGCCAAGCGAGGAGGCAATCATATAACTTGTTCTTGTGCTTAAAAAATAGGTAATCACTCAAATCCGCGGCAAAAACAAAACCAAAGAAACAAAACCAAAGAAAAAATGTGGATTCGAAGCATAAAACGCCTTCTTCCAAAATCCGCCGTTGGGAGTACCGTACAAAAGTTGTTTAAGAAAATTGTGAAAATTTTTGTCTTGCACGGAATTTTCTGCGACATCAGTCCTTCTTTTCAAAATTCTACAGACTCTCTGACTCTGCGTTTTCCTCGAATGTGGTTGCTGTGACATTTTGAGGAAATCTTAAATTTTTACCATTTTCACCCCAAATTTTTCGAGTCTTCTTCCTTCGGTGGGCACGTTTTATGACAAACACTGAAAATAGCGGGTACGGTATGTTAAAAATAACGAAGTAGTTGACCCCTGACGCACTTATCGAAAAACTTGCCCCTTTCTCGAGGTTTGTTTACGACTATGAATCCATTCCCCCAACCACTAGGCAACCATATCCCCAACCACTAGGTAACCATTACCTCAACCAATTGTTGGGGCATTCCCCTGCCTAGTGGTTGAGGTTATGGTTGCCTAGTGGTTTCGAGAAACCAGAGTATCATCTTATTAGATTCTGAAAATATCCAAATTAGGTTCTAAGTTTTGTCCAATTAGTTTGCATTTTTTTCTAATTAGATTCATAAGATATTTGTAAATAGGTCTAAACGAAAGACCTATTACCCAGGGTCTTCCAAACAAAGGGAAGAGCATGAATTCCAAAAATTGTCTAACAGCAGTAGTAACGCCGTTCTGATGATTATCACAAAACTTGCAATTAGTGATGTTTGAAAATACAAATTTTAATATGAATAGTCAACATGCGTTCTAGATGCGGCGGGTTAGCAAACGTTGCAATTAGAATCTGATAACTTCTAATTTGATTCAAAATGTAGGAAGGTATTTTAGAATTTAAGCATAATCGATTTAGAATCAACTTCTTATTAGATTTTAGAAACTGCTAATTAGATTCTGATTTATTTGGTTTTCTAATTAGATTCAAACCAAGCTGCCTGAGGAATAGCGTAGAATTGCACCCTCGACATTATTGCCTTTCATTTGATTTGAGTTCAATCCCCCGCCGAGGCAGACCAAGCATTGCTATCCCCCAGGTGTCTGCAAATTGGTAGTAACTTTGGCTACGAAAGTTAAACGTGCCTAGAAGTCTGGCCAGCACGAGATCATGTAGGCCTCGCCACACCCGGCCTTACCTGTGTACCCCACCAGGCGTGGTTGTCTCATGACAACTGTAAAATCGCCTTGATTGTGGAAGCAACTTTAACTTTTAACTTTTTATTTGATTGTTAGAATTTTACAGATGGCTAATGATCTAAATATTAAGTGTAAATAATAATCACATACATAATTTTGTTGCAGAGCCAGAAATGGTGAAGATGTGCTGGATGAATACAGGAATAGACTTGCAAGCTTTCACGTTAGTTCCATCCCCAAATTTAGGGTTAAAGGGGGATGGGCACGAATATTTTTCGATGAGTTTGAGCCAAGTTATGAAAGATATATGTATTTGGGGTCGTAGAATCAGAATCTGCAAAAAAAAACCGTGTGGTATTATAGAAAATTCTCGAGATATTCACACTTTTGTACCTAAAAAATTACTTTTTGGGTCATAACTCAGAAATTATTGTATTTTCACATGTGGTATAAATTAACTATTTGAAGAATAGTGAAGGATAAACAATCGTGAGAAATTTGGCCTCTGTAGCTCAAAAACTGACCGAGATATCACGGGTTTCCTGTAAGAGTGCAGGAATGCCTGCTACAAAAAAAACTTTTTTGTCTCCGATCTTTTTGATATTTGGAATATAGGTACCCTTAGGGGTAAGTAAAAGTAAAATTTAGGTCATTTGATAAAATTTGCATAATTATCAATTTTATCTTTAAATGGTCATAACTTCGTCGGTTTTTGAGCTACAGCACCCAATTTTCGCATACAGCTTCATTTTTGCGAGGTTTACATAAAGTTCTTTGATACCCATTGCTTCCGACAGATATTTTCGCGGATAAACTCGGAGAAGTGATAAAAAAATGTGATAAAAGTTAGTTTTTCTCTAAAATTTCGGGTAATACCCACTATCGGGAATATAAAAAATGGATTCTAGGCCCCGGAATACGTATTACCTAATACTTTGTTCCCCATATCATTTGCATGTAATTGCTGCACTGTCGTATGGTTCCCGGACTCGGAAAAATCAACGATTTTCCGAAAAATGATCATAACTCCGCTCAAAGTGGTCGTAGAAAGAAGTTCAAATAAGAAATAAGTAGCTCTTAGAAAGCTGCATAATTTACTTCTTATTCATTTTTTCACTAGAGTTTACCATTTTTTAGTTGTGATCATTTTTCGGAAAATCGTTGATTTTTCCGAACCATACGACAGTGCAGCAATTACATGCAAATGATATGGCGAACAAAGAATTAGGTGATACGTATTCTGGGGTCTAGAATCCATTTTTTATATTCCCGATAATGGGTATTACCAGAAATTTTCGAGAAAAACTCACTTTTATCACTTCTCCGAGTTTATCCGCGAAAATATCTGTCGGAAGCAATTGGTATCAAAGAACTGGGGGCATGACAGAACCGCAAAGACGAAAGCGCGAACGACATTTGCGCAAATGCAAAAGCGCAAATCGCTGTAACTCGACCCTGTGGTCAAAGACCAAAGATCAACTCGTGGTACGGTGGTCCTGTGCCTAAGGATTCGAACGAGCCCACCCACATCGAAGTGGCATCACTCGGAGCCGAGTTATGAAGATTTGCGCATTTGTCGTCGGGTGGTCAAAGGTCAAAGATCAACTCCTGGTATGGTAGTCCTGGGCCTAAGGATTCGATTGAGCCCACCCACACTCAACAGGCATCACTCTCCTTCAAGTTATGACGATTTGCGCATTTGTCGTCGGGTGGTCAAAGATCAAAGATCAACTCCTGGTATGGTAGTCCTGGGCCTAAGGATTCGATTGAGCCCACCCACACCCAAATGGCATCACTCTCCGTCGAGTTATGACGATTTGCGCTTTTGTCGTCGGGTGGTCAAAGAGCAAAGATCAACTCCTGGTACGGTAGTCCTGGGCCTAAGGATTCGATTGAGCCCACCCACACCCAAATGGCATCACTCTCCGTCGAGTTATGACGATTTGCGCTTTTGTCGTCGGGTGGTCAAAGATCAAAGATCAACTCCTGGTACGGTAGTCCTGGGCCTAAGGATTCGATTGAGCCCACCCACACCCGAATGGCATCACTCTCCGTCGAGTTATGACGATTTGCGCTTTTGTCGTCGGGTGGTCAAAGAGCAAAGATCAACTCCTGGTACGGTAGTCCTGGGCCTAAGGATTCGATTGAGCCCACCCACACTCAACAGGCATCACTCTCCTTCAAGTTATGACGATTTGTGCATTTGTCGTCGGGTGGTCAAAGATCAAAGATCAACTCCTGGTACGGTAGTCCTGGGCCTAAGGATTCGATTGAGCCCACCCACACCCAAATGGCATCACTCTCCGTCGAGTTATGACGATTTGCGCTTTTGTCGTCGGGTGGTCAAAGATCAAAGATCAACTCCTGGTACGGTAGTCCTGGGCCTAAGGATTCGATTGAGCCCACCCACACCCAAATGGCATCACTCTCCGTCGAGTTATGACGATTTGCGCTTTTGTCGTCGGGTGGTCAAAGAGCAAAGATCAACTCCTGGTACGGTAGTCCTGGACCTAAGGAATCGAACGAGCCCACCCACACCCAAATGGCATCTCCCCGGGTCGTGCTACGACGATTTGCGCTTTTGTCGTTGGCGCTTATGGATTTTGCGGAATCGTCGTTTTTGGCAATTTGTGCTTTTGTCGTTGCGGTTTTGTCATGCCCCCAAAGAACTTTATGTAAACCTCGCAAAAATGAATCTGTGTGCGAAAATTGGGCGCTGTAGCTAAAAAACGACGAAGTTATGACCATTTAAAGATAAAATTGATAATTATGCAAATTTTATCAAATAACCTAAATTTTTCTTTTACTTACCCCTAAGGGTACCTATGTACCAAATATCAAAAAGATCGGAGACAAAAATGTTTTTTTTTTGTAGCAAAGAGGGTCCATTTTCCTACACTTTTACAGGAAACCCGTGATATGGTCTTTTAAAGTTGTACATAAAAAAATCGATAAATTCGATATTTCGTCATAGGACCTGAATAGATTTTTTCCTGACCACCAATAGTACCTGCCCACCAAGTTTTCGGAAATCGGGGACAAAAATATTTTTTTGTGCAAACCGTTCATGCACTCTTACAGGAAACCCGTGATATAACATGAGCGGTTGAAATGAAGAAGAACTTTTCCAATCACGAAAATCAATCTCAAATTTTGGGAATACAATTCTTGACTGAAGTATATCTCACTCCTAGGAAGTTTAACACCCAAGTAAACCCCTGGAGACTATTTTAAGCTACTGTGCCACCCGTTCTCAGAGTTTTAATCAACTGAAGCTTTTTTTTCAGAATGGTAAATGGGAGAACGGAAAGGAGTTGAATCCTCGATTCCTTTGCGAGCGAGGATTCCGATTAGTAGATGCGGCAAAGAAGACTATAAAATGTGATGCGTGTGGCTTCTACTTAAACACTTCGCTTCCTGATATTACCACGGTCGACATCAAAGTATACAATCGATGTCTCAGGTGAATTATCACTCGAATTATCAAATGTATGCTACAGTAGCATGGCAATATATTTTAACCGAAATCATCGTATTCCGGCTGTGGAGGGAAATCACCGTATTCCGGCTGTATTCCGGATCGAGAGCATACTTTTAAGTCAAAATTTCGAAAAAAAATCCTCTTTTAGACCGGTATTACCGTGGTTCCGGTTAATATATATATTACTATGCTACTGTACCATACATTGGTGCTTAGCACTTGAAGTTTATCCCTCGTGACATTTTCATGAGTTGCGATCGACGCGTCAACGCAGATTTTTTTTCGCGCGTATTTCTCGTGGTCGAGTGACTTTAAAACAAATTATAGGAAAGTGTTCGAAGGCGTTGAAACCTGTCACGAGAAAACATGCACGGTGAAATCAAGAAGACCTAACTTCTTCCCATATGTTAATGGAGAAGTGGAACTGATGAGAGAGTTGAGTATACGAATGGACAAGATGAAGAATGTTCACGTTTCCAGGGAAATTGAGGTTAACATCATTTAAGTGCTTACCTAGGGAGGGCAGCGTATGTTCCCGATGCAGTATGCTAGCAACTTTTTTCGAGCGAATCGAATATTGATTTTATTTTTTAGTCGTCTTCAAATTATTTATTTATTGACTATTTTTGAATTTAATTACTATTTTCTCGCTAGCAAATAACTTTCACAGCTCAAAACTATCGCATACGCCACATAGCCTGTGCCAATTCCCTTGCTTTTTGTAAATATGAACACTTTTCAAATTTTGGCTTTTTTTTCGTTTTCACTTTCCCGTTCCTACATTTGGACTTCCTCCTCTAAGAAACCATTCTAAAATCATCGCCTGGGTCCTCCCCCATACCCCCGTTACTTCCTTTCCCGGAATTTCTCTGCCGGAGACACTGAAATCTTTGGTTTATTGCCGTTAATCCGCCCGCGCGCACTTTTTCTCATGGTTTAGCCTTCCCGTCGCTATACTTGTCCTTCCCCCTCAACCAAACCGCTCTGAAATCATCGGCTATACTCTCCCCGGTCTCCCGTTGCCAGCTATCGCCTTAATTTTCTGCCGGAGTTACCGAAACCTTCGCTTGATTGTCCTGAGTTCCCCCACGTCCGCGATTTTCCGATGTTTTCGCTCTCCCCTTCCGATACTAGACCTTCCCCCTTGACCAAACCACTTTGATATCATCACTTATACCCAAGCCCTCCCCCTCATTGGTAGATATAGAGAAAATTCTCTGTCGGAGATACCGAAACCATGGGTTGAATCCACATGCACGCACGATTGACTAATATAAGCATAATAATAGCTTTCCTGTTATTTCTGTATACCAAATCGATCGGATTTATGTTTTAGACACTCAGATCATGCTCACAATCATAAAATATTTATATATTTTTAAGTAATTACAATAAACTACAAAAAGGAAAATGCTAAATAAATGTGTCCTAGCGCAAACTCGAGGAATCCTAAAGAGTACGGTAGGAGAGCATTTTCGTTCGTTGTTTTTGTGATTAGCATTATTATTGTTTTCGCTCATTATTTCAAATTTTTATATTATGATTCGGCACTATCGAATGCATAGGTCGAACATAACTGGTTATTTATTTGATGCCTTTAAAAATTAGCTGCTGCCCTCCCTATGCTTACCTCAATTTAAATATTGAAATATTTATTACCTCGAAAATTAATTCGTAAAATTTTAGATTACAGAAGATTGCGTTGATTCTGGTGTCCTTGTCAGACTTTTCCCAGATGAATCGATTGATATTCGCTTGAAGAGACTGGTAATTACTGGTTGGGAAATCGAAGATTCTTCTAGGTAGGTTATTCCTTTTTTTATACCGAATTGCGTTGGGGAGGAACAAGCCCCAATCGGAACAGAATAAAAATTGAAAATGCTCATAACTTATCTTTTTTTCTAAATTTTTTGAACAACCTGGTATTTCGCAATATGTCCCATTTTAACTCCAAAATCTGGTTATATGACCAGTGTCACGAGAAAGATAGCTAGAGATGGGAAAAAACGGCTGATGTGAATTACCTTTTGGTTTGGTTTGGTTTTTGTTGTAATCGGCTTATTTGAAGAGAGGAATTGGGTGGTGAGAGAGTGCACGATCTACCCCAGTCTCCCTTCCTCCAATCTAGAGAAGTGACACAGCATACAGAAATTGTAAGTTCCAGCATTTCGTGATGGGAGCTTCCTGAATTCCTGTTACTATTTCCAGTTACGCCTCCTTTAAAGGGACCCGGACACACAAATGAAGTAAAGTTCAGAAAAAAAGAGCTGATTTTTCTGAGAAAAACTCAAAAAACCGCATATTTTTACGATTTTTTTAAAAGGAGTTATGATTTTTCAAAGTTGCACATTTTAGCCGTGCGCCCCGGCATACTGTATTTAGCGGCGCTCTCTTTTCAGCTCTCAATCAGCTCTTTTTTCTGAACTTTACTTCATTTGTGTGTCCGGGTCCCTTTAACTCAAAATAGCGTACATCGCTCCCATTACCGAACAAACGGCCTTTTTTTACCTTTTCGCAAATTCGCGTTTAATATTCTTGTTTTTTGTTTCATATTTTTTCTCCACCGCGATAACTGGACGAATGCAAAAATTGGCCGATGAAATATTATTTTAAATGAGTGAAAAATGAGAGCCGTTGCCCCTACTTTTACTTAAAACGCGTTCTCTGTAAGAACGCAGGTGAGAGTGTACAAAAATTTCAAAAGCATCGCACGGGGCTCAAACTTCAACATGACCCCTAGGGACGGTATTGTCGATTTTTGAGTTTTGATCCCAAAATTTTTGATCTTTGATCTTTCGAAAAATAAATTTCGGATATCCCTATCATGTGATAGCTCATTCGAAAGAGCATAAAAAGTTATGAAAAAAATTCGATTTTCAAGCATTTTCATCAATGTTGGTTCAAGTTATGACAAAAAGTGATATGGCTCCCCACGATGCTATGATTTCCGGGACACCAATTCGAGATATATTATGTATTTTATGATAAGAAAACTCATTCAGTAGTTTGCGGGGCACATTTCAAGTGTAAAAGTTATCGAAATATTCACCCAACCATGAACAATAACGATTTTTTTCACAAAATGGCTCATACCGAGAAGGCTCAGAATGATTGGCCAACACTTGTTTATGCCTCTAATGATGTTTTTTCTGTCATTATGAACCTGTTTACGAATTTTCGTCAACATTTAGACCGTATTTGTGGACATGACCCACCTTGACTTTTTTCACATAAGGGTCCCCCCTTATGTGAAAAATCTGTGTGGGGTCACATTGGCATTGACCACAATGACATGTATCGAAATTTTTACATAACTTTTTATGCTCTTTCGAATGAGCTATCAGATGATAGGGATATCCGAAATTTATTTTTCGAAAGATCAAAGATCAAAAGTTTTGGGATCAAAGTTCAAAAATCGCAAATACCGTCCCTAGGAGTCATGTTGTTGAAGTTTGAGCCAAGGGCAATGATTTTTATATTTTTGTACACTTTCCTATCAAAATCACTGCGTTCTTACAGAGAACGCGTTTTAAAATACGGCTCTACGGTAATCAATTGCCATCATTTTGGCAGAGCCGCATTTTAAGCAAAAAAAAATAGGAAGAACGGCTCTCATTTTTCACCCATTTAAAATAATATTTAACGGCCAATTTTCGTATTCGTCCAGTTATTGTGGTGGACAAAAAATATGAAACTGAAAACAAGAATATTAAAGTTACCCAACAAGGACGATTTTGACCCCCTTTTTTGTTTGCCCATTGGATAGAGAATGGTCGAAATAGTATTGCTCGCGCATTAAAAAAAGTCAGAAAATCGATAATAGCCCTAAAAAGCGGCCTGGAACTTTTCGCGAACTTTCACCACTCACTTTCTGCGGTTCACCTACTCCGCATTTGTCTTTCCAGATTCAATAATGTAATAACAATTGGTCAATAAACTTAATAAAATTAATTATTCAATTCAATTAAAAATATAGTCATTCGTTGATCCAAACCAAACCCGACAAAAAACGGCATTTAAAACGGCATTTAAAAAACATATGAAAAAATCGCTAATATCACGCCTGCCACGAGAGAATCGAGCTGAAGGTGTGATTGGGGTGAAAATCGTGTAATGAGTTAACATCAATTTTTATGCACATCTCTCATACCCATGTATAAAATGGGTTGGTAGGTCATGGTTGGTCATGGCCAAGTACCGTCGCGATCGGTCCTACAGTACCCCTATTTACCGTATATGGCTACAACCTGAAAACTCATATTGGATCATGACCTCCTATACATGGGTACGGGAGTGCCCATACCGTATGGACACTCCCAGGAGAGTGTCCCGGGCACCTATACTACTGTACGGAAGCACTTTCACGACTTCTGACCTGTACAGATCAATAGAGCATACAAAAGTACCTGGGGTAACTCTTAGTACTCTATTTCTCAAAACTGCACCAGAACCGAGATATTATTGGTCAAAATTGGTCAATGAATTCTCCACAACGGGACTATGGGGGTGCAGGGGCATGCCCAGATGTGCCCAAAACTGATGTTAAAGGAGGCGTATCATGAAAAACTAGTTGATGTTTTTGAGAACATGATCCGATCGGAATCTAGAACGATATTAGAATGCCGAAGTTTGGAAGTTGTTGACCCAATTAAAACCGAGATATTTGGCCTCAAAGTATCAAGGAAGCACAGGGAAAAAGCTGCAAAGAATTCAAATCTTCTCTGCAGCGCTAGTGGGGAGGAACGGAAGGTAGATCAGTGAAAGGTCATCTTTGTCTCGTCCGCAATTGATTGGCTAGGAAGGGATTTTTGTTTGTTCCTGCAGGTGGTTCCCAGCGAAATAAATCTGATCTACTCCTTGGCAATTCGCCAAAAGATCTTGGCAATTTTCCAGAATCTTGATAGCATCGGCAAATCGTTGCAGGACCCGCTCAGTTTGAATTTCAAAAGTTCATGATACGCCTCCTTTAACTCATTTCACGATTTTCGCCCCATTCTCTCGTGACAGGCGTGATATACGATTCGCGGATTTTGAGAAATTCGCTGAAAAGAATTATATTTGTGAGCATTTTCGATTTTTACGTGTTCCAGCCACTAGCTGTACCAAGTGATGTTAACGGCCTCATATACAATGACATGGTATAATCTGAATATTAAGCGTTCGTTGTCCCCTGTGCCTTCGATCAATTAGTCTGGATGTATCATTCATTCCTTCCTCTTCTCACTATTCATGGTGTCCTTCCATTGATCTGAACGACGCCCTTGACATTCCTCAATGGAGAGTCGTCATCGATATGTTATCGAAGAGTTATCGTGATTTGCACCAATGTCTTTCCATCGCTAGACGTGCACTCAGTGCCTCTCTATCTACGTCATCCCTTTGTCCTACTCATATTAAATGAATTTTATTTATCCACAGCTTTGTTCTTGATAAAGGGCCGCATCTGCAACTAGATGCAAACGAAGCAATATTTATCATCTTTGAAACACAAACATAACACCACAATGACCCCGTCTTTCTTACTTACCGAATGCTCGAAATAACAAAGAATTTTTGGTCTTAGTTATCTGAGAGGCTTTTGTGTCAGATTGGGTAAGATAATTACTTGTTTCTATAGATGAAGGAGATGACGTGGGGGATACATTAGCACCATTTGAAGGTGATTTCGTTATAGTACATGCTCTGATCGAGGGAATTGAAGAGTCATGACGAGGCTCAGACTGCCCACGTAAAGACGAAGAACGGATAAGTTTGGATCCATCTTCGCAGGAAATTCCCTTCCTCCCAACGGTTCTCGTCATGGTCGAAACTCCCATCGCAGGAGTTTTCTTTGCGAGTAGCGCCTCAATGAGATGTGTACAAAATATGACACTGCGTTTCACATTGTCACACACAGAGGTGGGGACGTGATTTTTCAGTCTTTAGTAGCTAATAAAGAGAAGGCGAGACGAGAGCTCTTCCCATCTCTCCCCTTTTTCTCAGTGCCGCATTGGGATCCCGCACGCTCTTCCCTTCCCCGCTCCCCTCACGGCACGCCGCCCGGGCATCTATCGTTGTATATCGTTGTAAGATATCTCATTTATCGCGAAATGAGCATGAATTCGTTGTGAGAAATGCAAAATCAGGCAAAGGCGGCGACTGTAGGTTATTTAAATTCGCGGTTTTTGAGATTTGTTTGGAGCGGACGGACGTTTTTGCCAAGTGAAGTTTTTTTGCTCGTATTTCGACTTCCCGGAGGCCGTGAGGCGGCACGATTTCGTCGCGTCGCGTGCGTCCGGTCCGGTCCGGAGCGGTCATAACGTGTCGTGTTTCAAAATGTAGCGCTATTTCGCTGTGTAGAGCCAGCTATATACAGATTCGAACGAAAAGGAAAGCCACCGATGCATCGTTGACCACGCAGGGGGCACGCAGAAGAAAAGTGCCGCTGGAGATATGATAAGCCACGGAAAGATCCGAGGAGAATACGAGAGATTAAGAGAGAGCAGAGAAAAAAGTAGTCAGAAAACGCTCTCTCTCGAGCTCTCTCAAAATGTAACGCTATTTCGCTGTATAGATGCCCCGCTAAATACAGACTCGATCGAAAAACAAAGTCGAACTATACGCTATATGCGAATAAGCTTAATTAATTAAAACGAGTATCGTACATCGCTCCCATTACCGAACAAACGGCCTTTTCTACCTTTTTGGCCTTTTTTTCCTTTTCGCGAATTCGCACTTAATATTCTCGTTTTTTGTTTTATATTTTTTGTCCACCCCGATAACTGGATGAATACAAAAATTGGCCGGTGAAATATTATATTAAATGGGTGAAAAATGAGAGCCGTTGCCTCTATTTTCAATCAAAATACGGCTCTACCGTAATCGCCACGTCATCATAAATTTTCTGTATTTTTTCTGTATTACGGCTGTAATTTTTCACCCATTTAAAATAATATTTCACCGGCCAATTTTTGTATTCGTCCACTTATCTGGGTGGACAAAAAATATGAAACAAAAAACAAGAATATTAAGCGCGAATTCGCGAAAAGGAAAAAAAGGCCAAAAAGGTAGAAAAGGCCGTTTGTTCGGTAATGGGAGCGATGTACGATACTTGCAATAGATAGATCACTTCATAATACTTTACGATAGTTCGGTTGAGCAAATATCCGAAAGCGCAATACAGAATAATATGGCGAAAACACAAAAAATCGTGTTTAGCAGATGCTTGGAGAGCCAATTCATGTTTGGAACTAGGGACCACCATCTATTTTTACATTTGTGCGCTCGCGCGATGTTAATTTATGCAAAGGGCAGGAAAAGGCCGCGGATTCTGATTTCACAGGTGCTTAGTACATCATGTTAGCAAACTTTGCTGTGAAAATTAGAAAATTCTATAGTCTCCCGCGCGTGTTATAAACAAAAGAATCTCAAAAATGACGTCACAAAATGTAAATAATTTGTTTTAAGCGCTCTAATTTCGTTTAAAGGAGAGGGCCGCGACTTTTGACACTTTCCAGTGATAGACTAAGGTTACAGCCATATCATATCCAAAAATTAGCCAATTCTATAGTCTCCCGCGAAATTTGCATACGGTCAAAGTTTGAGTTTGAGTTTGATCTTTGATCGCATATAAAAAACGCGGGAGACTATAGAATTGGCTAATTTTTGGATATGTTGTGCCCATAACCTTAGTCTATCACTGGAAACTTTCAAAAGTCGCGGCCCTTTCCAAAAACAGAAGTTAGCAGGTTTCAAAGATTTTTGTCTCTCGTTTTTGGAAATCATGTTTTCATGAAGTCGCAATTTTCTCGAAAACTATTAGCTTTTCGTGGGTGGTCCGCTCACAAAAAATGATTCTATACTCCTGGTTAACAACATGAGCTACTTCATGGGGCATGAATATGTGATTTGCATATCACGTGGTGGTCCCTAGTTTGGAACTTCCAATTATTTTTCCCGCGCACCTGCACATCTTATTCGAATTTACCATTTTGAGTTGTCGGATCCGTTCGTGAAGCAGGGCGAAAAATTTACGAAGCCGCGCGTTTGTTTCGGAGAGAGCAATTTCCGGTTGTGATTCCGGCTTCCATTACGAAATTCGTTCGAGAATAGTTTTATACATGTTAAAGTTATATTTAAATGCTAGTTCCTGCTATGAATGGACTTTAGCTGTTTTTAGCTGTTTTTCATGAACTAGTCTCCTGATGCGCGAGTATCGATAAAAAATAATGTGAAATGATGAATGAGGGAGAATCGTGTGAAAACGCGAAATAAAGACACGCGTCGCGGCTGCTGCTCTCACGCGCACGCGCGTTTTTTCATTTTGTCTCAGCGGCATGTCCTCTCCGTGTGACTCCAAGCAACGTCACGACGAGATCGATTTTTGGTCTTTAATTCTGATCAAGCTAAATTTAGGTGAGTATGGCCCAAGGGTCAGAATTTGATGGCGATCACGACAGAACATTTATTTTTTTATTATTTATTATGTAAAATGAAACTTTGCGCAAAATACAGCTGTACTGTACAGTGCTATAGTGGAGAGTAGGATAGATCGGACCGGAATGCCACGGCGACTCCAAATCTGTTTTCCACTTCAAAATCCTGCATGCACCTTTTTAAAGGAGGCGTATCATAAAAAATTAGTTCATGCTCTTGAGATCATGATCCGATTTGAATCCAGAACGACTTTAGAAGGCCGAAGTTTGAAAGTTGTTCGTCCACTCTGGGACGAGATATCCCCGTCCAAAGTATCAGGAAAGAACAGGCAAAACCCCGGGAAAAATTCAAAATATTTTACGCAGCTCCAATTGGGAGGAAGGGAAGGTAGATCAAGAAGGATAGGTGGCAAGGTCATCGTTGTCTCGCCTATTATTGATTGACTAGGAAGGGATTTTTGTTTGTTCCCCCAGGTTCTTCCCATCGACAATATTGGATCTACTCCTATAGGAAATTTGCCAAAAGAACCTTGGTAATTTTCCAAAATCTTGCAAGACTTGTCATATCGTTGTAAGAGTCGCTACATTTGAATTTCAAAAGTTCATGATACGCCTCCTTTAAATATGCAACTTATAGTAAACCTGACTTGTAAGTAAATCTTACCATCCTTCCTTTGTTGACTTCCGTTCTCTGATCTACCCGAGTCTCTCTACCCTGACCTCTTCCCATTTCTGCGCTCTCTCTATTCCCCATGCTCTCTCGCCTCCCTCGGGGAGAAGACTCCGATCGATGAGAGGAAGGAAGCCAACAAGGGAAAGATGGTAAGATTTACTTACAAGTCAGGTTCACTATAAGTTGTATATTTAAAAAGGTGCATGCAGGATTTTGAAGTGGAAAACAGATCTGGAATCGTCGTGACATTCCGGTCCGATCTATCCTACTCTCCACTATAGCACTGTAGTTTGCGCAAAGTTTCATTTTACATAATATAAAATAATAAAAATAATGAAAAATTAAATGTTCTGACGTGATCGCCATCAAATTCTGACCCTTTTGCCATATTCACCTAAATTTAGCTTGATCAGAAACCGAATTAAAGGCCAAAAATCGATTTCGACGTGACGTCGCCTGGAGTCAACGATGCATCGGTGGCCAAAATGAGTATGCCCATCGTCATTAGCATCCTCGAGAACCCCAATTCGCAAAGTTTCAGAGGATTGATATTCTTGAGCTGTGCCAGACTCATTCGGATTTGACTGATTCTATCGCGAACGGCTTCATATACCTCAAAATTATCGAAATTAATAGTTGGTTAGAGCAAATATTCGAAAGAATAATGCAGAATTATAGTCGAAAGATCGGCGCTACTGTGTTTACTGCAATTAAAAATTAAGCAAAATCCTAAAATAATGTGATTGTTGGCGCCGATGCTGCATAATTTAAGCTGCAAAATTCACCCTGCCCAGTCTAGACGAATTCATATTTTTTTGTGTTGTCGGATCTTTCCGTGCCCTAGCTACTGGAGATAATAAAATAGATACACACCTTTGACGTAATGGATGCAATTGTAGAAGGGGATTGTCCATGTGCTCTTGGAAGCCGAGACTTATCAGACGGCAATGAAGGTTTGTATGAGGAGGCCTTCATAGTCGCAACTCCATTTCTCATTATCATACATCCGTCATCCATCTGAAAAAAAATTTCTACACTGTTTTTCTATTAGAGCTATTAGTAGTAGAGTTCTCATATTAGAAAATTTTCCGGATTTCCAATAGCGCGAACAAAGAATTTTCCCTCCATTTCATTTTCCGAAAAACTATGGGAAATTTGAAATAAAATCAGTTCGTGATAGGTCAACTACCGTACCCAAAGTTAGCAGAAGACCGTTTTCATGCATTTTAACCTCTTTTGCACATACACATATTTTGCAATCATTGCGAAAAAGTACGAACTCTGTTTGAATTTCTTATCGGCGAATTTGGGTACGGTAGTTGACCTATCACGAACTGATTTTAATTCAAATTTTCCATAGTTTTTCCATCAATTCTCGTGGCTCCCTCCTTCAATAATTTTTATATTTTCTGCACAGCTAGAGCAATGGTTCTTCTTTGAATAAATAAAATAAAATTGGTAATCGGCTCATAGGCGACCGAAAAATAAATTAAAAATTGTCAGGAAAATCGATTTTTTCGATTTTTCTCATCTAATAAGAAACCGATCGCGATGAAATTCGGGGTGCGTAATCACATAATTATTGTTGATTTTTTGAGATATGAACCGATTCGAACGATTGTGAAATGACAAACTCGGTTGGGTTATGTTTCACTTTAAAATTCGTTGCCATTCGACGGAGAGTGATTCAGATCACTAAAAAATTTGTGGCTGAGCTACACTCGATAAGTACTACATGTCCACCAATTTTGAGCGAATTCGATTTTTTGGCTAGTGCCAAGGTATTTTCGCTTGAGTCAGATAGTCTCTCTTGAACCTCCGTGAAGGAGGCGTATCATGCACTTTTGAAATTCAAATGTAGCGACTCTCACAGCGATATGCCGAGCCTATCAATGTTCTGGCAAAATGCCAAGGATCTTTTGGAAAATTGCCAAGGAGTAGATCAGATTTTTCGTTGGGAATCACCATGCGGGAACAAACAAAAATCCCTTCCTAGCCAATCAATACAAAGATGGACAAAGATGACCTTTCGATCTATCCTTCTTGATCTACCTTCCCTTCCTCCCCATTGGCGCTTCTTTAAATATTTGAATTTTTGTCCAAATTCCACGATCCAAATACCCCGCCAGCGTGCACACAACATGCCGGTTAGTCTTTAGCAATAGGCCACTGTTCTCACGGGTTAGGCCCCAGTTGCAGTTCAGACGTGGGGTAGTCGACGACGCGTTGCCACGCCATGATCCCATAACACAAAATGGTGAATGCTAGTTAGGATGTTCGGGGAAAATGCTGCAAAAAATGAGCTACAGCAACATCCGCTAAACAGTGGAAGTCCCGAAGGCTTTTACGCTTTTTCCTCTCATTCGCTGGTACGCTTTTGAATATTTGCTCTTCCTACCTTTGCAGCCCTACAATTATGCGAGTAATCGTTTAACACAAAAATTGTAAATTTAACAAGCGTATTCAAATACTAAATCCCTACTTGTTAATAAATGAGTACGATGGGGCGCTATACAGCGAGATAGCATTACATTTTGAGAGAGTTTTTTCTCTGACGACCGCAACGCGTAGGATTTTCGAATTTCGCGGCCCTAGTCTTGCGTTTTTCGTGCCGCGCGTTTGAATCTTGAATTCTCCTAGGACCTTTCCGTGTTGCGAGTTAGTAACCGACTCAGTACTTTACTGTAAATCGTGCTACATTCAAAGAGCGCAAGATATCTACTCTACTACCAAACTCTAACTCACATTTCTGCCGCTCGAGACTCTGGGAACCACTCCGACCAAATTATCTCGAAGTAGCTCCAATTCCTCTTCTTGAACTCTCGCTACTTCCTTCATTGTGACTAATTCACTCTGAATTTAATCAAATAAATACTGAATACGGGGAACAACCTTTAAAGTTGTATTAACTGTCGTTATTAAATCACACTCGACACGGAGCATTTGTAAATCCTTCTTCAAATTATCAATCACAGATTGTTGTTCGAATGTGCTACCTGAAAACAACATGAGACCGTTCGCGTGGAAGTGGAGCAGTGCTGAAGATGATAACTCTAAGAAAAATGTAAATATGCAATATATGCGTACACTCGCGAGTGTTTTCGCCCTCACTTCTTTCATTCTTCACAATGCGTTAACTCAATTTAGTACCCGAACAACTAGCCTCCTTCGGAGGCTAGTCCTCCGGAGGCTAGTCCTCCGGAGGCCACTGCCGGGGGCTGGGGATCGCTACGCTCGCCCCATTCGCTCCGCGGTCGTCTCGCGCCCTTCGGGCGCTCGTCATCCGCTCCGCTAACAGCGCGCGACGCAGAATGAATTTCAACTCTCCTCTCTCCCCTCACGCTAATCCAATCAATGCGCTCGATTCTGTCCTCCGGAAAATATCAAAACGCGTTCTATTATAGGTGATGAGAAGCGAATCCACTCGTGAGTGGATTTCTTCAATTTTTCATTCGCTAGTGGTTTCATTCAACTCATTCGTCGAGCGAGCGCTCGGCGAATTCGAGTAGAGTTCGAAAAACGAAAATGTTGCGATAAACGAAAAAATCATTCCTTCTCGCTGAAAACAATTGCCCGGTTTCTTCGCGTTCGAAAATTTTCGAACAATAAAGATTTTTCGTCGAAAATTTTCGCGAAAAAAACACTCTCATTCGTTCTCGACAAACCTCTCCGAGTAGTCAGTTGAAAAAATCAAACTTCATTATATCCCTCATCATCTATTTATTGAGGTTGTAGAAGGAACTCATTCATAGCCGACTGGTATCGCTCGTGACAAATGGTCCAGAATGGCTTGGTTCAACTCCAGAGCTCGTGCATCTTTTGCCATTCTTGACATCAGTTACTCCTCTTTGCTACGAATTATCTAGGTTCTAGTTTTTGCTACTATTTACTATCTTTCTACAGGAATACTCTTTAGACTAATAATTTCATTTATTGACTATTTTAAAGGGGGAGCGGCACGAATCGAAATTGGTGGGTCCCACAATGACGTGCCTGCATCCCAGCTGCACCTACAGTAATCAGCACTGGGCTTGACTCTGTCCTCTCCCTTAACTAGGCCGTCTAGACTCAACTAATATAATGGCACGTAGCCTGGTGGTTGTACTTTTGCCTCGCTATCCGGCACAGGCTGGTTCGACTCCCGCCGTGTGCAAACCTCACTATTGCTGCTATTTTCGATTGCCAATCCAATGAAATCAATACGAGAATACAGTACCCCAAATCGTGCCTGCACAATCAATGAAACTTCAAAATTCCGTAGTGAGGTTCAGAGGCATTTCTAGCACTTCGGATAAACTGATCTCTGATCGGGTAAAGCATCCCTATTACTCCACATGCTCAGCTTATGTGCGAAAATATTCGTGCCCCTCCCCCTTTAAAGGAGGCGTATCATGAACTTTTGAAATTCAAACTGAGCGGGTCCTGCAACGATATGCCGATGCTATCAAGATTCTGGAAAATTGCCAAGATCTTTTGGCGAATTGCCAAGGAGTAGATCAAATTTATTTCGCTGGGAACCACCTGCGGGAACAAACAAAAATCCCTTCCTAGCCAATCAATTGCGGACGAGACAAAGATGACCTTTCACTGATCTACCTTCCGTTCCTCCCCACTAGCGCTGCAGAGAAGATTTGAATTCTTTGCAGCTTTTTCCCTGTGCTTCCCTGATACTTTGAGGCCAAATATCTCGGTTTTAATTGGGTCTACAACTTCCAAACTTCGGCATTCTAATATCGTTCTAGATTCCGATCGGATCATGTTCTCAAAAACATCAACTAGTTTTTCATGATACGCCTCCTTTAAGTAGGTTTGAAAAAAATATATATTTTTCGTGAAAATTTCGACAAAAAATATTTTTTTGTTCGAAAAATCACCGGTCTTTTTCGAGAAAATTTTTTCGAATGAGATTGATTTTTCGGCGAAAAACTCAAGGTTTTTCGCGAAAAATTTTCTCGTTTTGCAAACCCTACATTCGAGCTAACAACACTACAGATTGCGCGCCTCTTCCTAGCGAATCCGCTGCCCTCTTCGGCCCTTCGCCCTCTTCTCGCTCATTCGCTGGGCGAGAGAGGGGGAGGAGGTAACCGCCGTAATCCGCATATCGAAAGCGCATCCCTACTACTGGCACATATTTCGACCCATGTTTTCTCATCATATTTTGGTGGGATAGAACATACACGACAACGAGCAAAATTCAAATCTCTTTCAATGACAAATTTTTTTAAACTAACTTCCAGCATTATTCTTCCTGAACATTTCATTCATCGCCGATATTAGTTCCCTTCTTTCATTCATCAAGAATATAAAAATATTCCTATGCCGTTCCCTATCAGCCTTAAGGGATTGATTCTTAAAAACATAACGGGATAAAAAGCACTTGACTCCGTAATTCGAGATCAACCATTTCCTTTTTCGAAATATCAAAATTTGTGTTATTCCGATCAATCTGTAAAATGCAATCCAAGTTAATGGTAGCAATTCGATATCATCAAATAATTGACTCACTTCCTCTATTAATCGATGGTTTTGTTCTCTAAGAGTGTGTACGATCTCATTAGATACTGCACTGTCCTTCCATTCCCTTTCAACTGCCAAATCATCAATCGCTATGTCGAGACGATTTTCGGTAGATTTAACAACCTGAAAAGTGCGACAATGTCTTTTTTGAAAGAGGATAACATACTTACACAGAGCTCCTGGGGTCATATAACAAAAGCCACATGCCACAACCTCATAAGTCTAACCTACAACGGCAATGTCCTAGCTACCCACGGCCCAGGGGAGCCGATATAGAGCTCTCCGACTTTTAAACTGGGATTCACCCCCCAAATTAGTAGTGCTATTTTATGACTAAACAGGATTAAATGAAAAACACAGAGACATCGTTGTAAGAAAATCCACGTGGATTTGCAACTTACTTGAAGCATTTTTTGGTAGGATTCATCATATCGTTTGTAAATCTTATCCAGGGCATGCATTTGATTTTCAAGTCGCCCCACAATCCCTGTTCCATTCTCAAAAAATTTTATTTAAAAATAAATTTGTTTCCAAAATATTTACCTGCACATCGGAAACAAAATTAGCGTCTCTCGTAAGAGCATGTACGGGATCGGCAGGACACAATAACCTATTTTTGGCCTCAAATAGAATCAGCTTCGCTTTCTCCTCCTGAATTTTTGCGAGTGTTATAATCACAATGCAATAATGCTGCTAACCTTGAGAGCCTCAATGGTTTTATCCTTATATATAATTTCTGTCTCTAGATAAAGTAGCAACTGGATAAGTTTTTCTTTAGTTATATCTGGGGGGAACACTTCGCCAGGTGTTTTAATTTGTTCACTTGTCGCTTCACCGTCCTTCAAATTCATTATTCAGTCTACCCGACATCCAGACGGGAGCTTCAAAATCTCGCCTGCAATGAACACGATGTTATACTCTCCAATACATAATCTACAGCGTGATGAATACCATCTAGTAGGTACCGCAACAAATAAAATTGCTAGTAGGAATGGATACTATGTAGGGATGGCATTTTGTGTCCAACGAACTGTCTCAGACACAATTGTGTCCCAAACTTTCGGACACAATTGTGCCCCTTTCCTTCTCTCTTCTCTCATGCGACGCGGTCGATTTGCACTGAATGAGAACAGTTTGGGACACAAGTGTGTCCTAAATGTGAGAGACTCAAAAGGAGGGCGGTGGGTTGGGACACAAAATGCCAACCCTATTACTATGTTTTCGACGATGGGGAATCTGTGAGTTAAAACAAAAATTCAAAAAAAAACGTGAAACAACAAAAAAAACTGTTACAAAAGATACATCAATTTTAATACAACTGAACATTACTTCAGAAAAATTACCGGGCGGCTTCAGCTTTCTCAATACGGTATTTTGCGGTAGGGTGCCTTGTTCGGACACACATTATTTTTCTTTTATTTAGAATACTTATATCTTTTAAAAGTAACATCAAATAAATATTGAACTATAAATACCTATCTACGACGCTTGAATGACAACATCATTTCCTATTCAAGAAGCAAAGTATCCTACTAATCGGGAATGCCTTCTGAGGGCAACGCAGTGCGGTTCAAACAGCTCCTTCCTGAGCATTTAAAGAAGGAGATGCACGAATCGTGCCGATATGCAAAGTGAGGCGGAGCGCTCTCCTCATTTCGCATGCTCTCTATCTCGTTGCCTGCGCTTCAGGGTGACTTGGCAATCAGCCAATCGAGTATATCTCGCTTTAGACGAAAATTGAAAACATGGGAGTTTCGACAGCGTTATGAGATGCTCATGCCACACCGTCTGTTATCGAGAACTCAGTTAGCCAGATATTCGTGCCACCCCTTCTTTAACTTTCTCATAGAGCTGCGCCCCTGCCACCTCTCACTCTCAATGAGCCACCCGCACGCAACGCATACTCAACACATCCGACTGAAATATGAATATGATGCGCATCCCTTTTCTGAGCGCCTGAGGCATATTTCAGATGTCCAATGAGGATACATTTCTGTTTTGCGCAAAATTTAATAAAAATTCTAGCTCCGTTTTTAATTGCTGGCATTGAGCACCAGGGATGACAACTTGGCCTCGGAATTCGGAACTCCGTCTCCCCCTGACCCTCTAATTGGCCCGAATCGAGAGACATATAAAGTCACGATGGTCGGCTCCGGCCTAGAGTTGGCTTGTCGAGAAAAATACCACTTGCCAATCTCGGATAGGCGAGGAATGATCTCTCCGAGAATTGGCTCTGAGCCACTTCTCGCTAATTTCTCGGATGGATCCGAGACCAATCGAGAAATCGAGAAGTGTCGAGAAATTGTAAGGTATCCCAACTACCCAATTAACAACACAAACCAGTGCACTGCGTGGACGGGTCGCGTGAGTCAATCGGGCACGAGTACCTCCGGTCAGATAAACCACTGTACTCGTCCAGATAAGCCTCTGCTGCAATTAGAAATTTGACAATATCTTACGCTGTGCCAACACTAACAACAATCACGAGGATTCCAGAAAAGTCAGAGGCAGAGTGTTCAGAATTGCACTCTTGTCAGGTCGGATCAGATTGTCAGATGAAACAAGTAAGAAACGGATCACAGATAATAGTAGTGATTAATAACCACTTATGGAACGACGCGGAACGAGGTTAAATATAAATATTTATAAAATAAACCTCAAAACAAACAAACAACACCACAACAACAGAAAAAGGTAAGAACTCACTAGAAAAAGGAAAAGTCATTGATTGTGGCCTAAAATCTCACGATACTCAGTGGCGGGAAAATTCAAATTCAAAAAGGTACAGTAATCGAAATTAATTTAATAGTGTAGAATTAATCGTGAAATGAAATAATTTGAATGAATTTTAGGGAGGACCACGTCACAGCAACATCAGCGGTTCCTTCGCGGGGAAATTTTCATGCGTCGCGGTTACAGTGATCGGCGCGTCGCGTTTTGGGCTAAATTTTCAAACGCGTTTACCTATCATTTCAATGTTGTTCACGGATTGTTCAGCGCACTTGATTTAGTGAAATAGAAATCAATTTCACTAAAACATCCCAGAATAATAGAAAAACACTCAAGTTTGGTGGGTCACATTCACGATTACAAAGTTATCGAAGGGGGACTTTGTCGCAAAAGTAGGGCATCTCCTGGTTAGTTTTTAGGCTTAAAAAATAGGTAATCCTTCGAATCTTATCCAAAGTCTAGAAAACATTTGAAAATACATCGATAACATGGTGAAAACACTCATATTCATGATTCCCCAACGTTAAGGTTTTTCTGGATTACGGTATGTTGGTTCATTCGGTGCGGGCTCCTACCACGATGAGCGTGAGCGCAGCGCGACCGCAGCGCGTCTGACCCTAGGAACCGTTTGACCTCTTTTGTGTCTGCTGTGCACGTGAAATTTCCAAAGCATCCTAAAATTATGTTTTAAGCTGCTATGGGGTAATCGATGATGTAGAATCATAATTTCACTAGTAAAATTAGAGAAAATTCGAAAATCGCTTAGTAATTAGCTAAAACTCTAAACCCCGCCCATCGTGGTGTGGTGACAGGAAGGGTGAATTGCGTTGGGTCAGTATTTATCAGCGTGTCAATTGTAGAAATTTTCAAGTTTATTTATTATTTGTTTTCTTTTTTAATTCAAACGCTAAATTCCAGAAGGCCACTAATTGACCGCTTGGTTAGCCAATAACGTCATACAACTCTAGTTATCAGCGAATCTTTTTTGATACCGTACACCACCTACGAGATGAAGTAGGTTAAAATAACACTGGTCTCATAATTTTAGTTTTAAATTATGCCTCACAACACAACACAACAACAATTCTAAAATCACTTCTATCGATCCATGAATAAGAAAACGCCTTATAAGTAAATAATCGGCCCCCAGGAAGTTAAATAAATGAAAACTTCGACGTTTAATTTTATGATGTTGGCTACGCTGGAATTTCCAATTTTTTGGTTCAAAGCTGCTTTTGATGTCAAAGAACACATCACAGAAGAAATTGTAAAGGGGCATGATATTAATCGCTTGCTAGCTGATAAAAACTATACTGCCCAGAAATTCACATCAAAATTAAACATGTTGGCTACGCTGGAAATTTCTTATCTTTCAACAGGACATTTCATGATTCGAGACGTACATAATCGAGAAAAATCAGTGAGGGGCATACTCGAGAATTAGATAAATTCAAAAATTTAAAAAAATAACGTTGAGATTTGAATTCGCGGGTGGTAAAAAGCAGAAAGCCTATCACAGGAAATTCGCTGGGCCTGGGTGCGAACTTTCCGGTTTCCCTAAATGAATTTAATTATTTAATTAATTAATTGTGCAAAAATGAGGGGAAATATACAGAAAACATGATGATAATTGCCATATCTTCTACAAAATGAAGGGAGAGAAACTCTCATTCTCAACTATCGTGCGTTTCAAATGCTCAGCAAACTCAATGTGCTGGTTAGCGTCTGGGAAAGTGAGGAAGGGAAGAGGTAGGGCGGAGGAGAGCAGATAGATCACTGGCGCACGGCCCCCGGTAAGCCGACATAGGGCTGAGAAAAACGTCCTGAGCTGCGAAAGTTGAGCTGCGCTTAGTTTCTGCGTTTAGCGGGAAAATGTTATACTTTTTACCGGTTACAGATATGGAAAAATGCAGTTGCAACTGTGGTCCGATCCTCACCTTGATAATCAGGGTTGGAAGATTGCCAACTTTTTGAATTCGCGCAACTGTCCCTGCGGATCACGCAAAATTTTTAGGACGTTTTCACTGTGTGCTATGTCGGCTCCTAGGGGGCCGTGCTGGCGTCCTCCCGGCCTCTTCCTAACTCCGCCCATCGAACGGTAGTCAAAGGTCAACTACGAGTGGAACGGAAAATAATTTCACGATAGTGATGGCCAGTAGTGTTGTTAGTAGGGTTCCCTTATTGGAAACGATTCCGGAATTCCAATAGTGAGAACAAAGGATTCACTCTCACTCATTCCGGTGGGGCGATTTCCAATAGCTTATTGGAATTCCAATAAGAAATATCCAATCATTCTGAGAGAGGGAACAATGCGAGAGCGGTTCAATATTTCCAATAGCTTATTGGAATTCCAATAACAAGTCATTGCCAATAAGCAACAATCCTCATTATCGCGCGCTATTGGAAATGGGAGGGAGAGAATGATCATTTCCAATAACGAATACTTTCCAATAAGGGAACTCTAGTTGTTAGATCGAATAAATCTTATTCGCGAATGATTTCCCTGAGATTAGTCGAGAATGAATTCTATTCGCCAATAATTTTCTCTTTTTATTCGCGAATAGAGCGGAACTCACGAATAATATTCGCGATTAAATTTGCATTTATTCTCGAATAATAATCGAATTATATCGCGAATATCTCTCTCATTTCTCATTGTCCTTGTTACTGAGAGGGGTTCGAGCGGACAAAGCGAATTATTCGCGAACTAGCCTCCTTCGGAGGCTAGTCCTCTGGAGGCCCCTGCCGGGGGCTGGGGCCTCCGGAGTAGCATTGGGAATAGTTTCCCCTAGTCGCAGACCATATGTGGTCTGAATCGTAAAGACTAGGGTTGAAAGTTCGAAATTGCGAAATCACTGTCGAAATTCAATCAAAATGAGTCCCTTTTCGAAACGGTCCAATTTTCGATACGAAATCGATTCGAAACCGGCCATTGTTCGACTCTCATTTCGAAACGTATGCAAATTGATCCTTTCTTCCCCCAAAACCCTCCCAGAACTAGTGAAACATATTCCAATTTGATCATTCTCAACAGAATTCCCTCGCTCACCGGTTCTTTAATTTTCGAATCGAACAATACATTCGATACGAAATCGATACGAAATCGGCCTTTGTTCGACTCTCGTTTCGAAACGCGACTCATTTACATGTCTGGCGTTTCGAATACCGAGTCAAATCTCCTTTCTAATTCGAAATTGTTGTATTTCGTGTTCGTTTCGTCAACCCTAGTAAAGACGTCAGAAACGTGTCGTTTTTTCGCCGCATTTTGTTTATAATGATGTATGATAACTTGCTACTAATTGGTCTTACATACTCAGATGATGTAAACAAATTGATGAAGTTTACAGAGTGCTACCTTGAAGTGTCCAAAGAGCAAATTTGTATTCCAGAAATTGTTGAATCCTCCGCTCACATTGGTATTACCCCAAGATGTAAAAAATATCAGAAATTTCATTTTGGAAACTATTTATTGTAAATAACCATTGGGAAATGACTTTTTAGAAATAGCTGTTGTAAATTTTGTAAATTTCTTGTTAGAAACGCTAGATGGAAAGGGGCGCGGGCGCGAGGAGGAGGAAGAGGGGTCAGCGCATAGGGAGAGGGGATCGATAATGTAGCGAGAAAAGAGGAGACAGGGGAGAGGCGCTCTTGATCTACCTTCACAACAGGAAATTTACAAAACGGCTTTTTCTAAAAAGTAATTTCCCAGTGGTTGTTTACCCAAAAAAGTTTCCAAAATAAAATTTCAAATATTTTTTTACATTTTGGGGTAATACCCTTACATTCTTTCTCAACTGATATAAATATTAAAACTCGAAAAAAACTCATCTCAATGTGACATTGACAATGTCAGAAGAAAAACACTGAGCCATGCCTGTATCATTCATAAAGCAGTGAGAGCGTGAAAAGTGATCAAAAAGTCATAAAGATTACAGGAAAGTTCTCCGTCTAACAATTGACAATGTTCAATTACTTTTGACCATCGAAACATGCGCGCAAATGTGTTGGACCACATGTGGTCTGAGTTTGAGGGGACGAGCTGTTTCTCCACTGTGTAGTGCCCGGATGAAGAGTATGAGGATCGATTCCGTCGTAGAGACAAGCTGTTTCTCCACTCATTGTCTACTGCCCGGATGAAGAGTATCTCTGGTGTGCGAATCCAAGTTGGGTCCAAGCAAAAATCCAAGTTGCGACCAGGCCTGGGGGCAACTTGGATTTTTGCTTGGACCCAACTTGGAAATCTGCTTGGATCCAACTTGGAAATCTGCTTGGATCCAACTTGGAAATCTGCTTGGATCCAACTTGGATTCACGCCTCCCCTCCCCTGGGGTACAGTATAATTTGTTCGTTCGATTGCGATTAGCACTTCTGAATGTTTATCCGGCTAGGAAAGATACGATTATATTTACAACGATAAGGTAAACAAAACAATGCGAACAACAATTTAACGTGGTAAGTAATTGCATCTTCTTACAATAACAGCATCTTATCTACATAATTCAATAATATATCTATCTACACAATTCAATAATGGAAATTACAAATGTTTAATATTTGTTAGATCGATTACTTCTTGCTTTACTCTTCGACGAGGATTGTATGGAGCTAATCCGTCAGCATCGAACGCTGCGAATCTTGTGTTGGTGGCCAAAGAATCGCCCTCCTTCTTCACTCTAAAATCAAAACAAATTAAAAATGTATTAAGTCAATTTATAATTCATCGGGTCGTGAGTACTGTACTAATTAAGTACTGTATTTCATGTGCGACAACCAGAGGGAGAGAATAGTGTCTACATCATATTGATTTGATACCATTGAATAGTGGAATAATACTAATCACCTGATGAACCCATCCCTTAGAAGCGAATTCAGACATGAGTTGACCGAATGGCATCTTCGTTCCCCATGGATTGAGAGCTACATTCTCGTCCACCTAAAAGGGAGATAAAAAATATTGAAAAATTCAAGAAATTATCATATTGCTCACCTCTTTAATGAATGCCGAGAAGAATCGATTCTTAAAATCGCAAGCTCCTACAGCCAAGAGAACGTTATTCGGATACCAATCAATACAAGTTGCTGTAGATCGAATGGGCTTCTTGATGTGCTTCGACACCCACCTGTGGATTTTGGATCATTGGATTGCCTAGTTTAACTGAATAGAAAATACTAACCAGTTGTTCTCCTTCTCGTAATAGCAGATAGCAACAAGCTTATCTCCACTTCCTACAGCGAATTTGTTCGCCAGAGGTGACTGCACGGCTGCACGGTTTTTCCGAACCTATCAACAGCGAAATTAGAGCAGCAATGAACAAACAACTTGGGAAATAACTCACCACTATAAGCTCAGAATTCCAAGTCTTATTCTCACAAGTCCAGACGAAAGCATTCTTGTCCTGCGAGCAAGTGACAATCTTGTTCGTCTCTGGTGCCCAGTCAATTCCTAAATGATTTTCATATCAAAAGATAACACTATAAAGAAACTAACCAATAACGGAAGATCGTGCTCGTTAAGCACATGAGTCGTCACCCGCTCTCCGTTTTTTTCATTCTAGGAAGTGCACTTCATGAGATGACGCACACACATGAACTTCTGTAAAATAGTCCTTGGGATATGACTTTGCATCCTTAGCCTTTAGGATTTGTATCCATAGACCCCTATTTTATAGAAGTGCCAGTCAGTCAGTCCCTCTCCCTCCCCGAACTTCCAATGGTTTAACATCCATCTCGAGTGATCACTCTCACGCCCATTTCCCTATAATCAACTCTCCATTACCTTCTTCCTTCTCACTCGCTTATTGTAGCATCACAATGTAGATCAGCGTCGGGTCGGGTCATCGGGTCCACGTCGGGGCAGGAGAAGGCGAATAAATAGAGAGCATTATCATTTAAATATCCCTTTGCAGGGTGGATATAAACCATTTACAAGAACAATGAAATGTTTATACAAGAAATGAGGTGAGGGAAATGGGATAATCCTGTCGATTATGATGCCGGCTGCCATTCCGAGCAATTGAGGAGATGCTCCCGATCCCCAACGAGTTCCTTCATCGGCTCTAAAGAGATGAAATTACAGTCATGATCATCTCTAGGATACTCACATTGATTTGAGTAGTTCGAGAGTAACATCGTGGGCGACTTTTCCCGTGACCAATCCGGGATTATTGAGTGCACCTCGAGTTGCATAGAGGCAGGAACATCCTGAGAGAGGAGGAAATAGATCAAATGGGGGAGGAGAAGGGACTCGCGATTGTCGATGGATCCACTGCAGATGCAACTGGTGGTTCGTAGAAGCATGATGTCCAATTGAATACTGCATGATGACTCAGTACCTTAAGACAAGGAACTAATATTTATCTTCACATTGAAGGGAAGAGGAATAAATAATCAACGATGTCATCTAATTCTACACGTTCTCTTCTTTCTATGACCGACGAGAGATGACACAGAATGGAGAGAATATCACTTATATTCCATCCTCACCTGTGCAAGATTGGAAGTGACCATTCCTAGTGTCACGACGGTAACACCGGCTGGTTCATTCGAAATTTTTCATGCGTCGCGGTTACCGTAACTACGCGTCGCGTTTTTGACTCAATTTGGGTGAATTTTTCAAACTGTTCTAAATACAATTTTGCAATTGGTTTCTGATTGTTCAGCGCCCCAGATTTAGTGAAACCGCTGTAAATCGTGCACAAAAACAACCAAAGCGATGGAAATCGGTGAGTTCGCTAGGTCAGATCGCCGACAGACTCGATTCAAAGGGGTTGAATTTGCCTTATCCATCAGTTGATGCGGCAATGAAGAGTCCAATTAAGTATTTTAAAAACATTATTTAACTAAGCGGAAGCTGCTGACGACTGTTTCCCAAGAGAATGCGCTTACCCCAGAAATGGAGAACGAAGACGGAAGCGATGAAGACCAGAGACATAACAAGGACGGGGACGAGTTCGAACCAGTAGCCCTCAGTGTAGAACTTCCAGAGGCCTCCATTGAAGCCTGACGTAGTTGAATATTATATAAAATGATAATGATATTGTGAATATAATGTATATAGTGATAGTGAAACAGTGGTGTTGACAATTCAAATTCGAAAATATGCGGAGCGCCTTAACACAAAAGCAAAACGAATTTGGAGCATAACAAACACCGCAAAGTAATAAGAGTTGTCCAAAGGGAGCAATTGATCAAAAAAATAACATAAATAATTAACTAAAACAAAAGAAATCGATAATTAGCAGGAGAGAAAGAAAGGTGAAAATAAAACAGACCGCCGCAGCGACTTACCGCCATCCTACCGTAATAGGATTGACACCGTCGCAAACTGACTTTTTTTATTTTCACCCTCTCACGCCATTTCAAAGCACGATTTACAGGTTGATGCGAAAAATTACAGTAATTTGGTGTCGGATTAGTGAAAATTTTCGAGTTGCCCCCCGAGCAACCCGAAAATTTTCACCCTCTTCCTATCTCTAATTCTCTCGCTTCCCATGTGGTGAGAGACGATCTCTCGCCCAATTTTCAGGGAAGGGGGAAAAAGAGGCGTCGAGAGGGGGGAAAAATGAGGGTAGATCAAGGGCTTTTCCCTGCTTTTTAGGGGGAAATTTGGGGGAAGGGGGTGAAAATTTGCCTAGCTTGGTACGGGTACAGACCTATTGAAAGAGAGACTTCATAATGGATTCATACTCTAATTGAACACTATGTGAAATATCATCTCTAATTTACTTTTCAGTCTTAGAAATCCTGACCTGAGTGTGAAAACTTCCAGTGGATACAATAGATAGATCATCACTTGATTCAGAATCTTCTGACTCTGCTTGTGATTCAGAATCGTCGCTCGAATCAGAAGAACCATTCAAATCCCGTACGTACTAAACGGAACAAAAGATTAGAAGACAACTAATCATAATTACAGATAGAGATTGAAGACTGCAGACAAAAGAAGAATTGAAGAGAAATGAAGAGTAATCTTCCATCATTCTAGATACTAATGAAAAAAATAAACTGACCATACAACTCTCTCTTATTCATTGTTGTCTATACATTCCTTTTATATCTACAGAGAGTTCCTATAAACATGACATGAACGACATTAACACATTCAAACAGCGACAATCGATAAAATATTGAAAATGCTGTATGGAGCATTGTTGTGAGCGCGGGGTGCGCTTCGGATGTCTGTCATCTCACTTTAGCCGTAGGGCTGTAAACAGGTTCCCGGTGCTTGGATCCAAGTTGGATTCCAAATTGAGAGATACTGTACTTGGATCCAAGTTGAAAACCCCTTTTTACTTGGATCCAAGTTGGATTCGCACACCAGAGATGAGGATCGATTCCGTCGTAGAGACAAGCTGTTTCTCCACTCATTGTCTACTGCCCGGATGAAGAGTATGAGGATCGATTCCGTCGTAGAGACAAGCTGTTTCTCCACTCATTGTCTACTGCCCGGATGAAGAGTATGAGGATCGATTCCGTCGTAGAGACAAGCTGTTTCTCCACTCATTGTCTACTGCCCGGATGAAGAGTATGAGGATCGATTCCGTCGTAGAGACAAGCTGTTTCTCCACTCATTGTCTACTGCCCGGATGAAGAGTATGAGGATCGATTCCGTCGTAGAGACAAGCTGTTTCTCCACTCATTGTCTACTGCCCGGATGAAGAGTATGAGGATCGATTCCGTCGTAGAGACAAGCTGTTTCTCCACTCATTGTCTACTGCCCGGATGAAGAGTATGAGGATCGATTCCGTCGTAGAGACAAGCTGTTTCTCCACTGAGTAGTGCCCGGATGAAGAGTATGAGGATCGATTCCGCCGTAGAGACGAGCTGTTTCTCCACTCATTGTCTACTGCCCGGATGAAGAGTATGAGGATCGATTCCGTCGTAGAGACAAGCTGTTTCTCCACTCATTGTCTACTGCCCGGATGAAGAGTATGAGGATCGATTCCGTCGTAGAGACAAGCTGTTTCTCCACTGAGTAGTGCCCGGATGAAGAGTATGAGGATCGATTCCGCCGTAGAGACGAGCTGTTTCTCCACTCATTGTCTACTGCCCGGATGAAGAGTATGAGGATCGATTCCGCCGTAGAGACTAGTTGTTTCTCCACTCATTGTCTACTGCCCGGATGAAGAGTATGAGGATCGATTCCGCCGTAGAGACTAGTTGTTTCTCCACTGAGTAGTGCCCGGATGAAGAGTATGAGGATCGATTCCGTCGTAGAGACAAGCTGTTTCTCCACTCATTGTCTACTGCCCGGATGAAGAGTATGAGGATCGATTCCGTCGTAGAGACAAGCTGTTTCTCCACTCATTGTCTACTGCCCGGATGAAGAGTATGAGGATCGATTCCGTCGTAGAGACAAGCTGTTTCTCCACTCATTGTCTACTGCCCGGATGAAGAGTATGAGGATCGATTCCGTCGTAGAGACAAGCTGTTTCTCCACTCATTGTCTACTGCCCGGATGAAGAGTATGAGGATCGATTCCGTCGTAGAGACAAGCTGTTTCTCCACTGAGTAGTGCCCGGATGAAGAGTATGAGGATCGATTCCGTCGTAGAGACAAGCTGTTTCTCCACTGAGTAGTGCCCGGATGAAGAGTATGAGGATCGATTCCGTCGTAGAGACAAGCTGTTTCTCCACTCATTGTCTACTGCCCGGATGAAGAGTATGAGGATCGATTCCGTCGTAGAGACAAGCTGTTTCTCCACTCATTGTCTACTGCCCGGATGAAGAGTATGAGGATCGATTCCGTCGTAGAGACAAGCTGTTTCTCCACTCATTGTCTACTGCCCGGATGAAGAGTATGAGGATCGATTCCGTCGTAGAGACAAGCTGTTTCTCCACTCATTGTCTACTGCCCGGATGAAGAGTATGAGGATCGATTCCGTCGTAGAGACAAGCTGTTTCTCCACTCATTGTCTACTGCCCGGATGAAGAGTATGAGGATCGATTCCGTCGTAGAGACAAGCTGTTTCTCCACTCATTGTCTACTGCCCGGATGAAGAGTATGAGGATCGATTCCGTCGTAGAGACAAGCTGTTTCTCCACTGAGTAGTGCCCGGATGAAGAGTATGAGGATCGATTCCGCCGTAGAGACGAGCTGTTTCTCCACTCATTGTCTACTGCCCGGATGAAGAGTATGAGGATCGATTCCGTCGTAGAGACAAGCTGTTTCTCCACTCATTGTCTACTGCCCGGATGAAGAGTATGAGGATCGATTCCGTCGTAGAGACAAGCTGTTTCTCCACTGAGTAGTGCCCGGATGAAGAGTATGAGGATCGATTCCGCCGTAGAGACGAGCTGTTTCTCCACTCATTGTCTACTGCCCGGATGAAGAGTATGAGGATCGATTCCGCCGTAGAGACTAGTTGTTTCTCCACTCATTGTCTACTGCCCGGATGAAGAGTATGAGGATCGATTCCGCCGTAGAGACTAGTTGTTTCTCCACTCATTGTCTACTGCCCGGATGAAGAGTATGAGGATCGATTCCGCCGCAGAGACTAGTTGTTTCTCCACTCATTGTCTACTGCTCGGATGAAGAGTATGAGGATCGATTCCGCCGTAGAGACTAGTTGTTTCTCCACTCATTGTCTACTGCCCGGATGAAGAGTATGAGGATCGATTCCGCCGTAGAGACTAGTTGTTTCTCCACTCATTGTCTACTGCCCGGATGAAGAGTATGAGGATCGATTCCGCCGTAGAGACTAGTTGTTTCTCCACTCATTGTCTACTGCCCGGATGAAGAGTATGAGGATCGATTCCGCCGTAGAGACTAGTTGTTTCTCCACTCATTGTCTACTGCCCGGATGAAGAGTATGAGGATCGATTCCGCCGTAGAGACTAGTTGTTTCTCCACTCATTGTCTACTGCCCGGATGAAGAGTATGAGGATCGATTCCGCCGTAGAGACTAGTTGTTTCTCCACTCATTGTCTACTGCCCGGATGAAGAGTATGAGGATCGATTCCGCCGTAGAGACTAGTTGTTTCTCCACTCATTGTCTACTGCTCGGATGAAGAGTATGAGGATCGATTCCGCCGTAGAGACTAGTTGTTTCTCCACTCATTGTCTACTGCCCGGATGAAGAGTATGAGGATCGATTCCGCCGTAGAGACTAGTTGTTTCTCCACTCATTGTCTACTGCCCGGATGAAGAGTATGAGGATCGATTCCGCCGTAGAGACTAGTTGTTTCTCCACTCATTGTCTACTGCTCGGATGAAGAGTATGAGGATCGATTCCGCCGTAGAGACTAGTTGTTTCTCCACTCATTGTCTACTGCCCGGATGAAGAGTATGAGGATCGATTCCGCCGTAGAGACTAGTTGTTTCTCCACTCATTGTCTACTGCTCGGATGAAGAGTATGAGGATCGATTCCGCCGTAGAGACTAGTTGTTTCTCCACTCATTGTCTACTGCTCGGATGAAGAGTATGAGGATCGATTCCGCCGTAGAGACTAGTTGTTTCTCCACTCATTGTCTACTGCCCGGATGAAGAGTATGAGGATCGATTCCGCCGTAGAGACTAGTTGTTTCTCCACTCATTGTCTACTGCTCGGATGAAGAGTATGAGGATCGATTCCGCCGTAGAGACTAGTTGTTTCTCCACTTATTGTCTACTGCTCGGATGAAGAGTATGAGGATCGATTCCGCCGTAGAGACTAGTTGTTTCTCCACTCATTGTCTACTGCCCGGATGAAGAGTATGAGGATCGATTCCGCCGTAGAGACTAGTTGTTTCTCCACTCATTGTCTACTGCCCGGATGAAGAGTATGAGGATCGATTCCGCCGTAGAGACTAGTTGTTTCTCCACTCATTGTCTACTGCTCGGATGAAGAGTATGAGGATCGATTCCGCCGTAGAGACTAGTTGTTTCTCCACTCATTGTCTACTGCTCGGATGAAGAGTATGAGGATCGATTCCGCCGTAGAGACTAGTTGTTTCTCCACTCATTGTCTACTGCTCGGATGAAGAGTATGAGGATCGATTCCGCCGTAGAGACTAGTTGTTTCTCCACTTATTGTCTACTGCTCGGATGAAGAGTATGAGGATCGATTCCGCCGTAGAGACTAGTTGTTTCTCCACTTATTGTCTACTGCTCGGATGAAGAGTATGAGGATCGATTCCGCCGTAGAGACTAGTTGTTTCTCCACTCATTGTCTACTGCCCGGATGAAGAGTATGAGGATCGATTCCGCCGTAGAGACTAGTTGTTTCTCCACTCATTGTCTACTGCCCGGATGAAGAGTATGAGGATCGATTCCGCCGTAGAGACTAGTTGTTTCTCCACTCATTGTCTACTGCTCGGATGAAGAGTATGAGGATCGATTCCGCCGTAGAGACTAGTTGTTTCTCCACTCATTGTCTACTGCTCGGATGAAGAGTATGAGGATCGATTCCGCCGTAGAGACTAGTTGTTTCTCCACTCATTGTCTACTGCCCGGATGAAGAGTATGAGGATCGATTCCGCCGTAGAGACTAGTTGTTTCTCCACTCATTGTCTACTGCTCGGATGAAGAGTATGAGGATCGATTCCGCCGTAGAGACTAGTTGTTTCTCCACTTATTGTCTACTGCTCGGATGAAGAGTATGAGGATCGATTCCGCCGTAGAGACTAGTTGTTTCTCCACTCATTGTCTACTGCCCGGATGAAGAGTATGAGGATCGATTCCGCCGTAGAGACTAGTTGTTTCTCCACTCATTGTCTACTGCCCGGATGAAGAGTATGAGGATCGATTCCGCCGTAGAGACTAGTTGTTTCTCCACTGTGTACTGCCCGGATGAAGAGTATGAGGATCGATTCCGCCGTAGAGACTAGTTGTTTCTCCACTCATTGTCTACTGCTCGGATGAAGAGAAGAGAGTTCGCTGTTGATCCATGAAGTAGGTTCTCGATCTGGATCTGTTCTATTCATCCTACTAGAATCAACAGGACGAGGAAACCACATAGAGACAGAATCCTTATGGGTGCTCTTCGACTATCCGGATGGTCCAATTACAAAATTTCCTCCATTTTGCTACGGTGCGTAAGAGAAATAATTTCGTGGTGTACTGTAAATGGTCCCGCACGGCCCCCGTGAAGTCGACATAGGGCTGAGAAAAACGTCCTGAGCTGCGAAACTTGTGCTGCGTTTTCCCCCACTAAACACAGAAACTATGTTATACTTTTTAATGGTTACAGATGTGGAAAAACGCAGTTGCAGTGATAGGGGTCAGGTTAAAGGAGGCGTATCATGAACTTTTGAAATTCAAACTGAGCGGTTCCTGCAACGATATGCCGATGCTATCAAGATTCTGGAAAATTGCCAAGATCTTTTGGCGAATTGCCAAGGAGTAGATCAGATTTATTTCGTTGGGAACCACCTGCGGGAACAAACAAAAATCCCTTCCTAGCCAATCAATTGCGGACGAGACAAAGATGACCTTTCACTGATCTACCTTCCCTTCCTCCCCATTAGCGCTGCAGAGAAGATTTGAATTCTTTGCAGCTATTTCCCTGTGCTTCCCTGATACTTTGAGGCCAAATATCTCGGTTTTAATTGGGTCTACAACTTTCAAACTTCGGCATTCTAATATCGTTCTAGATTCCGATCGGATCATGTTCTCAAAAACATCAACTAGTTTTTCATGATACGCCTCCTTTAAAAGTGATTCAGGCAAGCCAAAGTTTGAATTTGCGCTTTTTTTTGCCTGAGATTCAACCTGATTTTTTCGGACGTTTTCAGTGTGTGCTATGTCGGCTTCCCGGGGGCCGTGGTCCCGCAGCAAAAACTACTGTACGATTTCACATCGAACTTTGGAACAAAGTGTGCGACTCCTTGGAACGCCGTGTTATCTAAATAAATTATAAAACATTATCTTTAAGTCTTATTAGCTTAAGAAATAAAAAAACGTTTAAGAGCCTTAGTTTAAGAGCCAATTTGTGGCTATTTAAATTCCCACATTTCGACTTTTCTCGCTACTGGTACACCAATCCC